>JAVGWX010000001.1:165046147-165646147 GCA_036924085.1 Ariolimax columbianus | reverse complement strand
TGGACATGATTTTTGCCGCTCGCCAAGTACAAGAGAAGTGTCGAGAAGAAAATCAGGCCTTGTACACCACATTTATTGATTTGACAAAGGCATTTGATACAGTAAACAGAGAAGGGCTATGGATGATAATGTCAAAGTTTGGCTGCCCCAACAAGTTCATAACAATGGTGAAACAGCTACACGAAGGCATGTGTGCTCGTGTACTGGACAGCGGTGCAATCTCTAAAACGTTTCTAGTATCAAACGGAGTAAAACAAGGATGTGTACTCGCCCCGACTTTGTTCAGCATGATGTTCGCGGCCACGATGACAGACGCCTTCAGATCACTAGAGGTTGAAATACCCATAAAGTACCGCACAGATGGCAAATTACTCAATCCCAGAAGAATGAAGGCCAAAACCAAAGTGGCTGGCGACATAATCAGGGAACTTGTATTTGCTGACGACTGCGCTCTAATGAGCAACTCAGAACTTAACATGCAGGTTGGAATGGACCAGTTCTCTGCCGCATGCGAAAATTTTGGCCTGACCACAAATGCCAAAAAAACAGAGATCATGTACCAACCAGCACCAGGCATGCCGTACATGAAAACCAGAGACTACAGTCAGCGGGCAGACGCTGAATGCCGTAGACAAATTCACATATCTGGGCAGCACGCTGTCGAGATCTGTCAGCCTAGACGATGAGGTGGCAAGCAGAATAGCAAAGTCCAGCACAGCCTTTGGTAGAATGCGCTTGATGGTCTGGGCACGTCGTGGCATCAGCGTCAAGACCAAACTCAAAGTCTACCGTGCAACCATCATTCCAACCCTACTATACGCTTGATAAAGCTGGACTGTATACTCTGGACATGCAAGGAGGTTAAACCACTTCCACACAGGTTGCCTGAGGCGAATGTTCCACATCCTATGGCAAGATCGTGTCACTGACATCGAGGTTCTCTCGAGGGCTAACATGCCCAGCATACATGCACTGCTAGAGAAAGCACGACTAGGATGAACCGGACACCTCGTCCGTATGTCAGACGAGCGGCTCGCAAAGAAGCTTCTCTACGGCGAGCTGAGAGACGGATGGCGCGAGAGAGGGCGCCCAAAGAAACGTTTCAAAGACGGTCTGAAGGACTCACTGAAAAGTTGCCAGATAGATATCGACGCCTGGGAATGTTTTGCGCAAAACAGATCTAACTGGAGAAGCGCAGTCAAATCGGGTGTAGCTGCCGGTGAAGACGACCGTGTTGTGAAAGCCCAGAGCAGACGTGAGACGCGGAAATCCCGAGCAGCGGGAACACCATCCCCTTCTACAATCCTCGTGTGCCCGATATGTAGCAGATGTTTTCGTGCCCGCATTGGCATGTTCAGCCACATGCGCATCCACACCCAACAGGGAAATCTGTGACAAGGATGATGTCGGTGGTCCTCATCGACAACGATGGACAGCTATTACAATTGATGTTTTAATAAAGTGTAATTGGTCTCATCATCAAGTATACCTGGATTACGTAGTACCAGCTGCTGTAGACACGACTCAAATTTGCAAAACCTAAAAATAAAAACAAAGAATGCTCATGCCAAATTTAGTGAAGCTGGGACCCAGAAACACAAATTATGGACCGGAGAGTTTAACGAGCATAGTCTGTAAATTGTTTTAGTCAATAATCAAAGAAAACATTGTAATTCATTTGGGCAAGTTTAATCTAATCGGAAATACTCAGCATGGGTTTACTAGAGTGAGATCGTGCTTAATAACCTTTTATAATTCATGGAGGAGGTTACTAAAATGATAGATCAAGGGGAGCCAGTGGATGTTATTTATCTAGATTTTGCAAAGGCCTTTGATATAGTACCTCATCAAAGATTATTTCGAAAGTTAAATGCACATGGAATATGTGTGGTACTTGCCAAATGGATTGAAAATTGGTTAACGCGAAGAAGGCAGAGGGTGGGCATAAATAAGGAGTACTCTGAGTGGTGTGAAGTAAAGAGTGGAGTGCCACAGGGTTGGGTTTTGAAACCAATTTTGTTCTTGATATATATAAACGTTTTTAACATTCATATGGGATCCATGATTGAAAAATTTGCTGATGACACAAAATTATGCAGTAGTGTCTCATCTAAAGCAGAAGTGGATATATTGAGGTCGGATTTACATAAAATTTAAAAATGGCCTGTAAGCTGGCAAATGGAGTTTAATGTAGATAAATGTACAGTCATCGACATGGGTAAATCCAATATGGAACATAATTACAGAATGGGCGAGAACAATTTTAGAAAGATAAATAAGGAAAGGAACCTAGGGGTTATAATAGATCATACAGGTAAGGTGAGTGAGCAAATACAGATAGCAGTAAAAAAGGTAAATGCAATGTTAGGTATGATAAAAAAAATTAAACATAGGAGCGAGGAAGTGATAGTCAAACTGTATAAAGCATTAGTTAGACCTAGATTGGAGTACTGTGTACAGGTGTGGTGTCCTTATCATGCTGGAATGGATATAAAGAGGAGCGACAAAGCTGATAGTGGGATTCCAGAATTACAGTTATAAGGAAAGACTCAGAAAAACCGGTCTACAGTGTCTAGGAAGGAGAAGAATTCGAGGTGACTTAATACAGGTTAATAAGATGATAAGAGGAACGGATTAATTAGACTATAACAATTTTTTTCTTCAAAATACAACCACCTATAAGAACAAGCTACAAGTTAACTACAGAAAGGTCTAGATTAGATATTAGGAAATATTATTTTTAGTCAGAGCCTGGCGAATGCTTGGAATGCATTGTTACAGGAAGTAGTGGAGGCAGGGACAATTAATGCATTTAAGAATAGATTGGATGCGCATAGCTCTTAGGGCAAGTTAATGTAAATGAAACTGGTTATATACAGACTCTGCAGAGTCTTCTAAATCAGTATAAAGATGTTAATTCAAGTTAAGTTAACGAGGCGAGCATTAGCAACACACAAAATAATTGTCTTGATTAGAGAGGAAATAATTGTCTCGATTGGTGAAGGGAAAAAATTGTCTTGATCGGAGAGAAAAATAGTTGCTTGATTGGAGAGAAAAATAATTGTCTTGATTGTAGTGAAACTAGCTCCATTTTAGAATGATCATTCCGACAAAGAGTGAACCGTTTTTGGATTAACGCCATGAAACATGCATTTAAAGCACTTGCCATCTTTACCATTACATGTTTTGTGACACGAGTAGGTACAGAAATAACTGAACGTCGTTATACTGATTTAGAAGACTGGAGAGTCTGTATACAACCAATTTCGTTTACATATTACTAGTTGATGGGTGAACTATATATTAACCCTTTTATATAAATAATTTTTGTAAGTAAAACAATATCAATAAACCTAATGAATATACATCTTGATGATTTAACGATGGGCAGAGTAGAATTCTTACTTTCAAATAAGCATTGCAGTAGCGTCTATCCATCGTTACTAGCTGTAAGACTTGCTATCTGACAGAGGGTGTGACAGCAAGTTTTAGTAGAAAAAGAGCTGGCCTGGACCTGGAGGTGTCTTTGTGTTTTGTTTTGGCAAGTATGTTAAGTTACTTGGATTTCTCTTGACGTTTTATGGGGCATTTTGTTTCAGTTGGAAGTGGCAGGATGATGCGACGTGTCTTTTTCTTGGCTTTTTTCTGGTGTGTTTTGGCTTTCTTTCGAAAGTGTTATCTGGCAGTCCTGCTCACTTCAGACAAGACAGCACATATCACAACGCTTGACGCAGGACTCGGTCGGTACGCTTGTGGCTATAATTAGACCGTCAGAGAGCAGAGGCAGGTGTGGTTGGTCTGGAAGTCTTGACGACTCGCATGCTTCCCTACACATATTCCTGTTTCTATCGTTAGTGTGTGTGCGCTTGTCTTTCAGATCCGAAATTAACCCGTTTGTACTGTACCACTCCATCTTTATCTGGTTCCTGGTAGCTCAGACTTTGTGACAAGTCGGTCGGTCTAGCAAAGCCACAACATAATGCCTGACATACGGTATGCCTGTTTTAATGTAGTTCCTCTCATCATTACTATTGTGATGGTCATCATATTGCAACTGCCATACAGCTAGCTACCGGTTGAGTTACTATATATTGAAGCGCACTAATTAGCAACTGATAAAGTGCCTTTGATTGACATAATTGCCAGTTTGCTTTTTGATCGAAAACGCAGAACCGAAACAATGACAGAACGAGCATTCTACGTAGGGTGCTCAGGATCAGGTGACAGGATAAAGTGTCTAACTCTCAGGATTATGTGGCAGGACAAAATGTCTAACTCTCAGGATCAGGTGACAGGATAAAGTGTCTAACTCTCAGGATTATGTGGCAGGACAAAATGTCTAACTCTCAGGATCAGATGGCAGGATAAAGTGTCTAACTCTCAGGATTATGTGGCAGGACAAAGTGTCTAACTCTGAAATTCTTAGCAAGACTAACATGTTGAGCATCCATACACTTCTACAAATAGCCCAGTAAAGATGGCGGGACATGTTCACATGCCAGATGGGAGCATCCCCAAGCAGCTGTTATACAGCTAAGAACAGGCAGATGCCTGCCAGGGTGAGGGGGGTGGACAAAGGAAACGGTACAGAGGTTCCTTGAGAGTGCCTGAAATGCTTCAATATTGATGTCACCTCCTGGGAGATGCTGGTACATGGGTCGCTAGTATCCCCGAAGGTGCTCAGATTGCAGAGAGTATAGTCAACGTGGAGGCTCAGCGAAAGGGTGCTGTCTGAAAAAACAAAACGCACGACGACTCCACAGCCGGCTCACCACGTGTGTGTCCTGAATGTGACAGGGTGTGCCGTTCTAGGACCGGCTCCCCACATGTGTGTCCTGAGTGGGACAGGCTGTGCCGTTCTGGGGCCGGCTCCCCACGTGTGTGTCCTGAGTTTGGCAGGGTGTGCCGTTCTAGGACCGGCTCCCCACATGTGTGACCTGAGTTTGGCAGGGTGTGCCATTCTAGCGCCGGCTCCCCACATGTGTGTCCTGAGTTTGGCAGGGTGTGCCATTCTAGGGCCGGCTCCCCACATGTGTGTCCTGAACGTGGCAGGGTGTGCCGTTCTAGCGCCGGCTCCCCACATGTGTGTCCTGGTCGTGGTAGAGTGTGCCGTTCTAGGGCCAGCTCCCCACATGTGTGCCCTGAACGTGGCAGGGTGTGCCGTTCTAGGGCCGGCTCCCCACATGTGTGCCCTGAACGTAGCATGGTGTGCCGTTCTAGGGCCAGCTCCCCACATGTGTGCCCTGAACGTGGCATGGTGTGCCGTTCTAGGGCCAGCTCCCCACATGTGTGCCCTGAACGTGGCAGGGTGTGCCGTTCTAGGGCCGGCTCCCCACATGTGTGTCCTGGTCGTGGTAGGGTGTGCCGTTCTAGGGCCAGCTCCCCACATGTGTGCCCTGAACGTGGCAGGGTGTGCCGTTCTAGGGCCGGCTCCCCACATGTGTGCCCTGAACGTGGCAGGGTGTGCCGTTCTAGGGCCGGCTCCCCACATGTGTGCCCTGAACGTGGCAGGGTGTGCCGTTCTAGGGCCGGCTCCCCACATGTGTGCCCTGAACGTGGCATGGTGTGCCGTTCCAGGATTGGTTCTTTACAGCCATAAGAGAACACATTTCACAGCAATCGTCTGATGCTGTCGCCATAACTTACATTATTAGTGGTGACCCTATGCTCCCCATGGAGCGAAAAACCGAATATACTCAATGTTATATTTTTTCTCGCGCCTCGTTGAGGAGGAAAGAATAGGGCCACAGCATAAATTCTGCTTTACTTGTGACTAAACATTGTTGTGCATAGATCTGAGAAACTGATCACTTAAAACAAAGTGCAAGAGAAGTCACTTTGACAAGAGCACGTACATATGACGCAGGTTTCTGTGAGGGAGGAGTCTCAGTTCGGGTTAGTTCTAGTGCTACCTCCACATCCAAGGTTGGCCGGAGGAGTCTCAGTTCGGGTTAGTTCTAGTGCTACCTCCACATCCAAGGTTGGCCGGAGGAGTCTCAGTTCGGGTTAGTTCTAGTGCTACCTCCACATCCAAGGTTGGCCGGAGGAGTCTCAGTTCGGGTTAGTTCTAGTGCTACCTCCACATCCAAGGTTGGCCGGAGGAGTCTCAGTTCGGGTTAGTTCTAGTGCTACCTCCACATCCAAGGTTGGCCGGAGGAGTCTCAGTTCGGGTTAGTTCTAGTGCTACCTCCACATCCAAGGTTGGCCGGAGGAGTCTCAGTTCGGGTTAGTTCTAGTGCTACCTCCACATCCAAGGTTGGCCGGAGGAGTCTCAGTTCGGGTTAGTTCTAGTGCTACCTCCACATCCAAGGTTGGCCGGAGGAGTCTCAGTTCGGGTTAGTTCTAGTGCTACCTCCACATCCAAGGTTGGCCGGAGGAGTCTCAGTTCGGGTTAGTTCTAGTGCTACCTCCACATCCAAGGTTGGCCGGAGGACTACATCTGTTTGTAGTAGTGGCCCCGTGATTTTATAGGAGCCAGCAAGGCCATATGTTGCCATGACATCAGATTGTGAGCCATCATTTGCAACTGGGCCCTTTACAGAAAACACATTTCTTAGAATGTGTAGTTCCAACAGTCATTAGTTTACACGAGGCTCACAAGTCCGCCTTTTAATTCATGAACAAGGTCCGAAGCAATTGTTTTACTAAAACATTGATATTATTTAGTCCATAGATGTTAAGACATTTGCACATCGGCGAATTCCTTTGATCTATTAGGACCATTGCAAAGAAATGACATTACATTTAAGATTTTTCAGTAGCAGCTTAATTTCTCGTCGTATTTTGTTCATAGGCGTATCTCCTTAATGTCTTTATAGATCAATTGATTGTTTGTGTTACTTTTTATGTATAATCGTAACAATAGCACCAATATGCCACAGTTAGTGGCACCGTTACCGTTAGAGCCTAAGGTAGTATCAACTACACAGCTAATTTTATGTTGTGCAACGCATTTGAATATTGAAATGTATTTGTTGCCATTGTATTGTTTTCATACACATACGCTAATTTATCCAAGTCTGCTAATCAGTATGTCCACAAAAGATTATATTAATCATCCGAATCTGTCGATTCAAAGAGGTTGATAATTGTTACTGGCTGGATATAAGGGGACGGCGTGGGCTAGTGGTTAAGTGACACGGCTCACAACCAAAGGTGCTGGATTCGATCCCCATCACAGCACCGGCCGTTACCCCGGGGAAGCAAACCCTTAGAAAATCCAGGAGGAAGCAGACCCTTACATAAAATGCATGCTGAAGTCGGATGCATTGGGCCGGCAGGCGCAAAAATAAAAACCACAGTGCAACGCACACCGCCTTGGGGAATAGATAAATAAGACGAACGCAAAAAAACAAAAAACAAAACTGGCTGGATAAATTGTAATCCATCTCGTTGCCAGAACTGTTCTTCCCGGAGCACATGTTCAACGCACGTCTTCCAGAAGTGAATGTCTATTTTTGAAAGGTCAGCGTGTCAGCACTTCAACATCACACATTTTAACTGTCCTGTTCGGCAACTTGTCCTTTGATTTTAACCCACACAAGCTCTGTAGGGTTTAGATGCTCATGTAATCGCAGAGAAGTGTGACCATACTCTTCAATGGTTTTGTCAATATGATACGCCTCTGTCTTATGTGTCTTCCTCACAAGCTACAACAACTCGGGCTTCAAATACGTGTCTTCGAAATTCACTTTTTCCTTAGCTAGCCATGTTCTAATTTGAGCTTTTGTATTTGATCTAGTTGGTACTTTGTCTTCCACTGATACTGCATTGTGATAGGATGCATTTTCCATTACTAGGCATGACGGTCTATCCAGAATTTGAAGCAGATCATTTGTCATCCTGTGCCTGAAAATGTCTCCATTCATTTCAGTGTCGTAGTCTCTACAGTCATTCATTTTTGATTGGAAAATAAGTTGAGTGTCATGGACAAGTCTGTGTTCACTGCTTAATGCGCTGCCCTTCGCTGCTTGGAATGTGTCTTGTCTGGTCACCATCAACTGGTTGCCATTCTTTACCAAAGGCAGGGCGTGCTAAAAGCGCTTGCCTGCTCGTCTGTGAAGAGTACACAATTTTGTTTGGCGAGTAAAAAAAAATCCGGTTTTAATCGTTACTATTTAACGACTATCCCACGATTATTACTAGTTAGGGTTCGAATAGATTTTAGATAAGCTAGTTTATGATGGGGAATTTAAATGGACCTCCACTACCACAATTTAAATTTACTAAAGCCATCGATAAATGGTACTACAGTGCTAAAACTGCCACGCCTGTTCAAGGACACGCAAGCCATGCCCCTAACGGTAGTGCATTCTTTCTTAAGAAGAAATAGACTAAAACTGTGTAAGTAATACAATATACAAGTGTATTTTGGTTTTCTACGCATTGCTGTGTAAAAATAAAGGTGAATTAGTACTTAGTGTAAATTTGTTAACATAAACTGCGTGACTGTAGTCCGACCATGCTGACTGGTGACATTTTTGACTGACTAGTAAGCCTCCCTCAAATTTGTCAAGTCCTGACCATAAGTATGGTGAGCATTGACTCAGGATTCATTCAGGTATACAATATCATTGCCTTGCCTATGTCGTTCACGTATCTGTCTCAGGTATTTGCTTCGGGCAGCAATCACATGTAGCTTTTCACATGTAATATTCCTGCCGCCTAAAGTTTTCTTGAATGTAAAGCCGGCGGCTCTTACAATTTTCAAAAGTGTGCTTAAGGAAACTTCAAAACTGTAGTTGGATTGCAATGTTATTTTTAGTTTCTGGAGAGTAACACGTTGATTTTTCGTCAACAGTTTCAATATCTCTCGTTTTATGACATCTCTGTCGAAATCGTCAAATGTCCTTTTCCAACCTTGCTTGATATGCGTGCACTCTGTCCTGTCAAATTCAATGGTAAAATTATGATCTATCCAGACCAAGCGTCAATTGCGTTTTCCTATCTGGGTCATGAATATCGCAATATAAATGAACCATCTTAGATTCCCTGCTGAAGAACTGGTACAGTAAAATGGCAACCTTTTGCGTTGTTATAAATGTACACTTCAAACTCATTTTGAAATTGATATCAATGTAAATTTTGAAAAAGCAACTATATGCCACAATAACCTCATCACAAACTAGTAATATACACCTATAACTTTTAAACAGCTTCATATGAATGACGTTTGTTGTTTTCCCGCATTGGACAAAGTGCATAATTGGTCACAGGAAAATCAGGAATGTGTATTTACTGAGCTTATTTGAAGGTCAAAACATATTTTTAAAACAGCACGTCTGTGTACCGTAACATGTTAAAGTTATGTCCAATTCACCTAAGTTGCTGTTAATATAGACTAATACTAATGAATACATTTTTTTCAAAATACATCAAATTTCTTTGAGAAAAAAATAGTTCCATAACGTTATTCTAAGGCTGCAAGCCAAAAACATTTAGATCTGACATACAGTTTAGTAGAAAATTGCTTCGGACCTTGTTTATGAATTAAAAGATGGACTATAGCCACTCACACACCTATCATTCGTAGCCTTTTACGACATGCTTGGCAAGTTACAGTGGCTCTATTCTTGTCAACACGGGATAGCACTCTAGCGATTCAAATCATGCGGCTGGCACACATGCATAACGTGCTGAGGACTAAGCGGCTGGCACACGTGCTGAGGACTAAGCGGCTGGCACACGTGCTGAGGACTAAGCGGCTGGCACACGTGCATAACGTGCTGAGGACTAAGCGGCTGGCACACGTGCTGAGGACTAAGCGGCTGGCACACGTGCTGAGGACTAAGCGGCTGGCACATGTGCGGAGGACTAAGCGGCTGGCACACGTGCATAACGTGCTGAGGACTAAGCGGCTGGCACACGTGCTGAGGACTAAGCGGCTGGCACACGTGCATAACTTACTGAGGACTAAGCGGCTGGCACACGTGCATAACGTGCTGAGGACTAAGCGGCTGGCACACGTGCTGAGGACTAAGCGGCTGGCACACGTGCAGAGGACTAAGCGGCTGGCACACGTGCTGAGGACTAAGCGGCTGGCACACGTGCTGAGGACTAAGCGGCTGGCATACGTGCATAACTTACTGAGGACTAAGCGGCTGGCACACGTGCATAACGTGCTGAGGACTAAGCGGCTGGCACACGTGCTGAGGACTAAGCGGCTGGCACACGTGCTGAGGACTAAGCGGCTGGCACACGTGCTGAGGACTAAGCGGTTGGCACACACGCATAACGTGCTGAGGACTAAGCGGCTGGCACACACGCATAACGTGCTGAGGACTAAGCGGCTGGCACACACGCATAACGTGCTGAGGACTAAGTGGCTGGCGCACATGCTGAGGACTAAGCGGCTGGCACACGTGCATAACGTGCTGAGGACTAACCTCCCACGACTCCAGATTTGAGTGCAGTTACTTCCGTGTTGAAACTGACGTGTACAGTATGGCGGCAAAATGTGACGGGAAATCAGATGGCTGTGGAACTCGGAAGGAAACGGTTTAAATGCACTCTGTCTGCTAAAACAACAGACTGATGTTAAAGATCACGTGATACACTGTCCAGATCTCGCCCTCGTTTATACCAGAAGGACTCGGCTGCAGTAGGCTAGCGGTAGTGCTCCATGCCAATTTCTTCTTCTAGAAGTTTCTTCTATAAAGGTTGTGTTTAAACGAGGAGGGCAAGTCTCCTTCCGGTTGACGAACAACAGCCACGACAAGAGCTACAGAAGGAATGTGGACTTCTTCTTCTTCTTCTTCGTTCGTTCTCAATCTTCTGCCACCAGGTCCTGAACAGGGCTTTACAAGTAGCAGGATGTAGTCCGGAGAACGGAATGCGTTGTGTCGCAAGTTTACAGCTTGACTGCGATATTAGGTGATAGTGATAGAAAATAAATACATTTTATGAAAGGTAGGCTGAGAAAGTGAGTGAGTCTGTGTATGTGAGCGAGAGAAAAAGAGAGGGAGACGCAGTGAATGAATAACAATAATGTACTTGTCAGTAACATGATTGTACTTTGATTTTTATTAACATGTGTTCTCATATTACTGAGAGATGTGGGTTAGCAGATGCATGACGCCAACCAATCAGATGCATGACATAAACAACGCTGACATGACGGACATGTAATCACTGTACAAGAATGAAAAATATCAATTGTTGGACTAATACAACAGTTCATGGTGACCATCATTATAACGAGCTATGAACAAGATATTCATGTGAAATCAAGCAAGAAAAAAACTAACAATATTATGTTAAAGTTTATACAGCTATTTACACACACACCATACCAGCAGGTTGTCTCTTGTGTGAGAACAACATACAAATGTCAATAAGAATGTGACCTGATGTTTCAAAATGTCAGTCCATAAACAGCCAAGTAAACATGTACAAATTTAACAATAAACAGCTGACACATGAACATGTACAAACCTACAAATAAACAGTTGACATGTGAACATGTACAAAGTTATGAGAATCTAGAACATACATTTCGTGGCCTGTTTTTATCAGTTTCCCCATAAAGCCCGACCCCAGTCATATCAGAGACACTGATCACAACCCAAACTTGGCGGGTTCGGAATCTCTATGAGAAGTAAACCTATTTCATAATCCTTGCTGAAGTCAGATGCACTGGACCATTAGGCTTAAACCACAATATAACATACACTGCCTAATGAAAATAAAGGTTGCCTGTTAAAGAGTTGTAGTTTGGTCTGTTTAAATGTTGTATCTGGGTATGTTAATTGTTGTAGTTTGGTATGTTTAAATGTTGTATCTTGGTCTGTTAAATGTTGTAGTTTGGTCTGTTTAAATGTTGTAGTTTCGTCTGTTTAAGTGTTGTAGTTTGGTCTGTTTAAGTGTTATAGTTGTGTATGTTTTAGTGTTATAGTTTGGTCTGTTTAAGTGTTATATTTTGGTCTGTTTAAGTGTTATATTTTGGTCTGTTTAAGTGTTATATTTTGGTCTGTTTAAGTGTTGTAGATCAGATATTGGAGCAGAATGGTGAAATGGTTTACATTTTATGGCAAATAGGTTCTTTCCCTAGTAATAAGGTACTCCTGTCTATCCAGATATAAATAATTACCAGACGTGTAGTTAGAGAATGCAAAACAGCAAAGAATTGGGCTGGTTGACCCAACTCATGAAAAAAGCTAGTTTTGTATTATCAAGCCTCTAACTCTCCCTGTACCTTAAGCTCTTTCTCTCCCAGTACCTTAAGCTCTTTCTCTCCCAGTATCTTAAGCTCCCTCTCACTCTCTCTGTACCTTAAGCTCTTTCTCGCATAGAAACTTAAGCTCTTTCTCTCCCTGCACCTTAAGCTCTTTCACTCCCCGTACCTTAAGCTCTTTCTCTCCCTGTACCTTAAGCTCTTTCTCTCCCCGTACCTTAAGCTCTTTCTCTCCCTGTACCTTAAGCTCTTTCTCTCTCTGTACCTTAAGCTCTTTCTCTCCCTGCACCTTAAGCTCTTTCTCTCCATGTACCTTAAGCGCTTTCTCTCCCTGTATCTTAAGCTCTTTCTCTCCCTGTACCTAAAGTTCTTTCTCTCCCTGTACCTTAAGCTCTTTCTCCCCCTGTACCTTAATCTCTTTCTCTTCCCGTACCTTAATCTCTTTTTCTCCCGGTACCTTAATCCCTTTCTCTCCCCATATCTTAAGCATTTTCTCTCAACGTACCATCATCTCTTTCTCTCCCCATACCTTAATCTCTTTCTCTTCCCGTATCTTAAAGTCTTTCTCTCTCCGTACCTTAATCTCTTTCTCTCCCCGTACCTTAAGCTCTTTCTCTCCCCGTACCTTAAGCTCTTTCTCTTCCCGTATCTTAAAGTCTTTCTCTCTCCGTACCTTAATCTCTTTCTCTCCCCGTACCTTAAGCTCTTTCTCTCCCCATACCTTAATCTCTTTCTCTTCCCGTATCTTAAAGTCTTTCTCTCTCCGTACCTTAATCTCTTTCTCTCCCCGTACCTTAATCTCTTTCTCTCCCCGTACCTTAAGCTCTTTCTCTCCCCGTACCTTAAGCTCTTTCTCTCCCCATACCTTAATCTCTTTCTCTTCCCGTACCTTAAGCTCTTTCTCTCCCAGCAACTTAAGCTCTTTCTCTCCCTGCACCTTAAGCTCTTTCTCTCCCTGTACCTTAAGCGCTTTCTCTCCCTGTACCTTAAGCTCTTTCTCTCCCTGTACCTTAATCTCTTTCTCTTCCCGTACCTTAATCCCTTTCTCTCCCAATACCTTAATCTCTTTCTCTCTCCATATCTTAAGCATTTTCTCTCAACGTACCTTCATCTCTTTCTCTCCCCATACCTTAATCTCTTTCTCTTCCCGTATCTTAAAGTCTTTCTCTCTCCGTACCTTTATCTCTTTCTCTCCCCGTACCTTAATCTCTTTCTCTCCTGTACCGTAAGCTCTTTCTCTCCCCATACCTTAATCTCTTTTTCTTTCTGTACCTTAAGCTCTTTCTCTCCCAGCAACTTAAGCTCTTTCTCTCCCTGCACCTTAAGCTCTTTCTCTCCCTGTACCTTAGGCGCTTTCCCTCCCTGTACCTTAAGCTCTTTCTCTCCCTGTACCTAAAGTTCTTTCTCTCCCTGTACCTTAAGCTCTTTCTCTCCCTGTACCTTAATCTCTTTCTCTCCCCATATCTTAAGCATTTTCTCTCAACGTACCTTCATCTCTTTCTCTCCCCATACCTTAATCTCTTTCTCTCCTGTACCGTAAGCTCTTTCTCTCCCAGCAACTTAAGCTCTTTCTCTCCCTGCACCTTAAGCTCTTTCTCTCCCTGTACCTTAAGCTATTTCTCTCCCTGTACCTTAAGCTTTTTCTCTCCCCGTACCTTAATCTCTTTCTCTCCCCGTACCTTAAGCTCTTTCTCTCCCAGAACCGTAAGCTCTTTCTCTCCCAGAACCGTAAGCTCTTTCTCTCCCAGAACCGTAAGCTCTTTCTCTCCCAGAACCTTAAGCTCTTTCTCTCCCTGTGTCTTAAGCTCTTTTTCTCTCTGCATACCTTAAGCTCTTTCTTTCCCTGTACCTTAAGCTATTTCTCTCTCAGTACCTTGAGCTCTTTCTCTTCCTGAAACTTAAGCTCTTTCTCTCCCAGTACCTAAGCTTTTTCTCTCCCCGTACCGTAAGCTTTTTCTCTCCCCATACCTTAATCTCTTTCTCTCCCCGTACCTTAAGCTTTTTCTCTCCCCGTACCTTAATCTCTTTCTCTCCCCGTACCTTAAGCTCTTTCTCTCCCAGAACCGTAAGCTCTTTCTCTCCCAGAACCGTAAGCTCTTTCTCTCCCAGAACCGTAAGCTCTTTCTCTCCCAGAACCGTAAGCTCTTTCTCTCCCAGAACCTTAAGCTCTTTCTCTCCCTGTGTCTTAAGCTCTTTTTCTCTCTGCATACCTTAAGCTCTTTCTTTCCCTGTACCTTAAGCTATTTCTCTCTCAGTACCTTGAGCTCTTTGTCTTCCTGAAACTTAAGCTCTTTCTCTCCCAGTACCTAAGCTTTTTCTCTCCCCGTACCATAAGCTATTTCTCTCCCTATACCTTAATCTCTTTCTCTCCCCGTACCTTAAGCTTTTTCTCTCCTCGTACCTTAATCTCTTTCTCTCCCCGTAGCTTAAGCTCTTTCTCTCCCAGAACCGTAAGCTCTTTCTCTCCCAGAACCGTAAGCTCTTTCTCTCCCAGAACCTTAAGCTCTTTCTCTCCCTGTGTCTTAAGCTCTTTTTCTCTCTGCATACCTTAAGCTCTTTCTTTCCCTGTACCTTAAGCTATTTCTCTCTCAGTACCTTGAGCTCTTTCTCTTCCTGAAACTTAAGCTCTTTCTCTCCCAGTACCTAAGCTTTTTCTCTCCCCGTACCATAAGCTCCCACTCCCAGCACCTTAAGCTCTGTCTCCCTCAGTACTATAAGCTCCCACTCCCAGTACTGTAAGCTCCCACTCCCTGTACCTAAGCTCTTACTGTAAGCTCCCACTCCCTGTACCTAAGCTCTTACTGTAAGCTCCCACTCCCTGTACCTAAGCTCTTACTGTAAGCTCCCACTCCCTGTACCTAAGCTCTTACTGTAAGCTCCCACTCCCTGTACCTAAGCTCTTACTGTAAGCTCCCACTCCCTGTACTAAGTTCTGTCTCTCACAGTACCTTAGGCTCATTCTTCATGTACTTGTTTTAGCCTTATATAACCTATCCATGTAACCTCTGACCTCTCAAACAATAATCTTGCCCTAGTCTCTATTTGACCATCATTCAACCTTGACACTTGGATGACAGGACTGACGCTATGTAGCAGCCAGGACACTTGGATGACAGGACTGACGCTATGTAGCAGCCAGAGCACTTGGATGACAGAACTGACGCTATGTAGCAGCCAGGACACTTGGATGACAGGACTGACGCTATGTAGCAGCCAGGGCACTTGGATGACAGGACTGACGCTATGTAGCAGCCAGGGCACTTGGATGACAGGACTGACGCTATGTAGCAGCCAGGACACTTGGATGACAGGACTGACGCTATGTAGCAGCCAGGGCACTTGGATGACAGGACTGATGCTATGTAGCAGCCAGGGCACTTGGATGACAGGACTGACGCTATGTAGCAGCCAGGGCACTTGGATGACAGGACTGACGCTATGTAGCAGCCAGGACACTTGGATGACAGGACTGACGCTATGTAGCAGCCAGGGCACTTGGATGACAGGACTGATGCTATGTAGCAGCCAGGGCACTTGGATGACAGGACTGACGCTATGTAGCAGCCAGGGCACTTGGATGACAGAATTGACGCTATGTAGCAGCCAGGGCACTTGGATGACAGAATTGACGCTATGTATCAGCCATGACCTTCTGTCGCTGCCAAACACTCAGACCTCCTAACCAGTTTACTTGTGTATTAAGTACCTATACAACAAGATGAAACAAGGTCTTTACTTTACACATTTTCACGAATGTCCAGTGCAGCCTATACTGTTCTATTACTTGAATACAATCATATCTGAGTTATTCTTCTCCATCTTTTTATTCTAATTATTTTCATTTTCAGCACCTCTGCAGTCTCGCCTTATTATTAAATATTGTCATAATGCAATAAGATATAGATAAGCAGCTCAAGGTATAACAGACAGACAAACCTGATCATCACATCATCAAGTATAAAGTTGTAGCATGATGGATTAAGTGCTGGTCTCCTTAATGGAGGATATGGAGATTAATTTGGCTGTCAAAATAATATTAATGTTGGTGGTTGTAAGCAAAATGTACATAATAGTTATGAGGAAAAACTATCAACACATTTCTCTGTGGACATGTAATGCTTACGGATCTGATAGTCGGATCAAATCATTCAAGATAGCTTGCATGATGAAGTCATGTACGCACATTTTCAAATCAGCATTTGGTGTCTTTTATCCGATACAATATATTAATACATAATACAAGACTCCTTTTATAACAAAGGTGATAACACATTTCCAAGATGTTGACAGTTATGTTAATTGTATTTCAAATTACTTGAAGTGTAGTATTTGTGGAGGAGTGGTTGGTCAAGTGGTTAGTTCAAGTGTATGATTTGTGGAGGAGTGGTTGGTCAAGTGGTTTGAATGCCTGTCTTCTGATCATGAGGGCATTCGTTCAAAACCTTAGCAAGGCATACATGGCTTTTTCTCTATCAGAGACAAAATAAAAACATAGCCTGTATAGTACATGAAGACTGCAGAGGCAATCTGCCTTTATTCCTCAGCCCTATACAAGGTAAATGTTCCAAGTGAGCCTCAGCCCTATACAAGGTAAATGTTCCAGGTGTGCCTCAGTCCTATACAAGGTAAATCTTCCAGGTGAGCCTCAGCCCTATACAAGGTAAATGTTCCAGGTGTGCCTCAGCCCTATACAAGGTAAATGTTCCAGGTGAGCCTCAGAAATGACAATAAATAGTGTTATTATAATTTTCTTGTTTATTTTAGTAGCAGCATTTGTTGTTGATACAATGTATATGTAATATGTCCAAATACTGTCTCTCGTTGTGTTTTTATTTTTGCATATCTTTGTAAAACTTTTCCAAATTGTTTTGGCACACATGTCATCATCAAGTCTTGATGGTAGGCGTATGTGTCTTACCATGTACCTGTGAATGTATCTAAGTGTTTTCTTGACTTAACATCTCGTTATCATGGTTCTTGCTTGTTGGTTGTCACAGGACAAGTGTGTTATAAGCTGACATCCATTGACCAACTATGGACAAGAACAATGAAACTTGATGTCCTATTCAAACATTCAAACATCAGTTTGGAAACTAAACAACTACATTATATTCTTATCAACTCTATGTTCTCAAAGTTAGACATTGTCCATATTCAAGGCAAAGCAATGGAAAACTACATCACATGAAATGAAATATTTGTGAACAATAATTGTCACTAGGAGAAATAGAATGAGAAATTATGAAATAAAAATGTGTGGGGACTACATCCTGTGCCAGCAAATAAATTGGTTTGATCATCTTGGAAGAGTGTAACTCAATCGTGCCTATCGTAAATGAAGATTTGGTTTCAGGCACATGGAAGGCCATATAGCAGATGGATAGATAATAAACAAAACAAAAATACAACAATCGAACAGACTTACAACACATTAGACAACACAATTGGCCTGGCAGTGGAAACAGCTGAGGACAACACCTTGTAGAAATAAGGGACATAAATAGTTTTTTTGTTGTTAAAGTCATCAGCAGCAATCTTTAGCTATGTGAATATTTTACATTGCATACATCACTCAGCAGCTAAACTGACAGAAAATTATGATTTGATATTTGGACATATAAATCACACTGGCAGAAAATTGTGATTTGATATTTGGACATATAAATCACACTGACAGAAAATTGTGATTTGTTACTTGGGACATATAAATCACACTGACAGAAAATTGTGATTTGATATATGGCATATCACACATTCAGTGGTTTTATACATGGACATATCGGACAGTATAAAACTACCACTTACAGCAGCTAACATGAAATTGTCACTTCTGCAACTTGCTCCCACACATCGAACAAACCATTCAACTCTGAACATGGAGCCTTTTCATATAACAGATAAATGGAACAAGCATTTACATACAAGAGGGAGGGTCATTTCAGCTACCTTTGATCTCTTGAAATAATTGTCAAAAAAATTAAAAGCAAAATTATAAAAGATTGTGTACTACATGGATATATTTTGTTTTTTAACATATAAAATCAGTTTTTAATTGAAAATATTGCCTGCGGGGATGGACTAAAATGTGCAGGTTTTTATGGAGAAAATATTCTGGCCACATCAGTTTTACACATTAATGGGGTCAGGAGATGTCTTATTTCTATAACTAAAAGTCTCTTATCATAACATAGTATTACCTCCTTTCTTAACTAAAAGTCTCTTATCATAACATAGTATTACCTCCTTTCTTAACTAAAAGTCTTTTATCACAACTTATCATTACCTCCTTTCTATAACCAAAAGTCAATTATCATAATATAGCATTACCTCATTTCTATTATTAAAAGTCTCCTATTACAACATACCATTACTAGTTTTTTAAACAAAATGTCTCCTATAACAATATATATATTTTATTTCTAAATGTCCTCTCTCATAACACCACAATGACAGGAATTATTGTTGATGGCAACTGTGTCAACTCCACTGAGGATTTCATTTAGCTGGGCAACAAAAAAAACTC
Source organism: Ariolimax columbianus (assembly GCA_036924085.1). Taxonomy (NCBI): domain Eukaryota; kingdom Metazoa; phylum Mollusca; class Gastropoda; order Stylommatophora; family Arionidae; genus Ariolimax; species Ariolimax columbianus. Next base: position 165,627,452 of record JAVGWX010000001.1, on the reverse strand, counting down.
TGACGCACTTAGCCAACTGGATACAATTTGAAGGGTCAGCCTGACTGCCACCTCTATGAATCAAGTTTGAAACCAGCAGAGGCTTTCACTGAAAACCAAGCTACTGATTTACATAACCTGTGCCACCCCTCTTCTGGTGTAGGGTTTCTAAACCTTGACTTTTCTGCAGAGAAATCAAAAGTGGATTGAAATCTTCCATATGTGCCTCCTTGTGATCCACTGGCTTGACTGGGTCGCAAACAACAAAGTTACCTCACGAACAGACCTTGAGAGCGATTCACTATGCTAAACCATCACTGCTTTACCCTATTTGGACATGTGGTGGGTCCGCCTTGCCAAGAACGTCCCCGCCCAACAGCTCTTAAAGTAGACCATGAACATCAAATGACCCTCTCCATCATGGTCTTGCCTCTGTGGCCATTCATGCAACACCTGGCTAGGTCAAATTGGAAAAACTTCATCCTTATTGCACACAGCCTGGTACTGTCACTCACAGTGCTCATGGACAGTTGGCGCTACAGGCTCTTGTTGCCTAAGCAGACTACTTACCTACCACCATAACATCACCAACTTTCGCGTATGTTGGTTTTCAGTCAAAGCAAGAAACAGTCGCGGTGGCACTCAACCTGGAAGACGCATACAACCCTGTCGATTTTGGGACTTTAATTACATGTCTGAAGCAGTGTGGCTTAAACCTGTGACTGGTTAGTTGGATAGCAGCTGCCCTGATGAAAATAACAGATGCGCTACGCGTGGGATCGCGTTTCAGGACTGCCTCAAGGGTCTCCGCTCTCAATAGTGCTGTTCAACATCTACATAGTAAAAGTGCCCAATATTCAACTTGCAGAGACAGGGCGAACGTTGACATTTGCCGATGACATCCTAATGTACAGGACTGGCAAGAGTTGGTCAAAGACATCCAGGAAACCTTGCAAGCAATCTCACAGTGGTGCTGCGACTCAAGCTACAAGATCAATCAAAACAAGGCCTGCATGATGTGGTGTTCTTTGAATAATTCCATAGTAAAGGCTGAACTCCTCGGCATCACTTTTGATAGTTGCACCACTGACAGGTGTTACAAGTTGAAATACCTCGGAGTGACATTTGATCGCAGTCTCTCCTATAATTGCCATGTTGACCATATCGTACAAAGATGTAAGCGAGGGTTACGAGCATTCAGTCCCTGCCGAAGATGGATGTGTTGGACCGAAAAGTGCAAATATCACAGCCAAGCTGTTCCTCCTATTTTGTCAGGTCGTGTTGTATGTTATAGATTACGGACTAGGCATCCTCACACTATCAAGAACACAGTGTGAAAGGTTGGTTAGCATCCAGAATAAAGGTATGCGACTGCTTCTGGGCTGAATCAGAGATAGCCCAATTGTGATGATGCGGTACATGTTGGGATTGTTATCTGTGACATCCAGACATAAACTGGCACAAGTCAAAGCCTATATACGTGTCACAATAGACACGTGGCACCCTCTGTACAGTAGTATCTCAGACATCAAGGGATCAAGAATCAAGAGAGGGGCATCATGGATGACACAGGCAGAGACAATAATTGGACACGTCACTCGCTAGTCAGAGCCATAAATGACGAAACCCCGTCAAATAAACAAATTACTATCAAGCAGGGCGAGAACTTGATCACAGGCAAGAAAGCCGCAAACGCCTTTGTCGATCACTATGCCAGAGCAAACCACATCGAGGTCCCTGCAGATAAGCATACAGACATTAGCGAAGAGCTAAAGGGACACGAAAACATAAATACGGCTCCTGAAGAGCACATGATGGCCAAACTAACAATGCGCGAAATGGAAGAGGCTATGAGAACACTAAAGAAAAGGAAATCTCCCGGAAAAGACGGGATAACAAACGAAATGCTGATGGGGCTGGGCCAAACAGCGAAGAAGAAACTACTATCAGTCCTGAACCAAAGCTGGAAAAGGGGTATTGTACCCCAGGCATGGAAAGATGCAATACTGGTACCAGTATCAAAAACAGGGAAGGACAAAACAGATCCAAATGGATACAGGCCCATTAGCCTACTGAGCTGTGTCGGCAAGCTGATGGAACGGATGATAAACACCAGACTGATGTGGCATCTGGAAAAAAAACGAATACTAATTCCACAGCAAGCCGGCTTTAGACAGCACAGATCCACTGAGGACCAGGTCATCCTCATAGCCCAGGAGATAGAAGATGCCTACCAGGCACAGAAACACACAGTAGCTGTTTGGGTGGATCTGGAAAAGGCATTTGACAAAGTCTGGAAGGATGGACTTAGAGTCAAGCTAAGAAGAAGTGATGTCTGTGGGAAGATGTACAAGTGGATCAACCACTACCTCAAACAAAGAACGGCCAGAGTCCAAGTACAAGGGCAGATGAGCAAAAAGGTGACACTCGAGCAGGGAGTACCCCAAGGGGGAGTATTGTCACCCACACTCTTCCTGGTATATATAAACGATATTACAGAGAATATACCAAGAAGAGTCCATAGCTCAATGTTTGCAGACGATCTGGCTATGTGGACCTCTGAAAAGAATCTCACCATAGCAAGAAATCGGATGCAGACGGCCCTAACATCGCTGGAAGAGTGGGCGAACTCATGGCTGGTCAAAATAAACGAGGAGAAAACCACGTGCACAATATTCTCGCTCTCATTAAAACCCCAAAGTACCAAATTAAGTCTGAATGGCAAAATCCTGCAGCCAAACAACAACCCAACCTATCTGGGAGTCACATTTGATCGGCGCATGACATGGAAAAGTCAGATTGAGAGAAACCGAATGAAAGCCAGAGAAAGAATGGCGATCATGAGGAAACTTGCTGGCACAAGCTGGGGAGCAGACGAAGGCATACTAAAGAAACTGTACACTGGAAGAGTGAGACCAGTTCTCGAGTATGGCATTGCGGCATGGACAACCGCAGCGAAGGCGAACTTCGATAAAGTTAACAAACTTCAAAACCAAGCCATGAGAATTATAACAGGTGGCATGAAGTCAACGCCAATTGTAGAACTTGAAAAGATTACAAAATTGCAATCCATGACCGATAGAAGAGACTGCAGAGCCCAGCTGCAGTCAGAGAAACTCAGAAGACTGACGGACCATCCAATGTACCAGAGACTAAACAATTTGGGAAATGGGAAACTAAAGCGGAGAAACTTTGCAGAAATAGCCAAAGCAAAGATGCACGAAGATCCCATAAACGCACTAACAACACCAAAACCCATCACTACTGTACGAAAACCTACTTGGAGGCAGGATATATTTCCAGAGGTGGTAGAAAATATACCAGGTATTGCAAACAAAAACTGCCAGAGTGAAAAAGAAAGGAGAGACACTACCCTAAGCTTCATAACGAAAAGCTACCCAAGCATGGACTGGACCCATGCATACACCGACGGTTCTGTAACAAACACAACACAGAACGGAGGGGCAGGAGCATTCCTGAACCTACCAAATGGCAGAAAAATAACACTGTCATTCGCTACTGGTAAGTACACAAGCAATTTCAGAGCAGAGGCAGAGGCACTGAGGGCGGCAGTGGAAGAAATGGTAACACACAGTGAAAATGAGAGCCATATAGTCCTGCTGACAGATGCTCTCGAAGTAGTCACAGCGCTAAAAAGCCAGAAAAACACTGAGCTTAATGACTTAAGAGCAGCACTCTGCAAACTGTGCCAGCAGTCCGCACCAAAAAGGGTAGTGGTACAGTGGGTTCCGTCACACTGCAACATCCAAGGCAACGAGGAGGCAGACAGACTGGCAAAAGAAGGTGCAAGGCTACCACAAACAGATACCAGTATGACGTACGAAGAGTCAAAACGGCTTATCAAAGCCAGATACATGACCAAATGGGAAACCGAACATACTGGTTACACCAAAAACGATGCCTATTACCAGTTGAACCGAAGAGAGCAGGTCGTTGTCTTCAGACTTCGCACTGGCCACAACAGACTGAGGTACCACCTATTCAACAAATTGAAGATAGGGTGTACCGACGAATGCCCGTGCGGTACTGGTAAAATGACCACTGAACATCTGCTGCAGAACTGCCCGACATACGAGGATCAGAGAGAGCAGATGTGGCCATTGCCAGTGGAACTGCAAGACAAGCTCTATGGTAGTGGCGAGAGTCTCAGGATGACCGCCGCTTTTTTCGAGAAAATAATGGTTACTGTCTGACTGTGTACGCAGAAGAAGAAGAAGAAGGACACGTCACTCCAGCTGAGACATTAGCCAAAGAAAGTGGAAGAATGGGTCCACACTGGTGATAGACTGATAGAGTTCCAGAGAGTCATCAATAACCTTAGGCAAGGAATGCAGAGAACGGAGCAATGGGAGAGCAGAGTACGAGGTGAATCAGCTGATAACTGAGAACACGCAGGAGACTGATGCCGTCATATACACCAACGGATCATGCTGGGCAGTGGGACATCAGGCTGGGGTAGCTTGGCTAGAGTGTGAGGACAGGTCGTTGCTGAGCGCACTAGGACATACATGGCAACAACCTCCAGTGTAAGAATTGAGACGGAAGCAGTGACCTCAGCACTGAAATGGATATCTGAGACTTCTTTAACAAGGGCAGTCATTGTGACAGACGCACAAACCGTACTTCAGAAGGGATGGCTTAGGTACAAGCAGCTGTTGAGGCCTCAAATCTCCAAGATTTTTTGGGGTTTTTTTCTTGTGTGCGTTCGCCTTATTTCTCTAATCCCCAAGGCGGTGTGCGTTGCTTTGTGGTTTTTATTTTGTGTCTGTCGGCCCAGTGCATCCCTTCAGCATGCATTTTATGTAAGGGCCTGTTTCCTCCTGCATTTTCTAAGGGTTTGCTTCCCCGCAGTAACGGCCGGTGCTGTGAAGGGGATCAAACCCAGCACCTTCTGGTTGTGAGCAGTGTCACTTAACCAGTAGTCCACACCTTCCCCCGCCTCCTCCAGGGATTGACATGTATCTACTATCCTGCTCATGCTGGGGTTCAGGGCAATAAAAGAGCTGACATCATTTCACAAGCTCCCATCATATCCACATTAGTGATGGATAAAAGTAACATTTTGAAATCAATCAATGACCGCCTGTTGGATGAGGACACCACAATAGATGAAGCAGCAATCTACAAACTGCAAAGTTTCGACATTAAACGAGGTTAGAGCGGAGTATGGCGCATGAGAGGACGGAGCAGGAGAACAGCCAGCGAGCTACAGGGACCATCAGCATCCATACCCTACACCATTTGCTGAGAGAGACTGTGCACCTATGGGGCTGTCAATTCTTATAAACAGAATCAATACAATTTTGAAACATGAACATCATTTCTGACATCAACTTCTCCCATAACATCCCTTCATTTTAATGATTTTAAAAAACACAACTTTCTCTTACCATCAGTCTTCTTCTTTGTCTCCCACTACCAAGCCCTGACTGCGATATTTGCACCTTTCGGTCCGACACATCCGTCTTCGGCATATACCATCCAGCCTGTTTTGATAACTAGAAATCCTTTCTCATGATGCCCCAAATTGTCTACATTTATGACAATACTCTGATATGGGCGAGCTCCATTGTTAATACTTGTACCATCCCGTCACCTGAAGCTCACACAGACTACTGTTTCAACACTGAATCACTTGATAACAAAACAATGATATTATGCAAATACTGATCAGAACAAATCATCTGGAAGCCACATCAAACAAAGCTCACAATGTTTCTTGTGGAAGTATATCTTGTCTGCCTCCCTTTAGTAAAGAACCTCCTCAGCTTTCATGCACTACAAATTCTCAACAGACACATTCATAGCAAAGAACCCAAAAATATACGTACAAAATATAGAAGTTTACTTAAACAATTAATGGCAGACTAGACAATATTCTGTTTTGAGAGCCTGCAGCTGCCCAATTGGTGTGTTGTAAGAACAAAAACATTATGTTCCAAGTGCTGTGCACAATACAATAAATAAAGCAATAGCAACATAAGGACTGCCACCAAATAAATGCCTAGAAAACCTGAACAAATTATGTGAGCAAACAAAGGTTCACATAAAAACACAAAAATCAAGATCTCTATTAGATTGTCAGTTAATGTTATAACAAGGTGTGACAGAAGATGGCATCCATACAAATAATTCTCTAACTTGAGCTTAATAAACAAACAAATGAATTCAAATATAACAAATTACTGTGCACACAAAGGAATAAATTCTAACATGTTTTGAACATTTTGATTTCTACCATTTCCCAAACTTTGCATTTCTCATAACAGGTGGTTTGGCTTCAAATGTACAAGAAAGTTTCAAGTTGTCATCTGAAAATTTGGAGGGCATCAATACTGCTAGGGATATATATATATAAATTCTGTATGATGTTCATATGTGGCTGATGTTGAAAACTTCTATGTCACCATTCTGTATGATGTTCATATGTGGCTGATGTTGAAAACTTCTGTGTCCCCATTCTGTATGATGTTCACATCAGACTGATGTTGAAAACTTCTATGTCACCATTCTGTATGATGTTCATATGTGGCTGATGTTGAAAACTTCTATGTCACCATTCTGTATGATGTTCACATCAGACTGATGTTGAAAACTTCTATGTCACCATTCTGTATGATGTTCATATGTGGCTGATGTTGAAAACTTCTATGTCACCATTCTGTATGATGTTCATATGTGGCTGATGTTGAAAACTTCTATGTCACCATTCTGTATGATGTTCATATGTGGCTGATGTTGAAAACTTCTATGTCACCATTCTGTATGATGTTCACATCAGACTGATGTTGAAAACTTCTATGTCACCATTCTGTATGATGTTCATATGTGGCTGATGTTGAAAACTTCTATGTCACCATTCTGTATGTGACTAAATATTTGATAATCATACAAATACTAGCCAGTAATGCATTCACAAATGTTTTTGTTTTAAAAAGGAAGAATATAATGAGAGTACAGTGGAAATCATCACTATAAATTGAAAAAAACAGCACCAGATGTAGATGTGTTAACAAAGTTGCAAAAAAATCTTACAAACAACAAAAACAAACAAATAACCTATGAAACGAGAACAGAAGTCAGAGTGAGTACAGTATTGTTGTCCTGACCTTTCACAAATATTGGCACTGACATATACAGTAAATAAACATGCTAGTCCTGGCGTGAAGTAACAGCTCAAATGGGACAAGCAGAATGATCAGAACTGCATCAAATATTCATTTGAGCCATGGCATGTATGCACAAATATGTAACAACTGCAGTTCTTAAAATATCAGAATCTGTACAACAAATACACATTATTTTATAGCAGTTCATGTAGTAAATAACCTGAAAATTAAATAACAACAAAGAAGCTATGTTAATAATCCAATCCAGTTTTCCACGATAAGTAGTTGTATTGTCATATTTGTCAATTATAACTATAGATAATATTTGTTCATGCTTGCTCAGACTGAACAAAAATACACAAAATGTCTAGTGTGACAATCATGTCACAATGTGAACATTTTCTGCATGACCAAAAGTCTAAATGTCATGATTTTACAGATGTGTTAGTTGTATATATGACAAAAGTCAGATGTCTGTCCCGACACACAGTGTCTATGTGACAAAAGTTAAATGTCTGACTCTATGTACATGTCACAGTGTATATGTTACAAAAGTTAAATTTCTGACCAGACACATGTCACAGTGTCTATGTAGTAAAAGTGAAATGTCTGACCTGACACACATCACAATGTCTGTGTGACAAAAACTAAATGTCTGACATTACAAGCATGTCACAGTGTCTGTGTGGTAAAAAGTGAAATGTCTCGACTTTATATACATGTCATAGTGTTAGTGTGACAAAAACAATATTAACATTTGTTGATGTATGAGGAAATGTACATTACAGAACTGTTTAACCAAACAAGACTGTGACCAAATAATACAATGTAGTTTCAGAGAACATCAACCTATGCAGTGTTTGGCTCAAGTTACAACAATGGTGGCATCTGAGAGTCTAAAGAGTGGTTTGAAATGATCCACTATATCAGAATAACTGTAATTGAGTGCCATACATGTAAAGGTACAAGTTAGAAGCTACCAGAGATCATCATGTCACAATGTTGACTTAACAATGGCAGTCACAGTCATGTCTGATAACTGGTGCATTTGAAACTCTCTGAAGTTGTGTCACACCCAGGTGATACTAAAGTTATCTTATTAGGTCATTCTGGCAGAATATAAATTTTGTTGAAAAATAACATGAGAGTCAAGGCCATATCTGACAATTGGTGCATTGGAAGCTCGGGCAGAGCAAGGTGATACTAGAGTTATCTCGTAAGGTCATACTGGACACAATAACATGAGAGTCAAGACCATGTCTAATAATTAATGCATTGTAATACTGGAGGGAGGGTCAATTAATGCATTCAAGAATAGATTGGATGCAGATAGGGTATTTTTAGATCAAGCAAATGTAAAAGAAACGTTGTATACAGAGTCTTCTAAACCAATATAAAGATGTTAATTTAAGTAAGTTCCCAGAAATAGTATTAAGACCAGGCAATATGCAATTTATCTGAAAAATGATCAGTCTTGTACACATGAAATAGTAGAACTGTTTTACATATTTCCCTTTCATTTTTGTCTGCATGTAGCTGTACAATTGAGGATGACAGTCAAGCTGTCAATCTATTTGGATAGGTTTTTATATACATAAAGATTGCTAGAATCAACATAATTTGTCAACAATCAAGGCAGATTAACATTGATACAATTATATTGAAATAGCTAAAGAGTGTTTACGGCTAGTGTCAAAGACAGGTGTCAAATAATAATATTGACTCCCACCTCATATTCCTGCCATGTATCTAGAAACAAGCTGTCTTACAGCAGCCTGGCCCATGATGTGGGGGTATTGATATTGTGATCCCTGTGTGGTGAACCTACTGAGAAACCATGCACTGTCCTTCAATGAAGAGGACCCAGGTTCACTTTCTTCAGCCCACCCAGGATATAAGAAGAGCCACTGAAAATCCGCAACCAATGAAATTTTGTGAAGTATAAGGAACTTGGGAGAAATAGTTTGAAAACAAAACAACATAAGAAAGGGATCTGACAAGTAGTGTGGTCAGATTATATTACAACCAGCTATACTTTACAGTAATGAGAATAAACCTATTATAAAATGTCATAAGTTTTTTTCTTCTCAATTGTTTATGTTGTTATAGATCTCAGGGAAGGACAATTATGTACTGTTGTGTTGCTATAGCAAGGTGTCTTTCACTACCTTCTCCATCTCACATACTGGATGTTCTCTGTTCTACTTACTGTTGTGTTGCTATAGCAAGGTGTCTTTCACTACCTTCTCCATCTCACATACTGGATGTTCTCTGTTCTACTTACTGTTGTGTTGCTATAGCAAGGTGTCTTTCACTACCTTCTCCATCTCACATACTGGATGTTCTCTGTTCTACTTACTGTTGTGTTGCTATAGCAAGGTGTCTTTCACTACCTTCTCCATCTCACATACTGGATGTTCTCTGTTCTACTTACTGTTGTGTTGCTATAGCAAGGTGTCTTTCACTACCTTCTCCATCTCACATACTGGATGTTCTCTGTTCTACTTACTGTTGTGTTGCTATAGCAAGGTGTCTTTCACTACCTTCTCCATCTCACATACTGGATGTTCTCTGTTCTACTTACTGTTGTGTTGCTATAGCAAGGTGTCTTTCACTACCTTCTCCATCTCCCATACTGGATGTTCTCTGTTCTACTTACTGTTGTGTTGCTATAGCAAGGTGTCTTTCACTACCTTCTCCATCTCACATACTGGATGTTCTCTGTTCTACTTACTGTTGTGTTGCTATAGCAAGGTGTCTTTCACTACCTTCTCCATCTCCCATACTGGATGTTCTCTGTTCTACTTACTGTTGTGTTGCTATAGCAAGGTGTCTTTCACTACCTTCTCCATCTCACATACTGGATGTTCTCTGTTCTACTTACTGTTGTGTTGCTATAGCAAGGTGTCTTTCACTACCTTCTCCATCTCACATACTGGATGTTCTCTGTTCTACTTACTGTTGTGTTGCTATAGCAAGGTGTCTTTCACTACCTTCTCCATCTCACATACTGGATGTTCTCTGTTCTACTTACTGTTGTGTTGCTATAGCAAGGTGTCTTTCACTACCTTCTCCATCTCACATACTGGATGTTCTCTGTTCTACTTAGCAAGGTGTCTTTCACTACCTTCTCCATCTCCACATACTGGATGTTCTCTGTTCTACTTACATGTTTCTTCTCTAAGGTTATGCATGCAAGCTTCTGGCTGACCCCGATTCTGTTCAGATCACTTCGTGTTTTACAAATATGTAGCCTGAGTACAATGCAGTGTGGGACACTTCATCCCTGACAGCAATGTATGCTATGGGACTACCTTTAGCTTGAATGCTGTACTGCCAACAATATATGTGAACGCCTTAATTTATGTTGTCTATGTATGTCTGTTCAGTTACATCTCACAGATATCTATTAATTTTCAAATGTTGACTTTGTTTTCCAGGACATTTCAATGAACATGGGTTGATTGGTCCCACCTTTAGCAAGTGCCTAGATGTGGTACTGACAACACAATGTTAGTATAGATTCTGCTATAATATTGTTCCTACCTTTCTCATTTGCATGTTTAGATGCTTAATAATGTGGGAGACACTGTCAAGTTACTGCATCATATTCTTCTATACTTGTGTATACCTCTATCATCTAACCAACTCTAACTCTCTCTGTGGTTAACATATTGCTTTGGTATCTGAACACCTTCTACTCTTCGTACTTGTTGCACTTAAATTCACAAAATTGTAGATTTCTCACTGTTAGCACTTTTATCATATGGCCAAACATTTGTTTCCTTGGCCTGTGCTTTGAACAACAATTTGCAATAAGTATTAGTTATCTTCAGTTCCTTCCTTTGTTTGTCACATACACACATCATGCTGCTAGTGGCTTTGTGTTTGGTAATCTCCACTTCATGATCATTTGTCACATGTTTTCATGCCCATCTCTCATGTCATGAGGTCTGACTTTTGTATTGAGTTCTCAATGACTTGTCTGCCTTTCTTAGTTTTTGTTCATGGAATTTAAGTCATGCTCATTTTCAAATTATGGCGTGAATGGTGTTATCTTCCTCATTGTGCATTTAGCAACATATTGCAGTAACAAACTTGTCTATATTCTGATGTACATTATGCACCAATAAATCAACCAAAAAAAAATGCAATTCAAAAGAATCATACCGTGTAAAAAACAATGTACTTCTATCTAACCAAGAAAGTCACAAATTTAACTAAGAATCCATAGTAAAAGAAGCAACTGTAACTGTATGCAGCGGCTCAAGAGGAGATCTGATTTCCTCCTCACTGCATTTTCATCCAGTGATTCTTTCTCTTTTCCACAGAGAACTCACCAATATTGACTACAGTTCTTCACCTATCTAATCATTGCTTGACATTTTGTTGATGTTTCCTGACAACATCAAGAATTCCTCCACTTATTCAAACTATCATTGCTTGACATAATGCTGATGTTTCCTGACAACATCAAGAATTCCTCCACTTACTCAAACTATCATTTCTACACATATTGTTGATGTTTCCTGACAACATCAAGAATTCCTCCACCTACTCAAACTATCATTGCTAGAAATATTGTTGATGTTTCCTGACAACATCAAGAATTCCTCCACTTACTCAAACTATCACTGCTACACATATTGTTGATGTTTCCTGACAACATCAAGAATTCCTCCACCTACTCAAACTATCACTGCTACACATATTGTTGATGTTTCCTGACAACATCAAGAATTCCTCCACTTACTCAAACTATCATTTCTACACATATTGTTGATGTTTCCTGACAACATCAAGAATTCCTCCACTTACTCAAACTATCATTGCTAGAAATATTGTTGATGTTTCCTGACAACATCAAGAATTCCTCCACCTACTCAAACTATCATTTCTACACATATTGTTGATGTTTCCTGACAACATCAAGAATTCCTCCACTTATTCAAACTATCATTTCTACACATATTGTTGATGTTTCCTGACAACATCAAGAATTCCTCCACTTACTCAAACTATCATTGCTAGAAATATTGTTGATGTTTCCTGACAACATCAAGAATTCCTCCACTTATTCAAACTATCATTGCTAGAAATATTGTTGATGTTTCCTGACAACATCAAGAATTCCTCCACCTACTCAAACTATCATTGCTAGAAATATTGCCGGTGTTTCCTGACAACATCAAGAATTCCTCCACTTACTCAAACTATCATTGCTACACATATTGTTGATGTTGAAGTCCTGCATGGACTTGATGAAAAGATATACTAATAATAAAATATGAGAAAGAATATGTCTCAAAATATGAGAAAGAATATGGAACAGTAGTGAAATGTGCTGAGTGATTATGCCAAGTTATATGAAACATTAGCATGGTTGATAAAATCAATGATACCAGACCAAGAAATAACATAACAGGTAAGTTACATTTCTTGCATTATGAAATCAATTTGGAATAAAGCAGACAAGCATTCAAGTAGCTCAGCGGTAGACAGTTCACTTCTCATGTCAGAGATACTGGGTTTGATCCAAGTCAACCCACCTGAAAATAGGCACCTGGTTCACTGTTATGGAAGGAAAGGCAGCTATGAAAGGAACTGACCTCACTCACTTCATATATAAGCTGTCTAGTAAATGGTCTCTAACACTTCATCCCTGACAGCAGGGTATGGCACCTTTTCTTTGACATTTGATTATGTAAGTGTGTATGACAGAGCAATTGCCTCTTTCAGCAAATGGACTAGGATCCTTCTCCAGTTACCATATGCTGAATATTCCCCAGATATAAATGGACACCTGACTGCTATTTATAAAACTCACGACCTGTCATAATGAAGTCTCTACCACTCCCTCCCCTATGGGAACCTTTGAATATGTAAGCCCATGCATGTGACAAATGTTTGCAGCCTTAGATAGATATAGCACTGAGGGCAACATAATAATCAATGCCAACTTATACAAAGCCTCTGCTGATGAAAACATGATCAATCCACTAAAATGAAGATGTGTTGTCCTTCTTGATAGTCTGTGATGTGTTTACTCACAGTTATACATAAATTCTTGCGCTGATCTTCAAGTCAGAAGTTTATTGAGTTGGTTCATCTCAAAGTGTTACTCTTACAAGTTTGAAATAACCTCCCAAATTTATTTATTCAGCACAGAAAAAGTATAAACTGACAGTTAAGGTCATATCATAATCTTATCACCAATTGCAAGAGTTAAACCTATGGTAAAGAATTGATCACACCAAAATCTTATCATTCTCTTCAAGATGTGATCCCACCATAATGTTGTCATCACCTCCAAGACTTGGTCACACCATAATGTTGTCATCACCTCCAAGACTTGGTCACACCATAATGTTGTCATCACCTCCAAGACTTGGTCACACCATAATCTCGTCATCACCTCCAAGACTTGGTCCTACCCTAATCTTGTTATCACCTCCAACACTTGGTCACACCATAAACTTGTCATCACCTCCAACACTTGGTCACACCATTATGTTGTCACCACCTCCAAGATTTAGTCACACCATAAACTTGTCATCCACAAGACTTGGTCACACCATAATCTCGTCATCCCCACCAAGACTAATAACTTCTGGCACATTCTGATAACTGGATTCTACAGCCATAGTGTCCAGGCACTGATATTGCTTGGTTGATGGTCTAATGCTGATTGTAGCAACAGGCTCGGGCAAGTAAGTTTCACTAACATCCTCCACATCGTTATATGATTTAACCCTTCTGATAAAGCGTCCAGGTAACAGGCGGCTGTTGGGTAAATTTGCTCTGTGTTTAGTTATATGTTGCAGCGAAGGTCTTGTGACTAAAATAGAAATAAAATAAACTTTACATTAGCACAGCAGATCAGAATGACCAATTAGTACTGCCACCTATACACTCAGTTTTGCATTCAGTTACAGACAAGCTGAGACAACACTAGTCAATTCATGCATGTTCAACAACACATGCTTGAACTACAAGACAGCATTTGACAAAAAACATACCCTTTTAACATCAACAGCCGTGATTGGTATCTACTGTAGGCGCCAACTATGCTGCACTAAACAAACCACGTAACTATGGCAGATGTTATGCAATGTCACACAGTCGCCTCTTATGACATGATCTCTGTGGGGCAGTGGTGCTATTCTTATCTTTGTCATACACAAAGACCTTGGCGGACCACTTGGGACATGACTATCCTAATAATGCTCAGGTTCTGGAAAACATAAGAGCTAACATCTGACTTCACAGGCACTCATATTTGATATGGCTGGGAGTTATATTTGGAAGTCTATCAATGATCAACTGTTGGATGATGACAATGGAATAGATCAATCAGCAATTCATTAACTGTAGAACTTTGAAATGAAACGAGGATTGAGTGGAGTGGGGCACATGAGAGGACTGAGCAGGAGTGTGTACAACCACAGAGCTACGAAAACTATCAGTACATCCACACCTTCATTCTTTACTGACAGAGATTGAGCCCAGAGTAAGTTGAAGTCAATTCTTAGAAACAGAACAGAACACAACAATCAGTTTCACATTCAACGTATGTTTACATCCTTCAATCAGATATCAACATTCACATAGTTCTCTGCGGTCAAACTAATACTGAGCTTCACCAAAAATGTGGTATACTGCAGTACTACACATATATATATATATATATATATATATATATATATATATATATATATATATATATATATATATATATATATCTGTGGTACAAAACCAACAACCAGCAAAATAAACACAAAAACAAGAAGGAAATAATTATTTGGAAGGAAACAACAGAGGCTTGGGGTGGGGGAATGTTCGTTTAAATATGAGAAAAAAACATAGGGAGTGGAGAGAGAGAAAAGAGGAGAGAGAGAGAGAGATATGGTTGGCCACAAATGTTTCAAGTGCGGTCTGCCATGATGAAGCTTCAAAAATGTGTGGAATTTACTTATATTCTCACTGTACCGAGTTCAAATAAAGCCATGTTCAAACCAGGCATGTCACTGGGTTTTTTCATGGTACAACCACTTCCCCTAGTCGAGGTAGCTGTAAATAGATAACTGATGAAGTCAGGGGAATATTTTAGAGCCGCGACAGGAGCTATGGAGTTCCTGTTCTGTAGTCAGCCCTTTCACCAATGTAAAGGACGGATCACAAATTTGGGTGCCCAGGTGCAAGTTTTAGAGCTGACTATATATATGTTGATATAATATATTTTTGTTATGGTATAAATGTTGAAAAAGTAAGATGGTCGTGCCTTAGTGGCTGCGCTCTCGACTCGCTCCAGTGTTTATGTTGAGTTTTCTGACGTTTGATGGTTCCTGTTCGGATTATATTTCACAACTCCTTCACCAGGTGGTATCAAGGACTTTATTCTGTAGAATTGATGTGCTTTCGATCGGTTATCCTGTTTGTTATACTGCATTTCATGCCTGGCTCAAGCCGTGGGAGACCAATCCATGACGGAGTTCCAACGTTCCGCTTAGGTGCACACCAGAATTCAGTCCAGATTTACCACTACTCAAGGACCTTTCTGCTCAGACTAAAGCCGACTTCCTCCTGCCCACCCCTCCCTCCACCAGAGGTTACACGAAACCTCTCCCAACCTTGTATTCTCAGCACAGCAATGGTCACGCTGACCAAAAGGTAGACACAATCAGAAATCTTGGCGGCAGGACACATAAAAACAGAGAGTTTGACACGAACAGACATAGAAAGCTTGACACAAACATTGGTCTAACACACACCTCACGGCGCTCATCCTAAGGCTGCAGAGTACACGACTCCACCTGGGGAGTCTGTAGGGATTTCAGTAAACACGCTACGCATGAACACAGCCCCAGCAGTTGGACATGATAGTATTCGTCCGAAGCAACGCCTTTGTCGCCTAAGCGAACATTATTATTATTATCAATGTCAAAAAACGTTGATACATTTTCTTGTTCGTTATCTCTGTAATATATACAGAGTTCCTGAATTGAAACTAGTGGGACTAACTTTGAACAAATCCTAACAATCACTATGTTCAGCACAGAAACCACCAAAAGTGCAACAGCAGATGATGTTGTGATAAAGACTTCCTGAAAATAAACTAGCAGCAGTGGTCTTCATATGCTTCATATAAAAAAAAGTAGATTAGAAGATACAAGAAGATTCAATCTCAACTATCTACAAATACATGCATACATAAATACATACATCAATCTATAAATATATATTTCTAATTAGTTCCTACACTTGATGTGCAAAAAAAAAGAAAAAATAACAACACTAGACTGATAAAACTAAGCAGACAATTGTCTATTTAAAAATATAATGCCAACTAAAGCTCACAAATGTATCAAAACAAAAGCAGACTATGAAATATTCAATGTGCAGGAACAATGTACCATTGTCCTGCTCCAAGGACACTAACAGCCATTCAACTCTTGCCAACATAAAACTTTCATAACTTTTCTACGTGTGTAGTAATATTGCATGCTAGTTTCCATGGAAAAGCACACAAAAACATTGCTCAAACAGTCTTTGTGTTAGTAGTTTTTAAAGGGAGTACATATAGTTATGCTCAACATGCTCACAGACTCCCCAGTTGCAAATAAGTACCCAGCTTACAATTTTGGAAGGAAAGTCAGTAAGGAAGTAAACTTTAAAAAAGCTGAGACCGGGTACAATACGTTTATATCACTTCCTCCCTGACACCAGTGTCTGTTATACTTAACTTAACATCTTTATACTGGTTTAGAAGACCCTGCAGAGTCTGTATACAACCAGTTACATTTACATCACCTTGCTCTAAAATCTATGCGCATCCAGTTTATTCTTAAATGCATTAACTGTCCCTGCCTCCACTACCTCCCCTGGCAATGCATTCCAAGCAGACACCACTCTCTGACTAAAAAAATATTTCCTAATATCTAACCTGGACCTCTCTTTAATCAGCTTGTAGCTATGCCCTCGTGTTATTGTAGGTGGCTGTATTTTAAAAAACTTGTTATAGTCTAATTTATCGATTCCTCTGATCATCTTATAAACCTGTATTAAGTCACCACGAATTCTTCTCTCTTCGAGACACTGTAGGCCGGTTTTTCTGAGTCGTTCCTCATAACTGTAATTCTGGAATCCCACTATCATCTTTGTCGCTCTTTTTTGTATTCTTTCTAGCATGTTTATGTCCCCTCTATGATAAGGACTCCACACCTGTACACAGTACTCCAATCTAGGTCTAACTAAAGCTTTATAGTTTGACGATCACTTCCTTGCTCCTATGTTTAATATTTCTTTTTATCATACCTAACATTGCATTTGCCTTTTTCACTGCTGCCTTAACTTGCTCACTCACCTTTCCTGTATGATCTATTATAACCCCTAGGTCCCTTTCCTTATCTATCTTTCTAATATTGTTTTCTCCCATTCTGTAATTATGTTCCATATTGGATCTACCCATGTGGATGATTGTACATTTATCTACATTAAACTCCATTTGCCAGCTTACAGACCATTCTCGAATTTTATCTAAATCCGACATCAATATATCCACTTCCGCTTTAGATGAGACACTACTGCATAGTTTTGTGTCATCAGCAAATTTTGCGATCATGGATCTCATATCAATGTCCAAATCATTTATATATATCAAGAACAAAATTGGTCCCAAAACCGAGCCCTGTGGCACACCACTTTTCACTTCACTCCACTCAGAGTACTCCTTATTTATGCCCACCCTCTGCCTTCTTCCCGTTAACCAATTTTCAATCCAGTTGGCAACTTCGCCACCTATTCCATGTGATTTTAACTTTTGAAATAATCTTTGATGAGGTACTCTATCAAAGGCCTTTGCAAAGTCTAGATAAATAACATCCACTGGCTCCCCTTTATCTATGATTTTAGTAACCTCCTCCATGAATTCTAAGAGATTTGTTAAGCATGATCTCCCTCTAGTAAACCCATGCTGACTATTTCTAATTAGATTAAATTTTTCTAAATGCATTACAATGTTTTCTTTGATTATTGACTCTAACAATTTACAGACTATGCTCGTTAAACTCACCGGTCTATAATTTGCCGGATCTGATTTTTTGCCTTTTTTGAATAAGGGGATCACTCCTGCATCTTTCCAATCCCGTGGAACAATCCCTTTTGTAAGTGATTGAGAACATAATATAGCCAATGGTTTTGCTAGTTGGTTTCTAATTTCATACAGCAATTTTGGGTGAATACCATCTTGACCTGGACATTTATTCACTTTCAACCCCTCCAATTTTTTAAAAACCATTTCCTCTGTAATACAGATTGATCTTAATCCCGCTGTATCCATGTCTCTTTGAAAAATATCTATAGGCTCTGGGATCTCGGAGCAGTCCTCCTTTGTGAAGACTGTGCCAAAGTACTGATTGAGCAGATTAGCAGCCTCCCTATTCT
The DNA here is from genome assembly GCA_036924085.1 of Ariolimax columbianus. Lineage (NCBI taxonomy): Eukaryota > Metazoa > Mollusca > Gastropoda > Stylommatophora > Arionidae > Ariolimax > Ariolimax columbianus. The sequence goes on along the minus strand of JAVGWX010000001.1, from coordinate 165,608,901 downwards.
CACTTATTATTTTCCCTGTACTGTCTATGAGAGGGCCTACTTTGTCTTTCGTTCTTTGTTTATTTCTAACATAAGAAAAGAAGCTTTTACTGTCAGTCTTGATCCTCTGAGCAAGTTTTTTTTCAAAGTCTATTTTTGCTGTTTTATTCGCTTTCTGAGATATGTTCTGCTTGTCCAAGTATTTTACATATGTTTCTTTTGATTTACCTGCCTCTATATATTTTTGCCATGCTTTATTTTTTGCTCTTCTACATTTCACTACAAAACTAGTTATCCACTTTTTACGCTTGGGGTTTACCTCCCTACATGGAACACATTCCTCTTTTAGCGTTTCTAGAACTGTTTTAAAACTTTCCCACTCCTGTTCAACATCTGTTCCTACAATAATATCTTTCCAGATTATGTGGTTCGCTGCCTCTTTCATCCTCTTTACATTTGCCTTAGAGTAGTCGTATGTTCGCGTGTTTATGTTTACTTCTTTCCCTGCAATAAGATCCCAACGGATGATTTGATGGTCACTTGAGCCAAACAGTTCCCCAACGGTAACGTTTTCAATCATATTTTCCTCTGTGGTAAAAACTAGGTCGAGTATGTTTTTGCCTCTGGTGGCTGCTTCTACATGTTGAATTAAAAAATTGTCAGTTATGCACGTAACAAAAGGTTTTGACTCTACAAGTGCTTCTGCCATATCCCATTTTATTTCTGGATAGTTGAAATCTCCCATTAATAATAATTTCCCTTTACTTGCCTTTGCTATACTACTAATCAGCTCCTCATCTTCCTCTTTTTGACTTGATGGACATCTATAGCACACTCCAATCACTGTTTTTTCACCCCCACTTTCTATTTCTCCCCATACACTTTCATTTTTGTTACCACATGATAAATAATCTTTGATCGTTATATTAACAGAATTTATACAGTATAATAAAACGCCACCTCCCTTAGTCTTGTCTCCAATTATCCTATCTTTCCTTAACATTGTATATCCCTCAATTTCAAGTTCACTATCTGCAATCTCCTCATATGTCCATGATTCTGTTAACCCTATTATATCTGGTTTTTCTTCTTCTACATACAGTTCCAATTCTTCTCTTTTATTTACTATGCTTCTCACATTTGCATAAAAACATTTTAGTTTGTAATGTTGTTGGTTTTCCTCTTTTTGCTTCTGCTTTATCATTTTAGTGTTTGCTTTTCTACTATGTATTTCACACTTCCCTGACACCAAATTACCCCTTTGACTACATTCTCTATAGCACCCTATTGTAGGCCTATCTTTAGTCTCATACTTCATAGGCCTTACTAGTTTAAATTTCTAACACAATGATAAAACATATATTTTGCTACAACATGCTGTCCTATCTCATTTAGATGTAAACCTCCCCTATCTAACATTTTATTTTTGTCTACTTTAACATCAATAAATTCCATTCCCATGTCCGCACACATCACCTGTAACCTAAGGTTGATACCTATTATTTTGCTATCTAGATAGTCTGACCCATCTGCTCTGTCTAAAATGCCCATCATTGTGACCTTTCTAAACTTTTTTTCCTTAAGTGTTCTGATAAGACTTTTATATTTATCCATAATTATTTCTGTACCATCTCTCTTTACATTATTTGTACCTGCCAATACTATCACATGACTGTTTCCTTTGTCATCTAACCTCTTTATTCTCCCCTCTATGTCCTCTATTTTTGCTCCCCCAATATCCATTCTTTCAAACATGTTGTGTTGTTTAGACAAATGTCTGCCAACCTCTCTCACCATTGAATCTCCTACTACCAAAACTGACCCCTCACCTATATGTGCATACTTCTCTCCAAAGCTCTCTGCCCTGTGAGCTGTTTCCTCACTCAAATCTCCCTTACTTCCTTGACTACACCTTGACTGCAGCTTCTTTAAAATTTCCTCCATTTTCACTTGTTTCCCTTCTATTTCCATCTGCCTCTTTTCTATCTCCTCTAATCTCTTCTCATTTTCCCTTATATTGCACTCCATTTGTGCCTGCCTCTCTTCAACTCTACATATCCTACATAAAACGGTTCCTTCATCTTCCAACGTTGTGGGACTTCCTCCATCTTTAAATACAACTAACTTTACTATAACTAGTCACAATCTTCTCAAACTGTCTTAGTTGTGTGACTACCTCCAACTTTTACTCAACTAGTCACAATCTTCTCAAACTGTCTTAGTTGTGTGACTACCTCCAACTTTAACTCAACTAGTCACAATCTTCTCAAATTGTCTTAGTTGTGTGACTACCTCCAACTTTTACTCAACTAGTCACAATCTTCTCAAACTGTCTTAGTTGTGTGACTATCTCCAACTTTACCTTTACTAGTCGCAATCTTCTCAAACTGTCTTAGTTGTGTGACTACCTCCAACTTTAACTCAACTAGTCACAATCTTCTCAAATTGTCTTAGTTGTGTGACTACCTCCAACTTTTACTCAACTAGTCACAATCTTCTCAAACTGTCTTAGTTGTGTGACTATCTCCAACTTTACCTTTACTAGTCGCAATCTTCTCAAACAAATGTTAGTTGTGTGACTACCTCTATGTTTAAATACAACCAACTTTAGTGTACTCATAATCTTCTCAATCCCTTCAAGACTTTGTGAATATTCAAAAATTCTGGGTTCCCAACACAACAAACATAAATATTGTATGGAGATTTAGTAAGCCTGTCCCTGTTAATGAAAGACAGATACCAGATTATGAGCACTGGAAGGACAAATATTGGACAACAGAATCAACCTAAAACTATAGTTAACATGTGCCATCTGTGTGAGCACTGATACGTTCATCCCATCTTGATAACATCATCACAAAGAAGCAGGAGGTCAGCCTAGCATGTATGAAAGTTGACCCCTCCAATCTTTCAAGTGCTGGCAATCTGACTTGTTTCTGCTGCTGTCGCTAATCTTGTGTTGTGTCCACATCTAATACAACTAGGTATTCTAGTCAGAATGGCAGTCAATTACGTTTATCCACTGGCATTCTGTGCTGTTCTGATAAGAATCAACATAACTGCACTCTCGGCAGACCCATAAGTGCTCAGTCTCTCTCCAAAATGGTGAAGGATGTGGATATTGATGGTTCCTGTAGCCTGCTGATTGTACATTGTTCTGTTCCGTTCTCTCAAATCCCTCCCTTCTCGATCAACAATTGATATTGGACTGCGTCTTCATTAATTGTAGTGTCAACATCCAAGAGGTAGTCACTGATAAACCTCAGAATGTCAGCCCTATCCACATCCAAGAGGTAGTCACTGATAAACATCAGAATGTCAGCCCTATCCCCATACAAGAGGTAGTCACTGATAAACCTCAGAATGTCAGCCCTATCCACATCCAAGAGGTAGTCACTGATAAACCTCAGAATGTCAGCCCTTTCCACATCCAAGAGGTAGTCACTGATAAACCTCAGAATGTCAGCCCTATCCCTATCCAAGAGGTAGTCACTGATAAACCTCAGAATGTCAGCCCTATCCCCATCCAAGAGGTAGTCACTGATAAACCTCAGAATGTCAGCCCTATCCACATCCAAGAGGTAGTCACTGATAAACCTCAGAATGTCAGCCCTATCCCCATCCAAGAGGTAGTCACTGATAAACCTCAGAATGTCAGCCCTATCCCCATCCAAGAGGTAGTCACTGATAAACCTCAGAATGTCAGCCCTATCCCCATACAAGAGGTTGTCACTGATAAACCTCAGAATGTCAGCCCTATCCACATCCATAGTCCCCTTGTGGATGTTTTTAAAGTGAGGTTGTTACATGTTGTTTTATCTCTAAATCAGATTGTCTCTTGTCATAGAGGCACACATGAAATAATTGTCAGGTCTCAAGGAACCCCAGAATCATCTTCTTCTTCTTCTGCGTTTGTTCTCCATCTCCCACTACCAAGACCTGAACAGGCCGGAACGGAATGCGTTGTGTAGCTAATTTACAGCTTGACTGCAGTATTTGCAAATTTCGGTCCGACACATTCATCTTCGGCAGAAACCCCAGAAAAGAAATTATTGTATTTACAGATCATGGTACGTTACAATAATAAGTCAGTTGTCCCTGCCGAAAACGGATGTAACAGACCGAAAGGTGCAAATATCACAGTCAAGCTGTAAACTAGCGACACAACACATTCCGTTCGGCAGACTTCACAATGCTTTTTGCAAAGTCCTTTTCTGGACTTGGTAGCAGAAGATTGAGAATGAACACAGAAGAAGTCAGTTGTCAATGGCTTCTACTTATTCTTGTGCTTTCTATGATGATTATACCATCAGACAAGTTCCAGTGATGAAATGAACCGTTGTTTGGAGCTCCTATTTAGCTCAGTGCAGTTTTGAGTTTAGTATATCTTCCTTAACTTCTTCTTCTTCTTCTGCGTACACAGTCAGACAGTAACCATTATTTTTTCGAAAAAAGCGGCGGTCATCCTGAGACTCTCGCCACTACCATAGAGCTTGTCTTGCAGTTCCACTGGTAATGGCCACATCTGCTCTCTCTGATCCTCGTATGTCGGGCAGTTCTGCAGCAGATGTTCAGTGGTCATTTTGCCAGTACCGCACGGGCATTCGTCGGTACACCCTATCTTCAATTTGTTGAATAGGTGGTACCTCAGTCTGTTGTGGCCAGTGCGAAGTCTGAAGACAACGACCTGCTCTCTTCGGTTCAACTGGTAATAGGCATCGTTTTTGGTGTAACCAGTATGTTCGGTTTCCCATTTGGTCATGTATCTGGCTTTGATAAGCCGTTTTGACTCTTCGTACGTCATACTGGTATCTGTTTGTGGTAGCCTTGCACCTTCTTTTGCCAGTCTGTCTGCCTCCTCGTTTCCTTGGATGTTGCAGTGTGACGGAACCCACTGTACCACTACCCTTTTTGGTGCGGACTGCTGGCACAGTTTGCAGAGTGCTGCTCTTAAGTCATTAAGCTCAGTGTTTTTCTGGCTTTTTAGCGCTGTGACTACGGCGAGAGCATCTGTCAGCAGGACTATATGGCTCTCATTTTCACTGTGTGTTACCATTTCTTCCACTGCCGCCCTCAGTGCCTCTGTCTCCGCTCTGAAATTGCTTGTGTACTTACCAGTAGCGAACGACAGTGTTATTTTTCTGCCATTTGGTAGGTTCAGGAATGCTCCTGCCCCTCCGTTCTGTGTAGTGTTTGTTACAGAACCGTCGGTGTATGCATGGGTCCAGTCCATGCTTGGGTAGCTTTTCGTTATGAAGCTTAGGGTAGTGTCTCTCCTTTCTTTTTCAGTCTGGCAGTTTTTGTTTGCAATACCTGGTATATTTTCTACCACCTCTGGAAATATATCCTGCCTCCAGGTAGGTTTTCGTACAGTAGTGATGGGTTTTGGTGTTGTTAGTGCGTTTATGGGATCTTCGTGCATCTTTGCTTTGGCTATTTCTGCAAAGTTTCTCCGCTTTAGTTTCCCATTTCCCAGATTGTTTAGTCTCTGGTACATTGGATGGTCCGCCAGTCTTCGGAGTTTCTCTGACTGCAGCTGGGCTCTGCAGTCTCTTCTATCGGTCATGGATTGCAGTTTTGTAATCTTTTCAAGTTCTACAATTGGCGTTGACTTCATGCCACCTGTTATAATTCTCATGGCTTGGTTTTGAAGTTTGTTAACTTTATCGAAGTTCGCCTTCGCTGCTGTTGTCCATGCCGCAATGCCATACTCGAGAACTGGTCTCACTCTTCCAGTGTACAGTTTCTTTAGTATGCCTTCGTCTGCTCCCCAGCTTGTGCCAGCAAGTTTCCTCATGATTGCCATTCTTTCTCTGGCTTTCATTCGGTTTCTCTCAATCTGACTTTTCCATGTCATGCGCCGATCAAACGTGACTCCCAGATAGGTTGGGTTGTCGTTTGGCTGCAGGATTTTGCCATTTAGACTTAATTTGGTACTTTGGGGTTTTAATGAAAGCGAGAATATTGTGCACGTGGTTTTCTCCTCGTTTATTTTGACCAGCCATGAGTTCGCCCACTCTTCCAGCGATGTTAGGGCCGTCTGCATCCGATTTCTTGCTATGGTGAGATTCTTTTCAGAGGTCCACATAGCCAGATCGTCTGCAAACATTGAGCTATGGACTCTTCTTGGTATATTCTCTGTAATATCGTTTATATATACCAGGAAGAGTGTGGGTGACAGTACTCCCCCTTGGGGTACTCCCTGCTCGAGTGTCACCTTTTTGCTCATCTGCCCTTGTACTTGGACTCTGGCCGTTCTTTGTTTGAGGTAGTGGTTGATCCACTTGTACATTTTCCCACAAACATCACTTCTTCTTAGCTTGACTCTAAGTCCATCTTTCCAGACTTTGTCAAATGCCTTTTCCAGATCCACCCAAACAGCTACTGTGTGTTTCTGTGCCTGGTAGGCATCTTCTATCTCCTGGGCTATGAGGATGACCTGGTCATCAGTGGATCTGTGCTGTCTAAAGCCGGCTTGCTGTGGAATTAGTATTCGTTTTTCTTCCAGATGCCACATCAGTCTGGTGTTTATCATCCGTTCCATCAGCTTGCCGACACAGCTCAGTAGGCTGATGGGCCTGTATCCATTTGGATCTGTTTTATCCTTTCCTGTTTTTGGTACTGGTACCAGTATTGCATCTTTCCATGCCTGGGGTACAATACCCCTTTTCCAGCTTTGGTTCAGGACTGACAGTAGTTTCCTCTTCGCTGTTTGGCCCAGCCCCATCAGCATTTCGTTTGTTATCCCATCTTTTCCGGGAGATTTCCTTTTCTTTAGTGTTCTCATAGCCTCTTCCATTTCGCGCATTGTTAGTTTGGCCATCATGTGCTCTTCGGGAGCCGTATTTATGTTTTCGTGTCCCTTTAGCTCTTCGCTAATGTCTGTATGCTTTTCTGCAGGGACCTCGATGTGGTTTGCTCTGGCATAGTGATCGACAAAGGCGTTTGCGGCTTTCTTACCTGTGATCAAGTTCTCGCCCTGCTTGATAGTAATTTGTTTATTTGACGGGGTTTCGTCGTTCATGGCTCTGACTAGCTTCCATAGCTTGTTCCCGTCTTTGTCCAGGTTTAGACTTTCCGTTTTGTCTTTCCAGCTTTCTCTTGCTGTTTGTTTGAGAGTGTGTTTGTACTTCGCCGCAGCGGCTTTGAGGGCGATGTTTGCCTCCATGGATTTTTCTCGCTCTGCCATGTTCCTAGCATTTGTTACTGCATCTTCCACTTTCTGCAACTCATCATTCCAGTAGGGCTTATAGTTTTTCCTAGCTCCTCTTGGGATGGTTTCAGTGGCGGCTTGCATTATTGCCTTGCTTAGGCTCTCTACCGTGGGCTTCATTTTGGTGTTTCGTGTGTCTTCCTTAACTGAACATACAGAGGACACGCTCAACAGTTTGATTAGTCTATTTAGGTACAGTGATGAAGGAGACAGTCAAGCTTGTACAAGTGAATGTTGAGCCTGCTGTTCCCTACCCTGACGGTAAGAATGGTGATCTGTCCCTGCCAGTCATGGGTGTGATAGTCATTGTTTGGTTAGTTCTGTTCTCTTCTGGCAACATGTTTAGTTATGTTTTTCTCAATGTATATGATTTTAATATCTAGAGATTTTACACAGAATTAAGAGGTCTACCGAACGCTGGTTGAGAACCCCTACTCAAACAGCCAGAAATGAGTGCATCCATCTTTCATATATTGTCTGACTTAACATTCAGCTATGACCCACTTTCTAAACATGAGGTAAACATTTCTGACCTTATTCAATATGAGAACAATAATTACATACATAGATAGGCCTTATCCAGGTTGGTGGGGCATTGGTTTGGTCCTTACACTACCTATCCAGTTTAATCCTATGAATCCTGTGTCAATAGTTGTGGAATGGTTTTATAGGCAACAGTTTTTACCACAAGTGAGGCTGTCAACCCACATCACAACCTTCTCCCGTGACCCCCAGGAAGGAAAAACACATTAATTACGAGTGCTCATGTTATAATATTGTTATTTGAAATGCATAACAAGTTAGTATGACCAGAATGATCTTATCTAATAAGCAAATATGCATGCTAATGTTAAATTCTGATAATAAAGTGAATGACAAACAATATTATAATGAATATATTTGATGAACCTACACTCAAGCTGCTTCATTTAAATGATTCCAACAACAGCCACACACAGCAACAGCTCTACAAACAGCCACAGCCTGATAACTTATAATCACAGCATATGTGCAAACTGAACTAAACAAATGGGACATGGCAAACAGGAAGGAAAGTGTCCAGACATTTGGCAAGCAGTTCTAGCCGGAGCATGGGCGTTTAGGGCAGGGGTGATGTGGTCAGCGACTCTTGAGAACAAAGGTACCTGAATGTGTGCCAAGGTCACTCTCCTACTCGGCACTATGCCAAGGTCACTCACCGTCTCGATACTAAGTCAACGGGGGGGGGGGGGGGGGGGGGGAGAAGAGAAGAGAGAGGAGAGATCTAGTACATGTATGGGCTAGGAACTGATCACTGGCGTTCCGATTTGGGTAGTGTGGGGTTAGTGACAGACAGAGGCCAGCAGAGCTTGCTGCGACATTTTGAGTGACAGGAATTCAGAGTGATTTGTTCCAATAACTAAATGGAGGTAGATCCAAACTAGAGAATGATTGGAGCAGACATCCCACAGAGGTCATTGGTCAACTCTGATACTGCTTGTGACTATATAATACTAGACAAAGTTTAATTCAGGCAAACTGGCCATGGAGAGAGAGAGAGTAACAGAATTTAACTAGGAGTCTGTTTGGCTCACCGACTTTATAGAAGCCCGATTGATAGGCTGTTTGATGAATGTTAGATAGAATGGAATACAGGGTGGCTCAACCAGCATATGCCTTTGAGTCTTGGTCAGCCGCTCTATAAGGTGTGTGTTGGGTGCACTATGTCTAGAAGAGATCTGAATGGGTGTTGTACGTGCAGGACACCTTGTGAACGATGTATGTTCTGAATGGTTACACGAGTGTAATCGCCTAGGAGTGATCTGGATGTGTGTGTGGTGTGTGAAGGACACTGAGGGAACGATGTATGTTCCAGAGTGTGTGTATACGCAGATCGATTGAGTGTGTGATCACATGTGAGTATACGTTGAATAGATTGAATGTATATTGTCAAGATCACCCGCCTGAGGAGATCTGAGTGTGAGGGAATGCACAGAATTCAATCGTGAAGACAAGTTTTTTTTATAGTGTGTTGAGGGTGCAGATAAGAGGAGGGGAGTGTGCGGCTAGAAATGGGTTGGAGTAGTTCGGAGCAATTTTCAATAGCTTTTGCTTACAACCTCTGCGAAGATATCAATATTTTGTTGATATTCATTTTAATAATATTGTTTTCGCTGTTTGCTTGCTAAATGTTGGTTTTGTTAATATTCACGTAATAAATCTATTACCTGCCGTTTGATATGTTAATTGCTGTTTGTGGTCGTGAATGATGTGAGATGCATGTGGTAACATTCTAGATAGAAAAATCCGAGTGAAAACCTGGACTCTGCTACACCTCAATCCAAATGACAGCATCAATCAATCAACTCACAAAGAGGGATCAGAGCACAATTTATGGCTAAGAGCCCAACACATTCCACTTAACAAGCACCTGAACAGAATCCAATCATAACACACTCCAGCTATGTACACACTCATATGAAACCAATCGTCATCATCGCTTTGAATGTCAAAAATTTACAAAAATGTTTCTTCCTCCAAGAGCAGACAAATGGAACATATTCTATGGTACTAAACAACAACTAACAGACACCTGCATATATCATTACACAACATTGGGCTGAGGGGAGAGAGCCTGAATGCTGCTGGATCCATAATAATAATAGCTGTCCATCGTTGTCGATGAGGACCGCCAACATCATCCTTGTCACAGATTTCCCTGTTGGGTGTGGGTGCGCATGTGGCTGAACAGGCCAATGCGAGCACAAAAACATCTGCTACATATCGGGCACACGAGGTTTGTAGAAGGTGATGGTGTTCCCGCTGCTCGGGATTTCCGTGTATCGCGTCTATTCTGGGCTTTCACAACACGGTCATCTTCACCGGCAGCTGCACCCAATTTGACTGCACTTTATTAACCTCCTTGCATGTCCAGAGTATACAGTCCAGCTTTATCAAGCGTATAGTAGAGTTAGAATGATGGTTGCACGGTAGACTTTGAGTTTGGTCTTGACGCTGATGCCACGACGTGCCCAGACCATCGAGCACATTCTACCAAAGGCTGTGCTGGCCTTTGCTATTCTGCTTGCCACCTCATCGTCTAGGCTGACAGATCTCGACAGCGTGCTGCCCAGATATGTGAATTTGTCTACGGCATTCAACGTTTGCCCGCTGACTGTAGTCTCTGGTTTTGTGTACGGGATGCCTGGTGCTGGTTGGTACATGACCTCTGTTTTTTTGGCATTTATGGTCAGGCCAAAATTTTTGCATGCGGCAGAGAACTGGTCCATTCCAACCTGCATGTTCAGTTCTGAGTTGCGCATTAGAGCGCAGTCGTCAGCAAATAGGAGTTCCCTGATTATGTCGCCAGCCACTTTGGTTTTGGCATTCATTCTTCTGGAATTGAGTAACTTGCCATCTGTGCGATACTTTATGGGTATTCCAAGCTCCAATGATCTGAAAGCGTCTGTCATCGTGGCCGCGAACATCATGCTGAACAAAGTCGGGGCGAGTACACATCCTTGTTTTACTCCGTTTGATACTAGAAACGTTTTAGAGATTGCACCGCTGTCCAGTACACGAGTACACATGCCTTCGTGTAGCTGTTTCACCATTGTTATGAACTTGTTGGGGCAGCCAAACTTAGACATTATCATCCACAGCCCTCCTCTGTTTACTGTATCAAATGCATTTGTCAATCAATAAATGTGGTGTACAAGGCCTGATTTTGTTCTCAACACTTCTCTTGTACTTGGCGAGCGGCAAAAATCATGTCCACTGTTCCTCTTCCGGCTCTGAATCCACATTGGCTTTCTGGGAGGTGGTGGCTTTGTTCAAGGTGTTTGTTGAGCCTGTTTTGCAGTAAGCGAGCTAGGATCTTGCCTGCTACGGAGAGTAGCGATATTCCACGATGATTGTCGCATTCCTGATGGTTGCCTTTTCTTTTGTACAGGTGAACAACAACAACAACAATAAATGTAATAACATATCAGTTACTAGTTAAATAGAGCAGAGGTCAAGTCATAGCAGTCACTGCTGTCAGGGATGAAGTGATGATATTTGAGAGAGGATTGGGATGACCAGATCCTTTCCTGGATGTGTGTTGGTTACCCATTTCCAGCTGGTTAGAATGGAGTGTGACCTTGGTATGAGAACAGTTTTTGAACTAGGCAACAGACAACCACTAGAGTTACTAGACCCAAACTATCTTAAACGACTTATGTAAGTTACTACTACCAATTGAGATGACAGCCTACTGACAGATGGTCATGGATTCAAAACCTTGGAAAGGCATATAATTTTTTATTCTATCACAGGTGAATTTAAAAAGGGGAATGCAGCATTGATTCCTCAGCAATATAAATGCTGTCCTGGTGGACCTCAGACAAAGGGAATAAATGCTGTAATGATAGTAGTTAGCAATGCTACCACTTACATCTGCTAGAATGTCCATAGCGCAAGAAAAATTTAGGACAGAAGAAAACCTAGATGAGGATTCCGAAAACCTTACCAGCACCATCATTAACATACAAAACCCAAAAAAGTCCTTCACCAAACTATACAACAAGCTACCTCGATTCTTGATTCTAGGAACCAACATTATCACACACGGAACATTCTCATAAGTGCTCCATTCTTAGTCCAAGCAGCCAGCCAAGCGTATATATACTCAGAGTCCCAGTCAGGTGTTGATTTTGTGTTCTAAGGATCTTTCCAGAAAGAACACACTTTTTCCCTTCTCCCTAAATCACTCCTGAATATATCATTCTCTGCAAATATGCATTTTCGCGACCCTTTGTCTCTTCATCATTCTGTAGTGTCCATGACTGCCCTTATCAACTCAACCCTGTCTCTCGTCATCACTGCGTCATTCACCACAGCTCGTCCCGCCACTGCATCAGCTCTTTTGTAGCCCCAGATGCCTGTATGTCCGGGCAGTAGATCCATGTGACACCTTGTATACCAGAGTTGTTGAGAAGAGAGACTCACTCCCTTCTTAGCATGAACCGTTCTACTTTACGGAGCATGCTCTGCGAGTCTGACAGTATCACTGTGTGTGTCACCGGTTGCGTCACCAACCAAGTCAGGGCTGCTGTTACCAGCTCAATCTCCATCCTCATACTCAATGTGACAGTGTAGTAGGCAGCTGATTTCTCCACCATCCCCTTGCCATTTTTGTAGCCGACGAAACCGCAACCGCACTTGTTTGCATCTCTGCTGGCGGAGCCATCTGTGTTAACAGAAATGGGTCTTGTGGTCCTGAGTGTTGCTGGATCAGCTCCTGTATTGAAGCTTCTATCCTAGTGCCGATGAACTTGCGATACTCTCTGCTCAGTTGTATCACCACCCTTTTCAGGGGGCTCTCGTTTCCCACTTCTACCCATTCACCATCTCTTCCCACTTCTTCCAATGCACAGATCCTCATGAGGGAATCTTCTGCCTCTGCCATCCATGACCTTCCTCGCTTAATGCGTCTGCCTTTGAGTGTATCCAAGTCTTGGTGTAAAGGGTGGTATTCTTTGTTGGCAACGTTGGAGTAAGCCTTTACCTGCACTACTTGGTGTCGCACCTTGATGCTTGGGAAATCAAGCAGGAATCTCATAACAGCAATGGGAGTATCTCTAGTGCATCCCAGAACTGCTCTCATGGCCTCGTTCTGGATTCTCTCCAATATTTCTACTTGTGTCTGCAATAGCGTGAGTAACCCAAGACCATAGCCCAGGACAGACAAAACTAGTGTTTGCATCAACAGGAAGAGAGTCCATTGTTGCATGTCTGTGGTCGCCATGACTTTGATTGCATTGATACTCCTCTTTGCTTTCAGAATCACATTGTCAACATATTTATTGAAAGAGAGAAATTGAATATTGAAATGCGAAACCCAGGTATTTCATGTCATGTCCTCTCTCAATGTTGGTGCCCATGCAGGTGGCCCCTGGCAGTGTATCTGAGACCAACCTATTGTTTAGGGAGAATCAGACAATCTTAGCCTTAGATGGATTGATTTTGGCGTTTTAGTCGGTGCAGCATTCAGATAGTTTTCCCAGCTTGCTCCGCACACTTGCAAGAATTTCAGTCCTGTCTATGCCCTGATCGTATAGCAGGATCTCGTCCGCATATGTGAGGATCCTACCAGGCCAAGTTTCCTCCATCTGTGCAATTTTGCAAGTGTACATATTAAAAATGACAGGAACAAAGAAGAGCCTGGAGACAGTCCTAGCGATATAGTTCTGATATCTGACGTCCAGGAACCGTAATTTAGAGCGACGCTTCTTGACATAATGACCACTGTAATCCAACAGACGATTCGGAGGTCAATATTGAGGTCTACTAATAGGTTGATTAGTTTGCTGTAGTTGATCCTATTGCCGGCATCCTCCAGGTCGATCATCACGACGACAGTTTCCTCTTTTGTCTGGAAGCTCTCATATATGTTGTATGCCAAGACAGCTGCATTGGTGGCAGTGTCTCTGCAAGGACAGTATGCACCTAAAGTGTCTGGAAATTGACCTGTGTTTTCCAGCTCACTGGCAACTCATCTAGCAATGATTCTCTCCAGCACCTTGCAGTACACATTCTGTAGTGTTACGATGCGGTAGCCTTTTATATCAGTAACATCTTTGTCTGGCTTTGCTAGTGGAATAAGATAGCTGTGTAGCCACTCCTCTGGTACATGGCCTGCCTTAAGACTCCCGTTAAAATCATTTGTAATCTTTGCGAGCTCATCATCCCCACAGTCCTTCAGCAGATTGTATCCTACTCCATCGGGTTCAAGTGCATTGTCTGACCTCCTCAACACTAATCAGGTCGTGCTTCTTCGGCGGGGGCGGCAACAACATAACACCCCACCCAATCAAAGACACCTTTCTCTTTACTCCCACCCTTCCTGACCTCCGAGATATGGAGTGCTATTGAAAAAATGCCGCCTGGCATGACAAGTCTGCAGGCAATGACGGGATCACAGTCTAGATGCTAAAAGGATGCGGCAACCAATTCTATACAGCTCTTGCCCACATATACATCTGTTTTATAGAAGTGAAGGCAATCTCATCGGGCTGGCAAGAGTTGAAGACTGTCTTACTATTCATGAAAGGAGACAAAGAGGATCTGCCTAACTACCACCCTCCTCTCAGTACTGTACAAAGTATTCACTAGATGAATCCAGGCGAGGATTCACAACACCCTTGAGGAAGTCAAACCTACAAAACAGGCTGGAAAAGATGCACCTATTGCATGCTGGACCACATAACCATGTGTTTCCGTTTGATTGAGGCAGCAAGAGAGCACCATACACCACTAGTGTTGACATTCATCGACTTCAAAATGGAGTTTGATTCGGTCAAACCAGAATATGTGTAGAAACAGCATTGAATCTGGCTACACAGACATGTTGAAACATTGCTATGGCAGATACACCATCATTTGTCCATTCAACCGACCCATAACTATCACCATGGAAAATGGTGTGCGACAGGGCAACCCCCATCTCACCTAACCTTTTCTCTGAAAACCTGTAATAAACAATGAGACATTGCAACTGAGGTGAATATGACATTGACATAGATGACTGATTTCTCAGCCATCTAAGATTTGCAGACGACATCACACTCATCACTGAGACACCCATAGAAGCGACACAGATGCTAGCATCGCTGCAAGCAGATTACCTATCTCTTAGGCAACAATGCCTGATAGGTCTACACATCAGTGACATCTGGGTATTGTCACACATCAAAGATGTCCTACAGCATGTCAACAACTCCAAGCACCGCTGGGCTTGCCATGTAGTCAGAAGGAAAGACAAACACTGGAGCTCAGCAATCACTGTGTGGTACCCGCGTGGCAAAAAGAGACTTTCTGGAAGACCCCCCCCAGCTCGGTGACACGATTCATTCAAATTGGACAACATTTGCGACCCTGGAATGTACAAGCTAGCTATCTACTGGACAATTGGTGCCTGAAACAGAACCAACTGGAACCTGAGCTGGGACCCACACAAGACCACAGAATGCAGAACTGCTCGATTCCAGCCCACTAAGCGGAGAAATGCCCACACCGGTTACCATGACTCACACAAGAGCTGTGACCTGCACAAGGGCAATCATCCTTGTAGAAGTAAAGGCTGACTAAAACTAAGACTTAAGACCCCTTACATACAAGTTACTATTACAAAACTGTTATATGAGCTGATCCCATATACGGATGAGCTACAGTTAGTGAAATCATAGTCTTTGTGATCAAATAAAGAGAATATAGATACATTAGATGGCACGTATGTCTATGGGAGAATCATCTTTGGGGTACAAGGAAACATGAAGTGTTCATAAGTCATGTCTGAGATTGAGAAATATATGGTTAATGTTTATATTTGTTAAATAAATCAAGCTTCACCAAATTTAAAAAGTGTATATGTATAGTGATATACAAGCTGATATGGTCTGGTGTGCATTCAGATTTCTGATAACACCTAGGGTTTCTGCAGGCTACACCTTTGATATTGGTCTTGAAATTCTCATCCAGCTGTTTCCTAGGGCATACCTGTATTGTGCATATCTTGTTTGCTATATGCAAGTTGTTCGTGATTCATTTGTCCTATATATAATTTTTGTATGAAGTTCCTTTAACACTATTCATTGAAATTCACTTAATATCTTAATATAATTTTTTTACCCTCATTGTTGGTGAATCCTTCAGAGTTTCTGGCATTAAGATGTCATTTTGTAGAATACTTTGTCAAAATTATTTGTTTAAAACTGTATATTTGAGAGAAAGTCAGTAACTAGGTCACAAACTTATATGGCGCAGCTGAAAAATGTAGTTGATAGTTTCTAAAGGTGTCATAAAGTGACAGCAACATCCAGCTTTGTGATTACTGTAGTTAACAAGACGTTAGATGTCACATGTACGTGTGCAGCTCAAATATAAAATGGCACCCATGCTCACAGAGTGTGCAATCAAAGAACAGTGTGCTGTTGTATTTTATATGGGCAAAAGGACATTCTGCGAAGCATATTCATGAGACAATGCTTCCTGTGAGAAACGGAGGTGCATAACTGGGTTGATTAATTTTCTTAAGGATGCTCAAAAATTGCTGGTGAAACTTCTTCCTGTTCAGATCACAACAGAAGCATCTGTGTGGCAGGTGAGGAAGATGATTTGAGTCAACAGATGAAAAACAATAGACAGTGTAGCAACTGTGTCTACAACTTAATGCATGGTTCATTACATTTCCTGAAAGTGTGTTCACAATGGGTACCCAGCCGGCTGACCGATGAATACAAAATTAACTCTCAACTGTCTTTGCAGCATCTCAGCATGTTTTTTAAGTTAGCATGTCCTTTAACAATTTTAAAATAACCATTTGTCTTGTCACCTATATACTGACTAGCCCCCATCCATATAAGGACAGCCATGTTTTGACACTATGGCTATGGTAATTTACCAGTTATGTCTATTTCTACTGACCATTGTTACATGGCCCCTCTATATGGTGGGACACAGTCAGCACTTTACTGGTTTCTGCCTGGGTAGGAAGGAAATTGACAGGCACCTCCCAAATTATTATCTAGTCCTCACAGAAAGGTTGTCCAGGTGCAGCTGGTTGACCAACCAAACTGGTTCTTGTGCTTGACATCCAAGCCTTGTGCAGTATGTAAAAGGCCTGTTGTACTCTATCTAATATAATACTGACAAATGGTACGTATCAAGTTATTTTACTGGTAAATTGTATGGCCAATGATGAGTTGTCTCTTTTGACTGTAGTATTGTTACTAGCCTGTTATTAGAGAGGAAGTACAAGGACTTCATATATATATACTTCATTCTAAATATATATATGAAGAAAAATATACCCCTCCAAAAAAAAACATGGGAGAAAAGATAAATAACATTTGTGGTTGGATACTGCTGCACACACTGACATTGCAAAGCTAAATGATGGAAGCAACGATTACACAATATAATGCAACTGTAGAGGGTGCCCAACTGGTTATATTATTAATTTAATAGTAGAGTACCAAGATCAAACAGATGTGCATCAATATTTAGAATCTCTATTGTCGCTAGCTTTCAATTAACAAGTGAAACAGTTATTTATAAAATGTTACAAGGTAGCAGCCAATAAAATATGCAGCATTATATAACCATCAGCCAAAATGCATGATTTTGCTTTGTTGAGAGGGAAAAAAAGAAGAAAGTTAATAATAGTCCCAGGAAATATATAAAAAGTGATGAGTTGAACAAGATAAATATGAACTGTTTTTAGTTTGTTTTTTTTGTGGTTTTTTTTACCTTTCCTGTAGATGGTAAGCTAAGAAAATAAAACAAAAAATGAGTATTATCATGGGCAAGACCACAGTGTCAGTGTTACTTTAACAAACATAGCAAGCTCGTCTACTATTCAAGAGTTAGTGAGTGGCCAGGTGATTGTTTCTGTTGGTATAGCGAGGGTGGGAAACATGTCTGTTACTCTGTCTTGATTAGTAACAGCAATAGTTTCATAACATGAATGTACATAACACACCTGGAGGCTGTGAAACAAGGTATTAGAAGCAACATTGTTCATTTTATACATTATTTCAGTGTGTACCTCTATTATGACAAACAACACACACAACAAAAACAGGGCAGCACTGGAACCAAACTAACAAGTCAAGAAAAAGGGCAAGAAATGTGTCAAATCAAGATTACAACCCCCACCACCACTGGATTATGGATCTGAACACAAGCAAGTTTGTATTGTGGGCTGTGCCCCTAACAACTTAACTATTATGTCACCACTATCATGTATAGCTATTATGTGCTGCTGTCAACCTCATCATGACCAACAATGTGCCACAGCAACCACCTCTACAAAGCACATTAATGCTTGAATACAGACTTCCTGCTGGAAGTCCAACTGTAGTGGTACACCTATGCTTCTACTGAATGAACAATTACAATTGATGACTACTACTGCAATAATGGACACAAGTTTGATAAAGAATAGTCAATGTTAGTAATATGAAGACAAATGTGCAACAACAAAAAAGCATCCATTCTTGTAATAAAAATTATTATTCTTTGGAAGTGGGTGAATGTGGAATAAAATGGGTTGAAAACAAAACAGCAGTAATGTGAGTGACACAGGGTGAAGTCAGGATGTACGACAGTCACTGGTGGAAACTATATTACAACAACAGTTGTGTTTGGCAACCGGTAACATAATAACCAACATAAATGTCATTACTGTTATGGATGCAAAGTGAAATAAATGCAATTGCCATTTAGTAATGAAGAAGGGTCAGGTTAGATGAGTAGAATGGAGATAGATCAAGACAGACCTAAACAATAAGGTATTCGAAGTTTGCAAAGAATAATTAATTCAGGGACAGAAACATCTATAATGATCTGGTATGTTGTTTACCTGTCCAAGAATGTACAAACATTAAAGGCAGACAGAAATCATGAAACATTTGAATAGTTTGAGAATCTTGTGTCATTAAAAAATAGTACCTAGAGGGAAAATAATTGAACAGACATCAGTACTGGAGGTAAACTGGAAACAGTAAAGATCTTAAATGAAACAGAAAATAAGTGAACACACATCAGTACTGGAGGTAAACTGGAAACAGTAAAGATCTTAAATGAAACAGAAAATAAGTGAACACACATCAGTACTGGAGGTAAACTGGAAACAGTAAAGATCTTAAATGAAACAGAAAATAAGTGAACACACATCAGTACTGGAGGTAAACTGGAAACAGTAAAGATCTTAAATGAAACAGAAAATAAGTGAACACACATCAGTACTGGAGGTAAACTAGAAACAGTAAAGATCTTAAATGTGACAGAAAATAAGTGAACATACATCAGTATTGGAGGTAAACTGGAAACAGTAAACACCAGAAATGTGACAGAAATGAGTGTCACATGTAATGCATCAAGTAAAGTCAATGCAAGATGGTCTTCAATAAATAGATTCCATAACAGGCATTGGAGATGATCAGGTCAATTAATCTGAGATTTAATATTTAAACTAGAACACATTGTCTTATCATCGTAAATAGCTTTCCTTACATATCTACCATTCACATATTTTCTCAGGGGCACAGGGAAATGGGAATTTCTAGACTGGTTCAAAGGGTTAAATATGATTTTAGGATTAAACAAAACCTGAGAATAATAAGGAACAATGCTTTTGTAAGCACATGAGAAACAAGCAATGTTAAATATAATTTAGCTGTTAGGAAAGTAAGTTCGTAACAGGAATGTACAAAGACACATAATATGACAACATAAAGAATAGAGTTGGGTCCACAGCTTGAAAGTATTCTTTGAGGTCTTAAAAAAATGAAAATTAGTGGTTCAAAGTTCAGACAGAAAGACACAGATCAAAGATATCATGATGAAGATGTAACTGTTGATGGTAGTAAATATTGGACAGTTTCATTGTTGACATAAATAGAAAACTGAAACCCTTTTACAAGCGCAAGGTCTTTATCAGGGTGGTCCTCATTAGGGACAGATGACGACTTGTTCACTCCACACCTACTGGGGAGTATAAACGTTTCTTTTTTCTTGTGGCTTTTAGTAAGGATGGAGCATACAGTCCCATTCACAACCCTCTTTAGTCTGACTTTACTTGCTTGCTCCTCAATGAGTAGGTTACTCTTTTGTGCGTCCCGAAAAGAACGTTAAGTTGCGGTTTGCAGTAGTTTTCCTCACATCCCAAGCGTGCTGATGAAGGTGGACAGGGGTCCTCCAGGTGGTTTTGCTATGCTTGGTTTCATCTGCATGTCGCTCACTACTACAAGGATCACGTCGAACCTCACCTTGTTAGCCAGACTGTTGTCCTCGACAACAACCTGTTTCCAGGACAACCAACGAGGAAGTCAGGTGAGGGTCTTGGCCAGTTTATTTCTGCTGACCCTGGCTAACATTGTCTGATCAGTGTGTTTTGCCTTACCAGACGTTAGCCTCATTGTCCCTACCAAGAGGTGTAAAAGTGGTTTCTTTTTCTTGTGGCTTTTAGTAACTACTCAATGGGGTAGCCGGCCCCATGTGCAACCCTCTTAAGTTGCCTTTATCAACTTGCTTGGCAGGTTACAGTGTTACTAATGTCATTCAAATTTGCTAACCTCTTGGGCCCTGGCAACACCTATCATTGGTAACGATGATGAATACAAAGGATGACAAGTGCTGTAATCAGTTAATTACCTATTCATTGATAAATATAGAAACTACTGATGTGTTTGTTCAAATGCGAACATTTACAACAAATAAAAATTGGTACATGAACAAAAGTATTATTTTGCAAACCTTCTCAGTCTTACCTGGTGAATCAAAACTGATAGCATATTCTTCATTACGTCCATCTGCACCAAGAACTGAATCACCTTCATCCCCTGACAAAACATCTTCATCACTACTTCCTTGTCTGCTTTCCAGCATTGAGAGTTTACATGTGAGCTTATCTCTACAAGCAAGAACAGTCAAATATGTGATCAGAAATGAAGAAAAGTATGATGATAAAATGTGTACAACATTCCAATATCTTACCATAAGCAGAACATAAAGGAGAAAAATAAGAAAACCTCACAGGACTAGTCAATTTGTAAACAAAGCTGCAACAATTATTGAAAAAGTTAAGTATAGTTTTTTTAAAATAAATTAACTTCTTTATAATGGTTTAGAAGACTGCAGAGTCTGTATTGGAACCATTTCTTCTACTCCATTTGATCTAAAAATAACTTTGTGCATATAATCTATTCTTGAATGCATTAACTCATTCACTCCTAAAATATTTTGGGCCTGTGGACGCAATTTTTGTTCTAATGTAAAACTCAAACACATCATCACTTAGTTGTGATCTATTTATCTTCAATAGAAGCTCCCTGAAATAACACATATTATATATCAGTGTTCACAATTACGGCCGGAATAAAATGGAATACACATATTTTACAAATGGAGGTGAACATTTGTGTATGAGGGATTATAGTTGCATAATCGTTCAGAAGCAGAACTCCAGAAATGGGTCAGAAGACTCGATGAAACAGTGTACCAGTTCCACCCCGAGCAAGAGAGTTTAGGGTAGGGGTGATGTGGTTGCTGATAACAAAGGTACCTGAATGCGTGCCAAGGTTACTCTCTGTTTGGTCACTACGCCTAGGTCACTCACCATCTCAACAAAGGGAATCAGAGTTGGGGATAGAATGTACAGGTAGGAACTGACCACTGACGTTCTGATTTGGGCAGTGGCGGGTGAGTGACAGATGGGAGGGCAGCGGAGCTTGCTGCGATAGATGAGTGATAATGATGTGCAAAGTATTTTGTTCCAATAATGACTGAATAGAGCCATCCCCCTGAGATCCATTGGTCAGCTCTGATACTGCTTGAGTGTATATAACACTAGACAAAATTTAGCTCAAGCAGGCTGGCATGGAGAGGGAATGAGTGAATGTAGATAGGAGTCTGGTTTAGCTCACTGACTTAGATAGAGGAGCGATTGATAGACTGTTGTACGAATGTTGGAGAAGAACATACGCCATTGAGTCGGGGTCCAGCCGCTCAAATAGGTGTGTGTGGGCGTTTTGTATTAATAGATAATCTGAACGTGTGTTGTACGCAGGACACCTTGTAAACGATGTATGTCCTGATGAATTAAGCGAGTGTGTAGATCGACTAGGTGAGATCTAGATGGGTGTGTGATGTGTGTAGGCAATAGAACTGGGTTTTTTGATAGTTGGGAATTCCATCAATAGCAAATGCTTAAAATTTCCGCTTTAGTTAATATTTATATTAACATATATATAATATTGGAATATTTAGTTAGATGATATGTATTGTATTGTGTTTGTAATTTCACTACTCATTTTTCTGATATGAGTATTATATAATAAATATGCCACCTGCTGTAGGCTATGTCATTTGCTGAGTGTGGTCATGAATAATGTGAAGAGTGTGATAATGTTCTAAGTTAGAATAACCCTAGGGCAAACAGTGGGATCTACTACAACAGCTCTTGACTATGGTATGGAGATAAATGCTGGAAAGACAAACTTAATGACCAACAACGCCAAGGGCTTCAACAGCAGGATAAGAGCTAACGTTCAGGAACTCGAAGTGGTTGATCATTTTAAAAATCTTGGGTCGATTGTCAGTGATGAAGGATCAAAACGTGAGGTGTTGGCCAGAATAGCACAGACAATAGCGGCGCTTGCACGGCTTAACAAAATCTGGCAAGATAAACGGTTAGCACTACGCACGAAAATCAGATTAATGCGTACACTGGTCCTGTCAATATTCCTCTATGCTTGTGAGACAAGGACAGTTACAGCTGACCTTCAACTAAGGATACAGGCCTTGGAGATGAGATGTTTCCGAAGACTTTTAAACGTCACGTACAAAGATGGAGTTACAAATGAAGAAATTCGAGATAGAATTACAACAGCAATAGGGCCTTTTAACACGTACAAAGATCGAGTTACAAATGAAGAAATACGAGATAGAATTACAACAGCAATAGGGCCTTTTGAAGACCTCTTGACAACTGTCAAAAGAAGGAAACTCGCTTGGTACGGTCACATATCGAGATCAAATGGTCTTGCAAATACAATCCTCCCCGGAAAGGTGCATGGCAGACGATGAAGAGGCCGTCCCAAAAAGAGATGGGAAGACAACATAAAATAATGGACCAATCTCCGACCAGAAGAGTCAGAGGCATCTGACAGAACGTTGACGTGGCATTGTGAGGATGTCTTCATGTGTGCCCCAACGACCTCACCGGTTACGGGATGACCTGACCTGAATCGTTTTTATTCTTTTAAATTATGAGAAACATTTTTCCTCTCATCAACACATTATTCAGGTCTAAACCAATACACAAATAACATAATGACTTTCTATTGACTGTAATCCACAAAGGAAGGATGTTCTGAAAGTTACACCTAATTCGGTGCAGTTGTTTTCACAGTTTTCATATTTTACTGAATGCACGTGAAGTTGAAAACGTGCTCAAAAATAAAAGCACCAATCAACATCAGCGTGAGTGTTTACAATTTACGCACATCTAGAAAGAATGTTCCTGCCGTAGTAAATATATAAATACACACATTTATATTTTGCACACTAGTATGGCTGGGTAGGATCTTCAACCTTTACTGAATTTGTGAACTGTTACTACCATTGCTTGAGACAAAAGAGGGCATCGCCTCCTAGTCAGTAGATTTAGTTTCACTTTAAACTGGACTTATAACTAAATAGATAAAGACTAGATAAAGAAATTGAAATGGCGCTATGAGAATGATCGATATCTTCATCATCACTACCATTATTAATAACATAATCTAACCAATACCGAGCGTGTAATGTAAACACTATATTTGGTCTGACTGAAGGGCTAGATTCAAGGTTGCCTAAAAAAATGTGGTTTCTAAATACGAAAATGGACATTATTTCAATGAAACACACGCTAAGTACATAACCAACTTCTTTGTATCTACTGGCCCTGAACAGATCTAGCATAAGACACCTACTTCTCTTTGTGTATTGATAAGAGATGCCGAGTCAGGACTTTCTCCTCTTTAGCCAGTTCAGTACATTCCATGTCTATTTCAACCTCATCTGTGGCAGTATTTTCCATATCTGCTGTAGTGTCATCTTGCACACTGTTCTTCATCTGTGAAGACACTGAGGCTTGTTTGACTGGGCTTGTCATCGGAGACTTTTGCTGAAATTGTTAGTGAAATTGCATAATTAAGAAGAGATTACTCTGAACAGATGTTACAGATGGAATCAATGAAAGAAGGACATTTGATTACATGCTAGTAATCTTTGCTTTCTTTATTTTCTTGTTTTCTATATTTTATGCTGCTAATCTAGAATTCTTAGAAAAAAATTATTGTTAGGCTGTTAATTTAGAATTCTTAGAAATAATTATTGTTATGCTGTTAATCTAGAATTCCTAGAAGTAATTATTGTTATGCTATGGTAATTTAGAATTCTTAGAAGAGTTTTCTATGATGTCATCAAACAGATAGTTTGAAAGACTAAAAACTACACAATTTTTTTTTTTTTACATTTTTTTATATATACAAACTTTCAATTTGAATATAATCTTGAATTGAAACTAATCTATAATTCTTGTAAGAAGATGTTTTAAATTAATACTTTTATTACTAATAATAAATGTACTGATAGTTCACTCAAAATCTAGGAGATGTTGAGAATAATTTTATCTGTACAGGACAAAGAATAAAAAAACCAATAAAGATTTATAAACGACATTATGGACAAATCCTGTCCTCTGTAGTAAGTAACCTACCCGGACAGTGCGAAGGCTTGCACGGACAGCATTCAGCCTTTCTCCAGTTGTCTTCTCTGCACTTTCCAAAATATCGATATCTTCAAGCTTAGAGTTGACTGTCCGGATCTGTTCCTTCAGTATTACCTCAATACACCTAGAAAGAGGGCATAGCTACAAATTAACTAAAGAAAGGTTCATATTAGATATTAGGAAATATTGTTTTAGTCAGAGAGTAGTGAATGCTTGGAATGCACTGCGACAGGAAGTAGTGGAGGCAGGGACAGTTAGTAGATTTAAGAATATATTGTATGTGCATAGCTTTTAGATCAAGGAAATGTGAATGAAACTGGTTGTAGACAGACTTTGCAATCTTCTAAGCCAGTATAAAGACATTAAGTTTTATTTAATGTCAAATATGTTAATGCTTGCACTGAACCAGTATATATACAACTAAGAGTGTCTCGAGTTTCAGAGTGGAAGTGCATACAAGGCACAGGTACTGAGTTCGATCCCCATTATCCACATGCATCAGTTGACTCAGCTGTAAATAGGTTCTTGGCTTACTGTTATGAAAGAAAAAGAAGTGATCCAGTCACATCTCCTCATAAAATAACTGAGGTTTAATACAATGAAGTCTTTAACACTTTATCTCCATCAGCAGTGTATATGCTATGGAACTACCTTTACCTATACAACTAGGTGACAAATGACAATACTGCTTTATGAATCCGAATCCTCGACAATGAATCGGCAAATAGAAATCACTATTATCAGCAGCAGAAATGTGGTTCCTGAGAAGAATGCTCTGCATACAATGGATAACTAAGAAATCCAAAAATGATAATCTTGTTTTTAATCTGTATTCCTGGTACTCAATCAGACTTAACAGGTGTCTGACACCAGGTAGCTAAACGTCTTTTAGTCATTCTAGTCTTTTCTGGTCTCATCTCAATGCTGGACGTCCGAGGGAATGCTTAAAGTTGTAGATCCACCAGGACATCACTTTTCGTGTCAATCTGTTCTCAGACACGTGTATCATATGTCTGGTCCATCTGTATGTTTTTAACAACAAAGTATCTACAACATTATTAAAAGTTTTATGGCTCATTTCGATGAATGAATTTCGTCCTGTAGAGAGACTGTCAATGTTCTTTGCTTCGTTACCCTTCAAGCAACTCAAAACCTTTCTGCCACTGCTTTTCCTAGTTTCTATACCATGCAGTCATAAAACATGGCTGGAATAACAATGATGTTGAAGGTGGTCAGTTTGTTTGTTTTTTTTACTCTCATATGCAAACTTGTCTGATTAGTATAGTGGTAGAGCACTCACTTTTCAGGGCAAAGGGACAGTGTTCAACTCCTGCTACCGGCACACTTTAGTTGACCAGTATAGGGGGTTAATTTGTTAATGGGTACCTCGCCTACACCTAGGGAATGAAAGGTGGTGAGAAAGGAAACTGGCCAACCCACCTCATACAAGCTGTGGCTTAGTACAATGAAGTCTCTTTAACACTTCATCCCAAATGGTAGTTTCTGCTATGGGACTTAATAAAGAAAAGGTAGTATATCCTCTATAAATGTCAAACTTATTTTCATGAACACTTTACCTACTGCAGACACCTGTTTAATTATTTTTTTGTTTGTCATGACTTGGACCTGATTTAAGTAAGCATATCACATCAAATTTTCTTTAGGGAAACGACTGTTACTTCAGATATTCTTCAGTGTCTTCCTGTTACTACAAACATTAATTACTTAACTAATTCAAGTGTAGAGTTCTTTGTGGATCATGATGTGAAATGTCTGGAACAAACATTCAAACCACTGCACTTTTATCAAGTATGGTAATAATGACAGGATCAACGGGATCAACTAACAGTATAATAGGTTCAAACTAAACAAACAATTATAAATTTTAATTTTGCAAACACATGATCTTATTTTAATTACTGCATAAAAACAGACTTCTCACAAAATGTCACCTAAATGTGATGAAATGATTGATATTAAATATTTTGTACAATAATAAAGAGGACAGTAACTGAGGGCATACATCATCTGCTTGGGCATGAGGGCAATGGCATCTTGAGCTTGGAGCTTCTTGCTGGTGCCCAGCAAGACAGGGGCAAAGATGACAGCCAAGGCACTAGCAGTCATTTTGTTGCTTTCACTGTGCATGGCCACACTGGAGAACATAAGAGAGACTTTCTGTCACACTACATCACATCAAAATATTCAGCAGACAACAGCCACAGTACTTCTGCCACTTTTATTTTAATGAAATATGTCACCAACACCTGGTAATAACTGTTATTTTCTCTTATTTTCATTCAAATCATTCACACTCTCTTTAAAACTATACAACCATTGGCACAAAATTTCCATCTGACTGGAGAGAAAGTTATGTGATAACATTTCCAAACAAGGCTGATCTATAGCTGTCTACTAACTATAGAGTGATAATGTTACTATTATTTCCTGGAAAGATACTGACCTGGATCATGCTAAAGATTAAAAAGTCAATAAACACAACATTGAGGAAGGAACAGGCAGGCTTTTCACAAAATTGGTCCTGTATGGACCAGTTAGTCACTCTGTGAGTGATAGCTGAACATGAACAAAGTGTGGAATGGAATTCATCATTGCATATTGGTTTTGTGGATAATGAAAAAGTGTTTGACAGCTTAAATATGGAGTCACTATGGAAGCTACTCAAGCACGATGGTGTGCTTCAAAAGTTTACTAACTTGAAAGGCAAGGGACAATTATCTACACCATTTGAAATCAGAACTGACATGAGACAGTGTTTTCTGTCACCCTTTCTCTTCTGGCTTTGGACTGGATTATGAGGAAAACAACTGCAGTCAATGAATGTGGAATTAAATAGCTCTCACGAAAGAATCAGAAGTCCTAAAAACGGCTGATGACTTGGTTCTTCTATCACATGAATTAAATCAACTGAAAATAAAATGAAGAAACTCAAGGCATAGTCACAGAAATTGAGGCTGAGAATCAATAGAGAACTAAAGTTCTCAGAAAAAATACAGCTGACAATATTCCCATCATTTTAGGAGAAATCACACTACAAGAGATTGTCTCGTTTACCTACTTAAGCAACATCATAGTCAAGATTGGAGTGTACAGAAAAGGATATCCTGTTAAGGATACAGAAAGTGAGAGGGGCTTTCCTTGTATTGAAAAAATTGTGGAACTCCACAAAGAAATCAAGTCTGACCAGAAGATACAAATTTTCACATGGAATGTAAATGTGATACTGCTGTATGGCTCTGAAGCTAGGAGAACAACAACGTCGTCAACAAAGCAGGGGCAAACATTCATAAACAGATGCCTGCTCAGAATACGTGTTTGAAACGGTGCGATAAGGTTATCAACATCAACACGATGATAAGATATAGTCAGATCTCTGGTGCTGGATAGGGCATACTTTGCTAAAAGTACCACCCAACATTGTAAGAAGATGAAATGTTTTGATTAATTAGATGTATTCATCTGACTTTATCACCATCATCTTTCCTAAATAAGCACCACCAAAAGTCTTTGTAACATTATGTAACACCAAAATGTTTTGTAACACTTGTACTCTTCCCCATCCCTCTCCTTACAAACATCTTGTTGTACTGGTTGTGCCTAATCTAATATACAAAACGACACTATTCTGACCCTCCCTCCCCACCAACTCCTACCCCAATTACCTTAAACAATATATAACTAATTTAACAATTTAGGACTTGGCCCTGATGTAGTCTAACCCATAAACTAGCCAAACATGACAACATGGCATCAGACAATTGTGCACATAAACATGATCTGTGTAGCACTGACATTACTAGCACAGAAACAGCTAAATTCTCACCAGGCCAGGTGGAAGCACAGCCTCTCAAACAGGTCAAAACTGGCCTTTGGCAGCTTTTTTGTCACATCAAATAAAGACTTAATCATTTCCTTTTCATCTTTTATCTCTGTAAGAAAAATACATTTCATTAATGTATTGATATATACATAAAGAAACAAATAATATAGAGCAATATAAATGTGGGCAGAGGCATGTATGTACACCACATTCGAACAGAGAATTACAAATGTGACTTGATGTAGTCACTTCTCATGGGGGTCTAGAGCTCTGCTCTTCCTTTCCATGTGATTGAGTTTCATTAAGATGGGGTAGCTGACCCTATGCCCAGTCCTCCCTAGTAGCCTCTTATGACATGCCAGAGAGGTTATAGTGTTACCATTCATTGCTTCCCTTTCAGACCCCAGTAACACGCAGGTGATGTATAAGTGTACCAATTTATAACCTTGTACCTTAGATAACATTACATTTAACACTGATAAAGGATGGTAAGTCAGTAAGTAGGTCACAAACTGAGATGGGATAGTTACAAAATGTATTTGGTAGTTTATAAAATGTCATTAGGTGGCATCAACATTCAGCTTTGTGATTACTGTAGGTAGTAGATGCTTGGTATCACAGGCACAGCTCAGATTCAAAATAGCAACAGTGCTCACAGATTGTACAATCAAAGAACAGCGTGTATGTGGTGGTCGTGGATGAGGTGTGTGACGTTTATTCATACTGAAGAAAAACCATGGAGATCCTGTGTACACATAAAAGAACCCTTGACAGTTGAACATCGTTAAGAGAAGACTGTTAGCTGCTGCCCAGGCAAAATTGTAAAATGTCATGACATTCCTTCCCAACACACAACCTTCCTTCCCTGAGGCCTAGTAAGCCACAGTAGGTAAACTTTGAACAATAAAGAACGTGCTACAGATAGCCTTTGGCTACCTGGCAGTAGGTATAACATGCCTGTTTGAATACCATGAATACAAATATTGTCTCTATAGGGTATAAACTTAATTTCCCTTTCTTTATTCTCGATATCAAGAAAGACAAGCTCATGTAATAATCAGATTCTCCAAGAAATGTCTCTGCTTCTTATTGTTTTTCTCACATTTTCTAGGAATATAAATCTGATATATAACGCGGTACTGTACAGTAAAGTTATCAACCACATCTATATGTTTATATTTGTCCAAGTTGTATCAAATCTAGCAGACATATGCATGCATACCTGTAGTACGCACAAAATCCTCAAAGAGACCAAATGTAAGTAGTGGCTCAGGAAGATTTCGTAGGAAAAGTTTCAGCACTGCAGCTAAGACATGCACATGGTATTCTTCCAATGCAATCCCTTCCACATCTGATGAACAGAAAGAGAAAGAAAACATTAAAATGTCATCCACTACAAGCATGAGAGATACAATACATACAGTCAATGAATGTTACCAATTAAAGAGAAGCACTGGCATAGCATAACAAACTAACCAAAGATATCAATTACATGTGACTTTGTGACAGTTCCAGCTGGAGCATGGGCGTTAGGGGAGGGGAGATTGGGCTGGCGAATCTAAGAACAAAGGCTGTCTGAATGCATGCCAAGGCCAGTCACTGTCTCAGCACTAGGTCGACAAAGGAAACAATGGGTTTAGGTGGAAGACTTTGTCTGATACAGAGAGGGTGTTCGAAGCTGAGGTGGGGATACGGAGTTGATCACTCTGGCATTCCGAATTGGCGTAGAGAGGGGTCGGTGACAGTGATTCATGGATAATCATCCAATAACAATTAGTTGGGGGTAGTTGGGGGTAGTTCCAAATTAGAGTGATAGTTGGCTAAGTCAGACAACCAACAGAAGACCATTGAACAGCCATGTTGTTGCTTGAGACTATAAAATACTCTGCAAAGATGAACTCAGAAGACTGGCTAGGAGGAGGCTTAGAGTCTGTCAGAAGTCTGCGTGAGTGAATTTGTAGGGTGATGGTACCTTCATACACCTTGAGTTTTGGCCAGTCGCTCAATAGGTGTTTAGGTTGGACACCTAGTAAACAGTAGAAGATCTGAATGTGTCTTGTGTGTGTAGGACACTTTGTAAAACCGATTGTATGTGAATGCACAGATCGCCAGATTGAAAGTGATCTGATTATATGTGAATGGACATAGGATGGACAATGAAAAGTAAAGTAACTAGACAAACTAAAGAGGGTTTTATAACATTTGGTTGGGGAAAAAATAGAAAATAGTTCTTAGAACTGACTTCATTGCACTTGGGAACACTCATATGTGTTCAGTCCCTTTCATTGTTGAAAGTGATGACATCAGAGCACCGACTCGGTAACTCCAATAGGTGACTGATTTTTCCCCTGACTTTGTCAGATACCCATTTACAGCCGGGTGGACTGGGAAAAGTGGTCATACCATAAAAAAAACTCATGACATGCTCAGTCTGTAAAACTGAGTGCGACGTGACTTGAACCTGGCACATCGCATTTGTAAACCAAGCTTGCAATCCCTTGGCCACACGGTCCCCCTATTTGGTTAAAAGAAAACATGCAAAAAAACATACAAGTAGAAATGAAAATTAGGAAGAATGTGTTCGGTAGAAGTAATACATATGCATGGATGTGAATCGTTGACAAGGAACAAATAGAAAAATTAACAAAACATTATAAATGTTGTAAGTATGGAGAGTGCAAAACATACATTTGACAGCTGAGACAAACAAAACTTCTGAAACTTTAAAAATAAAACAATGATACAGGATCAGTGACAACAAAAGTAAATGGTACCCAGCATACCAATTTGTAGCAAACTTAGAAAGAAGGGTTTGGAAATCTGACAAATATCAGGAAAGAGGAGAGGATCCACTAATGTTGACTGCAAGGTACAGTACCTGCTTCTAGTGCAGTCTTCAGTTCTTTGACTTTGGGTGCTGCTCCTGATTTGCGATAGATCCCCTCAATGTACAGGCCCGTTCTCTCTAGTGTGGACAAGAGTCTCTCACACACTACAGGCACTTTTTGTGTGTCACTCACAAGTGACTCCAACTCAGCTCCAAACACCTGACTACTGGCCTGACCCTGACAAGTAAAGGTAACACATGTTAGCTAAATGTTGTGGTTATTTTGATTATATCAATTTCAAATATCGTTTTGTATAAAAACAAGCAATTTCTTGAAATGTCTGATTAGAATCAAAGGTCAATATATTCCATTACATATCTACTTTTAGATAAGATGAAGTGTTATAGATTTGAATATTATAGGTCATCATCCATTTCCCTGCCTTGCTGCTATGTCTTCTCTAACGCAGAGCAGTCAGGTACCTATTTTTACAGATTGATAATCACAAATATGCAACGACTTGGACACAAACCAGGTTCATTTGTTAGGTAAGACAAACTCCTCCAACCAGTCTGTCAAATGTATGCATTAACTTTACTACCATTCTAGACACTTGCCTTTCACCAGTACTCCTCTGTAGCAAAGAAAACAGATCATGTCCCTATATAACTACCATTTATGAATGAGGTGGCAGCAACTCTTCTGCTCCATCACTACAACACACACATAATACTTCACATCACTGTCCATATGAAATTTTCAAACAATTGTATGACTTCATTTTTCATAGCAAACATCAATCTTTCAATTTTATTTCAGTCCAATATATTAGATCCTTCAACTTTAAATTTCTGCATGGCAATAAAATCTCATTGTTTAAAGCAGACTTCCAGCTCATGACAAGTTTATGAAAGGTTTATGACAAAGCAAATCAGTATTTATAATGTCACCAGTAAATAGGCCACAAATGGCTATCCAAAAAAAAAATGAGATATGATCTTGAAAGCCATTGCATTGACATTGTCTTTTATTTCCCAACATAATTTCCAGCAACATTGATTCACTTATCACATTACTTTATCAGTGCACCAAATCTGCAGCATAGACTTACCTTGCACATTGAGTGGTGAATCCAGGAGAAAGAAGCCTTTATTTCTCAACCCTCTAAGTACCCCAAAAACAGGAATAAATGCAGTATTTAAAGTTTGTCTGTTGTTCTTATATATTTGTATTCTGAGAATGTCATGTGATTACATTTTGTTTGTTGCTCGCATATATTTTTATCCTGAAAACTTCATGTGATATATATCTAAATTATGTTTTGTAACATAATAATCATAGTTAAAGCAGGAGAATCTAAATGTTTGTGCTGTTTTTCATTTTCACCTTATCTTATTGTATCTTAGAAACTAACACACATACAACAAAAACAATAATACCAACAAGTTTTTAATCATTTTTATGTCTCTACACATAAACAAATCACATCTATAGACAATCAAATAAAAACGATACATGCTCTCAAAAACAAAAAGCTAGAAAAACATGAAGTGCTGAAAAATAATTAAGTGGCAGAGGAAATTGCAGCATTTTTTTTCATTGAGTGTGGTAAAGGTTAATGGATTTGGTTTCTTATAAAAGGAAACTAATTCCTTACAAAACAATTTATTTAAGAAACACAGATATTATTCCTGCCGTGGACGTAAAGATAGTAATCTTGCAAATTAAATGGGACAGTTAAACATGAACTACAACTCCAAAACTAACTTTTTAAAACAACCACTAAATGCTTTAAATGTGGACTCTGACTGAAGACAGAACTAACCTTGGCTTCTGTGCCACCCTTACAGGATGAGGTCTGTTTGCTGTAGCATTTCTTGTGACTGGCCTGCTTACATTCTGACAAAAGAAGAGATTTCATTAGTTTGCTGGTGAACAGAAGATAAGGCACCCTCAATAAATTCGTGCCCAGTTATCAAATGGATAGAGGATGGGGCTACCAGCCCCACGTTCAACTCTCGTTAGTCTAACATGCCTCGGAAACACTCTGATAGACACACTACACTAATTTGTTTACTGTGAATTGCTTGAGTGGCTTCTGGGAGAGATCTGTATGAGACAAAGCTGAAAATATGACCCCTGCTGCACTGAGAGCCTTTCGTAAAAGACCACCAACGGTGTGGTGTAAAGCTTTTATAGGGTATAATATTCTCCAATTCATGGTCTTCACACACTCTGCCTTTCCTGCAGGTCAAGAGCCTGCTGAGTCACATACTCTACCTTTCCTACAGGTCAAGAGCCTGCTGAGTCACATACTCTACCTTTCCTACAGGTCAAGAGCCTGCTGAGTCACATACTCTACCTTTCCTACAGGTCAAGAGCCTGCTGAGTCACATACTCTACCTTTCCTACAGGTCAAGAGCCTGCTGAGTCACATACTCTACCTTTCCTACAGGTCAAGAGCCTGCTGAGTCACATACTCTACCTTTCCTACAGGTCAAGAGCCTGTTGAGTCACACACTCTGCCTTTCCTACAGGTCAAGAGCCTGCTGAGTCACATACTCTACCTTTCCTACAGGTCAAGAGCCTGTTGAGTCACACGCTCTGCCTTTCCTACAGGTCAAAAGCCTGCTGAGTCACATACTCTACCTTTCCTACAGGTTAAGAGCCTGCTGAGTCACACACTCTACCTTTCCTACAGGTCAAGAGCCTGCTGTCACATACTCTGCCTTACTTACAGGTCAAGAGCCTGCTGAGTCACATACTCTGCCTTTCCTACAGGTCAGGAGCCTGAAGTCACACACTAGACATTTCTCTCCTACAGGTCAGAAGCCTGTTGAGTCTCACACTTTACCTTTCCTTCAGTTCAAGAGCCTGCTGAGTCACACACTTTGCCTTTCATAAAGGTCAAGAGCCTGCTGAGTCACACACTCTACCTTTCCTACAGGTCAAGAGACTGCTGAGTCACACACTTTGCCTTTCCTACAGGTCAAGAGCCTGCTGAGTCACACACTCTACCTTTCCTACAGGTCAAGAGCCTGTTGAGTCACACACTCTGAGTGGTGTGAAGTGAAAAGTGGTGTGCCACAGGGCTCGGTTTTGGGACCAATTTTGTTCTTGATATATATAAATGATTTGGACATTGATATGGGATCCATGATTGCAAAATTTGCTGATGACACAAAACTATGCAGTAGTGTCTCATCTAAAGCAGAAGTGGATATATTGATGTCGGATTTAGATAAAATTTGAGAATGGTCTGTAAGCTGGCAAATGGAGTTTAATGTAGATAAATGTACAGTCATCCACATGGGTAGATCCAATATGGAACATAATTACAGAATGGGAGAAAACAATATTAGAAAGATAGATAAGGAAAGGGACCTAGGGGTTATAATAGATCATACAGGAAAGGTGAGTGAGCAAGTTAAGGTAGCAGTGAAAAAGGCAAATGCAATGTTAGGTATGATAAAAAGAAATATTAAACATAGGAGCAAGGAAGTGATCGTCAAACTGTATAAAGCTTTAGTTAGACCTAGATTGGAATACTGTGTACAGGTGTGGAGTCCTTATCATAGAGGGGATATAAACATGCTGAAAAGAATACAAAAAAGAGCGACAAAGATGATAGTGGGATTCCAGAATTACAGTTATGAGGAACGACTCAGAAAAACCGACCTACAGTGTCTCGAAGAGAGAAGAATTCGTGGTGACTTAATACAGGTTTATAAGATGATCAGAGGAATGGATAAATTAGACTATAACAAGTTTTTTAAAATACAGCCACCCCCAATAACACGAGGGCATAGCTACAAGCTGATTAAAGAGAGGTCCAGATTAGATATTAGGAAATATTTTTTTAGTCAGAGAGTGGTATCTGCTTGGAATGCATTGCCAGGGGAGGTAGTGGAGGCAGGGACAGTTAATGCATTTAAGAATAAACTGGATGCGCATAGCTTTTAGAGCAAGGTGATGTAAATGTAACTGGTTGTATACAGACTCTGCAGGGTCTTCTAAACCAGTATAAAGACGTTAAGTTAAGTCTACCTTTCCTACAGGTCAAGAGCCTGCTGAGTCACACACTCTGCCTTTCCTACAGGTCCAGAGCCTGCTGAGTCACACACTCTACCTTTCCTACAGGTCAAGAGCCTGCTGAGTCACACACTTTGCCTTTCCTACAGGTCAAGAGCCTGCTGAGTCACACACTCTACCTTTCCTACAGGTCAAAAGCCTGCTGAGTGTGGAGTAGTCTTCTTGGTTTGAGAGAACAGTAGCACCTATATCATACATGATTACAAGAGTGATCACATTTTCCTATGGATCAAAACAAGTAGATCCTCAAGGGTAAATATTCCTCCACGCCCTATCAGAAATAGTGTTTTTCATATTATAAATTGGGTAAATAGTTACAGTAACATATAAATATGTATTTATGTAATGACAATAAATTAAATAATAATACAGCAATAGCTCTAAAGAAAGGTTAGTTCGACAAGTCCAAACATCGTCTGATTTGTTTGTTATTTCACAAGTAAGCAATTTGTAGCTGCGCTTACGTTGACATACGTATCCCTTATCCATAATCCATATAAGGGATGTGCACACTTCACAGAATGTTGGAATACTGAACTGCACTTGTTGATACCTGTGGCCATTGAATACCTGTAATAAAACACGTAGGAAGAATAATTGATTTTAGTGGAATCAGAAGAAGACGTCAATAAAATATATATTCTAAAGCAGTGATAAGTAACAACCTGAACCTTACCGCCACCAATGCATCATGTTTGTGGTCCCTGCCAGTAGAAATAATGTTAGCACAATCTCCACCAAGTATTTTGGGAGCATATTACAGACTTGAGCCCTTACTACACAACAACAAGTACATGAATGTATCTATATTACAGACTTGAGCCCTTACTACACAACAGCAAGTACATGAATGTATCTATATTGACAGATCTAAGATTTCCTAACCTGTCAGGAGTGACAAGACACTTGATATATAAAACCCTCAGGAATTCATGACAAGATGTCGCCGATGTTTTCCCATGACAAAATACTTTAGAGTAATGGTGTTGTTTTCACAAGATCATCATCATCAGGTACCCTGCCGGCTGGCATTAGCGGTGATCGACCTCCATCCACATCTATCACGTGTGTCATTTGCCAACTCTGTTGCTGATTGTCACAGATAGACTAAACCTGCATGATTTCATGACAAGACACTCGATAGACTAAACCTGCATGATTTCATGACAAGACACTTGATAGACTAAACCTGCATAATTTCATGACAAGACACTTGATAGACTAAACCTGCATGATTTCATGACAAGACACTCAATAGACTAGACCTGCATAATTTCATGACAACACTCGATAGATTAGATATGCATGATTTTATAACAAGACACTTTGGAGAAATATTGTTGTTGCTTTTAAGGCAACTGGTATACTTGGTAAATTTTCTCTGAATGTGGGTTAAGGGTATCACTTTTTACATCTCTGGGTACACTGAATAAGGTGGGCCTGCATCCCCTTGCTTTATTACAATTCAAGGCTTCACAGCAAGCTCACCCCTATAGGAATCTAGGAATCTTAATTTGAGTATAGAGGCTATATTTCATGGAATAAGTTCACTTACATCATAATTTCACAATAGAACAGTGCAAAACTATCATTGCAGTTGATATACAGCAATAACTGAAAAAAAGTGAACAAAACTGAACAGCTTATTATGAACCTGCAATAAAAATAATGATAAGGTGGCTTGGGTGTTGGAAACACTCACAATTGTGTCAACAGCTTTCTTGCGTTTCTCTCGTTTCATGTTCTTCTTGTCAATCTGTTGGTCGTCTTTCTTGTTGCTGTCACGTGATCTGGCCTCCTCTTGTTTCCTAAACTCATCTAAGAATCCTCGGAATGCATTGACTGACATGACAAGCGGAGCATCTGTTTTCTCCCTCTTCATCTCTGCTTCTAGAATATGTCTGAATTTCTCTAAAAGATCTCTGTACCGCACCGTAGTCTTTTCTTTCTGTCAAATTACACAGAAAAATACATGTGACAGCTTGAACACTTTATCATCTCTACATTTCATAATAATTTCTTCTTTAAATGCTATCCGAGAATATCTTAGTCTTAGTCGACCTGTACTTCTACAGGAGCAGATGCCCCTGTGCAAGTCCCAGCTCTGACGTGAGCTGGATGTAGCCGGAAGGAGGATTTTCTGCTTTGCTGACTAGGCTCTAGCAGTTTATTACTCCGCTGTGTTGGAAAAAGTGCTATCTATGCTGCTCTTTACAAACCATCATGGCTGATGTTATGCCATGTCACACAGTTAGTTGCCTCTTATGATGCTCTCTGTTTGGCAGTGGTGCTTTTCTTGTCATACACAAAGACTTCCAGCTACCATTTCAAGAATATAAATATAGTAAACAAAAGGTCTGCAAGAAAGTAATTTTGGTGGTACAATTAGTTACCAGCTCATCTGACTTACTATAAGGGCAATACTTTGCTGAATCCGAACATATATATTGGGTCGAATATGCAGCAGTGACTGAGCTGACAGCAGTGACACATAACTGACCAATACCTTATTGTGTCTCCAAGTGGCAGCCCAGGAAACAGGCTGCAACCATACAGCCTGGCTAAGAGCCAGTCTCAAGAATGCTGTGCTAAAATCGGATGTGTCTGGACGATAGGAGCGGATATTGCAGCCTTGCTATAAACTATGACACAACGTTACAAATGTACGTTTCAGGATAAATGCAGAAGAAGAAGATTATGATAATCATAATATTTGGTGCTAGGAGGTGGTGCACGCACATCTACAGCTTTTAGTAGGTCCTAACTATAATCATTTGTAGTGTGGTTTTGTGAGAATGACTATTACATGGTGAGGTTGTCAACCCAGTTGATATTCTCTTATAAATAAACACACACAAATACATATTAAATAAAATAACACCCAACAGTTGCCACTACGGACACCCAACAGTTGCCACTACGGACACCCAACAGTTGATACTACAGACACCCAACAGTTGACACTACGGACACCCAACAGTTGACACTACGGACACCCAACAGTTGACACTACGGACACCCAACAGTTGCCACTATGGACACCCAACAGTTGCCACTACGGACACCCAACAGTTGATACTACAGACACCCAACAGTTGATACTACAGACACCCAACAGTTGACACTATGGACACCCAACAGTTGCCACTACGGACACCCAACAGTTGATACTATGGACCCTCAACAGTTGATACTATGGACCCCCAACAGTTGATACTATGGACCCCCAACAGTTGATACTATGGACACCCAACAGTTGACACTATGGACACCCAACAGTTGCCACTACGGACACCCAACAGTTGATACTACAGACACCCAACAGTTGATACTACAGACACCCAACAGTTGACACTATGGACACCCAACAGTTGATACTATGGACCCCCAACAGTTGATACTATGGACCCCCAACAGTTGATACTATGGACACCCAAAAGTTGATACTATGGACACCCAACAGTTGATACTATGGACCCCCAACAGTTGATACTATGGACACCCAACAGTTGATACTATGGACACCCAACAGTTGATACTATGGACACCCAACAGTTGATACTATGGACACCCAACAGTTGATACTATGGACACCCAACAGTTGATACTACAGACCCCCAACAGTTGATATTATGGACCCCCAACAGTTGGCACTATGGACACCCAACAGTTGATACTACAGACACCCAACAGTTGCTACTTCGGATACCCAACAGTTGTCACTGTGGATCATGGACCTAGTTCAATCCTAAATATCCTTTCCCAGTGCTTACAATATACTTCTTTTGCCATAGTTGTCATTTCTGGGATTGACCTGGCAAGTCATCAGCAGATATTCACCTGCCAAAACATATGAAACAAAGAGGTCACACCTCCCCACGACGTCTAATGACACAAATGGACTGAAGATACATAGATTGATAGGCAGGCAGGCAGACAGAGACAGACAGTAATTTCTTTGTTTATTGACTTGTCTCTTGAGTTTATCCTCATTTTCTTCCTTACATTAACCTGTTTTATTGCACTTTCTTTGTGTTGTTGTTGCCTTGTGCTCTTCTTCCATACTTCTTGGCCTGCTTAATAGCAGCAATCAAGGCTCTAGAGCAAGATTATCAAACTTCTTCAATCCTAGAGGCTGGCCACTGAGTTAATAATGTCCAAGTTCACAGCAATGATATATACAAAATCTCTTTATACAGAAAACAAATACCAACTGTGGTACCCACAATTAAAATAGTAGGGCTATCGGATATAAGCTTCTTGTAAAGGGATCTGTTGCAGTTAAAACCTAAGTTTTAAATTGGAGCAATAGATGAATGAAATGAATACCAACTGGACATATCACAACATATTTTTGGCTGTGCTCAGACTGCAGTACTCACACCAACTTCCACTCCTATCAAAGATTTGAGGTCTTTTCTAAACTTGTCTAAGGCACCCTTGAAAATCCTATCAAAGACTGTGTCTTGTTTGTTTCGAGTCGTATTATTGGAGAATCCTCGTTGCTAAAAATAAAAAGAAATCAATCATGACAGTATGGTGCTCCGCTAGAACTGTAAACACAATGTGCAGATAAATGTGCCATTTTTTGTTGATGTTTTAAAAAAAAGAACCTAATAAACAGGCATTATAAAAGATCATGTCATGACTAACAACATGAGGATTCATATGGCTTTGAACTATGATAGTTACAAGAACATGTGATCCCTGAACTTAGATCTACGACGCATACACGCACACAAAGCATAATAATATATTTTTTCTCCCACATTACTCAAACCGACAGGAAAAACCTGCTTTTAAAAACACAACACAATATTTGAAATTCTTACCATAAAAACACAATACATGAAATACTGACCATAAAAACACAATACATGAAATCTTGACACTAATAAACATCATATTCAAAAACATAGACAAAAAAGCAATATACAAGAAAATCTACATTCTGTAACACTAGACAGTAAATATTTGTGTTCAATACACCAGACATTCAAACTTGTATTATGAAAAACTAGACATGCAAACTTGTACTTTATGTAACACTAGACATGAAAACTTGTATTCTGAAACATCAGACATGTAAACTTGTACTCTGAAACACGTGATATGTAAACTTGTAATTTCTGAAAAGTGCAAATTTGTAGTTTGAAACACTAGACATGTAAACCTGTATTCTGAAAAAACTAGATATGTAAATTTGTATTCTAAAATACTAGACATATTAACTTGTACCCTCAAAAACTAGACATGCAAACTTATATTCTTAAGAACTAGACATGTAAACTTGTATTCTGAAGAACTACACATGTGAACTTATACTCTAAAACACTAGACCAGCAAATATGTACTCTGAAGCACTGGACATGCAAACATGTACTGGCTGCAAATATAAGGTTGCATCATATACGATACATGTTCTTATTCAAGTAATGTATAATCTATCTTTTGCCTACCTTCTGTGAAATGAACTCGTCCAGTAATGTCAGCTCTAATACATCAGTTATGACCATGCTGTCTTCATACTGCCACTCTGTGGACCTGGCCACCTTCATGTGGCCATGGGGCTGGCCGTCTCCAGAAGAGACACTGGCATTTTTATCATCCCCACCTCTGTGTTGTTTCTTCTTGGGCCTTCTGTGCTTCCATTTGGTGGCTTCCTCTACTGTAACCCCTCCCTGTTTATCACAGGGAACTAAGGGTACAGGGGAGAGTGGAATATGTGGAAGGATGCTCATTCCAACTGAGGACAAGAGTGATCAAGAATTCAACATTTCAAAACAATTAAAGAGTGCTTGCTTCTCACAACAAAGGTTCAAGGTTTCCTCCCTGTTACTGACAAACTCCAGTGGAACCAACTGTAAATGGGTACCTATTTACTTTTAAGCAAAGAAAGGCAGTGAGGAAGAGAACTGACCATCGGACCTCAAAGAAAGCTTAGGTCT
Organism: Ariolimax columbianus; assembly: GCA_036924085.1. Taxonomy (NCBI): domain Eukaryota; kingdom Metazoa; phylum Mollusca; class Gastropoda; order Stylommatophora; family Arionidae; genus Ariolimax; species Ariolimax columbianus. Next base: position 165,567,704 of record JAVGWX010000001.1, on the reverse strand, counting down.
CGTAAAATGAAGTCTATAACATTTCCTAGTACAATAAAGTCTATAATGGGGAAAAAACATGAGAAAAAACTTTTAAAAGTTGATTACGGTTGAGTTTAATCAAAATTTTGTTAATGGGTATGGTCAGATACCGCATCGAGACGAGAACACAAACAAAACCTACGTTACGACCAATAGGCCTTCATCAGGGACAACAATACTGAACTAACAAATCAACATTTAAGAAAAAATGGTCAACTCATCTGTATCTGATAGCAGACCCAGTCTGTCTAAGCACCGGTTGGGCCAGATGCTGACTGAAAATGAATCGGAGCTATCAAATACAAGGTGGCCAGGAGAGCGTAAGAAATGTGGGGGAATGCGCCAGATAAGCGAATGGTGGCCAAATATGGAAACGGCCAAATAGTGGTCCAGATGGGAGAACAAAGAGAAAGTGATATAAGCCGGGAGGGTGTGAGAACAAAGAGAAGGTGATATAAGCTGGGAGGGCGTGAGAACAAAGAGAAGGTGATATAAGCCGTGAGAACAAAGAGACGGTGATATAAGCCGGGAGGGTGTGAGAACAAAGAGAAGGTGATATAAGCCGGGAGGGTGTGAGAACAAAGAGAAGGTGATATAAGCCGGGAGGGCATGAGAACAAAGAGAAGGTGATATAAGCCATGAGAACAAAGAGAAGGTGATATAAGCCGGGAGGGCATGAGAACAAAGAGAAGGTGATATAAGCCGTGAGAACAAAGAGAAGGTGATATAAGCCGGGAGGGCATGAGAACAAAGAGAAGGTGATATAAGCCATGAGAACAAAGAGAAGGTGATATAAGCCGGGAGGGTGTGAGAACAAAGAGAAGGTGACATAAGCCGGGAGGGTGTGAGAACAAAGAGAAGGTGACATAAGCCGGGAGGGTGTGAGAACAAAGAGAAGGTGACATAAGCCGGGAGGGTGTGAGAACAAAGAGAAGGTGATATAAGCCGGGAGGGCATGAGAACAAAGAGAAGGTGATATAAGCCAGGAGGGCATGAGAACAAAGAGAAGGTGATATAAGCCGGGAGGGTGTGAGAACAAAGAGAAGGTGATATAAGCCGGGAGGGTGTGAGAACAAAGAGAAGGTGATATAAGCCGGGAGGGAGTGAGATTAATATAGGGGTATGGGTGGGGGGTGTTAACTGATAGAAGAGGGGGGTGGGGCGGAAGACAAATAGATGGGGGCCAGTCTGAGGTTTTCAGAAAAAGTATGGGAGATATTAATGTCATGCGGTTGGAGACAGCCCATGCTACAGATAAGTCTATTCTCAAGGGCGAATATCATCTATCCAGCGCCTCTCAGGGCGACCTCTCCTTCTCATGCCAGGAACTGTGTCTCGGAGTATCACATAGGGTAAACCACGAGAACGTATCCCATGCCTGTACCATCTGAGCTTTCGTGATTTGACAGTATATAGGAGGTATGAAATTAATCCAATAGACTGTTGGACAGTATTGCGTACACTGACACTTGTGACAGGATCTCTACATGATTTTCCAAGGATCTTCCTGAAACCCACTATCTCCATGGCATGGATTTTCTGTTCTAATGCAGCATTTAATGTCTATATTTCACAAGCAGTAGGTAATGCTGCATTTGAACATTTCATGAGAGGATTAATGTCCACATTATGCTGATTTTAGTGATAAGATGTTGTTTTCTCTCAGTGAGGTAAGTCGTGTCACAGCCAGAGCAGTTCTTGTTCCTAGTTCTGCTTTGGTGCTCTCATTGCCAATGGCAGACCCCAGGAATTTAGTAACTGCTTCAAAGGACTAGGCCACTAATAGTCATACTGTCACAGATATATTTAAAACAAAAAAGCTGCATTCCATGCAGGCACACACACACACACAGTTCCAAAATGACTCTTCACAGATCCACGTATTGGAAACAATGGCTAAAGTAAATCACTGCAGATTTCTTAATGGATGTTTAAAAGACAACAAGAAGCAGCAAGCGAATGGGCCTATCAGGAGATATGGCATGATTTATGTTAGTGACATACCATAACATGTATGGAGTGAGCTGAACTCAATATTGATTTTAAAAAACCATGTCAGAGGTAGAAGTATCTTAATAACTCAATATAAATGATTCCAAGAGACCATGAGCATGAAGAAACAATATGTAAATATTTCTATATGCTCACACTGAGTTTGGTATATACATTGTGTACTCATTCAGACAAAGCAAGGGTTGTGTGATCCTGTGTGCATCTTCTGGCCCAATATCGCTGTCTCTACTCTTCATTTAGAGAGTGGGCTTTCTCTGCCACAACTGGCTGAGGTAAAAATTATCTCACCTGAACCTTGCCAGCTTCCTGCTAGGGGTTTAACTCTTAAAGGCCATAAGAACGCTATCAGCGTTTTTCCTGACATCCGCTTGATGCCAGAAAAACGCTCATATTGTTAACATCACAATTAATTAAATTTGTTTAGTTTTTTCAGTGTTTCTAAATTTTAATTGACATTACATGGTAAGGGAAGTAACTCTCACATTTGCATTTCAATTGTAAAATTTCAATGTGCATTGTGAGGAAAATCAAAGTTGGAAAACATTTGTCATCTTTCAAGTCAGTTTATCACAAAAATGTGTAGCGAACCTAGCACTTCAAGATTGTCTAATAGTAGGTTGTTTTTATCTGCAGAAATGGCTATGGAGTTGTGTACTCTAAATGAATTTAGTGACGAGCATTAGCATTTTTCTGATGTTAAATCGGAGTTAGACATAGAACATAATATTATTCAACCTACGCAGCCTACTGAATCTGATGCTGAAGGTGAGGAGGCGTTGTCATAGCCAGGACCTAGTGCTGCTAAAAGACAAAAACCATCAACAGAAAAATGAAGATGCAATATTTCTAGAGCAAATTCTAGAGAACATGATAGCGAATGGGTTTCAGTACCAAATTCCATCACCACTACTGACTGACTGAGAGCCAGAACTCATTCAGATTGCTGCCAAAATGTGGTCGACCATGTGGAGTGAATGGAGACTTGCAACTCACTGACACATCAACTCCATTTGACTGCTACCAAAAAATATTTTCTTGTAGATATTATTCATATATGGATTACTGTTGTTGTGAAGTACACTAGATCAATCTGCATTTCATTACGTTTCAGTTGTTATTTATGGATTGGTGACATTGTTGTGTGTGAAAAATCGTTTTTTTACAAAAAAATTCCGATAAAATTATTAACAATTACTTGTAATATTTTATTAAATTCCACAAGACCTTCATATTCTTCCTGCATATTCATTTTCCTTTAATTTGATATTTAACATGTTTGTCTTCCTTGTGAAGTAAGAAAAGTAGAGTTTTATGAAGAGAATGTTTTTATTAAAAAAATAATTCTGGTAAAACTAGTTAAAAAATTATGGCCTTTAAGAGTTCAACCCTAACCTTTAACTGGAATACTGGCAAGAACAGGGTCCATCACTCTTGTAGGTGAGGAAGGCTTTGGCATGAGAGACTAGAAGAATTCTGCTCTAAACTATACAGCTGAGGTTCAAGCACTTGAACAAGCTGCAAATATGATTTATAACAGCAATTCAAACTGCTACCAGATATGCCCTATCTATACTGTAAGCTCTCAAGGGCGACACTCCTGCACCTGAGGACTGAACTAACCAAGCCAGCTGCCAGAAAGCAAACCATACTTCAGTGACTGCCATCCCATTGTGGCACACTGAAGAATGAGATAATCAGATGAAGCTTGAAAATAGGGGAGGAGATTATGAACAAGAAGACATTGAAATCACATACTTTGAGAAAAAGACAGCTACCAAGGTTGTCAGAAGAGAACAGAACCAACCAAACGACAACTATCACACCCTTGACTAGCAGGGACAGATCACCATTCTTTGCCTCAGGACATGACAAAATTGACTGAACAGACACATGTATAAGCTTTAGCTGTTTGCTTTATCACTGTGCACATGTGGACTAAACTAACAAATCACTGAGCTTGTGTTACAGGACTGTCCCCTGTTTGGTCAGTTAAGGAAGATAATGGTCCAATGATTCAACGCTAAACTCAAAACTGCGCAGAGCTAAGGAAGATCTCCAAACAACAGTTGGGTTCATCACGTGAACTCGTCTAATGGTGCAAACATCAAATATATGGTCACAAGAAGGAGAAGAATACAGTATGTCAGTGACAAGAGAACATGCGTTGGAAGGAAAATTTGAAAGAGAAATTGAAACAACCTTTTGTGGTGTACAAAAATTATCATATGGCATGTTTAATGGTGCTGAAGATTGATTCCCTGTGTATGAAACTGGTTTTAACTCCCACAGTACTGGAAGAAGAAAGTCTGTACAGTGGTGGAAAATGTGGGAACATTACAACTATTATGATGCTGAATGTTGTTCTCTGTGTTGAGAAAGGAAATATCAAAGATAAAAGAAGTGAAAACACTACTGGTGTCTTGTGTACCAAAACAGAGTTCAGCTGCCTCAGACTTGAAAATGACATGACCTCCAAATGATTTCCACTGACATTCTTAGAACAAAGATGTACTCACTGGTTTCAACAGAACGTTTGGACTGGATGGACACTGAGTCTTCAGAATCCTCTTCACTATCATCTTTCTTCTTCTTGGTGCCTGCAACAAATACTAGTGTACTTTTTTATGAACCCAGTACAATTTTTTTTAAATAATTGTATTTTTCATACACCAAAAAAACACCCACATATTTGTTCCTCCAAACATCAATCAAACAAGACATGTAGCACCATTGGTCATCATTCATCCATCAATCATGGTACAAAGATCTCCTGTTGTTGCTATATCTCTGTTCCTATTCTGAAATATAGTCTTGAGTTTCATCCAGGCTGCACAGGCTCTCTATTCACCTTCCTATGCGTGGTGTAACTTTGTCTCCTCATTCATCTCTTTCCATGTGGGATCCAATACAGTACATGTATTGTTATATTGCCGGGCTTCGTTCTATCCATGACCACTTTCTCTCCAAACTCCCACTCTATTGATTGATGTGTACTTTGCACCATAACTGTGTTTACTATTACCTCTGGCCAAAAAATACAATGAATGTGACAAAGACATCTGGTTGGTGAAAGTCTGCTGTCTGAATTAGTCTCATGTCATGTTTGCAAGATAGATAGCAGGACTCACTTTACAATAGTGTTCAGCAAAAACAAATATGTAATTACTATTCATAAAAAGTGCAAGTACACAAATCTGTTTCAAATGGAAATAAATTTAACATTTTGAATCAAAACTATGGTTATAACAACCAATTTTTGTATGACCGTAATGATGTTAAGAACAGATTTCTGCAACATGAGATTCACACGTAAGTATAGCAAGTTTCTTACAGTATGTATTGTACATATCTACAGTGTAAATATATAACGGTGGCCACTATTAATTCATGACTTAGGAATACTTCATAACAACAATGTTCTCTGTGAAATGTTACTGATAATGCAGACACCTGATCATAGAGATCACATATGGTTGAACAGGCTACCAGAACTTAATAATGTTCTCTGTAAAATGTTACTGATAATGCAGACACTTGATCAAAGAGATCACATATGGTTGAACAGGCTACCAGAACATAATAATGTTCTCTGTAAAATGTTACTGATAATGCAGACACCTGATCATAGAGATCACATATGGTTGAACAGGCTACCAGAACATAATTATGTTCTCTGTAAAATGTTACTGATAATGCAGACACCTGATCATAGAGATCACATATGGTTGAACAGGCTACCAGAACATAATTATGTTCTCTGTAAAATGTTACTGATAAATGCAGACACTTGGTCACAATCCTACTAACTACTTGACTGACAGGCCACACACGGTTAAACAGACTACCAGGAGACAATCTTGTATTAATTGTGCACAAGCATAAATGACTGAACATGAAAGTCTCACCACACTCAAGATCAGATTAACTTATATCTAGGATGAAGTTATAGAACTTGTCATTTTGCTGCAACCAGAATCCCTCTGTCATGGATGGGTCAGTGTAAACAGCACAGAACAATAGGACCAGAAATCAGGACATGAACAAGAAACACAACTCACCAAAATTGATGTGTCACGGTGAACGACAGAGAATTAGATATTAGGAAATATTTTTTTTAGTCAGAGAGTGGTGAATGCTTGGAATGCATTGCAACGGGAGGTAGTGGAGGCAGGGACAATTAATGCATTTAACCCTTTGAACCCGGGATCCCGATAAATCGGTGTGTGAGTACATAGCTCGTGCCCCGAGTCACCGGTTTGGCGGTATAGCACATGCATCTTCTAAGAACGGCCATAGTATGGATAGACACGGCAGAATTTGCACACGTCTTCTAGAATGTTACTTCAAAATGGTGGCACCCATGAACTGATCACATTGCGACACATTTTTACAAAATTTTCACGATGAAAAGATATGCAGAAAAACCAGTAAATGACCATTGTAAAAGACTAACAATGGAACAAGCTGTCGATATTGCTCTCAATGATTCGGAGGACGATGAATTAGATTTCGATGACAACTATTCTGAAAGTGATTCAGAAATTGAATCAGATGATCATTGAGTGATACCATGTGTTCATCAGACTCTGATGAAGCTACATCTTACACTATTCCTGATTTTTTTCCGCGATCAGGCTGTTTTACAGGGGTGTCCAAGGAGGCATCTCTCAGGTAGTGTCCCTAGTAAATTTGATGCAGGTTGGTCTCCAATAAATATATTCAGACCCGTGTCTGCAGTAGACACAACATTTATGGAGCAGATAGGCCCCAAGAACATTCCAGAATATATTAATCCAGATAGTAAAGCCAGTGAATTTTTGGAACTTTTCCTGGATAATGATTTTGTGTGAGCAGACAACTCGACATGCTGAGCAGGTGAGGAGCAAGAAACCAACCAGCTACTATTTCAAAACTTTTTTCAGTGTAGCGGTGCCAGAGATGAAAGCACTCTTTGGATTACGTCTTCAAATGGAACACAGTGTGAGTAAACCACGTTACGAGGGGTTCTGGTCTAGCTAGTCTGCTAACTTCTTGTCTCATACTCCTGGTTTCCGCACTGTGATGGACCGTGATCGCTTCCTTGCTCTCAGGACTTTTCTTCATCTTGTTGATGAGGAGGACCTGCTCTGGATAAAGCAGATAAACTTTACAAAGTGAGGCCTATGTTGGATGACACAAGTGGACTGAAGATACATAGATTGATAGACAGACAGACAGACAGTCTGCGGCTATTGTTCGCCTTCACAGCACATGAGCTTAGACTAAGGTATGATCCCCTCGAAGAGCAGACTTGCCTTCAAACAGTATATCAAGTCAAAGCCCATAAAGTGGGGAATAAAGGCTTACAAGGCTTGTGATGCAACCTATGTCTATATTCTGAATCTGGAAATCTACACTAGAAAAGCAGACAATATTATCCTAGAACTTGGTGTTGTTGGTAGCGTCGTTATCAGAATTTTAACTTCGGGGAATTTGGTCAACAAAAACCATATAGTTGTTATGGACAGATTCTACAACAGTGTAACTCTCTTTGACAAGTTGTACACTGATTATGGTACACTTGCTGTAGGTACAGCAATGACATATAGGAAATTTTATCCTAAAGTACTGGCAGGAAAGAAGAAAATTGACAGGGGTCATTCAGAATTTATTTGCCATAACAACATTGTATGCCTTATCTGGATGGACCAAAGTCCTGTAAATTTTATATCCTACTACCACAACCCAACAGAAATTGGAACTGTTAGAAGGAGAAGAAAGGATGGAACAGCTGTAGATGTTCCAACTCCTCAACTTTGTATTGACTATGCTTTCATGGGGGGGCATAGATGTCAATGACCAAATTTGTCATCTCAACAAGACACGTAGGCATTTTCAATAATTTGTACATAATTCAAATATTTGAAGGTCTACAGTAAAAGTCAGTACCAATAATGGTGGAAATTGAATCAAGTTTACATACAGCTCAACATGAGAACAATAACAGGTGTGCACTACCAACATTGACATCTAAATAAGGACCTATTCAGTTATTAAATAAATGTTAGTACATGTCCATTACTATTCTCATGTACAACTGTACATTTACCTTGAGTGTATCTTAGCTATTATTTCACTGAATATTAGTAGCATTAATGTTTGTGCACAATTACAAGATTGTGTTCTGGTAGCCTGTTCAACCATGTGTGACCTTTCAGTCAAATGATTAGTAAAGTTGTGACCACTTAATTTAACTTCATTATACTGGTTTAGACGGCTCTAAAGAGTCTGTTTTCAACCAATTTATTTCACTCCACGGATACGGAAAATACTGTGAGCATCTAATCCTTTTTGAATGCATTAACTGACTCTGCCTCCACTGCTTTCTATGTCAATGCATTCCAAGCATTAACCACTCTCTGACTAAACAAATATTTTCCAATATCTAATCTGGACTTGTCTTTAAACAATTTGTAGCTGTGCCTCTTGTTCTTGTAGCCAGTTGAACTTTGAAAAACTTGGTATAGTCTAAATTATCCTTTCTATTTATTAATTTATACACTAGTATTAAATCCCCTCAAATTCTTCTTTGTTCGAGACATTGAAGATCAGTTTTTTTTAGTCTTTCATCATAACTATAATTCTGAAACCCGTGATAATTTTTGTAGCTCCTCTTTGTATCCTTTCCAACATGTTTTTATGCACTCTATTATATGAACTCCACAACTGACCACCGAATTCTAATTTAGGTCTCACCAATTATTTATATAGTTTGACTATTACTTCCTTGCTCTTATGTGAAATGTTTCCTTTTATCATGTCCAACATTGCATTAGCCTTTTTCACTGCCATCCGGACTTGCTCCTGCACCTTTCCTGTTTCTTCTTCTTCTGCGTTCGTTCTCAATCTCCCACTACCAAATCCTGAACAGGGCTTTGCAAGTAGCAGGATGTAGTCCGAAGAACGGAATGCATTGTGTCGTAAGTTTACAGCTTGGCTGTGATATTTGCACCTTTCGGTCCGACACATCTGTCTTCGGTACAACCTTTCCTGTATTATCTATTATAACTCCTAGATCTCCAAGTATCTAGCTTTTATCAGTTGGACTCGGGCGCAAGAGTGATGTCAACGAACATGTGCAAACCTTCCTAACTGAAATCAAATTCACCGCACAAGTCAGCCTTTTTTTGCTCATCAGGCTTTTATTACTAACATTTCACAGATAACATTGTTATGTCCTGCCAACCTTTCTTATATCACTGAAATGATGTGGAGTAGTATCAAGCAGTCAATGTTCAGTGTATGGAGCAACAATTGGTGATAATGTCATGAGTTTTCTAGCATGCTTTATAGATCTACAAAGTTTAATGATTTAACTAGGAGTGGTGAAATAACAAGCGGTCTGTGCATAAATACATTTCACAAATATAGATCAAATATAAGAAAAAGCATAAATGTAAACTACATACAACTTTGACCTTACATAAGCTGCGATGCAAAATTAAACATTACATAATACAAGGGTAAGTCAGTAAATGGCAATTTAAAAAAAAAAACTAAATGAGAATCGAACTTGAAAAATAATTTTCGCACACATTGATACGATTGTTCCATTGCTTATCAGTGCACCAAAACATAAAGCATAGAAGTTTTGCTCTGCTGTCTCAGTCACATTTGCACTTCATGATCAACCTCTTCGTTATTTGCAAAGCATCTCACTCTAAGGTGGGATCATGCACTATGATGCTGTAGACTAAACGATACCAACACCCTATTAAAGTTCCTGCACTGTCTATCATTACTCGCCTGTCAGCTCAAATCATCTCCCTCACCCATTGCACAGATGCTTCTGTTGCAATATGAATAGAACCTCAGTTGCGCACCGCCTTATGTGACAAACACTTCTCACTGCAAACAGGAAGAATTTCTTTATGAATATCCTTTGCAGAAAGAACTTTTGCACATACAAGAAATGCTCAACAGTATGTTGCTCTTTGATTTTAAACTATTAACATGGACGTCATTATGTATCTGAGCTGCGATCGTGCATGCGACACCTAGTGTATGTTACCTGTAGTAATCCCAAAGCTGGATGATTCTGCCAGTAAATGACACCTTTAGAAACTACCAACTACATTTTTCAGCTATCCTATATCAGTGTGTGACCTACTTACTGACTTACTCTTGTATTATTCATGATCTAATCTAAGCAAAAGCATGATTTTCCTCCATACTACTCTGACCTAATACAAGCAGCAACAAACAAATAAGCATTTCTCTATACCAACAAGGATCTATTCTAATGAAAATTATATATTTCTTGAACCAAATTATTTATTGGCCTATTGTCTCAAAGTGAAGCATAGGGCCACCACTACAGCTAGTTCATTAACAAAAAAACATTTGCAATGGAAGTTTCAATAGCAACAGTTTTTATTGATGAGGTTGTGAGCCCAATCCATAACCTTCTTTAGTGGCCTGTGATGACATGCTTGAAAGTTACAATGGCCCTATTCTTCTCAACCTGGGATCCTCTTAGCTAAACAAAAATAGATATGGAGATTCAGAGTTTAAAAATAAAAAAGAATCAAGATTAACAAGTCGGTGCTGTTGTATTGAGGTGAAACATATAGAATGACAAAGGTGATACAACAAAGACCCACAGTCCTCCGTTAATAGATGCCTATGAAGGATAATGTGCATAAAGTGGCAGGACATGGTCAGGGATGAAGACCTATGAGAAAGGAGCCCGCAACAGATACTGGAACAACAAATTAAGAGAAGAAAATGAGACCGGACAGGGCATATGCTGGGGAAGGCACCATCCAACATAGCCAGACAGGCTCTCACATCGAATCCTCAAGGGAAGAGAAAAATAGGATAACTTAAAAATAGATGGGGAAGATAATGTTAGAGGGAACTATGTTTAACCCTTTGAACCGGTGATCCCGATGAACCGGTGTGTGTGTACATAACCCGCGCCCCGAGTCACCGGTTTGCCGGTAGAGCACATGTATCTTATAACAACGGGTATAGTATGGATAGACACGGCAGAATTTGCATACTACTTCCGGAATGTTACTTCAAAATGGTGGCGCCCATGAACTGATCACATTACGCCAAATTTTTACAATATTTTCACGATGAAAAGACATGCAGAAAAACCAGTAAATGAGCGTTCTAAAAGGCTTACAATGGAAAAAGCTGTCGAGATCGTTCTCAATGATTCGGAGGACGATGAATTAGATTTAGATAGCAACTATTTTGAAACTGATATAGAAGTTGAATCAGATGATCATTTGAGTGATAACATGTGTTCATTAGACTCCGATGAAGCTACATTTTACCCTGTTCCTGATTTTTCTGGCGATCAGGCAGTTTTACAGGCGCGTGGAAGGGGGAGTCTCCCAGGTAGTGTCTCTAGTAAATCTGATGCAGGTTGGTCTCCAATAAATATATTCAGACCTGTGTCTGCAGTAGACACAACATTTATGGAGCAGATAGGCCCTAAGAACACAGTGTGAGTAAACCACGTTACGAGGAGTACTGGTCTAGCTCGTCTGCTAACTTCGTGTCTCATATTCCTGGTTTCCGCACTGTGATGAACCGTGATCGCTTCCTTGCTCTCTGGACTTTTCTTCATCTTGTTGATGAGGAGGACCCGGCTTTGGATAAAGCAGATAAACTTTACAAAGTAAGGCCTATGTTGGATGTATTGCTACCAAAATGTCGGCACTATTATTCGCCTTTACAGCACGTGAGCTTAGATGAAGGTATGATCCCCTCGAAGAGTAGGCTTGCCTTCAAACAGTATATCAAGTCAAAGCCCATAAAGTGGGGAATAAAGGCTTACATGGCTAGTGAAGAAAGTTCTGGATATATTCTGAATCTGGAAATCTACACTGGAAAAGCAGACAATATTTTTCTAGAACTTGGTGTTGTTGGTAGCGTCATTATTAAAATTTTAACTTCAGGGAATTTGGTCAACAAAAACCATATTGTTGTTATGGACAAATTCTACAACAGTGTAGCTCTCTTTGGCAAGTTGTACACTGATTATGGTACACTTGCTGTAGGTACAGCAATGACAAATAGGAAATTTTATCCAAAAGTACTGGCAGGAAAGAAGAAAATGGACAGGGGTCATTCAGAATTTATTTGCCATAACAACATTGTATGCCTTGTCTGGATGGACCAACAGAAATTTGAACTGTTAGAATGAGAAGAAAGGATGGAACAGCTGTAGATGTTCCAACTCCTCAACTTTGTATTGACTATAATGCTTTCATGGGGGGCATAGATGTCAATGACCAAATTTTTCGTCTCAACAAGACATGACGGCATTTTCGCTGGCCTAAGAGACTAATTGTGAAATTCTTTATGTGGGCATGTAATAATGCCTACATACTTATGGATCATTATAGTCCCCACAATACAACAGGAAGACGCTACAGGACATTTGGGATGTTCATGAACGAAGTTTGTTTATCCCTCATTGGGGATTATAGAACAGCTACTGCAAAACTTCATAACCGTGTCGAGGCACAACAGAGACTGCAAAATGTTGGTTTCCATCATCCACAAATGTTTCCAAAAGCTACAGGAAATAATGTTAGTGTAGTATGCTCATTTAAATTTAACAAGCATGTCAAGGACTTCCCAAACATAGCCTACAAAGACAGACCATTCAAACAAGTCAAGACAAAATTTTGGTGTAAATATTGTGAAACTTATCTGTGCCTAAAGGATGGGTCTACATGCCGGTCAAATAGACGGTATTTCAGAAAGGAGCTCATCGCGCTTCGATCAGCACACTACGTCTCTTCAAACTCAGATCTACATCTGTTGCGTGTGCTGAAAATACACTTAACCGAGGAGGCATCGGAACTCACAAGTAAACAATCAAGGCGAAAGACCAGAGGAAAGAGAGGTGGAAGAAGAATACATAAACAAATGCACTCAGAAACAGATACCTCAAAGCTCCACCCCAGCGATAAAAGAGAAGGGAAGGGCTACAGAGAAAATGAGGCACACGCTGACACCATACTGTCTGCATCCGAACCCTTCACTAGAAGTCTTCACAATGTCTTACCTCTAGAACATGTTGAGTCCGGACGAGAGAGTGAGGAAGATCCTGCGCACATCTACCTCACTATAAACACATTGCGCAACTCACGACATCACCCTACAGTTACAGATCACACCCTGACTAGCAACTCGCAACTGGCAAGGCCCCCGAACTGCAATGGCAGAACAGGGAGAAAACGATCATGAAAACTACCGATCACGCTTGCAACATGGAATGTCCGCACGCTAATGGACAGCGCCAAAGCAAACAGACCCGAACGACGGACAGCTCTGATCACCAGGGAACTGGCTAAATACAACATCTGCATAGCTGCCCTGAGCGAGACATGACTGGCAGAAGAAGGGCAGATCACAGAAGAAGACGCTGGTTATACTTTCTTCTGGAGCGGCCGCAGCAAAGAAGAACGCCGTGAAGCTGGAGTTGGCTTTGCCATCAAGACCAACATGGTCGACAAGCTCACAAGCATGCCCAGAGGAATCAATGACCGCCTGATTACACTGTGTCTTCCCCTAATAGGTGGGCGCCATGCAACACTTATCAGTGCATACACACCCACAATGACAAATCCTCAGGAAACAAATAATAAGTTTTATGAGGACCTAGAGGCGTTCATGCTGCAGTCCCCAAATCTGACAAATTGGTCATCCTCAGTGATTTTAACGCTAGGGTTGGCACAGACCATACAGCCTGGGAGGGAGCCATTGGCGGACATGGTATCGGAAAATGCAATAGTAATGGACTGCTCCTTCTGAGGACATGTGCCGCAAATGAACTACTCATTACAAACACAGCTTTCTGACTTCCGGTCCGAAATAGAACCACATGGATGCACCCACGGTCCCGCCACTGGCACCTCATTGACTACATTATCATCAGACGTAGGGATTGCGCGGATGCTATGGTAACGAAGAGCTTGTGTGGTGCAGAATGTTGGAATGACCATCGACTTGTCATTGCCAAGCTAAACATCAAGATCCAGCCCAAAATGCGCCCCCAGGGAAAGAAACCACAGAGGAGACTAAATGTCTCTTAGCTGAAATACGAACCCACGAGAGAAGGCTTCCAGGAAGAGCTTGAGGGCAGACAATCTGAGCTTTGTTTTGAAAAGAACGACATCGAAAAGAACTGGGCATCATTGAGAAACACACTCTACGATACAGCTGTTAAACACATTGGCCCACTCACGTGCAAGCATAAGGACTGGTTTGATGAGAATGATCTGGAAATACAGGGCCTTTTCGATGCAAAACATGAAGCGCACAAGAAATACCAGAGGGACACACCATCTCCAGCAGCAAAAGCTGCCTTCAATACTGCTCGCAAAGCTGTCCAGACCAGGCTTAGAGAGATGCAAGACTCCTGGCTCAGCAAAAGAGCTGACGAAATTGAGATGTTCGCCGAGCATCATGACACCAAACGGTTTTACGAGGGACTGAAAGCTCTCTACGGCCTGCAGCCCTCTAGTAATACTCCAGTTCGCAGTGCGGATGGGGCACTGCTAACAGATAAGGTTCAGATTCTAGACAGATGAGCAGACCACTTCTGCAAAATACTAAACCACCCATCGTCCATAAATAAAGAGGCCATCCGGCGAATGCCGCAGGTAAAACTGAACCTGGCGTTGGATGAAGTCATCACTGAGGAGGAAGTCGACAGGGCAATCAGTTCACTATCTATAGGAAAAGCTCCAGGAGCTGATGCAATACCAGCAGAGGTATATAAGACAGCTGGCCCATCCCTCACCAGAAGGATCACTGAACTCTTCTGCCACATGTGGGCTGAAGGAAAAATTCCGCAGGAGCTAAAGGACGCCTCAATCGTTCACCTGTACAAAAGAAAAAGCAACCGTCAGGAATGCGACAATCATCGTGGAATATCGCTACTCTCCGTAGCAGGCAAGATCCTACCGCGCTTACTGCTAAACAGGCTCAACAAACACCTTGAACAAAGCCACCACCTCCCAGAAAGCCAATGTGGATTCAGAGCCGGAAGAGGAACAGTGGACATGATTTTTGTCGCTCGCCAAGTACAAGAGAAGTGTCGGGAAATCAGGCCTTGTACACCACATTTATTGATTTGACAAAGGCATTTGATACAGTAAACAAAGGAGGGCTGTGGATGATAATGTCCAAGTTTGGCTGCCCCAACAAATTCATAACCATGATGAAACAGCTACATGAAGGCATGTGTGCTCGTCTACTGGACAGCGGTGCAATCTCTAAAACGTTTCTAGTATCAAACGGAGTAAAACAAGGATGTATACTCGCCTTGACTTTGTTCAGCATATTTGTAGCCACGATGACAGACGCCTTCAGATCACTGGAGCTTGGAATACCCATAAAGTACCACACAGATGGCAAGTTACTCAATCCCAGAAGAATGAATGCCAAAACCAAAGTGGCTGGCGACATAATCAGGGAACTTGTATTTGCTGACAACTGCGCTCTAATGAGCAACTCAGAACTGAACATGCAGGTTGGATGGACCGGTTCTCTGCCGCATGTAAAAATTTTGGCCTGACCATAAATGCAAAAAAAACAGAGGTCATGTACCAACCAGCACCAGGCATGTCGTACACAAAACCAGAGACTACAGTCAGCGGGCAGATGCTGAATGTCATAGACAAATTCACATATCTGATCAGCATGCTGTCTAGATCTGTCAGCCTAGACGACGAGGTGGCAAGCAGAATAGCAAAGGCCAGCACAGCCTTTGGTAGAATGCGCTTGATGGTCTGGACGAGTCGTGGCATCAGCGTCAAGACCAAACTCAAAGTCTACCGTGCAACCATCATTCCAACAATACTATACGCTTGCGAAAGCTGGACTGTATACTCTGGACATGCAAGGAGGTTAAACCACTTCCACACAGGTTGCCTGAGGCGAATATTCCACATTCGATGTCACTGACATCGAGGTTCTCTCGAGGGCTAACATGCCCAGCATCCATGCACTGCTAGAAAAAGCACGACTAGGATGGGCTGGACACCTCGTCCATATGTCAGACGAGCGGCTCCCAAAGAAGCTTCTCTACAGCGAGCTGAGAGAGGGATGGCGCGAGAGAGGGCGCCCAAAGAAACGTTTTAAAGACGGTCTGAAGGACTCACTGAAAAGTTGCCAGATAGACATCGACACCTGGGAGTGTCTTGCATAAAACAGATCTGACTGGAGAAGCGCAGTCAAATCGGGTGTAGCTACCTGCAAAGACGACCGTGTTGTGAAAGCCCAGAGCAGACGCGAGACCCGGAAATCTCGAACAGCGGGACCACCATCACCTTCTACAAACCTCGTGTGCCCGATATGTAGCAGATGTTTTCGTGCCCGCATTGGCCTGTTCAGCCACATGCGCACCCACACCCAACAGGGAAATCTGTGGCAAGGATGATGTGGGTGGTCCTCATCAACAACGATGGACAGCTATTATTATTACATGCTGGGAGGACTGGCATAATAAGCAGGAATATTGGAGATGATCAGGTCAGTCTATTTGAGATCAAATAATTGAAACAGATCACTTAGTTTTATCATTGTAACTAGTTTTTTTCAGGTGTCCATTTTTTTCTTTTTTTCTTCAGGAGCCCAGGGAAGTGGGGTTTCACAGGCCAGGTGACCAGGGTTCAAAGGGTTAAATGGTTACACCTGGAGAGAGACAGAAGGAGCAGCCCAGAACTGTGTACACTGACGAGAGAGGAACAACAGGCCTTATTTGATTGGCTGAACCCATCAGATGTATTTCAAAAATTCTACAGTGAAAATATGAAAGCAACAGTGCCTACATACCACTTGTAGCTGTAGCTGATCAGTTATAAACAAAAGCATTGATTGTCTTCAATACACTACTTCTCTAACTAAAGCATTTCAGTGGTCTATAACTACCCCACACTGGCATCTACTGTATACAAGAGCTTGATGTGTTTTGGTTACAATTCTCAGACATTGTGATACACCATCATCATCTTCCTTCTCCTCCTTCTCTTCTTCTTCTTCTCATTGTCTCACTCATTAGGGAGCATTAGCTCAACACCATAGATGGCCTTCCTGCAGGAAGTCTGTAACAAAACACCTATATATAAAGTCAAAATGTAAATACCTAATCTAAGGTCAAAATGTACATCTAATGTAAAGGCAAAACATTTTGCTCATGTAAAGCTAAAACAAATCGCTAATGTAAAACCAAAATGTATACCTAATATATAGAGCCAAAACTGAATGCTAATGTAAAGCCAAAATGTATACCTATATGAAGCCAAAACTTAATGCTAATGTTAAGCCAAAATGTATAACTAATGAAAAGCCAAAATGTATAACTAATGAAAAGTCAAGATGATTAAAAAATGTAAAGCCAAAAAGTATACCTAATGTAAAGCCAAAATATATACTTAATGTAAAGCCAAAATATATTGATAATGTAAAGCAACACGCTGTTTGCAGAAACAAAAAAGTTTATGTAGTTTTAGCTTGCCTTAACCAGCAGCACCTGGATTCTCACCCTTTATACTGTCCAATATAAAGTATCATTATGTGCATACAGTACAAAATTGTTGGAATAATCTATGTGATCTGGGAAATAAGCCAAGTGATCTGAGAAATAAGCCATGTGATCTGAGATATGAGTCAAGCCATGTGATCTGGGAAATAAGCCAAGTGATCTGAGAAATAAGCCATGTGATCTGAGATATGAGTCAAGCCATGTGATCTCAGAAATAAGCCATGTGATCTGGGAAATAAGCCATGTGATCTGAGATATGAGTCAAGCCATGTGATCTGGGAAATAAGCCATGTGATCTGAGATATGAGTCAAGCCATGTGATCTCAGAAATAAGCCATGTGATCTGAGAAATAAGCCATGTGATCTGAGATATGAGTCAAGCCATGTGATCTGGGAAATAAGCCATGTGATCTGAGAAATAAGCCATGTGATCTGAGAAATAAGCCATGTGATCTGAGAAATAAGCCAAGCCATGTGCTCTGAGAAATAAGCTGAGACATAAGCTATGTGATCTGAGAAATAAGCCAAGCCATGTGATTTAAGGAACAAGTCAAGTGATCTGAGAAATGTCATGTGATCTGAGAAATAAGCCATGCTATCTGAGAAATAAGTAATGTGATCTAGGAAATAAGCCATGTGATCTGAGAAATAAATCATGTGATCTAGGAAATAAGCCATGTGATCTGAGAAATAAATCATGTGATCTAGGAAATAAGCCATGTGATCTGAGAAATAAATCATGTGATCTAGGAAATAAGCCATGTGATCTGAGAAATAACCTATGTTATCCGAGGCTACATAGACAATGTTTTCCAAGTAATCTTATATCATTATATAATTAACTTTAACTGATCTATTTAGATGAGCGTTTTATTAGTATTATAGAGCACTTAATTTTCACGGCAAAGATACAGAGTTCAACTCCCGCAACATCATGCTCCTGTTGATCAAGCTGAAAATGGGTAACCTAACTTATAGTTAGAGAATAATAAGCAGATAGGAAGGGAACTGGACATCCAACCTCACATTAATTGTGGCTCAGTATACTAAGCCTCTAACACTTCATTCATGACCGCCAGTTAAGTCTGCTGAAGGATACTCTTTCCTTTTATCTTTTAGATCGTATATATGATCAATTACTCTTTCACTCCAAGCAGAGCATAGTCCAATCTGTACAGTTGGGCCTCTTTACAGGAAAGACTAACTGAGCATTTGTAGTGGTGGTTTTGTAGCAATGGCTTTACATGATGAAGTTGCTAGCCCTATCTATGACTGTCTTTAGTCTCAATTTATATTA
This sequence comes from Ariolimax columbianus, assembly GCA_036924085.1. Lineage (NCBI taxonomy): Eukaryota > Metazoa > Mollusca > Gastropoda > Stylommatophora > Arionidae > Ariolimax > Ariolimax columbianus. Next base: position 165,548,817 of record JAVGWX010000001.1, on the reverse strand, counting down.
TATTCTTGGAGGGCATAGTGGTTTTATTTTTTTGTTTAACATGAGTACAACTCTGGTGGATCATAGACTGTGTGATATGTATGTGTGTATATGTATAAATATATATAGTGTGGCTATATTTCAGCTAAAGAAAACATGTCACGTGAAGAGCAGGCCAGAGCAAAATATGCACATTTATACATTTGTTCTGTGTGAACAAACTGAAAGAAGTGAAACTAAATGCAGATGCCAATTGAACATGCAGAAAAAAAACATGCTTTCTGAAGGTAAATGTTTACACATGTGTGACTGTGTGGGTGTCTACTTTAAGGACTGCCACAGTGATGACGGTACAGATGGCAAAGAGCTGGGAACTCATGCTTTGATAATCTTGTACTCACTTTTGTGTGAGAAAAACTTAAATGACCTTCCTGGACTTGATGGAATGCATGAGTGAGTGAGGGAATGGTGACCTTTAAACTCTGCATGAAGGAATAATATTCTCAATGACTTTAGAAGTGAGGATAATTCTTGGTATACAAGCCAACTTACAGAGTTGGTCTGACAATGTGGATATCATGAAATACCATACAGAAGAAGAAGGGAATTTCATATCTGGGGATCTGCCAGCGAGGAAGATGCATTGGTGCATGGCCTCTCCCCCACACACTATCCTCATCCATCCAAAAAAACTCCTCACACATACACACATCACCTTAACAACCCAATAATTTAAAACCCAGATAGGAAGAAGGAGAGAGAGATAGAGAGAAAGAGAGAGAGATAGTGTCAGAGAAAAAGAGCACGTGAGCACTCAAGTACACATCAGAGAGAGAGAGAGAGAGAGAGAGAGAGAGAGAGAGAGAGAGAGAGAGAGAGAGAGCACGTGAGCATTCAAATACACATGAGAGAGAAAGTGGTGTAGAGTTTTTAGTTCTTAGTCGATCTGTACTTCTACAGAAACAGATGTCCCTGTGCAGGTCCCAGCTCTGGTATTAGCTGGGAGAACGATTTTCTGCTTAGCGGGCTAGGCTTGAGCAGCTTAATACTCCGCTGCGTTGGGTGGTTAACCGATGTGCGAGTTCATCTTAATAGACTCAAACACTAGAGCCTAGTAGACCCGCAGACTGTTAGGCGCCATCTATGGTTTTCTAAACAAACCCCCTAACCATGGCCAGTGTTATGCCATGTCACCCAGTGCTCTCTGTGAGGCAGTGGTGCTATTCTTGTTCTTGTCATTCACAAATACCCGGCAGACCACTTGGGATGTGATGTAGAGAGAATTGAATTAATATCAGTCCTTGTGTGTGTCTCTCACATGCAGAGAGAGAGAGAGACGAGAGAGAGAGAGAGAGAGAGAGAGAGCTTCCCAAGTACACATCAATCACTGTAATTGGGAGACATGCACGCGCACAGGAAGGACACACTAGTTCCCATCACATTAGAGAATGTCTCACAAATTATAGAATCAAAATAAGGATGTAGAAGACAAAGAAAATAACGTGTGAAAACCTATGGAAGATGTCAGCAAATAAAACCCAACCCATATATACTAATAACAAATGGCAACTAGAATGTCAAGTCAGCTCAGAGAACAACAACAAAATAATATTGAGACCCCAGAGACAGATACGAGTCCTTGGCCAAGAGGACTTACCAACATCTGTACGTGGTCACAGCACAGCCCAAATACCAAACCAAGGATACACAACAGCTGTACACAGCCTGTACTTTTGCTGTGTGTTGAGTGTTGGACAGCAATATAAACAGAAAACTCAAAATGTTCGACTTTCTACACAATTTGTCTAAGGAACATTTGATGAAATTCTAATTGAACACGAACAAAACCACAAGTTGCTTACTCAGAGCAACCAAGAAGACATGCATACCTTCACAGCTGATCTATGATGGAACATGATCATTCAAGTTCTCAGAATAGGTCCCATCACTAGAAATGTCCTGCTATGAGCCATAGAAGGAATGTGATGGGACAGTACCACACATAACAACTTGGACAACCATATAAGCTCAAAGAGAACTAATGAAACAACTTGGACAACCATATAAGCTCAAAGAGAACTAATGAAACAACTTGGAAAACCATATAAGCTCAAATAGAACTAATGAAACAACTTGGACAACCATATAAGCTCAAATAGAACTAATGAAACAACTTGGACAACCATATAAGCTCAAATGGAACTAATGAAACAACTTGGACAACCATATAAGCTCAAATAGAACTAATGAAACAACTTGGACAACCATATAAGCTCAAATGGAACTAATGAAACAACTTTGTCAGCAACCATATAAGCTCAAATGGAACTAATGAAACAACTTGGACAACCATATAAGCTCAAATAGAACTAATGAAACAACTTGGACAACCATATAAGCTCAAATGGAACTAATGAAACAACTTGGACAACTATATAAGCTCAAATAGAACTAATGAAACAACTTTGTCAGCAACTATATAAGCTCAAATGGAACTAATGAAACAACTTTGTCAGCAACTATAGAAGCTCAAATAGAACTAATGAAACAACTTTGTCAGCAACTATAGAAGCTCAAATGGAACTAATGAAACAACTTTGTCAGCAACTATAGAAGCTCAAATAGAACTAATGAAACAACTTTGTCAGCAACTATAGAAGCTCAAATGGAACTAATGAAACAACTTTGTCAGTAACTATAGAAGCTCAAATAGAACTAATGAAACAACTTTGTCAGCAACTATAGAAGCTCAAATGGAACTAATGAAACAACTATGTCAGCAACTATAGAAGCTCAAATGGAACTAATGAAACAACTTTGTCCGCAACTATAGAAGCTCAAATGGAACTAATGAAACAACTTTGTCAGCAACTATAGAAGCTCAAATGGAACTAATGAAACAACTTTGTCAGCAACTATAGAAAGCTCAAATGGAACTAATGAAACAACTTTGTCAGCAACTGTAGAAACTCAAATGGAACTAATGAAACAACTTTGTCAGCAACTATAGAAGCTCAAATAGAACTAATGAAACAACTTGGCCAATAACTACAGAATCTAACATAAAACTCATGAAATAATTAAGCCAACAACAATAGAAGCTGAAATGATGAAATAAACCAGCTAGGGCACCATACCAAAGATGGCTGCAGGCCAAGAGAAGTGCAGGGACTATGTTGTGGCCCTGAAATCTGATGGCGATTGACAGCTTCGTCTGTTGTCGACTGGGAATCCAAGAAAAAGAGAGAAATTCTTAGCCTCATAATATGATCAGGATAATTGACTTAAGAGCAGTAATCAGATAAAAAAAAAGCTGTTATTAGATTTGAAAGAGACACTGATGATGAATGAGTCATACAACGAACTAAACAAAAATGACATTTTGCAATATAATTTGCCTATGATACTTGAACTCCAGAGAAGCACTGTGAACATGAGATAAAGAGAATATTCAACAGTTTATAAGACACATAAAGAGCTGAAGTGAACTGCATGGGATGGACAAAGCATGAAATAAGTCAGTAATTCATTTATAGCACTTCTTGATAGCAACTGTGCATTTATCCTAGAAATACAAATATATAGCCTTATGGTTGTCTAACTTTTGCAGATAAAGCTACTGCCAATGTTCAAGGAACCATTAGTAAGACCTGATGTACTTAGATAAGTGAGATAAGAGTTGTGACTGCAATGTGCATCTGGGTCACAGCTGTAAATACTATATGCAATGCTATAAATACATTGAGTCAAAGACACACCAAACTCATTTTGAAGGAGTCTTTGTGTATAAAAAAGACATGGATAGCACCCCGGCCCCACAGAGAGCATGCCATAAGAGGCAACTAACTGTGTGACATGGCATAATGCCGGCCATAGTTAGGTAGTATGTTTTTAACAGCAAAGATGGCGCCTAAAAGACTGTGGGTTTACTTTACTCTGGTGTTTGAGTCTATTAAGATGGACTCGCACATCGGTTAACCACATTCCAACAAACTGGCTGTATACAGATTGCAGAGTCTTCTAAACCAGTATAAAGATGTTGAGTATAATACATGTTTCTAGAAGTATTCACATAAGCAGAGCTTTTACATGATCTGACAACTCTCTGGTTACCTCACAAGAACACACATACTATAACAAGCAATGGAGATGGTTGATTCCACAAGCTACAGCACTAACTGTCACCAGGAAATATTATTAACAACTTTGAGAACTAATCAAAACTAAACACCACTCAGTAAAGACTGTTAGGGTCAAAGCAAGCAATAAAAACATGACATACAAAAAATAAAATCAGGTTAACTGCTATGTTAGCAAATAATCAAGAGACTTGTGACAATGATCGCAAAGACAAGTATTGTAAGCACCAGGAAGAGCATACATGCCAATAAGAGAAAAGAGATTGAAGTAATTTACATTCTTGATTTAAACAGTCTGTGCCGGTATTGAAAGGACATCTTTACAAAACCAGAGACAAGTTCAGGGAATTGACTAGGTGAACACCTCAAAGGCTAGCACTGCACTATTAGTAAGTTATGCAATGTGCCAAATCCTAAATGAGTCTTTCTTGTAATGAGAAACATACACTTGAACAAACCAGATGACATTCTCAAATGACTTTTACTTCATTTTCTTTTACTATTGTCGAATGTTTTTGTTTTCCAAGTAATTATAATATTTATCTTTATGGTCGTTGTCTCTACTCTGTTTACTAATTACAATGAAACACATTATCAAGACAAGCAGTTAACAAGAAAAATTAAAGATGTCATCAAAATATCATGGAATAGAACAGTACAACGAACTTTGAATCAAGGCCATAAAGCAGATGAAGAAATGACACATGAAAAAGAACAGTAGCAAACAAAAATATCTTGAAATAGAACAGTACAATGTACTTTGAATCAAAGCCATAAACACATGAAGAAATGACACAAAGTATCACAAAAGAGAACAGCAGTAAACAAAATATCTTGAAATAGAACAGTACAACTTTGAATCTAAGCCATAAAACACATGAAGAAATATCACAAACAAATTATCAAGTGAATAACGTAATGCAGCATATCATTAAACAAAACAAAAAATGCAATTAAACAAAGTAATAAAATGTCAACAAATAATGCAAACAAACAAGAAAACAAAGCAATAAAGGAGCAATAAAACAATCAACTAAATATGGGGAAAAGCATATCTAAAAAGCAGCTGTAATAATATCTTCTGGTGTGAAAAGTAAATTTATCATAAAAAAACAACAATGAAGTGTTACCATAAGGTGGTCTGACTGAAATGAAATCGAAATTGTAATATGTCTATGTATATTCTACAGCTAGACACAAGTACAAGGAAACATTCATAAATGAAATAAAGATTGTCAGATGTCCATGTATATGCTACAGGTTGACACACAAACCTATTGTCAGATGTCCATGTATATGCTACAGGTCGACACACAAACCTATTGTCAGATGTCCATGTATATGCTACAGGTCGACACACAAACCTATTGTCAGATGTCCATGTATATGCTACAAGACACACAAACCTATTGTCAGATGTCCTGTATATGCTACAAAACAAGACACACAAACCTATTTTCAGATGTCCATGCCACATCCAGACACACAAACCTATTGTCAGATGTCCATGTATATGCTACAAAACAAGACACACAAACCTATTGTCAGATGTCCATGCCACATCCAGACATACAAACCTATTGTCAGATGTCCATGCCACATCCAGACACACAAACCTATTGTCAGATGTCCATGCCACATCCAGACACACAAACCTATTGTCAGATGTCCATGCCACATCCAGACACACAAACCTATTGTCAGATGTCCATGTATATGCTATAGCTAGATACACAAACCTATTGTCAGATGTCCATGCCACATCCAGACACACAAACCTATTGTCAGATGTCCATGCCACATCCAGACACACAAAACCTATTGTCAGATGTCCATGCCACATCCAGACATACAAACCTATTGTCAGATGTCCATGCCACATCCAGACACACAAACCTATTGTCAGATGTCCATGCCACATCCAGACACACAAACCTATTGTCAGATGTCCATGCCACATCCAGACACACAAACCTATTGTCAGATGTCCATGTATATGCTATAGCTAGATACACAAACCTATTGTCAGATGTCCATGCCACATCCAGACACACAAACCTATTGTCAGATGTCCATGCCACATCCAGACACACAAAACCTATTGTCAGATGTCCATGCCACATCCAGACACACAAACCTATTGTCAGATGTCCATGCCACAGCCAGACACACAAACCTATTGTCAGATGTCCATGTATGTGCTACAACAAGACACACAAATGTATATTTGAAACTGCAGATGGACATCATCAATGTCTATAATCAGAAAATAATTCAACACCAATGAATGATGAAGACAGTTTTCACACACTGACAGCCCCCAATCTGTGTTGTTATGGTCACTCAAGTCATGTAATGTAACCAAGTGATTCTCTACAGAACTACTTTTGTTATTAAAGGTGTTTTTCTATGAAAGTCTTTGTATATCATTTACACAATCATTTGCAAACAATGCAGTAGGACCTACATAAATGAAAGTGGAGAAATGATTGATGACCATTTCTGTCACCACAATGTCATCTTTGATTGTCTTGACATTTGTAAAAACCCATTTGTAGAGATCCTCCCCAGTGTACCTGTTATCAGGGCAGCTACAAACATATTATATTCTTCTGATGATAGCACGAAGAATAGCCGTGACGATGAAAAGCTTCAATAAAATGGGAAACTTATGGGAAAAATGAAAATGATCTTCTAGTGGCAATGTACTAAGGAAGAATACTGAATGCTTTAAGTCCTACAGGAACCAAGTATAGTAAAGAAGAAAAACACGGAAATCCTGAAAAAACTGTATACAGAACAAAATTGGGTAGTAAACAATATTATATCTAGGAAACTAAAATACTTTGGCCACATCAAACGCACAATGGTCTAGAAAAAACAATACTGGAGAGTATGGCTCCTGGAAAGTGAGGCAGATGCAGACCGGGGAGAAGATGGAACACACGACATTAAAAAGGCTTTGATGATGGCAGTGACAAGAGAGCTGGCCAAACATCAAGAGTCTTACAGGTCAATTGCTATGAGAGTGACAATCTGCAAAGGACATGCCACATGACCATAATGATGATAGGGGGTCAGTTTGCTTCAGAAAAATGTTTAATCTTTCCTAAAAAGTGCTGCAAGCCCCATGATGATCCCCAGGAGGACTTCTGAAGGAAAAACCTCAAACATTTTCATCTTTCTTACAATGTGTTGCAAGCTCAAACATTTAAAACCTTATTTAAGCTGTTATAAATAAAAACCTCAAACATTTTCATCTTTCTTACAATGTGTTGCAAGCTCAAACATTGAAAACCTTATTTAAGCTGTTATAAATAAAAACCTCAAACATTGTCATCTTTCTTACAATGTGTTGCAAGCTCAAACATTGAAAACCTTATTTAAGCTGTTATAAATACTTCATTCCTGACCCTTCCTCTCTTCCTCCTTATTTTACAACCACATTTTTCTTCACGCTTTCAATCTATAATTTTATTATTATTATTCAATGCGAGCATGTATATTAGCATGTTACGCTTACGAGTTTTCTAGAACAATAGAAAATATGCATATCATCATACATGAAAGGAAATCTGTAGATGTGAAAACTTGTCAAATCCAGCTATTCTACAAATACTGATCCCAACATAACAGGTTTCATACAATCAAGTTCAGATGAAGACACAGAAACAAAAAATGAATCTTGCTCACAGAAACAGTTGATTTTGTCATGTTCTCTTCCTTTTAGAAGATACTACAATGAAGTCCACTAATTATGCTTCCAAAATAAATATAATCATATCGTACAAACAAATTGTGCTCACCTCCAACCCAATTTCTCCAATGTTTCTTGGCTTTGTGCAGTGGACTGAGGTGACCACTTGCTTGCTCATCCACTTCTCCACCCTCTTCCTTCTTGTTGATCAATTCCTTGTGATGTGAAGCAGCAGTCTCAATCTCTCTGCGTTTATCCTGAGACAGTGGAGACAATCTTGGAATCTCAATTGATGCAGGTCCATCCGTGGCATCTAATGACAGCGAGGTCTCCGAGGATGCTGGAAATGAGTCCTGTTGAGGAAACAGCAGCTCAATTTTTCATCTGTTTGGTTCAGTCGATGCCTGCCTTATTTTCAACATCCATGAAATATAACACCTTAAATATGTACAGTCTCCTGAACCCCAGAGAAAGCTAGTTAATTACCTGCATTATTACCTGTATTACAGCAGCTGATCTGGTCAAGCAGTGTCGTTTTTCAAAACCCTGGTACAGCATATGTGTTTTCTATTGAAATAAAAAACAAAGCCTGCACGCTGCGTCGCGGACCTCATCAATGAGAATAAAGGCCACAATGATGGGGAATTGTTTCTAGAGCTTGCTATTAAACCTAGTTGGTTTGCAACACTTTGCAATGGTTTGCAAGCTAAACTGCTATATTAAACTAAGTTATTTACACTGTCATTCGCTACTGGTAAGTATACAAGCAATTTCAGAGCGGAGGCAGAGGCACTGAGGCTGGCAGTAGACGAAATGGTGAAACATAAAGAAAATGAAAGCCATATAGTCCTGCTTACAGATGCTCTCGCCGTAGTCACAGCGCTAAAAAGCCAGAAAAACACTGAGCTTAATGACTTAAGAGCAGCACTCTGCAAACTGTGCCAGCAGTCCGCACCAAAAAGGGTAGTGGTACAGTGGGTCCCATCACACTGCAACATCCAAGGCAACGAGGAGGCAGACAGACTGGCAAAAGAAGGTGCAAGACTACCACAAACAGATACCAGTATGACGTATGAAGAGTCAAAACGGCTTATCAAAGCCAGATACATGACCAAATGGGAAACCGAACATACTGGTTACACCTAAAACGATGCCTATTACCAGTTTAACAGAAGAGAGCAGGTCGTTGTCTTCAGACTTCGCACTGGCCACAATAGACTGAGATACCACCTATTCAACAAATTGAAGATAGGTGGTACCGACGAATGCCCGTGCGGTACCGGTAAAATGACCGCTGAACATCTGCTGCAGAACTGCCCGACATACGAGGATCAGAGAGAGCAGATGTGGCCATCACCAGTGCAACTGCAAGACAAGCTCTATGGCAGTGTCGACAGCCTCAGGATGACCGCCGCTTTTTTCGAAAAAATAATGGTTACTGTCTGACTGCGTACGAAGAAGAAGAAGAAGAAGAAGAAACTAAGTTATTTCAAGTGCAATGGTATGCAAGCTAAACTGTTTTATAAAACTAAGTAATTTCAATTGTGTTGCTTAGACCATGCAGGAACATAATCATTGCTTGGGTGTACTGTTATACATGAAATACTGATCATATTACATCTTATTCTTCTTCTCTTCTTCTGTGTTTGGTCTCAATCTCCCGCTACCAAGTCCTGAACAGGGCTTTGCAAGTAGCAGGATGTAGTCCATAGAACGGAATGCGTTGTGTCGCTAGTTTACAGTTTGACTGCGATATTTGCAACTTTCGGTCCGACACATCCGTCTTCTGCAGCATTACATCTTATTATGTTGGTATGTTGTGGATACCAGGGATACTTGCTGGGGAAGAAAGAACAGGAGCCATGCTACCATCCTGTAAAAAGGGTCTAAGTAGGGTTGTGCATGGGGACCCAATCTCTCTCTTTTTGTAATATGCCACAGAAACCACTCACTCTCACACTGTTTTCCTGCAAGGACAATAACTGCAGTGGTGGTCATAGACTCCAACTTTAAAGATAAAGGGTATATGAAGATATGAAAATATGTTATTTTAAAATTCGACGTTTATTCTCATTGTTTAAGTCCACCAAGTGGATTTTTATGGTTGAGGAATAAAGGCCACTTGCACCTGCAGTCACCACACATTGTACAGGCCTATGTTTTTATTAAGACAGATACAGTGAAAAAACTGAATATGCCAACTCACATCAAAACTGAGACCAAATCTGCATATCAGATACAATATAAGTGTCAATGTCTGATCTTTGTCCTTATACTACTTAACACATGGTCATGAGAAGTCAGGATCTAGCTCTGCAGTGGCTTGTTATTAGTCTAAGATAGAGTTACATCCTTATAACATGGTGTTTTGAACAGAAATTTGATTCACTGGTTGCAATTACATTCACATATTGTTAAAGAAATTTATTTCAAAATGTATATTACTTCTGAAATTGATTAATTTTATGTGCCACTACTTTCTTGATGCTATTGATAGGATGCTATTATTATGAAATTTTTTTTTTGTCAGAGTGGTGAATGCGTGGAATGCATTGCCACAGAAAGTAGTGGAGGCAGGGACAATTAATGCATTTAAGAATAAATTATATGCGCATAGCTTTTAGAGCAAGGTAATGTAAATTAAACTCGTTGTATAGACTCTGCAGTCTTCTAAACCAGTATAAAGAAGTTAAGTTAAATGAATACATAAATGCAACAAATAGCACTAACTGACAAACAAAACTAAATTAAAAGCACATGCCGCTGCCACTGTTTGTGGAACTAAATTGTTTGTCTGTTTATTGTATGTATAATTAGTGTATATGTATCAAGTAGCATCCACGTGATTTTGTTTAGCACTACATAAAATGAGAATAGAGGCCCACACACACAACAGCTAGTCTATTTTTGTAAACCAAAGTAAATATTTTTATTCTGCGATTATTGCTCATTTAGATTTGGGCTCAGAATTCTTCAATACAATATGCTGTTTTTTTTAGTCTGTCTCAATATAGCCATACAATTTCTCCTCGAGCGGAGTTGACATAGGTCACATCCTTCTTCTCAGATCTGTGTACTTGGTGCAGCAAGATAGGCTGGTGATACCTATCTTGAATATGGCGTTGATCCATTACATGAAGCCTGTACCAAAGCACATATGTATACTCTTTTAGCAGTAGTTTCTGTAAAAACATATGTGCGCGCACTCACGCTCGCACGCACACACACACAACCTTTTTGGTTAATTTGTTAGACATGTTTGTAAGGTTGTGTTGCTGGTATTCTTGTTCCCTGATTATCACTTGGGTGCACATGTTATATTAGGTTATATACAATACTATCAATCTCTTTTTGTTTCTTGGTGTGCACTCGTGCATCTCTGTCTCTGTCTCTCTGTCTCCCCCTCCCTATCTCTCTGAAGACACAATAATTTGCAAATGGAAAGACATATCAAGCTGAAATTTGCACTGATTACTATATGGATGATTTGTAGACTCATTTCACATCTCTATGTCAAGCCATTTATGATTTACAGGCATTTTATTGCCCATATTGTTTACTGGCAAGCTTAGAAAAATGGTGACCTTTTGACAGAATTTCCTTGGCCAAATTGTACATGTGTGAGATACCATGTGACCTTTAAACTCTGGGCAACACCGTTCAATTATATTATTTACCAGTTTACTGACACGATGTGTTGAGGAGTGCAATGTCGAATGGTTTCGATGCCTGCCTGCTGACAAAGAGGGCAGTGGATCAAATTCTATCATACTTTTTTGTTGTTGACACGTTCATTTGAATCTACTACCGAATTGTGCGTATTAACAAATGATGCTCTTTCCTGGAGGAAAGTATAGCGGATGGATGGGCAGTTAGGGTGTGATAGAAAATATTTTACAGCTTGAAGGAATGGCATGGGAGACGCTGAACTGATCAACAACACACGCGATAAGAGGAGGTGGGGTCCATGACCATCAGTGCCAACCGACAGGGCACATTATGATGAGAAATGGGCAGATTAAAGGGGGGAAGAAATTTGCGTAATTCAGACCACAATCTTGAAGAAACACACAAAGGGGACATTTCAAGATTTCTGCAAATTTCATCTGATCTGAAAATTATGTTATTTCCCATGCGAATCAGGTACTACAGCATGTATATTACAAATATTGGATTTCTAAACAAAAGTAACAAACAAATATACAGCTACACATACACAAACACATACAACTATGCTACCCATAAAACAATTAACAACATATGTGAATAATAGTATTATGACTATATTTGTCAATGAAGTTATGGACAATACAAGACTAGCTGTTCTCTCTTTTATTTCTACACCCTGTTCTGAGTATTGCTTCTAGAACTATCTTTATTTCTGAAATTCATAAGATCATTCCACTGTCAACAAGGTTTGGACTGTATGAATTTTTGGAGAGTCTTCCACTGTAGAGGGGCTTGCATGGTATAGATGTATTCATCTACAGTTGGCAGTAGACCATATTCCCTTTGCTTCTAATGGATGATGAAATGACACATTTACTTCAAGATATACTGCTATGGAAGAAGCAATTGTTCAATGTAAGTTGATGAATTCAAACATATGTATCTCAGACTCCAGCAGTTTTGTCCAACACAGTTTCATGAATCAGTAGTTTTAGTTCAGCAAATTTGTTACATCATTTGTTCAACTATCCATCCAAGCCTTGTTGTTGACAACAACTGATAAACATCATGTTGCTCACATAAATGTATGCCTGTCCTGCAAATCACTTGATGTATTCCCTGTGACTTAGAATGAGGTAAAAGGCTCTACAAACATGCTTCCAGCATTTTCTAAATGTGTGTGTGTCTGGTAGGTAACTATTTTGAATCTGCTGGTAGTAAGGCCTGCAAGATATCACCTTCCTTGTACATGAGTACATCTGCTGGTAGTAAGCCATGGAAGATATTACCTTCCTTGTACATGAGTACATCTACTGGTAGTAAGCCCTGGAAGATATCACCTTCCTTGTCCATGAGTACATCTGCTGGTAGTAAGCCCTGGAAGATATCACCTTCCTTGTACATGAGTACAAAAACACAATATCATAGCCAAGCAAGACATGCCCTGGCTGTTGTTTTAAACATGTCTAAACAAATGTGCTTACTGAAGTTATTATTATGTCTACACCTTATCATATTATCCTCATATCAATCTGGCAGGTATGCAGTAGCGAGGAAGTTAACAACATTTTTGTATGCATGCCAATCATTTGTTGTGCTGTATCAGAGCTGGCCAAAATATTTGTATCAAACCATCCCTCCACAGCATAGGTGGGCGACCAAAATTTTGTTCATGTCCATCTGTTGGCAGGCATGCATACTTATATGACCAGCCCAATTCGTATTTGCATGATAATGGTTTATACAACATCTCAAAATAAAGCTCGATATAGAATTTCCTCCTTTCAGATCTGATCCCTTAGTGACATATTTAGTACTATAGTTCTTTAAGTAACTCAGAGATTTCAGCACCTGCTTTGAGCAATTGCCCCACTTCATGGCTGGAATGACCACAGAATTAAAGGTGTGTGCTCTTCCTGTGATGTCTCTCGTCTCATTTAGTTGTTTAGGTTGTTCAAGGATTGTTGAGCCTCATTAATGGTATGACTGATGAGCACAATGTCGTCTGCAAATGGTAAATGTGTGAGCCTCTCACTATCTATCTTTACATCTCTATCAAACTAATGTAGCTTTTGAAAGATCTCTTTTAGAACTGCTGTAAATAAATTTGGAGAATGGTGTTGCCCTGTTGAACTCCTTTTGCTATCAGAATATATACTGGAAGATGTTATAGCGCAATTGTCATATTGCAGTCATGGTAGATTTCCTCAATAATTTTTGTGTAGTTTTCGGAAATGCCCTGAATCCTGAGAGCATTTGCCGCTGCATTTGTTTTGATACTGCCAATGGCTTTTTCGTAATCAATAAATAATAAATACAAAACATAAGAGCATGCTCTCTTCATCAGTTGATTGATCACGTGAAGGTGGTCAGTGGTGGAGAACCTTTTCTGAATCCGGCTTGCACATGAAGTTGATGTATGTTGAGTTGCCTGCCCATTCTGTTGACAAGACTTTATCAAATATCGTGTATATTATCTGTAGTAGACAAATTGAGCAGTGGTTTCGAAGAAGTTCTTTGTCTCTATTTCTGTGAATGAGATTAGTCTGAGGATTTCCACTGATGTGGAATGTGTTCTGTTTCGGAGCATTTATTAAATAGTTGTTGTCAGCTGTGAAAATTTCATCTCCAGCTTTGAGAATGTCTATCTGTTCCTGGGGGTGTACTTGGTTTTAATTGACTCCAGTTTGTAAACCAAAATATTTATGATCACATACTGCATCTTTGTTGTCTTGTCTCCTTTTTGTAAACCAAGATATATTATGTTTACATATCTATTAGTAAGTTTACTCTTTATTTAAATATGCATTCTTGCTTACTGAAGTTATTGCCATGTGCTACTCTTTATATAAATATACATTCTTGCTGCTATGTGCTACTCTTTATATACATATGTATTCTTACTGCTATGTGCTACTCTTTATATACATATGTATTCTTACTGCTATGTGCTACTCTTTATATAAATATGTATTCTTGCTGCTATGTACTACTCTTTATATAAATATGTATTCTTGCTTACTGAAGTTAGTGCTATGTACTACTCTTTATATAAATATGTATTCTTGCTTACTGAAGTTAGTGCTATGTTACTACTCTTTATATAAATGTACATTCTTGACTAAGTCTTTGGAATATTTAAGAACAGATAATAATTTAATAACTTACAATGTAAAAATTTTTTTTTAATGAGAACATTGTTAACAATATTTTGGTGCACATATTATTAAAATGAGATAAGCTAAATATAATGAGAGTGTATGTGCGGGCAGGAACTACAGACAATCAAACATATCCTACAAGAGCAGCTGTTTACTGGACCACAAAGACGAACAACCATATAAAGCTATTTGGAAGCCTTGAAGAACTCTCCACCACAGCAACATGTATCCAGGTAAGTGGACTTTGCACATAAACAATAAAAAAAAGCATGATGAACAAGATGAAGAACAAAGCAAAAATGAGTGAAACTGCGGCAAAAGTGACAAACAAATGCAGATAATAGCATACAGATGTACGAGTCGATAATCAAAAAGGGATATATACAAAAGGGACCCTACAGTACGGCCAAAAGCCGTTCATCAGGGATTAATTAGATGAAGGTTGAAGAAAATAAATCAGTATCTGGTGGACTTTTTGATCATTACTGAGGTTGTTTTTATATCTGTGTCTTGTAATAACTGACTTGCATTCATTTATGCTATTACGGATAAATGCAATACAAAATCTATTGGACTTTTTTATTTTAAAGAATAGTAAGATTATTACACATGACAAAGAAATACACAATCCAATACAGAAGTTCTCAAGCTGTTCTAGATCATAGACTCCCTCAAGTCAAAGATCATTTCTCTTACATATCTTCTATTGTCATCAGACAACTTCTCATGCCCAAGTATAAAGTGCAAGTGTCATGAACAATGTAACAATATAACAAATTTATGACTGGGCAAGTATAAGATAAACTACTCATACAACAATTCTATAAACACCAAAAAAGCATTAGCTTAGTTACAACTACAGCATTGAGAAAATATATATATAAAGATCAAAAGGGTTTTGTTATCAGCAAGCTAAATTACTACAGCATTGAGGAAATGTTATTTATAAAAATCAAAGGTGTTTTGTTATCAGCAAGACTAGTTATAACTACAGTACTGAGGAAATGTTATATTACTAAACATCAAAGGTGTTTTGTTATCAGCCAGGACAAATAGTCCAGCACAATGTTCCCTCTAATGTGCAAGTCAGTAGATTCATGAACATAAATGAAATTTGTAGCACATTAATATTATTAAGTGTTGGGCACAAATGATTCGGTAATTTAGTGCCAGATCCAATTATAAAGCACTTAAGAATAATGTAAGATTTTTTTTTAAAGTGTTAAAAATAACCTATAATTACTAACTTCTAAAAGTTTTACATAATCTGTTCAAATCTATTTATGAAATCTCCATCCTTATTTCCATGATCTTGTAAGATTAATATAGCTAGTATATTATTCCTGAGTGGTCCGCTGAGGTCTTTGTGTATGATAAGGACAAGAATAGCACCACTGCCCGATAGAGAGCATGTCATACTAGAGTTTGAGTCTATTAGGATGGACTTGCACATCGGTTAACCACACTTAGTGACACTTGCCATTGCACATCGGTTAACCACACTTAGTGACACTTGCCATTGCACATCGGTTAACCACCCTCAGTGACACTTGCCATTGCACATCGGTTAACCACACTTAGTGACACTTGCCATTGCACATCGGTTAACCACACTTAGTGACACTTGCCATTGCACATCGGTTAACCACACTTAGTGACACTTGCCATTGCACATCGGTTAACCACACTTAGTGACACTTGCCATTGCACATCGGTTAACCACACTTAGTGACACTTGCCATTGCACATCGGTTAACCACCCTCAGTGACACTTGCCATTGCACATCGGTTAACCACACTTAGTGACACTTGCCATTGCACATCGGTTAACCACACTTAGTGACACTTGCCATTGCACATCGGTTAACCACACTTAGTGACACTTGCCATTGCACATCGGTTAACCACACTTAGTGACACTTGCCATTGCACATCGGTTAACCACACTTAGTGACACTTGCCATTGCACATCGGTTAACCACACTTAGTGACACTTGCCCCAACACAGCAGAGTAATAAGCTGCACAAGCCTAGCCCGCTAAGCAGGAAATCCTTGTCCTGGCTACATCCAGCTTACGCCAGAGCTGGAACCTGCACAGCGGCATGCCCCTGTAGAAGTACAGGCCAACTAAGACTATGAATATTATTATAATTATTAATGATATAATTGATGCTACTAATAATAGAGACTAATTCAGTCCCTCCATTTCTACCATGGTGTGTTGAGGTTTTCTTTTCTTTTTCTTGTCATTTATAGTTCCTACAGAATAGGGTAGCTGGCCCTTTGCCCAACCCTCTTTAGTTGTCGATTACAACAAGCCTGACAGTTTATAGTGCTATTATTCTTTGCTGTTGCCCGTTCAAACCCTGCTAACACTTGGGCAATGCTGATAATAGTTATATCATTATATTCATTGATAAGAACCAGGTTATGTGTTTTCTATGCCACGTTTTTAATGCCAGAACACAATGAATATTTGTTTCTTATATGCACAAATGTGGTCACCAAAAATGTGTGTATAAAGGTTTAATATGGTGCACACAGACTTCAAACCATTCAAGCAGAGATTGCCAACATTTGCCAGTTTGGGGCGCACTTGGCTGAAAGAGGATTTTTCTGCTCAACTTTTAATTGATATTGTATTAAGGGAATATTATAATACTTCACATTAATCAATAATATATGCTCTAGTTTAATAATGTAAGTATTAGAATAATCATGATCAAGATAATGTTAACTTCATATTTTTACATATTCTGAAAAAAATAATTCTTTTTTTATTTTAAATGAAACACTCTTAATTGTGAAATACAAACCATTAAAAAATATTTTAAATCAATTAACAAATACATTTTGTGGCGCAGTGGCTGGAAATCCCTGCTTTAGAGAGAACATTGGTTGAAGGCTGTGTTAATCTGATAACTTTAAGTGACTTAATGGTCACAATGTTTTTATAGATAGAAATAATGGTATCACAACAAACTTTATGCAAAAATTCAAATGGTGTTTTCGCAGAACAATATTTATCTGGTCACTTGTATCAGAGTGGAAATTGAAAGCAGGAATTAAAAGAGGAAATATGTCCCAGGGACCAGGCAAAGAGGAAGGAGCAGCAATTGCTAAAATACAGACAAATTGCATATCAAGCAACCAAAAGCTGCACTGCACTGCACATCTATAAGGGCCACCAATGAGCTGGCTGATGAATATGCATGAACTGTCTCACCAAATCAGAGAATGACTCCTGTTTAGCCAAAGGGGCAGCACTTTTCTTGTGCTTCCATGGACGATTGCCTCTGTGGATAATGATCTCTCTTCCTTTCACCTGCAGCACGGGGAGGTAACTCCATCAAATGTGCAACATCACAATGATAATTATGTTTTAAGTGTTAATCTTGTGATTCCATCTATGTTACTACAAGGCATATGTTACTACAAGGCATATGTTACTACAAGGCATGAAACATGATGAATCCTCTGAAATTCTCTGCCAATTCATTTCTAAATTACACAAAAAGAAACTCTGTTTAAAATATCCATTAAATCAGCATTTGTTTAAGATATAAATGAAATCCCATAGCAGACAGTGCCGTCAGAGATTAATTTTCAGAGTTTTCAATATATTAAACCACAGCTTTTTTTTAAATTTAAAAAGGTGGGGTGCCTTATCTTCCCTAACAGTAAGTAAGATAGCCCTTTCTGGGTCGACTGGAGCATGTTGATAACATGTATCAACTTGCTGCTTAGATAATCGCATCTGTTTCATTTGTTACATTTCCTAATAGAAACTTAACATCACATGGTAAGAAATAAATGTCCAATAAGTGTTTAGTTGAAGAGGTGTTCATAACCGGTATGTGGTTGGGTTAGGGTGTGCATTCTCACAAAGAGGAAACCCTAATGGACAACAAGGTGTACTTGGGCTGGTGTGTAAGTGGGTGTGCCTTCCCAGAAAGGAAGGAAAACTTCTAATGGGCAACAAAGGTAAATTTGGTCAGGTGTGTGGTTGAGTCAGGGTGAGCCTTCTCACAAAGAGGAAGGAAAACTCTAATAGACAACAAAGTTATCATTTGGTCTAGTGTGTGGTTGGGTCAGGGTGTGTGCCTTCTCACAGAAAGGAAGGAAAACCCTAATGAACAACAAGGTATATTTGGACTGGTGTGTGGTTTTGTTAGAGGGTGTGCCTTCTCATACAAAGGAAGGAAAACCCTAATGAACAACAAGGTATATTTGGGCTGGTGTGTGGTTTTGTTAGAGGGTGTGCCTTCTCATACAAAGGAAGGAAAACCTTAATGGACAACAAGGGTATATTTGATTTGGTGTGTGGTTGAGTCAGGGTGAGCCTTCTCACAAAGAGGAAGGAAAACTCTAATAGACAACAAAAGTACCATTTGGTCTAGTGTGTGGTTGGGTTAGAGTGTGCAACAATCTTACTGAGTAGCCGTTAAGAAAAAGCTGCATGTAGGTGATCATGCCATCTTGTAATGCATGTTCCCAATAAATAAGTGTACATAATCTACTTGTCCTGCAACATAAGCTGTTTTTGTGGCAACATGTTAACTTATACCATAACATAAGTTAATACTGACAAAACAATGAATAAGCTGATAATGACTTTATAAGCAAATGACAGCAAAAAAGTATTATCTCTTTCAAATCTACAAAGAGCAAAGAAGTATTATCTCTTTCAAATCTACAAAGAGCAAAGAAGTATTATCTCTTTCAAATCTACAAAGATAATATGGGTTGGTGTACAATCTTAAATTTGTGTTTTTTGTACATTATTTTAGTATGGAAAAGAAAAAAATGCATTAGATGTTAACATATTCTAGGTGCATAACTTGTTGACTTCCAGTGAGCTCAGGATGTTCTCCTAAATTTTGTTTTTTGAGGTAATGTTTCATCTACTGTTATTTACTGAGAAGACTTCTTCACTTATAGATTTCTTCATGAGTATGTGCTTGTTTCATTAATAGGTGAAACAGGTGGTCAAGCAGTTAGAATACTGGCCTCTTAATCATGAGAAAATGAGTTTGAACGCTAGCTTGAACACTGCATGATGGCTGTAGAGACAAGTGGCCTTTATTTCTCAGCAATATAAATCCGTCAGCTGACTTCAACATTGTGAATAATACCATAATTATAGTTGAGGTTTGTATTTAATCAAGAGGTGGAAACAATGAATGCAGTCTTAGAATGAATGTTGAGTGTATCATTTGAAGACCAGTCAGCAACTATTCTTGTACCACAAATTAAACTTTCCATCAGACTGACAACTCAGTGTGTATGATGATCAAGTTGTCTCTGTTTCTGGTTATTTCTATTGCATGTTTAACTCTTTCAGGACTTGATTCTTTTTAGGTTTGGACAAAATTAATTTTCAGCTGTAGCAAAATTTCACTGCATCCCTTTTACAACTGACTATTCCACACCATAGCATAGACAAATATAGTACTCATTATATATCATTGTAAAGAAAAATGGGTACAGAAAATGAAAATATCAGTAAATTGCTGATATTTTATTATTCGAAAAAATGATTCTGTTGTACACAAAAAAAATTAAAAGGTAGATAATTTATAAGTCAAAATATTGTAACTCACCATCATTTTTCATTGGCCTGAATTGTTGATTTCAATTTGTCTGGTAATTTTGCAGAATAGTATCCAAAGTCCCTCAAAACACTGTTTATTTGATGCATTTACCTCCAAAAATGTTGAAATTATGTACCATTTTCCTCAATGACCAAAATCAATAAAAATATTTAAAAATTCACAACTTCCCTTATTTTTTCCATTATTTCCATAAGTTTTTTGTTTTGTTCAGCACAGCTGTGCTTATCTTGTGTGGTATTCTCTAAAGCATGTTTTAGCACACAGATGCGGCTTGTGCGAACAACCTGTGCAGTAATAGCTGCTTCGTTTTCTTTTTTTCTGAGCAGCAGAATGTACGCACGGTGAGTCTTTTCCATCATAGTCAATGAGATGGGCTGCACCCTGGTATCTCTCAAGCTCCATGTTCATTGGTTTTCTCCCTGGCTTGAACAAAAGAACAGCCTGAAGGCTGCTAGGTGTCTCTGCTCCAACTAACTGACAGAGTTCCCCTATCAGGATATCTTTGAAGTCCGCAAAGGCTTCTCGGTGTGAGGGCGGCTCAGGGTGTACAAAATGTGGGCATTGAGTTGAGTAATTTCCATCACCCACATAAACACTTTCTTCCACCATTTGACTGTTTTTCTTGTGTGGTTTCCATAATATGATATCATCTGGTCCACTCTGTCACATCCATTCATTGAAAGGTTGTAGCTGTGAATGGGTGATGGTTTCATAACTTGACTCCTACCCTCCATCCTTTGCTCATATGGGGCACTTCCACGTGTTGTCACCAGCTGGCAAGGCTTCTTAGATCTCTTATCTCTCCAGCTGACACACATAACCTTTTCCTCATCGTTGATAAACCACTTTGCTTGATTCAGGGATATCTTCTTGTTTTTTATTTCTGATGGAAAACCTCGTCTGTTTATATTCAGAGTTCCAGTGTAGTGGTGGTTTCTGTGTCACAAAAACTGAACAAGAGGCAGGGAAGAATAGTACCTGTCAGCAAACAAATGGTGATGTCCTGTGATGCCTTCCAGTAGTCTGTCAAAAACTTTAACAGCATGGAGTCGCAGAGTCTGTAGGATTTGATGTGGTATTTTTTGGGCTTGCTAGGATTGTACTGTTTGTACTTAAATCGCCCCTTGTGACCTATGACCATCTCATCGATACATATGTTTTCAAATGGGTAGAAGGCTTCTTGGAAACTGGCAACGAGTGCATTTACAAACGGCTCAATCTTGCATTTCCCTAGAGCATTTGGAACAGCTGCATGAAGCATTGATTGATAAATCAATAAAAATTTGGTTCTGCTGAATATTGACCTACGCCAGGGACACCTTCTGTGAGGTTTGGTGGACCAATAATCTTTTATTGAGTGCTTTGCATTCAACGCCATAGCAATCAGGACGGCCAGAAACTGTAAAAAAAACATTCCTATCAAGTGGTGTCCATTTGCTCAACGTTGAATGTTTTCGTGCTGGTGTATTCATGTCAAGTTTCTGCTGGGCATACTCACTGACATTTCTTATGAGGTTGTCAACAATTGGTTCTTGTATATCCTCTAAATCAGTCTCATTGCTGCTGCTTGATGATTGAGGAGCACTTATAGTCCCTGACTGGAAGCAACCACCAACTAACCCTAAGCCAGATCGTTTTGATTTCTTAGCACTAGGTCTACTAGTAGTAGTACTATCACTGTAATCGCTATCCTCTGAATCGTCTAATTCTGTATCAGAATCACTAACTAATAAGCTTTGAAACACAGCTATAGCTTGTTCTGCACTATATCGTTTTGGTCTAGTAGAAGCAGTGGGCGTTGCCATTATGTTTTAGGAATCAACAACACAGTTTAGCTACTTCAAAACATAAATATATCACTTATTCAGTACCAAACACGCGTGGCTCGACTCAAATGTCACGAACGGAAGCTGTTCTAGTTCTGGTTGTAATTTTTAAGTAGTTTGGTTAACACAAACCCCGAATTACGACTCTACAAAACAAAATCCGATTTATCGGTTAATGGTCCTCTAGAGTTTAAATAAGAATCCGTTATATCAGTCATTGGTCCGGAATGTGTTAATATATTATATAAGGCTTAGTAATTGTTAAGATTCATGAAACCTTTATATGCAGACCATACAAAGATATGTTCAGTCAGGAGAATAATATTTGTGATGAATAGAAATAAACCACAAGCCAACTATGATCATGCATAAAAATATCACATAGCTAGATGTTAACATAAATACATATAGTATGAAAAGCTATATGATATAAGATGGATAAAATATTTGATTAATAGTATATTTGTATGTACATTTATCAATTTCTTCACAAATATGTCATTACTCAGTTATGAAAGTCATCAAGTAATTAGAAATAAATAATAAGTAGTCTACAAGTGCTACTTGTTTGGGTGATAATAGTGCATGCTTTAATATCAAACACAGCAAATATGATGGTTAGAGCATGTTGAAAATAGCAGTGCCATCACTTACCTCGTCTGATATTTTCTGGAATGTTTTAGCAGTTTCTTGAACTCTACAAAAATGTGATGAAATTAAAACTGGTTATAAAATGTGGCATTCTAAAATATCATGAATAAAACTTTAAAGTATACAGAACTTGCTAATCATAATAAGGGAGCCGAGGAGAAACTAAAAAGCTTTTATTTGTAACAAATTGAAATGTTTGTTTTATTGCAAGAGCAGCAAAGATGGCGTCATAGCTGGCTGCGGGTCTACATTGCTCTTCTGTTTTAGTTATTTTAGATACTGCCAGACATTTGCCAGAAATTCATACTAGTCAATGACTTACACTTGTGTTCACGAAAACGTGTTGTTTTCAATTTGGACTGGTTAATTTGTTCGTTTTGTGTGTTTTCTTCCGTCTGATTATCCTGGAATGGACATCGGCTATATGAAAAGCACTACGCTTAAACATGTGTTATATTTCACGGTCTAGTTCACATGGCTGAACTTCACGAGATTGGCGCCCTTCACCCTAGCTGAAAACAGTGTCAGCTTTGTTGTAGGAAATTTAGACACAACTATAATAAACTACTACCTGGAGAGAGATGGGCTCCGTCAGGTGTGTAGCGGCCCAAGACACACTGTTGTTGTCTGGCGGGAGCTGGTACTACAAACTGCAATAACGGCGTCTCAACGACCTTCTAGGTTATAGGACTGATGATGATGATGTTTTATTTGATGATACAATCAAATGTTTGAAATTCATTGAGTACCTGAAGCAATAGAATCCTTAGTCATGTTTTCTGGATGCTTAACCCTACCAGACCACTGTCCCCATTTTTAGGTAATTTGCTTAACTGCCGCTAAACCGCTGGACCTATTTTTCGGTAATTCATAAAATGCGTCAGAATCTAAAAATAACCAACCAATCATGGTCAATCCTCGTGATTAGTCATTACAAATGGCTGCGCCCATGTTTGAATTGATTTTGTGGGGTTTAACGTGAAAAAATTCGGAAAATTGACAATGAAACGAACGGCTGATGAACCAAGCACTTCAATAGGAAAGCAAAGTAAGTCTAGGCTTATGACAGTCCAACAGGTTATCAATAATTTGGTTGATTCAGACTCTGTTCAAGTGAAACAGACAGTGAGAGCTCGAGTGATGAGATGAAGGCTTTTCTTGGACTGAGGATCTATATGGAATACTCATGTATAAAGCCCAGCTATCACGATTATGGGACAAATGAGGGCTCTTTGTTGTGTTTACTCCCGGATTTCGAAATGTTTTATGACTCGAGACAGATTCTTTGCCTTTTGCTGTGTGGATTGGCACACAAAGGTGGAATATTGACGCTAGATGAAAGGTAAACCTATTTTCTACAATGTCTCCAAGTTACATCTTATTCTAACCACTTGTTTGCATGTAACTAACATTTTTCTATATCATGTTGGTTTTTTTCTCTTTAATGCTCTGGAGCCCAGGAATGGGGGACAGTTGGGTTCAGGTTTGGTAGGGTTAACACTTTACAGTCTCATTTGATGGGAATCAATGTGGTGCAATACATACGTTAAAAGTCCAGTTGTACCAAAATCAACATCTAACCCATGTTGTTTAACTATGTCGCTCAGCTATGACATTTCAGCTTTTGGAATAATCAAAGTATGGAGGAATCCACAGATCAAATAAGACTTATCATCAGTATTTACATCTTTTGGTAATGTTTTAAACTTGTGGCTTTTGGTGCGATGGAATTAAGACTTCAGGAGCTGGGAAGTGACTTATTTGATCATACATCTGGATTACATATGGATATTCAATACAATTCCTATTTTTACTCTGACAGGATTACAGATAAAAAGCAAAGTGGTAATTCTATGAATTGGAAACTACAAATACACGTGATGAGTAGAAAGATAACAATTATTTCCTCTTCTACATTATTGTCTTTTGTTTGATTAAAGGTTTGCCTTTCTGGATTCTATTGCCAAAGATATGCCCCTTTCCACCCCAGACCATAGTCTTTTGGGCAATATGAGGACATATTGGCCAGTGTATGGATGCGTGTGTGGATATGCTTGTAATGTGTTCCACTATAGCAGTTTTGCAGTA
This sequence comes from Ariolimax columbianus, assembly GCA_036924085.1. Lineage (NCBI taxonomy): Eukaryota > Metazoa > Mollusca > Gastropoda > Stylommatophora > Arionidae > Ariolimax > Ariolimax columbianus. The sequence continues at coordinate 165,523,991 of JAVGWX010000001.1, read as the reverse complement.
CAGCAGTTTTGCTAATCCTGTCTGTATGTGGAGAAGTGGTCACACTGAGACAGGAAGTAATTTAGAACCCGGTATTTTGGGATTGCATATCAAGCTTGCACTCGATTTATACCTTTACACCACACACTCCACCTCCAAATTAATGATATTTTACGCTTCATGTTAATATACATTTTTAATATGAGTACTTCGTGTCATAGATAATGTAATTATGTGTCTTTAGATTTATTAATCATAATTTTAGCTCAATTTGTTTAATATTTAATTAAATTTATTTTGTAAAAAAAACACAATTTCACACAGTTGCAGCTCTTGCTTTGGATTGCAAGACACACATCTAGTAAATTTTCCCGGACTGTGAAGGGATAAAACACACTTATCTTTGATATAGTTGTTGTCTGTACATGATGTTATGGATCATGACTACCCACCTTTGACTGGGTGGTGTAGGTGGAGGAGTTTCAAAGGCAGATCTGGACAACTTGTCCACTGATGCTATCTCAGTGTCTGAACCATCCATGATACCACTGCTTCTGAAAGTTTAAACAAACAACATTGGAAACTACAGTGGCTGAAATATATGACTAAAAACAATGGCATGGTTAAACAAAGAGCATCAGGAAACCATCAGATGCCTTTTTTACTCCAGTAGGAAATTGAAAGCTTAAACTAGAGCTGGCCTCTTGTCAGGAAGTCTTCATCAAAGAATTCATGTTTTCTTGATGATGTAGTTTCTGTGGTCCTGTTTTACATGACCAGGTTGCCAGCCACAAGTCATCTTTTACAACATGCATACCCTAATACTGTCTGTGGTCCTATTCTATCCTCCCAAAGGAAAGGGCCACTTGATGCACACAAGGAAGCAAAAAGTAAAGATATATATATAAATCTCTTCATCCAAACAGCGAAGAAGAAAGTAATGATTTAAAGTTTAACTCCAGGGGGTCTGCCAAAATAGACAATGTGGCCCAGGATTTTATAAAAGTTGGACAACCCTGTAATATCATGTCCTAATGCGGCACTTACTCCTCTGAGTCCCTCCGTAGGAGAGGTCGGTAATCTTTTTCTTCAAGTTCCTCTGAGCTTGAAGCTTTCACCAAAACCCCTTCATCGCTTGCTGTGGACTGAAGCTGTTCCTTCCTCTCTCGTCGGTAGTCTGACTCCAACCTCTCGACCACTAATTGATCTTTGTCCCTGCCCCTATAAGAGAGAAACATCAATGTGAAACAAATGCTAAAGAACGTTAAATACCTGACAGAAAATACAGTGATAAGTGCAAGAGGTCAAGGAAGATAATAAAAATAAATAGACATGTGAAATAGACTAAATCAGCAAATACAAATAAAAGTTAAAGAAAGAGAGTAGAATTGGATAGGTCATACTCAGGACGCAACCTAATAATTCAACCCCACATTAATTGCAACAGAATCCATAGAAGAAGAAGAGTAGTGGCATGCCAAAATGCTCGTTCATAAGAGCAGGTCATAGCAAATGGAAGCTCTTGGGTTAAACCACGGCCTACTTTAGATAGGCCATCTGACTGACCCAGAAAATCCCTTGAAACATCCCATTCCACCGCAGACTAAAAGATGTAACTCATATTGTATCAAGGTTTATAATCAATCCATGCTACACACAGAGAAATAAAACAAATTCACTGTACAAAACACAACAAATCACTGAGAGTGTATAGTTGAGAGGGATCCTTTAACAAAACCCTGCCCTGTAACCAACTGCATATTCATCTTTGTTTCACGAACACGCTATTATAGTTCCACTGATAGTTGACACATGCAAGTTTCACTATTTATCACCCGTGAAATATAATGCTTCAAAGGGATTTCTCTGCGAAGTCAGAGGACCTGTGTCTACAGCGGGCTGTGGTTGAACTGAAGAAGACAGTTCAAAAATAAAAACTGTTGTGCGTGACCGTTACAGCAGCCATGTTACCTAAAAGGGACAAAAAGTAGTTCACCTGACTTTTTCCCTACACATTCCATAGTTGTAATAATTTGTGCTACAAAACTTCTATAATATGAATATAAAAATTGTCATAGAAGGAATAGAACAGCCCTTGGTACAATTGTAAGATATAAACAATAAATAACAATATGGGGAACAAAATGAAACTATATGTTCATGACTGATCTAGGCAGGGAGTGAAGCCTAACATGAGGGTCGGGTGAAACAAACTGATCAAGATTCCATCTCATGTCCACAACATGGGAGGAAGACTAACGTCTGATCAGGCAAAATATTCTGATAAAACATGTTAGTCAGGGTCAGGGAAAATATACTGATCAGACATGTTAGTCAGGGTCAGAGAAAATATACTGATCAGACATGTTAGTCACGGTCAGAGAAAATATACTGATCAGACATTTTAGTCAGGGTCAGGCAAAATATACTGGAGAAGACCCTCACCTCGGCTTCCTCATAGCCCTTCTTGGAAACGAGCTGATTTCATGGCAGTCTGGCTAACAAGATGAGGTATTGACGTAATCCCCGTAGTAGTGAGCAATACACAGATGAAGTCAAGCATAGCACAACTGCCTGGAAGATCCTGGTTGACCTTCATCATCACGCTCGGGATGTGAGGAAAGCTACTGCAACCCGTCACTTAACATCCTTTTAAGGGCGCAGAAAAAAGAGTAGACCTACTCATTGTAGGTATTCGAAACATGTTCACAACAGGATCCCTGAAAACAGGTTGTGTCAAAGAAGTTTGTTCAATGAGGTGGGGATCAACATTGCACTACAGTAAAAAGGGCCCCCAGTTCCACCATCTCAAGTAAATCTCAGGATAAGAGCCACTGCAATCGACCAACAAAGAAACATCCTCAAAAGTTAACTAAAGCCAGCATGACTAGATTCAAACAACAACAAATCATGTAGGTTATGGCCATACCTAACTAATTTTTCTCTTCTTTGTATTTCTTCTTTTTTAACTTTCTCTGCTTCCATTCTCAGTCGTTCAGTTTCTTGTTCTCTCTGCCACTGCTGTTTTTCTCTGTCCAGTCTCTCCTGCTGTTTCCGCTCCTCTGCCTCTTTAGCCAGCATGGAATAATACTCCTCTCGTAGTTCAAAGAATCTGAAAGAGAGGAAGCTATTAGTTAAGATGTTGTAGACCTAATATGGCTGCTCAACCAGGAAAGTAATATCCATGTACAAAACAGACTTCCAAACTAGCGCACACGCACATACACAATATGAACCCCATTACACCTTTTCACAAACACGCAATACCATCCATCAACAATCATATTCACAATAACCACACATCTACTAACAACCCCACATAGCCCTACAACCACGCATCAAACAACAAGCACACATCAAACAACAAGCACACATTGACCTACAAGCACAAATTGACCTACAAGCACACATTGACCTACAAGCACACATCAAACAACAAGCACACATCAACCAACAAGCACACATTGACCTACAAGCACACATCAAACAACAAGCACACATTGACCTACAAGCACACATTGACCTACAAGTACACATTGACCTACAAGCACACATTGACCTACAATCACACATTGACCTACAAGCACACATCAACCAACAAGCACACATCAACCAACAAGCACACATTGACCTACAAGCACACATCAACCAACAAGCACACATCAACCAACAAGCACACATTGACCTACAAGCACACATTGACCTACAAGCACACATCAACCAACAAGCACACATCAACCAACAAGCACACATTGACCTACAAGCACACATTGACCTACAAGCACACATTGACCTACAAGCACACATCAACCAACAAGCACACATCAAACAACAAGCACACATTGACCAACAAGCACACATCAACCAACAAGCACACATTGACCAACAAGCACACATCAACCAACAAGCACACATTGACCTACAAGCACACATTGACCTACAAGCACACATTGACCTACAAGCACACATTGACCTACAAGCACACATTGACCTACAAGCACACATTGACCTACAAGCACACATTGACCTACAAGCACACATTGACCTACAAGCACACATTGACCTACAAGCACACATTGACCTACAAGCACACATTGACCTACAAGCACACATTGACCTACAAGCACACATTGACCTACAAGCACTCATCTTTCCGTTCATTGCTCTGTGAGGCGAGGCGCCCCTCCCCCCCTCAACCAACATGCACTGCGGTGGCTTCTATAGTAAATAGTTTTATAATATGAGGTTGTGAGCTCCAACCACAATCCTCCTTAGTTGTATTTGACAATAGTCTGTTGGGGTCCAGTGAATCTATTATTTCACCCCAGTATTAGGTCCCAGAACCCACATAGGGACTCACAAATTATGTTATTTGATAATTGATATGCTTTAGCTGAAAGGTTACTCTCAAGAAACAAATTAAATGGTTAAGTTCAAATCCCTAAAATTTCAAGTTTCCCCTGACACTAAAGGTTTAGCAGTCATGCCATAGAACTTTCAGCACTCACATTGGCTTCATAAGTCACTGACTCAAGGATATACTATGACATAGGACGATGTTGGTGGTCCTCATCGGCAACGGTAATGGACAATTTTTATTATTACAGTTACAGAATGCAATATGACAAAAAAAGAGAGCTGGTCACAAGACAAAACAAAAAGCTGAGACTTGTGCCAATAATGTTCTAAACACTTTTAGCTCTAACTTAACTTAACGTCTTTATACTGGTTTAGAAGACTCTGCAGAGTCTGTATACAACCAGTTCCAATTACATCATCTTCCTCTAGAAGCTGTACGCATCCAATCTATTCTTAAATGCATTGACCGTCCCAGCCTCCACCACCTCACTTGGCGATGCATTCCAAGCATTCACAACTCTCTGGCTAAAGAAATACTTCCTAATATCTAATCTGGAACTCTCCTTAGTCAACTTGTAGCTGTGCTCTCTTGTCCTTGTTGGTGGTTGTACTTTAAAAAACTTGTTATAGTCTACCTTATCCATTCCTCTGATCATCTTATACACCTGTATTAAGTCACCACGAATTCTTCTCTCTTCTAGACACTGTAGGCCGGTTCTTTTTAAATCTTTCCTCATAACTGTAATTCTGGAATCCCACTATCAGCTTTGTCGCTCTTTTTTGTATTCTCTCCAGCATGTCTATATCCCCTCTCTGATAAGGACTCCACACCTGTAAACAGTACTCCAATCTAGGTCTAACTAATGCTTTATACAGTTTGACTATCACCTCCTTGCTCCTATGTTTAATATTTCTTTTTATCATCCCTAACATTACATTTGCCTTTTTTACTGCTACCTGAACTTGCTCCCTCACCTTACATGTATGATCTATTATAACCCCTAAGTCCCTTTCTTTATCTATCTTTCTAATATTGTTCTCTCTCATTCTGTAATTATGTTCCATATTGGGTCTACCCATGTGGATGACTGTACATTTATCTACATTAAACTCCATTTGCCAGATTACAGACCATTCTCGAATTTTATCTAAATCCGACATCAATATATCCACTTCTGCTTTAGATGAGACACTACTGCATAGTTTTGTGTCATCAGCAAATTTTGCAATAATGGATCCCATACCTATGTCCAAATCATTTATATATATATCAAGAATAAAATTGGTCCCAAAACCGAGCCCTGTGGCACTCCACTTTTCACTCTGACAGACGTGCCTGCCTTTTGTGACAACTTTACCTTCTATACTCTTTTCATTGATTTCTCAAATCAAGTTTTCCATTTTAAAAAGTGTCCAGATTGTCTGTACTGCTGAAAATCAACTTTTAAAACATGAATACAAATGATAGTGTTGGGAAACTCTTAGATGGCTGTGTGAAATGTTTAAGTATCAGTACCTTCTTCTCATGAGCACTGCTTGTATGTAAGCCTGAATGTAAACAATTGCTGACCGCTGTGCAAAGAACAGTCGACGAACAAGGTAGCACCGAATATGAGTCTGAATCATGATGGCCGCAGCATTGTGTATCTGATATAGCAGAGATTCCTGTAATTCACGCTGAGCCAAGAATCGACGAATGTGTTTCTGTAAAAACAGGTGATTACATTGTTGTTCTTATTAGCAACAACTAATAATGGATGTAAGAAAATATCATTACTGGGAGTTGTTTCCTATTGCTAGAGGTATAGGAGAATTTATAGGACTGAGGAATAAAGGCTGCTTGTCCCTGCAGTCACCACAATGTGTACAGATTAGGTTTTTATTTTACCCAGAATAGAAAAAAACCTAGGTCTTACCAGAGTGTTGAGCCTGTGCACTCTTGAATTAGGAGAATGTGTGTTTGCCGGTTCCTCAGTTGTTTTTAGCATGATCAACCCAAACCCCCCCCCCCCCCCCCCCCCCCCCCCCCCCCGCATTTTCTGGCTTGCATTCTTTGTTCTGGTCTCTTCATTCTGTCCTCATGGATCATTTGATGAATGTATTTGCTTCTTTATATCTCTGTGGATAGCAAATCTGCATGTCGCCACTTCCAGCTTTTGCGAGCTCATCTGCTTTCTCGTTTCAAAGGATCCCACAGTGGGCTGGAACCCACAGTAGGACTAGATCTGTTTTTTAGAGACAGCAATCCGATAATGTATTTTATTTTGTGTGAGAGTCTATATTGTTTGGGGCTTGAGATGGCTTGGAGTACACTACTGGAGTCTGTTAGAATGACCGTTTTCCTTGTAGTTATATTTTGGCTAATAAGAATTTGAGTTGCTGCATGAAGAGCTGTTGCTTTATATCTGAAATTGGTACAAGTCTCTCCTGCTGGTACAAGTCTCTCCTGCTGGTATGGAGTGATTTTCTATGTCGCTAATGGGGTGTGCAATGTAGATTCCACTGCTTCCCTTTTTATCACTCACCGAGGACAATCCATCTGTGTACATGTGTGTTCAAGAGTTGGTAGGGTACTGTCTCTTGATCTCCTGCAGAAAGTGAATTTTTTATTCTGTTGCTGACTGCTCACTTTTCTTCGTTAACCCTGGTACCTCCAAGATTATTTTGGACCTGCCCTGGCTCTGTGACCAAGGTTCTGGAATGAGTTCTTTGCACTTTTTGTTTTCGGAATCCTGGATATCTGCGTATTTTCTGGGGATTTCTCTGGCCAGGTGGTTGGGGCTTTTCCTTAGTAGTCAGTGTTTTGTTCTCTCATGGAACTTCTGGTATAGAGGATGATCAGATAGTTTCTTTAGTTTTTTTTAAAACTGGGTAAGGGATTTGTATTTTCTCCTTAATTTGAGGGGCTCAATGTTTGCTGTTTTTCCCAGATCTGTGATTGGAGTGCTTTTCAATGCCCCAATAGTAATTCTGAGACCCATATTTTGGACTCGGTCTAGTTTTCCTGTGTTTATTTTGGTCGCTGTTGCCCAAGTGCTAGAGGCATATTCCATGATTGGTCTTATTGGCCCAGTATAAACTTGCTTGAGGATTTATTTGTGGAGGAGTGGTGGAGATTTTGATGTGGTTTTTTTCCCTACTCTTTTTGTCCAGTTTTCCACCTTCTCTACTGTCTTTTGGAGCAAGTATGAGGCTATTGTTGCATGTTCTGTGGCGGTCCATACAGCGAAGCCATCTGTGTGTAAGCTGTTTGACACACTGATGGCAGCATTTAGTGATGTCGTTTATATATATCAAGAAGAGAGTAGGCGCCATTACACTTCCCTGTGGCACTCCCTCTCTCAGCCTGTCTGACCTGCTGGTATAGTTGTCCAATTTAACCCTGGCAGATCTTTGGAAGAGGTAACTTTTAATCCATGAGAACATGTGAGTTAAGGTTAGTACCAAGTTGGTCTCAAGATACCAGGTGTCTTTTATTTATCAGTCTTTCCATCAGTTTTCCCACACAGCTAAGGACACTAATGGGCCTGTAGTTTTTAGGATTGTGTGTCTTTTCCTGGTTTATGAATTGTTATAATGTAAGCCTCCTTCCAGAATGTTGGAACAGTACCCTCATGCCAGCTCTGGTTAAAAATTCCAAGGAGGAAGCTTTTTCCTATGGGGCCGAGGTGTTTAAAGAATTAACTTGTGATACCATCTGCCCCTGGTGCTTTTCTCTCCTTTAGTTTCTTAATTTCATCTTCTAGCTACTGTAGGGTGAACTTCACTGTCATGCACTCTGTTGGAGTGCCTGTGCTGTTGATTTTTTGGAGAGCTCTGATCTGTGTTCTTACTTCTTTAACTCTATCTCATGAAACTTGTGTCTTACTATCTGACTGATAAGTTCTGGCCATTAGGTCTGCTGCCCCTTTGCCCATCACCTGGCCTACCATCGTATGTAACACGGTTTTGGATCTCTGTCTTGTCGCTATTTATGGTTTGGGTGAGATTCTGATCTTGTAGTATCTTTTTCCAGGTCTAAAGAGCTAGTCAGTTTGTTCCAGCTATCTATCATACTCCTCTGCTTTATGAAGGCTGCCTTTGATTTGTTGTGCAAGATTGTATTTTCATCTGTTGGGTTCGTCTCCATGATTTCTCTGCATGTACTAATTTCACTTTGCAGCACTTTCAGTTTTTGGGTCCAGAACTGGTTGGTAGTCTTATCGAATAAATACCCTTTAATCATGAGAACAGCCTCCAAATGGTATGGCCAACCACACCTCATAACAAAGTATGAGCAATGTGTAACAATAAGCATATGCTTTAATAAATTTCTAGACGTAGTATACTCAATATTATGTAGACAAACTCTAAAACTATTCAATAGTAAATAGAAAAATGACAACAATATCTTAAACACATATCATCTGGTGGACCGAGAGTATCACCTAGAGGACAAGGCAATCCACCTGGTATCCCAGGAGTATCACCTGGCAGATTGGTGTTAAACCCTACAGTGAATATTAGTTTCCCAATCTTTTGTATCTGTTGTTTTGTGTATATGTTATCAGGAGTGCTATGAAATATATTTGTCCTTATGATTGTTATACAAATTATTATCAACTTCTGAAAAATATTAACTTTGGTAAAGCTGGGAAAGCATATTCAAAAGTCCAGTCAATTTCTAACATCAAATATATGTTCTGACCAAGGTTTTCTTCTTTCTTCTCTTCTTCGTACGCTGTCAGGCGTCAACTTGTATTTGTTCGAAGAAAGCAGCTGTCATCCTGAGGCTGTCGACACTGCCATAGAGTTTGTCTAGTGTTGCCACTGGTGATGGCCACATGTGCTTTCTCTGGTCCTCGTACGTCGGGCAATTTTGCAGCAGATGTTCAGTGGTCATTTTCCCTGTGCCACACAAGCATTCGTCAGTACCACCCATCTTCAATTTATTGAATAGATGGTACCTCAGTCTGCTGTGGCCTGTGCAGAGTCTGAAGACCACGACTTGCTCTCTTCTGTTCAGCTGGTAGTAGGCATCATTTTTTGTGTAGCCAGTGTGTTCTGTTTCCCATTTGGCCATGTAAAAGCCTTTTGGACTCTTCGTAGTTCACACTAGAATCTGGTTGTGGTAGTCTTGCACCTTCTTTTGCCAGTCTGTCTGCCTCCTCGTTGCTTTGGATGTTACAGTGGGATGGAACTCACTGTACCACTACTCTTTTTGGTGCGGACTGCTGGCATAGTTGACAGAGTACTGCTCTTAAATCATTAAGTTCAGTATTTTCTGGCTTTTTAGTGCTGTGACCACGGCCAGGGCATCTGTGAACAGGACTATCTGGCTTTCATTGCTTTTGCCTGTGAGCATTGCTTCTACTGCAGCCTTCAGTGCCTCTGCCTCCGCTCTGAAATTGCTTGAGAATTTTCCAGTTGCCACTGACAATGTTATTTTTCTACCATTTGGTAGGCTCAGGAATACCCCTGCCCCTCCATTCTGTGTTGTGTTTGTTACAGAACCGTCGGTGAATGCATGGGTCCAGTCCATGCTTGGGTAGTTTTCCGCTATGTATATCAGGGTTATGTCTCTTCTTTCTTTTTCAGTCTGGCTGTTCTTGTTTCCAATACCTGGTATATTTTCTACCACCTATGGAATGATATGCTGCTTCCATGTGGGTTTGCATACAGTAGGGATGGGCTTTGGTGTTGTTACGGTGTTCATAGGGTCTTCGCTCATTTTTTCTTTGGCTATTTCTGCAAAGTTTCTCTGCTTTAGTTTCCCATTTCCAAATCTATTTAGTCTCTGATGCATTGGATGATCTGTCAGTCTTCTGAGTTTCTCTGCTTGCTGCTGGGCTCTGCAGTCTCTTCTGTCGGTCATGGATTGATGATTTGTAATCATTTCAAGTTCTACAATTGGTGTTGACTTCATGCCTCCTGTTATAACTCTCATGGCTTGGTTTTGAAGTTTGCTAATTTTATCAAAATTCGTCTTTGCTGCTGTTGTCCATGCCGCAATGCCATACTCGAGAGCTGGTCTCACTCTTCCAGTGTACAGTTTCTTTAGTATTCTTTCGTCTGCTCCCCAGCTTGTGCCAGCAAGTTTTTTCATGATTGCCATTCTTTGTCTGGCTCTCATTCAGTTTCTCTCGATCTGACTTTTCCATGTCATGCGCCGATCAAATGTGACTCCCAAGTAGTTTGGGTTGTCGTTTTGACCAAGGTTTTAAGATGTTACCTTTGGCTGGCACGTTGATCTATGTATCAGGCTTCACAAACAAAGCAGATCATGTGAGTAAAATCTAAAGTACAGAATGCCAAAGAAGGGATTCTTTATTAGTCCAACAACTACATATAGTAATACCAAACAGACAAACACAATATGAAGTCAAGAAGGGTTTTCCAATCAGAAACACATGAAAGATCATAGTGGTAAATATAAAGATTAAAATAAGGCAAGGCAGCTCTGACACTGTGGATGTATAATGTAAATGAAGATGTACAAACACATGGGACAGCCAAGAATAGCTTACACACCTGATATAAGATATACAAACACATGGGACAGTCAAGAATAGTATAGTTTACACACCTGATATAAGATGTACAAACACATGGGACAGTCAAGAATAGTTTACACACCTGATATAAGATGTACAAACACATGGGACAGTCAAGAATAGTTTACACAGCTGATACAAAATGAAAGATCATAGTGGTAAATATAATGATGTGGAGAGTGTTAAGCTGGACCTATAAGATTACGTCAGAGATCATCATCATCCCATCTGGCCACTATGTCAATAGATGGTATGAGGAGACGAATCATCTTTCATATGTTAACTGTATTTTCAATTCATGCCTCTAGTATTTCGTTAACACTTTTAATCCATGTCTTTCTTGGTCTGCTTATCTAGTAAGTTGTTTTTCAAAGACATTTCTTTGGTGGCTGGTTACAGTGGCTCTCCTTACATCCAGCGATGTACTTGATAAGGTAGACTTGGGTTTATCCAGGTGTAATGCAATTCAAGAGTCCTCAGTAAGCTCACCACTATGGGAATTTCAGTGTCAATCCCCAACTCAGTCAGCCTCTTTCCAGGAGTACTTTGTGGAAGTGAGGTGGGGTCTTGATCAGTTTGTTTCATCTGACTCTGATTACTCCTAATCTTAGTCAACATGTACTTCTACAGGGGCAGATGTCCTTGTGCAGGTCCCAGCTCTGTCGTGAGCTGGATGTAGCTGAGAGGAGAATTTCCTGCTTAGCAGGCTAGACTCGAACAGCTTATTACTCCGCTGTGTTGGGACGAGTACCGCTGAATGTGGTTAACCGATGTGTGAGTCCATCTTAATAGACTCAAACACTAGAGCAAAGTAGACCAAAAGGCTGTTAGTTATCATCTATGCTACTCTTAACAAACCACCTAACCATGGCCAGTGTTATGCCCTGTCACATAGTTAGTCGCCTCTTACGGCATGCTCTCTGTGGTTCTATTCTTGCCCTTGTCATACACAAAGACCCTGTCGGGTCACTCTGATTATTCTTCACTCCCTAAATATAATAAAGATAAAATGAATGAAGAAAACTCTGACATACCCCATTGTAAACTTCATTATCTAATTTAGAAAGAAAATGGGTACCCAACCTGTATAAGAATAGCCGACTCCCTGTGACTTATGAAAGCTCGTCTCTCCAAACATGTCTTGACCCACCTCTGGATCATGATCACTCTCTTCATGATGGCTGAATGCAAGGCTTCATCAAGACGCATTTTCTCAGACTCTCTCAGAAATATCTGCAGTTGAAATTAATAGATTAGTACAGGTGATACACAAAAAAGAGAAACAACATCAACTTGTCTGTAGCTACTGTGCCAATATAATGATTTACTATTATTAGGTCTAGAAATATCAATTATTATTCTTCTTCGTTCATCTTCAGACTTCAATTACTCTAACAAAGGCAGCAGTCAGCCCAAGGCTCTGTATACTTCCATACAGTTTTTACTTAGCGGGTCTCCTTGGCTTGAGCACTACCTAGTCTAGTCATTTTTGTGTTCATTCATCATTAAACACATGTTGCACTGCGTTGAGAACTAAGTGTTCAGTGCATCCATTTTCAACATACGTTTGTTCGGGACTGACTCCCTAGCTCTTGGCTATTCCCAGCCAATCCTGTATAGCAGCAGCTGTTTGAGGTCAGTTAGCTTTCCTGGGAAAGCTGCTTTGCTAAGACTGCCGGGTCTTTTGTACCCAGGTTTGTATCAAGTTTTCATCTCTTAGGTGGACTATCAACTCTGTGTAACACACGTCCAACCTAATGATGTTTGCGTGATAATGTCACTTCAGTCTGATCAATCCTTATCTCTACTACTCTTGTCCTGAAGATTGGCTGCTTATCTTCCCTTCTCGATGAAAGAATATTTTTTATTTATGTCACTTTCGATGAGACCGGACCGCTCTCTCTAAATTATCAATGAATAATTATCTTGCTCAGACTTCTGCTCCCATTCTTAACGGACATGCTTTCTTGGCTGATCAATCACTGTTAAATCTCTCCATCTATCCGAGACAAAGGATTCGCCATGGGAGCCTCCTTCGTTCAAGTTGTTATCTAGATGATCACTTCAATTGGCCTAGAAGTGTCTTTTGTTACATCTCTTACTGGTCACTGTCTGCTTCAATTAGCAGAGAGGTTGGAATCACCACTGACGTGGCTGTTACATGTTTGCTTTGCTCAATGTCTGCCCTAGTTTACACATTTTGGCCATTGACACTTACACCTCAAAGGACCAAGCTTTAATTGCGTGATAGCCACAAATGTACTAAAATTGCTCTTGCACCCAACACCTTGGTGGCGGTTCTAAAACCTCTAGGCCCCGTAATTTGCGTAATTTGGTTGGTTGGAGATATGTTACATTATTTTATCTTAATTGTATAAGAGGCACTGTGATGTACCTAAAACCATAAACCCACCAATGAGTTGGAAATATGGACTGAGTAAAGTCTTTAGTTCTACCGCAAGAAAAGACTGGCATAATTACAAACTGATTGTCACTACCTGACATCAGAAACAAAATTTGCCTGATAGAATACTAGGATTATGGTATTACATATCTTCACTAACCAAGTCCAAATAAAATGATTCTTCATTATAATATGCCAGACAACCGTCTTAGTCAATCATGGATCTCTACAACACCCTGTTCCTAACGCTATTGATCAGTTTTGTTACTGTCTACTATGCCCTAATCTTCTCTCTCTGTCATCCTCTGTTCAATCTGCCAATAATGTTGTACGTTGCCACAGTATGCTCCAACACTTCATGCCTCAAATAACAAAACTAGGGTTTTTCTAATAGGAGCTCACCTTGTTTATACCAATTTGATAATTTTCCTCCTGCAAACTCATTGAACTGAGAAAATGTCTTATATCCTCTTTAGTGTGCTGGTGTGTCCTTGGCAACAAGATTTTGTACAAACTGATGAACTCCTGAACAAAATGGATTAATCAGAATTAAACTAGTCAATGTGTCTGCAATTTAACTGTTTTAAAACAAAACATTGTCAATTTTGTTGAAATATTTTTTTAAAACCCTGACCACAAAATAAATGTTATTGGCCAAAACACAACTATACAACAAAAAATGGTAATACTTGCAGACTCCAGGAGTGTACTCCCAAGTTACCTCAAGCACCGAACACGATAGACTCACACTAAATAAAATATAATATCTGGTTGCTGTCCCAAAACACAGATCTAGTCCTATAGTGGATTCCCGCCCACTGTGGGATCCTTGGAAGCGAGAAGGCAGAGCTCGAAAAAGCCAGAAGTGGCGGCACGTAAACACACCATTCACAGAGTTATAAAAAAAACTCATCAAACAATCCACGAGAACAGAATGGAGAAAATACAATAAATGCAAGCCAGAAAATGACAGCATAGACGAACGTGCAGAGATGGGTAGACAAAGATCTCCAGACTCAGAACGGGACATTGCAGATTCAAGGCCCACCTCCACAGAATGGTTCTCAGAGACATCGCCACGTGCAATTGTGGAGCACCCAATCAAACACCAGAACATATCCTGCAGGACTGCCCCACTTATGCGGACCCGAAAAATGTTAGTTCCTTACTGGAGTTCAAACTCATTCGTCCTGACGAGGAGACAGATTTCCTAACCCTATGTCCATCCACTCCTCTATCCAGTTGTATACATAAGCAATAAACACCAAAAGAGGTTAAACTAACTGACCCTGCCTGATGTACTTACATGGACATATTGGTGACACTTTACGCATATGACACTTTTCAATTTTATTTATTACTGATCGTCCCTGTCACAGCTAGTTAAAAACATGTTAGACACCATTTTGTATGCATTCAATACGCCCATTTGCATTATTTGTGTACATTGTATCTCAGTGCAGTAATGTCATATTAAAACTTGTCAAAACTTCTCACACTTGATTTAGTTGAATTATCCCAATTTATTTACAATGGCACCTAAACTTGTCACACTTTATTTAGTTTTATTATTTCAACGTATTTACAATGACACCTAAACTTGTCAAAACTTCTCACACTTTATTTAATTGAATTATTTCAAAGTATTTACAATGGCACCTAAACTTCTTACACTTTATTTAGTTGTATTATTTCAAAGTATTTACAATGGTACCAAAACTTCTCACACTTTATTTAGTTGTATTATTTCAAGGTATTTACAATGGCACCTAAACTTCTCACACTTTATTTAGTTGTATTATTTCAAAGTATTTACAATGGTACCAAAACTTCTCACACTTTATTTAGTTGTATTATTTCAAAGTATTTACAATGGTACCAAAACTTCTCACACTTTATTTAGTTGTATTATTTCAACGTATTTACAATGGTACCTAAGTCTAGTGAAGAGAAGAGTAAAAAATCTCTTACTTTAAATGGAAAACTAGATCAATCTTAGTAAGAAAGGCTTGAGATAAACTGAATGCTAGGTTTGGTGTGGCAACCTATTAAAAGTACTTCAGGCAAAACTAGAAATGATCAAGCTTAGTGAGAAAGGGGGCTGCGGTAGTGCAGTGGTTAGAGCACTCGCTTCCCGATCAGGGTTCAATCCCCAGTTGGTGCGGATTTTTTTCCTGATCAAAAATCTGCATCTGTGGTCAACCCAGCTTCAGAAATTGGGTACCAGACAATTTGGCAAGTAATGGCGGGCGGTGTGATGCTGACCACATCATCCACTTTTTTAGTGAGAAAGGCTGAGATAAACTAAATGCTAGATTTAAGGCAACCTGTTAAGGAGAATTATTTCAGGGAAATTTAAGTGTAACTCCAGTAAACAGTAAAGTTATTAAGGAGATAGTCTTAGTGCTCATATGGAGAAAGTGTTAGTAGTCTGGATAGAAGATCAAACAGTCACAATGTGACATAGTTACTAGGGAGATAGTCTTAGTGCTCATATGGAGAAAGTGTTAGTAGTCTGGATAGAAGATCAAACAGTCACAATGTGACATAGTGATTAGGGAGATAGTCTTAGTGCTCATATAGAGAAAGTGTTTCTGGATAGAAGATCAAACCAGCCACAATGTGACATAGTTATTAGGGAGATAGTCTTAGTGCTCATATGGAGAAAGTGTTAGTAGTCTGGATAGAAGATCAAACCAGCCACAATGTGACATAAAGGCAAACCCATGGTCAGACAGGGCCATAACTCTTGTCTCAAATTATGAAGGCTGGGAGAGGTAAGAAAGCTGCAGGATAAAAGTTTGAGTAATGTTTGATTCACCATCAAAATGAATAAAATTTGTTGAAAACTCAAATGATAAAACTTTACCATCTCCTTCAACAACTCTATCTTCCAATGTTCATTTTTCAACCCTCAAAAGCAAAGGACAACAATATTTTCAGTTGAGCAATGTTTCATTTGATTGATTTTTTAAATCATTTTTATAGTGGTTGTAACTGGTTGTATACAGACTCTGCAGGGTCTTCTAAACCAGTATAAAGACGTTAAGTTAACTTTAATTAAGTTAGACATAATAATAATGTTCGCCTAGGCATCTAGGGTCTGTTGCGTCGATCAACCACTACCATGTCCAACTGCTGAGGCTTGTAGCCAAACCTTGTTCACTGCCAAAGGAGAGACTGCTATATGTCTGAGCCATGTAGAACGGGTATGGCCCCTCCCACGCCTCCAGCCGGCCAGTGGGAAACTGTTGTTACACATAGCAGACTTTGACATTATCTAGAAACAGGTACTTCCTGGTCCAGTTGAACTACGTGACCAAACAGAGACAGGCGGCAGCGGACCAGAGTGTCCGAGATGGAGGGATGGTTCATCTTTGCAGCCACCTCGACATTATGGACAAGATAGAACCACTGGATACCGAGGATGCATCGTTGGTCGCCCATATGAAAGGCATTGAGTCTTGATATGTCCTGTTCAAGTAGGGTCCAAGTTTCAGAACTATACAGGAGGACATGAATCACACACATTATAGGCAAAGTAGTATCCATAATAAATGGTTGTTTAAACATGTGTTTATACTTCTATGTATTCTAAAGTCGTTTCACTTTACAATGATTTTGGCTTGATAGTGATGGTCTGGTCCAAAATCT
Organism: Ariolimax columbianus; assembly: GCA_036924085.1. Lineage (NCBI taxonomy): Eukaryota > Metazoa > Mollusca > Gastropoda > Stylommatophora > Arionidae > Ariolimax > Ariolimax columbianus. Next base: position 165,507,062 of record JAVGWX010000001.1, on the reverse strand, counting down.
GTTGTGTTATTAAGGAAAGCCTCTACGAATAATACTGATATACATTCATCTATAACAATCGGACAGACCTCATTTCAAATTAACATGTAATAGTAGTATTGTAGTTATGATAAAACAGCTGTAGAACTACAAAGATGTACAGGTAGGAAAATGTCTATCAAACTACTCTATAACCGATGGATCTTGTATACTGACCTCAAACAGCAGCCTGTAGTTGTAACCTGACTGTCTGATTTTAACTGTGGCCAGCATTCCTGTGTACCTCAACTGCCTCATAACAAGATCCTCATCAAAGATACAAGGTGCCTAGAAGATCGCAGAAAAATTTCATATCAACAAAATATATAGACTTATCTGTCTATTACCAGAAACATTCTAAAAGATGTATCTGTCTTTAATTAATCTCTAAATGGCTTATAAAAGTTTTTTAAAAATCAGAATCTAATATATGAGTCAATCACAGACTATAAAGGATGACATTCTAAAATATTAGTCAATCAAAGACTATAAAGAATGACAATCTAACATATTAGTCAATCAAAGACTATAAAGAATGACAATCTAAAATATTAGTCAATCAAAGACTATAAAGAATGACAATCTAAAATATTAGTCAATCAAAGACTATAAAGAATGACAATCTAAAATATTAGTCAATCAAAGACTATAAAGAATGACAATCTAACATATTAGTCAATCAAAGACTATAAAGAATGACAATCTAACATATTAGTCAATCAAAGACTATAAAGAATGACAATCTAAAATATTAGTCAATCAAAGACTATAAAGAATGACAATCTAAAATATTAGTCAATCAAAGATTATAAAAAATGACAATCTAAAATATTAGTCAATCAAAGATTATAAAGAATGACAATCTAAAAGACTTATCAAAGTCTATAATGTATTTTTTTTTTAAAAAAGGGAAAGACAATATTTTGATGGAAGAAATAAATGCTAAAGTTGGGAACGATAATATTGGTTGTGAAGAGATAATGGGCAAACATGGAAACAGGATTAACGATAAAAATGAAGAGTTGATTATGGACTTGTGAGCTTTACTTCAACTGGTGATAGGTAGCAGCATATTTCCATATAAAAGCAACATGAGTATTAGCAGACCACAGTACAGAAAACCAGATTGACCACATATATGTATTCAAGAAGTTTGGACTATCATTACATGTAAAAGTAGGTAGAGTTTGTTCTTTTGTATGGCTCTGAAAAATAGAGAAGAACAAAAACAACATTAAAAAAGATACAGATTTTCATAAATGGATGTCTGCACAGAACAAAGTCATTGAAATAGTATGATTAGATCAATAATGTGGAACTATTCAAAAGAACCTGATAGATATCAGTGGGACATGTCATCGGAGAAAGTGCTGATGTTGGATAGGACTCACATTAATGAAACTAGTTGATAGCATTACAAGAGAGTCTCTGTTCTGGAATCCGAAAGACAAGAGAAGTAGTGGCAGACCAAACCCCACATGAAGAAGGGAGTTTCAGACAAACAGGAAACAGGATTCATGGACAGTGCTGGATGTATGGCTGAAGACAGTAAGATTTGGCATATATTTGTTGAAGACATGAAATATTTAATTGATTGATTGATTGTTTGGTTGACTGATTGATTGATAAATATCATGCAAGTTAAGATGATGTTACCTTCTCTTTGTTTGACTTGATACATCTGATGAAATATGGATTTGCCTGGTTGAGTGTGGTCATCAAGCGTGCCAGCGACCACTGAGGACAGGGTTAATACTATCTAAAATAAATTGTCACCTTGTGCTGCATTTCATCTCCCTTTCCACCCCTTTGAAGAGCAATTCACCCATCCCACCTGGCATGTTGCACAAGCCTACCAGAAACTTTTCATCCAACATTTTCATGCCTGGCTCCTACATTTATTACCAGGCTCCTAGATACTAGACAAATTTTGTCACCCCTTGCTGTACAAAATATCTTTGTCAAAGTATTCAAATCTGTCAAACATATTCACAAACTAATATTATGTTATGTAAAATCGACAATATTGCATTCTGGGCAGCCCAAAAGGTGTTAGTCTGCCTCAGAAAAAGGCAAAGGACATGAATGCTGATGGTTTCTGTAGCCTGCTGAATATACATACTTCTTTTGTATCCTGTCACTCCTTCTCGACCCTGTTTGATTTTTAGACTTCCAACAAGAAAACATAGTATCTTTAACTGATGCCTCATCAGTTCTAAAACAACATCAAGATTTAAATCGCCAGCAATGCATATACTCTCTTACACAGCTCCCAGCAGAACATCCAAAGTTGGTCATTCAATGGATCCTCTCCCACTGCAATATCGAATGAAGCTACAGACTAGTAAACTGTGGAGGAGCTTCCCCATAAAAAGATCTGAACATAACGTATAATGGGGTCAAGACCATTAATAACGATAACTTCAGGGGGAAAATGGACATATCAACAATCTCGCTTCAGAAAAAAAGACTGATTAAACCAGGGAGGAGCAAGTCATCATCTTCAGACTAAGAACTGGACCATAATAGACTCAATGGTCATATTTACAACATAATGGGGATTGTAACAGATGACAGGTGTCCATGTGGGAAGCATACCACCATGACTGTGGAACACATCCTACAAAGCTGCACAATCACACAGGAAGAGAGAGAACAGTACTGACCTCACTAGACAAATATGACATAGAAGTTGGACACAGATAAAACAGCCTTACAAACAATGTAGGAGAAACCAGGACCTTGTTCTGATGATGAATAAGAAAAAGAAGATAGAGGAAGAGGAAAAGGAAAAAGGAGGAGGAAGAGGAAGAAGATGAGGAGGAGACTTCTACAACCTGGATTGTTAATTCATTGGTTGATGCAGTGTCAACATCCAACAGAGGCATTTATTTCAACATCTTCTCTTATGTAATGACCCAACAATGTCTTTCCTGTCCCCAATCCATACCTAATGTCTCAATAATGTTCACACACACACACATCTTCTTACCCCTCCCTTTTTTCATCCATAATTAGTGTCTCAACAATGTATGTTTCTACCCCAGACCCAGAAACATATCTGCAAAATAAATGCAAACTATACAGATGCTACTTCAATGCTTCAAACAGATTCCCACACACTAATTATAAAAATGCTTTCCAACATTTTCTCACAGTGTAGATATTTTGTGATGACACTTCCCCACGATGAACAAGAACAAGCCTACCTGGAACTGTGCTCCTACAGTAGGGGGCTGTTTCTTGTTGCCCAAGACACGACTGGCACTACCCATGGTGCGACTAGCTATTGCTTTCAAGGCTTTAATATCATGGAAGCTCTGCAATTTCAACAGATCCATCAAAGATGTATATAACACTGTTCAATAAAATTGAACCAATAACTCTGTCATTTAATCACATAAATAAATGGTGAATCACAGAAAGAAATGGTGAATTACAGTAAGAAACGATGAATTACAGAAACAAATGATTTTTTAAAAACCTGGGCAAAAATGTATGAAGTACATGGAATGAAAATCATTTCAAATATTGCTAGCTAAACAGATTTGTTCTGAAAGAGCATGATAGGTAGATATAAGTTTGAGAGATTTTTTCAACAGAAGTGAAATATGCAAGTGAAAGTTGGAGGAGACACACAAGATTTGTAAATGTAGGAGAACTGTGTTACCTAGTAGAGGTTAGTAAAGATATATCAGTTATCTATGTTGGCCCGTCACTCAACAACACAGTCTACAACAACTCTCTCTTTGTTTGATGTGCACTTGTGTGTCTGCAGGCATGTATAAATGTCTATGTGTGTGTGTGTATGTATGATATGTGTGGTTATGTATCGTGAACACACACACAGAGACAAAACGGCTCACAATAGCACCCCAGTGAAAATAATACACGCTTATATGCTATGCAATCATAGATAGTGCACCTGTGAAGAGTACCATTTGTCTCTCTGTGTTTTATCTGTCATTAGAATTTCTGCTGCAGTTTTCAAGGCCTCTGCTCTAAAGTTACTTCAAAAATTCCAGTCACCACTAGTTGCTGTCTTTGTGTACTGTTTTTAAGGCTCAGAAAGATTTATCCACCTTCATTGTCTGTTGCATTTGATACTGTGTCAGGTACCAATTGACAGCTGAGAACTGAGTCGACTGGGAGAAGTGGACATACCAAGAAAACAGCCATGATATGCCTGGTCTGTCAAACCGAGCACGACATGATTTGGACGTAGTACATCCAGATCACGAATAAAGCTCACAGCCGTGCACGCGCACACACCCCCTCCACCCTAATATCCTATGTGTGGATATGTGCTTGTCAGCACACACAGATAAAACGACTCACAATAACACACCAGCTGAAACAAAACACAATAATATTGTGACAATGTCAGGTAGGTGACAATGTCAGTTGTGTGACAGATGTGTGATTCAGAAAGATGTTCAATTCAGGGAACTCAACAAGCTAGTAATCATAAATCCGAACCAACTTCCAACTTGTCACTGAAGGCTAACAGTAATTTTGAAATATGGAAGCTAATTTTAGCTAATTACGTAATACAGTTTAAGTTTAGACAGAGGTTAGGTACATTGGGCATTTTTAACAAAGCGAGCCTAGATTTTCATTCTGAAAATCTGGTTGTGGGAAAGTTAGATGGTCAGAATTTACTATTGCTATCATCAAGAGACTTAAGTTTAGGTTGCTAGTTTATAACAGGCAACCATCACAAGTTAAATCTGGGAATTGTTCCTAAGACTTCTAATTAGATTGGTGGTTAGTTTGGTGGGGGTTTAGAACCGCCAATGCTGTAGTGCCTAAGTGACACAGTAAGATTGGTAGGGGTAGAGCTGCCTATGATTTAATAGCAAGATATCAACTGAAAAGTTGGTAGGGGCTCCAGAAACTTGGAAAATTGACAGGTAGTACAAGTCAAACGGTGACACAAGGCGAGGCATGAACAGATCAACGGGTTGGTGACAGAAGTACCACATGACTGGCGGCAGCCATGTTGAGGAGTGGGTGGGTGGGGGTGGGGGGAGGGGAGAGAGAGAGAGAGAGAGAGAGAGAGAGAGAGAGAGAACGAACAGGAACGGCAACCCGAAGTCTTGAGTTTGCAGTAAAAACTCTTAGCAATGGTAACTTTGGTCTAGCCAAACAAATTCATTACTAGGTGAGAAGTGCAGTAAGCTCAGGAGTGTGCACTAGCTGCCTTGGTCGAAGATGTAGTCTGGGCTCCAGTAAGTACAAAACGGTCCATGTCAAGAGTACGTAAGGTGTAAGAGAGATACCAGTGACCACGTCTCACTCAAGAGGGTTGTAGTCTAAAACCTCAGGGAGCACGTTTCCAGAACTCATGTGATAAATCTTTGGTTTCACTGTAAAGCCTAGTTAAAGTCTGTCAGAGGGCCAGTCACACCAGCGATGAGGACCACAAGACCAAAGATATCGATCGGTAATTAGTTGCTATTATTAGGAAGAATAGGGACAATGTAGGACTTCGGAACCAGCCGGCGTTTAGTCCAGAGACAATCATCCAGTTACTTACTGACAACCTCTGATAAGAGATTGTAGTTATAGTCATATTGGAAGATATAAATGACTAGATTATGCAATAAATGATTAACCATGTTTTTATTATAAAGGAATCAGTTTTCAGCGTTTCCTTGTTAAAGGGGAATTAATTAACATAAGGGGGATAAATTGGCAATATAGCATGTTAACGGTTAAATTATCTCTTTGACCAGTGATGTCTAGGTAAATTATATAGGGTCTGTTACAATATACTATGTGTGGTTATGTGTTTGTGAGAACACACAGACAAAACAGCTCACAACAACACACCAGTTGGAACAATGCACAATAATATACTATGTGTGGTTATGTGTTTGTGAGAACACACAGACAAAACAGCTCACAACAACACACCAGTTGGAACAATGCACAATAATATTCTATGTGTGGTTATGTGTTTGTAAGAACACACAGACAAAACAGTTCACAACAACACACCAGTTGGAACAATGCACAATAATATGCTATGAGTGGTTACATGTCTGTGAGAACACACAGAGACAAAACAGTTCACAACACGTGATAAACATATCTTCGTCAGACCTTTTGTGCATTTTATTCTGCTTCTAACGAAGCATGGAGACACTACTTCAGCTGGTCCACTTACAGGAACCTTGTACCATAAAGAACTCATGCTCTATGAGCTGTGGTTTCTGTGGCAATTTGTTCTTCATAAGGTAGCTTTTCCAAAGCACAACTCTCTGCAGTAGTTTTGTACAAGATATCTCAAGCAGCACAATGGTCATATTAATTTATCCATTCAAGATCCACATTAGAGATTTATTAGTTATATAGTTAATAAAATAACAATAAAATAGTTAGCAGGATAGTTACAAACAAAGAAATAATAATAAGCTAAAGCTTACCAATGATGGCCTTGACTTCGGCTTGAAAGACTTGTTTCTCCTGTAATAATGAAAGTATTTCATGCTAAAAAATGCAGATGAAAGCAATCATAATGCTATTTGGGTTAGACTGAGATTTTAATCAAGGCATGATAAGCTAACTTGTGACTAAAATCACATTATTCTGAGAATGTGATGTGGCTGAAAATAGTCTAAACAATTTTAAGTGAAAAGTCATCTTCATCATCATTTTCTGGTTGATCAGTCATAAACTGGTTGTAAGGTTGTCTGAGCATGTCTCTCCATTTGACCCTATCCTCTGGTTGGTCAGTCGTAAACTGGTTGTAAGGTTGTCTGAGTATATCTCTCCATTTGACCCTATCCTCTGGTTGATCAGTCGTAAACTGGTTGGAAGGTTGTCTGAGTATATCTCCATTTGACCCTATCCTCTGGTTGATCAGTCGTAAACTGGTTGTAAGGTTGTCTGAGCATGTCTCTCCATTTGACCCTATCCTCTGGTTGATAAGTCCTAAGACTGGTTGTAAGGTTGTCTGAGGATGTCTCTCCATTTGACCCTATCCTCTGGTTGATCAGTCGTAAACTGGTTGTAAGGTTGTCTGAGCATGTCTCTCCATTTGACCCTATCCTCTGGTTGATCAGTCCTAAGACTGGTTGTAAGGTTGTCTGAGCATGTCTCTCCATTTGACCCTATCCTCTGGTTGATCAGTCGTAAACTGGTTGTAAGGTTGTCTGAGCATGTCTCTCCATTTGACCCTATCCTCTGGTTGATCAGTCGTAAACTGGTTGTAAGGTTGTCTGAGCATGTCTCTCCATTTGACCCTATCCTCTGGTTGATCAGTCCTAAACTGGTTGTAAGGTTGTCTGAGCATGTCTCTCCATTTGACCCTATCCTCTGGTTGATCAGTCCTAAGACTGGTTGTAAGGTTGTCTGAGCATGTCTCTCCATTTGACCCTATCCTCTGGTTGATCAGTCCTAAGACTGGTTGTAAGGTTATCTGAGCATGTCTCTCCATTTGACCCTATCCTCTGGTTGATCAGTCCTGAGACTGGTTGTAAGGTTGTCTGAGCATGTCTCTCCATTTGACCCTATCCTCTGGTTGATCAGTCCTAAGACTGGTTGTAAGGTTGTCTGAGCATGTCTCTCCATTTGACCCTATCCTCTGGTTGATCAGTCCTAAACTAGTAGTAAGATTGAGCATGTCTCTCCATTTGACCCTATCCTCTGGTTGATCAGTCCTAAGACTGGTTGTAAGGTTGTCTGAGCATGTCTCTCCATTTGACCCTATCCTCTGGTTGATCAGTCCTAAACTGGTTGTAAGGTTATCTGAGCATGTCTCTCCATTTGACCCTATCCTCTGGTTGATCAGTCATAAACTGGTTGTAAGGTTATCTGAGCATGTCTCTCCATTTGACCCTATCCTCTGGTTGATCAGTCATAAACTGGTTGTAAGGTTGTCTGAACATGTCTCTCCATTTGACCATATCCTCTGGTTGATCAGCCGTAAACTGGTTGTAAGGTTATCTGAGCATGTCTCTCCATTTGACCCTATCCTCTGGTTGATCAGTCCTAAGACTGGTTGTAAGGTTATCTGAGCATGTCTCTCCATTTGACCCTATCCTCTGGTTGATCAGTCCTAAACTGGTAGTAAGGTTATCTGAGCATGTCTCTCCATTTGACCCTATCCTCTGGTTGATCAGTCCTAAGACTGGTTGTAAGGTTGTCTGAGCATGTCTCTCCATTTGACCCTATCCTCTGGTTGATCAGTCCTAAACTGGTAGTAAGATTGAGCATGTCTCTCCATTTGACCCTATCCTCTGGTTGATCAGTCCTAAGACTGGTTGTAAGGTTGTCTGAGTATGTCTCTCCATTTGACCCTATCCTCTGCAGCTCTTTTCATTTCAGCATAGGTTCATATTTTAATGCCCCTGCATGCCAGATGTAAAGGTGAGTCCTGTTTGTTCCCTTCCTCTATTCCCCTGGATATTGCCCTCTAATATCTTCTGTACAAGATTTTCATGTCACATAATGTGTCCCAGCAAACTCAATCTTTTGTATCATTTTCAATATTTGTCTTTGTGTGCCTACCTCAGTGAGACCATTGTCATTGGATCTTCTTTCTATCCAACTCATTTGTTCCATTCTACGGTATCACCACATTTGAAATGCTTCCAAGCTTTCTTCATTCTTCTTTGCTAGAGTCCATGTTTCAACCCCATACAGTCAAATTGGCCTTACACGAGTAGTGATTTTTCATTTTCTCAGTTCTATTCTGATATTCTTTCAGGTTAGCAATTTCTGCTTTTCTTAGAAGATCTTGTTTGCCAATGCAATCCTTGTCTTAATTTTTGTCTCATTGCAGACATCTTCTGTGATGGTTTGCCCTAAATATGTAAACCTCTGTCCAACACTAATGTTTGTGGGCATATGATACTGGTGGTACAAGTTCATCTTCAGTATTATCTAGTTTTCCCATTGACAAAACTACACCTAAGCTTGGGAAGAGGTTAGGCTATACATACTGATCAGACTGTGTAAGTAAGAATCACATGAAACATACTGATCAGACTATGTGAAACATACTGAATGTGAATGAAACAACTTCCAAGCAGTTCTTCCTCCTGGAAACAAGCTGTTTCATGGCAGTCTGGCTAACAATGTGAGAATCGACGCTGTGATCCCAAATGTGTTGAGCTTACTGAGGAGCCCCACATTGCACTAGTCAGGGCCCTGGTCCACCTTCTTAAGTATGCCTCAGTATATGAGGAGAGCCACTGTAACCCGCCACCAAAGAAAGTTGTCAAGAGCACCTAACTCAAGTACGAGTGACATTAGCAACAACAACACATTTCTCCTGCTGGAAATTTAATACAGAGCAAAGTCACAACGACAATCCCTGTACATTAGTTACTGGTATGATGTTTCAACATGAATCTTAATTCCAATTATACAGTGGTGGCGGCGGTAGGGTGGGGGAGGGCATGGGTAGGGTGAGGGGCGCGGCTCCTATTTATATTAATATGCAATTTACTTACACTACCTAAAGTAGTCACACAGCTTGGAATAAATTCATTTGAAATGCTAACAAAATGGAGAGAAAGAATTGTTAATTAGATTAATTTTAGTTAAACTTGACCTGATTTGATAGCTCCTTCTCTACATTAGTAAATAGATGTATTCTTGGACTGTTTCTTATAGTTTCTACAAGATGAGTATCTGATGAGCATGACTCAACCCTTCTTAGTCGTCTCTTATGACATGCCTGGCTGGCTAAAAAGGTAGTTCCATGGCAGAGACTGAAGTCTAGGATGAAGTGTTAGAGACTTCATTGTACGAAGCCACAACCTGATTATGAGTAGAGGTGGCTAGTTCTATTTCTTGTAGTAGAGGTGGCTAGTTCTATTTCTTGCCATTTTTCCTCCCCTAACAGTAAGCCAAGTGCCCATTTACAGCTGACAGGCTACAGTGTGCTCCTCTTTCAAGCCCCAGAAACACATTGACATTCAGCTAAATGATGCCACTATTTGTTGCATCTGTTACATAATCTGATCCAGTCAATGTCATCCTACAGGTGAGCCAGGCTGAATGGACATCATCCACCACTAGTGTCATGGATCATTTGCTAGTAGCCGCATGTCATGCACATCAACAACACAACAGGATTCTGGCATGGAACCAAAGTTGAAGCTCAAATGCACACAATTCTCACAGAAAATAGTTCCACGTTTGTTACAGATGACTTAGGCTGCATCAAGTGGGGACTGACTAACCTCAAGTTATCACAGACATGCAAAAGAAGGGAATAAATTACAAAACAAACAAGCAAAGTACGCACATATCATCAGATTTGTCAACACAGAATTTGGTTTCAGTTGGCTGTTAACAGTCCATATGGACAAACTAGACTAACTAAACGCACACATGATCATCAGAGGTCACTCTGAGAGTTCTAACATCAAGCAATGTGTCCAAAACGAACAATTGTTGCATTCTTTGATTTTCTTAAACTCTTCTCTCTTTCCTGCGATCCATCTCCACTTTGTTTTAAAATAAGTTCTCATTATGTGTTTTGCAGATTCAATTTTTAAAATGTATATCTAGTTCATTATTCTTGACTGTGAATCCTAGTCAATTATTATTAAAACTTACTTCTCTCTAGCTCATTAGTCATTATCTATGACTGGTATTCAGTATCTATGATATTCATTATCTATGACTAATATTCACTATCTATGACTCCAATATTCATTATCTATGACTGATATTCACTAGCTATAACTGATATTTTGTATCTATGACTGATATTCAGTATCTATGACTAATATTTATTATCTATGACTGATATTCAGTATCTATGACTGATATTCGTTATCTATGAAATTCACTATCTATGACTGATATTCATATCTATGACTGATATTCATATCTGTGACTGATATTCACTTTGACTGATATTCATATCTATGACTGATATTCATTATCTATTACTGATATTCATTATATATGACTGATATTCATTATCTATGACTGATATTCATTATCTATGACTGATATTCATTATCGATGATATTCACTATCTATAACTGATATTCATTATCTGTGACTAATATTCATTTTCTATGACAGATATTCCATATCTGTGACTAATATTCATTTTCTATGACAGATATTCCATATCTATGAATGATATTCATTATCTATGACTGATATTCATTATCTATGACTGACATTCACTATCTATGATATAATCATTATCTATGACTGATATTCAGCCACAAACCTAGAAGTGATAAATCTGTATATATTTTTTGCTGATGTTCTAGATCAGGGGTCTCAAACTCAAATCGGCCTAAAGTTTGTACCCTAGGATATCATTTCAGGTACTAGCTTTCACCGAATATGAATTGCATATTTGTGATAATACATTTTATTGCTTGACAAATGCTTGTTTCATCTTCAGCAAGTTGTCCCCTCTCATTTTTCTAACAACATCATTGTGTCTGGCCTTCCATCGCATCGTAATGGGTATGAACATTATAACCTTTTATCACTTTAAGCATTGAACCTTAAGCTTTGTACACAAATACAAATTTTGCCATTTATGATGGACATTGTTATCCCATCTACGAGTGTTGTCTTTTTAGACTACGTAACTTTCAAGAATTCTAATTTTAAAATGGTGATCAATACTTCCTCAGGCTAAATCTTTGTGAAAAACTACATGAAGGGAGGAAGAGAAAGTTGCAAGTAACCACTGGGAATTGTAACACTTTCATAACGCATGTCTTTATTGGTCACTAGTAACAGTTAATATAATAACAAATAATGCAAAGATGGCTGTTAGTGTTAGAACAAATATAAAATGATCTCCTACCGGCAAGAATAGAGCTCTATTTAGCATGAGAAGTAAATATTTAAAACTTTACTCTTTCACTTTGTAAAAAAGGTGCATGGGTTGGGATTGACAGAAAATGAATGAGCTTAATGAAAACCAAAAACCTGGCGAAATAGAGACTTAAATATAATATTCACATGGTGAGGCTGAAGATGGTGCACATTGAATGAGCCGACAGCAGCCAGTGACTCATAGCTGCTTATATCAGGGTTAGCTAACCAGAGCTTACAAAGACCATTTTCACCTCCAAGTGGCAGCCCTGAAAACAGGCCACATTTGTGCAGTCTGGCTGAGAATAGGGATCGCAATGGGGAGACAAATCTGGTACCAATAAAAGCCAGCTGAAACAAATGTGCCAAGTCAAAAAGCTCGGTGTAAATTACGACACAACGTCCTTCCCAGAACAAATGCTGAAGAATAAGAGGATAACTTTCTTTATGTTTATCCAGTGCCCTTCCTTGAGTGATCTGCCGGGGTTTGTATATGACACAAATAAGAATAGCACCACTGCCCCACAGAGAGCATGTTTGAAAAGGTGACTGTGTGACACGGCATAACACTGGCTATTGTTAGGTTATTTGTTAAGAGCAGCATAAATGGCACATAACAGACTGCAGGTCTACTTTGCTCTAATGTTTCAGTCTATTTAGATGGATTCGCACATAGGTTAACCACCTTCCAAAAAACTGGTTGTATATAGACTCTGCAGAGTCTTCTAAACCAGCAAAAAGAAGTTAAATTAAGTTAAATTATAAGGTTTTTATCATTTGTTGAACAATCTCTGTTCTGTACAGTAAGTAACCTCATATTTAATGGATGTCTTCTTTCTAGTCAGATCATGTTTTGTTTTTTTGTTTTAGAAAATGTACATAGCTCTGATGTGGCACATGTCCTATTTTCTTGTCCAAACTTTCTAATTCCTAATCAAATAAGAAAATGCCCATTATGTGGCGGACAGCAGTTTGAGACCCCTGTTCTATATGATCATAAATTGGACTACTTTACATGAGAAGTCTGTGGGCCTTGCGGATGACCTGTACTTCATATTCAGTCAAGCTGTTCTCTAGAGTGCTGTATAGAAGCAATTCCTCGTGAATCTCTTCCTTCTGGTGCAGCTGGTAGTCTGTCTGCTGCCTTGGGTTAATGTGAGGATAAGGGTGGCCGAGGCTTGCTGGGGCATGACTGGATAAGCAAGATGATGATTTACACAAACAAGTCAAACTGGCAATTAATTCCATCAAGATCTGGCTGACAGAAACAAAGGACTGAACAATGACAAATAACTCAGAACTTTCACCAATATACTTTTACAAACATAGTCCACCTTACCACAATGAACATTTTACAACATAAACTTTCTTTCTTACACAAGGTCAGTGTCAAAATGCAGTGTTTTAAAATGTATATGTTGTATTTAAAGAAATACATGACTGAATTTGGTATCGCACAACACAACAGATGGGAGCTATTGATGTGGATGGTGCTGTCATACAAGCACAATATTCACTCAGCTGGTATTGAACAGTGACTGTTTTGTTAGAACTAATTTGATAAATTGGCAGTGTTGTTCCAGTGACGTTCCTGTGTTAGCTCTAAGACATGAACAACTCCAATCACAGAAAGAGGTGTGGAGAGTAGCTCTAAGACATGAACAACTCCAATCACAGAAAGAGGTGTGGAGAGTAGCTCTAAGACATAAACAACTCCAATCACAGAAAGATGTGTGGAGAGTAGCTCTAAGACATAAACAACTCCAATCACAGAAAGATGTGTGGAGAGTAGCTCTAAGACATGAACAATCACAGAAAGATGTGTGGGGAGTAGCTCTAAGACATAAACAACTCCAATCACAGAAAGATGTGTGGAGAGTAGCTCTAAGACATAAACAACTCCAATCACAGAAAGATGTGTGGAGAGTAGCTCTAAGACATGAACAATCACAGAAAGATGTGTGGGGAGTAGCTCTAAGACATAAACAACTCCAATCACAGAAAGATGTGTGGAGAGTAGCTCTAAGACATAAACAACTCCAATCACAGAAAGATGTGTGGAGAGTAGCTCTAAGGCATGAACAATCACAGAAAGATGTGTGGAGAGTAGCTCTAAGACTTGATTGATACAGCATACAAATTGATTAACAAAATGTTGATACCTTGTTTATATGCTTAAATTATTTGGAACTGTATGACTTATGTACTTGTGTTTGGTGATATATGTTTTGTTATGTTATCAATTCAAATATTAGCATTTTAAAATTGTGCATTCAATTTTCACTGACTGCATATAACACACTGTTTTACATGGTTCATCTACATAAGACAGATATCACATAACATGGACAGCTTATGACACAGAGACCATACAACATTGTGATCTCAACACACACAAATCACACGACACAGAGGTTATATGACTTAGAGATTACATGAGATAGACAGCACATGGCACAGAGGCCACATGACGTAGCGATCACATAACACATATATCTCATATAACACAGATCACATAACACAAATATAGCCTACACACAGATCACACAACACAGATATCACATACACACATATCACATAACACATATCACATTCACACATAGATCACATACACACATAGATCACATACACACAGATCACAGATATCTCATTCCAACAGATCACATAACACAGACAGCACATATACATAGATCACATGCACACAGATCACATAACACAGATAGCACATATACATATATCACATAACACAGATAGCACAGATACATAGATCACATAACACAGATATCACATATACACAGATCACATCACACAGATAGCACATATACACAGATCACATAACACAGATCACAGATCACATAACACAGATATCACATACACACAGATCACATAACACAGATCACATACACACAGATCACATAACACAGATCACATAACACAGATATCACATATACACAGATCACATAACACAGATATCACATACACACAGATCACATAACACAGATATCACATACACACAGATCACATAACACAGATCACATAACACAGATATCACATACACACAGATCACATAACACAGATATCACATACACACAGATCACATAACACAGATATCACATACACACAGATCACATAACACAGATATCACATACAGTCAGATCACATGACACAGAGATCACATGATATACAAGTCTGGACAACTAATTGCTAGTTAGGGCTAATTCTACAAGCACACATGTTATGTTATGTACTCCACAACATGGTACACAAAACGCATTCAGACACACAGGAAAGCACTTGAAGCTGTCATTGTCAAAATGAATGTCAGGTTACAATCATTTATATACACTTCACAAATAAAACAAGAACCTAAAAGAAAATAGTTTGAAAGTTTTCAAAATCTTCTTCAACTTATTGTTTTTAAAGTTGTAAATCGAAGAAAATACTTGAATGTCCATTTAGGTGTATTTGTAATTGTAACGCAGTTTTCATGATGTACATGTTCAAACCTACTTCCATCTTAGGTGGGGCCATAAGTTGGATAAATAATACACTTTCCTATTTTTTTAAATTTGAATAACAATCATTTATGTTCCATTGTTGGGCCAGGGTTACAGAACTGAGAAATATATGCCACTAGAACGGCCGACATCACGCAGTGTGCAGGTTAGAGTTTTTTAATCACCTCCTTACTTGCTTTTGTTGTCACTAGATTGTTTGCATTTTCTTATTCCACAATCAATAGTTCTTCTTCTTATTATTCTTCTTCGTACGCAGTCAGACAGTAACCATTATTTTTTCGAAAAAAGCGGCGTTCATCCTGAGGCTGTCGCCACTGCCATACAGCTTGTCTTGCAGTTCCACTGGTTATGGCCACATCTGCTCTCTCTGATCCTCGTATGTCGCAATCAATAGTTCAACTCAATTCAAATGCCATCTCCAGTATAATTGTTGGCTGCAATGGATCTCCAACAACAATCCAACAAACTCTATCTTTCACCCTGGTGGTGCACACAGAGAGACAGACTGGTGCTGCTAATCCATTGTTTCATGTTATCCTCCCACATGTAGCACTGCCTACTTCATGCTTGACTGCCTTGAACCTTTCCCTCTAGTATTGTTTTCACAAAAATGTCATGTCTTTTATTGTGGCCCAAATATATTATTTGTCGGCTCTTTATGACTTCCAACAGTTCTCATTAACCCTAGTTTCTCAAGGACTTCTATATTAATTGGCTTTTGTTTCCATAGAATGCGATCCATTTTATTGAAAATCCACATCTCCAGGGATTTTATTCCATCTTTTGTTTGTTCATTGCCTAAGTTCCAACATCATACAGTAGTGCTGAGTACATAGAACACTTGATCATTCTTATTTTTAAGCTGTAGCCTAGCTATCCAGATGAGAACATCTACTCCATTCTGCTTGGCCATACCTATTCCCCTCTTGATTCCAGTTTCACACTTGCCATCATTGGTTATTACATGCCCAAGACATGAGAAACTTGTCACCTGCTCCAGTACCTCTCCACTTGCCATCATTGGTTATTACATGCCCAAGACATAAGAAACTTGTCACCTGCTCCAGTACCTCTCCACTTGCCATCATTGGTTATTACATGCCCAAGACATGAGAAACTTGTCACCTGCTCCAGTACCTCTCCACTTGCCATCATTGGTTATTACATGCCCAAGACATGAGAAACTTGTCACCTGCTCCAGTACCTCTCCACTTGCCATCATTGGTTATTACATGCCCAAGACATAAGAAACTTGTCACCTGCTCCAGTACCTCTCCACTTGCCATCATTGGTTATCACATGCCCAAGACATGAGAAACTTGTCACCTGCTCCAGTACCTCTCCACTTGCCATCATTGGTTATTACATGCCCAAGACATGAGAAACTTGTCACCTGCTCCAGTACCTCTCCACTTGCCATCATTGGTTATTACATGCCCAAGACATAAGAAACTTGTCACCTGCTCCAGTACCTCTCCACTTGCCATCATTGGTTATTACATGCCCAAGACATAAGAAACTTGTCACCTGCTCCAGTACCTCTCCACTTGCCATCATTGGTTATTACATGCCCAAGACATAAGAAACTTGTCACCTGCTCCAGTACCTCTCCACTTGCCATCATTGGTTATTACATGCCCAAGACATGAGAAACTTGTCACCTGCTCCAGTACCTCTCCACTTGCCATCATTGGTTATTACATGCCCAAGACATGAGAAACTTGTCACCTGCTCCAGTACCTCTCCACTTGCCATCATTGGTTATTACATGCCCAAGACATGAGAAACTTGTCACCTGCTCCAGTACCTCTCCACTTGCCATCATTGGTTATTACATGCCCAAGACATAAGAAACTTGTCACCTGCTCCAGTACCTCTCTATTTACTCTGATGTCCAATTTGGGCTTCTCCTTTGCACTGCTAATTATCAGTTTTTTTTTAAATACTAACGTGTAGGCCACACACTGCACTGCACTTTTTTACTTGCTCCACAAGTTCTTGTAATTCCTCACACTTTCAGAGCATAATGAAGATTGTTTATTATTCTTCCGTTCACTTTTTGTCAAGACATTTCTCTGACTTTCCTGAAGACATTTTCAGTGTACAGGTTAAAGAGGAAAGATGGCAGCACACACCTTTGCCGCACATCTCTTTCTATAGCAATGTTTGATGAGCAGTTATTTTTTCATTTTTGTTGCTATTTGCTCCCAGTACAATTTACAATGAGTTTGATATCTTTCCCATCGAGACCTATTTCCTGGAGACATGTAATTTGCTGCTCATATTCGACTCTGTCAAAAGCTTCCTTGCATATGAAGGACATTCAAAGAGTCTCATACAGGTTCTATATTTTTCAGCCAACATTCTGATACAAAATATGGCTTTTCTGGGACTGCTGTTTTTACAAAAACCAAAATGTTGCTATCTATTTATCTACTTCTCTATCTATTTTATTTATATTAAATATTTTTTTTTTTAAATAGTTAATGATCTTTTAAAAAGCTGGTGCAAAAGTCTAAATAATTCCATGCATGGGTCACATAGAAAGATTAGTTTAGTGTAACTCAGAAGCACTGTTTCAGAGTTAGTTAAACTGCACGTGAAACAACAGGAGATGAGTAACAAAACTGTGAGTAATGAGCAGCAGACAAGCCAACCACTCACTGGATCCTGCGCAGGACTGCGGCAGTGGATGCCACATGGTAAAATCTAGAGGCAGATCGAGGATGTGGGAGAAGAGCATAAATTATTTGAAGATAATAACTACAGAGGCAGCAAACAGTGGTAATATGTGAAGTGTGTATGAGTGTTCACATAGAAATATTAATAGCTGTAATTTGTGAAGTGTGTACGAGTGTTCACATAGAAATATTAATAGCGGTAATTTGTGAAGTATGTATGAGTGTTCACATAGAAATATTAATAGCGGTAATTTGTGAAGTATGTATGAGTGTTCACATAGAGGCATTAGGAGTGTTAATATGTGAAGTGTGTATGAGTGTTCACATAGAAATATTAATAGTGGTAATTTGTGAAGTGTGTATGAGTGTTCAGATAGAGGCATTAGGAGTGGTAATATGTGAAGTCTGTATGAGTGTTCACATAGAAATATTAATAGTGGTAATTTGTGAAGTATGTATGAGTGTTCACATAGAGGCATTAGGAGTGTTAATATGTGAAGTGTGTATGAGTGTTCACATAGAAATATTAATAGCGGTAATTTGTGAAGTATGTATGAGTGTTCACATAGAAATATTAATAGTGGTAATTTGTGAAGTGTGTATGAGTGTTCAGATAGAAATATTAATAGTGGTAATTTGTGAAGTGTGTATGAGTGTTCAGATAGAGGCATTAGGAGTGGTAATATGTGAAGTCTGTATGAGTGTTCACATAGAAATATTAATAGTGGTAATTTGTGAAGTATGTATGAGTGTTCACATAGAGGCATTAGGAGTGTTAATATGTGAAGTGTGTATGAGTGTTCACATAGAAATATTAATAGCGGTAATTTGTGAAGTATGTATGAGTGTTCACATAGAAATATTAATAGTGGTAATTTGTGAAGTGTGTATGAGTGTTCAGATAGAAATATTAATAGTGGTAATTTGTGAAGTGTGTATGAGTGTTCAGATAGAGGCATTAGGAGTGGTAATATGTGAAGTCTGTATGAGTGTTCACATAGAAATATTAATAGTGGTAATTTGTGAAGTATGTATGAGTGTTCACATAGAGGCATTAGGAGTGTTAATATGTGAAGTGTGTATGAGTGTTCACATAGAAATATTAATAGCGGTAATTTGTGAAGTATGTATGAGTGTTCACATAGAAATATTAATAGTGGTAATTTGTGAAGTGTGTATGAGTGTTCAGATAGAAATATTAATAGTGGTAATTTGTGAAGTGTGTATGAGTGTTCAGATAGAGGCATTAGGAGTGGTAATATGTGAAGTCTGTATGAGTGTTCACATAGAAATATTAATAGTGGTAATTTGTGAAGTATGTATGAGTGTTCACATAGAGGCATTAGGAGTGTTAATATGTGAAGTGTGTATGAGTGTTCACTTAGAGGCATTAGGAGTGGTAATATGTGAAGTGTGTATGAGTGTTCACTTAGAGGCATTAGGAGTGGTAATATGTGAAGTGTGTATGAGTGTTCACTTAGAGGCATTAGGAGTGGTAATATGTGAAGTGTGTATGAGTGTTCACTTAGAGGCATTAGGAGTGGTAATATGTGAAGTGTGTATGAGTGTTCACTTAGAGGCATTAGGAGTGGTAATATGTGAAGTCTGTATGAGTGTTCACTTAGAGGCATTAGGAGTGGTAATATGTGAAGTGTGTATGAGTGTTCACTTAGAGGCATTAGGAGTGGTAATATGTGAAGTCTGTATGAGTGTTCACTTAGAGGCATTAGGAGTGGTAATATGTGAAGTCTGTATGAGTGTTCACTTAGAGGCATTAGGAGTGGTAATATGTGAAGTCTGTATGAGTGTTCACTTAGAGGCATTAGGAGTGGTAATATGTGAAGTGTGTATGAGTGTTCAGATAGAGGCATTAGGAGTGGTAATATGTGAAGTGTGTATGAGTGTTCACTTAGAGGCATTAGGAGTGGTAATATGTGAAGTCTGTATGAGTGTTCACTTAGAGGCATTAGGAGTGGTAATATGTGAAGTCTGTATGAGTGTTCACTTAGAGGCATTAGGAGTGGTAATATGTGAAGTGTGTACGAGTGTTCACTTAGAGGCATTAGGAGTGGTAATATGTGAAGTGTGTACGAGTGTTCACTTAGAGGCATTAGGAGTGGTAATATGTGAAGTGTGTACGAGTGTTCACTTAGAGGCATTAGGAGTGGTAATATGTGAAGTGTGTATGAGTGTTCACTTAGAGGCATTAGGAGTGGTAATATGTGAAGTGTGTACGAGTGTTCACTTAGAGGCATTGTCTGCTCTTGTCTTATCCACATGTGTCGTGAGGCATCGTGGGAAGTTGTAGTTTTCTGTCCAGGGACAGACATGTCGGTGAAGTAGTCGTCATCCCATGACGATTTAGAATATCCGCAACATTTCCTATTCATTCTCGGTCTGTCACAGTTGCAAAAACCTGATCGCTGTGTCCTACAGGCACAAAGCAGCAGATAGTCCGATTGCATTCTTATTAGGTGTCTGAACCACTTGACTGTCTCCTCATTAATACATTTAGTGCAGTGTCTTGCTTCAACGATGTTTCGCACCTCTTCATTGCGCATTCTGTCTCTCCTAGTTACGTTGATTGTTTTTCAGAGGCATCTCATCTCACTATGTTGTGATCTTTCTCTCTAGAGATTTCCTTTCTTCCTCAGAATTTCTTGGTAGATGTTTCTTGTTGGTCTCCAGCATTATTCTGTCCATGTATGTGTTGAAGAGCAGGGGCAACAACACAGACCCTTGTCTCACCCCGGTTATCTCCATTGCTTCGGTCACACCATCTGTTGTTTTTGCTACACTTTAACACCCTTGGTACAGTGCTCTAATATTCTTTATTAACTGGCCCGGTACTCTGTAGTCATCTAGAATGACCCATAGTATATTTCTGTCTACTCTGTCAAAAGCCTTTTCTAGATATATGAATGCATTGTAGTTTCCGTTGGTATTCAATATTTATTTAGATTAATTATTAATAATTCATACATTCGTATGTGAATTAATACATCTACTTGGGCCAAGAAACTACGAACTCCCATGACATCCATAAAGAGATTTCAGGGTGGTTCAGCTTCAACCGCATCAAGACAGTACTTCAACATATAAAAACCAACAAAGCAAGAGTTCACACCTTCAACAGCCTGATCATTCTAGCCATGGTATATGCCTGCGAGGTATGGAACCAACGAAAAAGTGACAAGGTGCTCAACGAGCTATGGAGCATAGAACACTGTCCCTTTCACTACGAGACCACATCCGCAACACAGCCATCAGGAGTCAAACCTGATTCATCGACGTCGTAGATCTGGCTTTGCTAAGAAAGTACACAGTTGGGAGGGCCACGTGGTACGCATGCCTGACAATAGATGGACACACGAAGTGATGTCATGGTGGTCCTACACCTATAATCGTTGTCTCGGACGTCAACCAATGATATGGAGAGATGGCCTTCGACAAGAACTTGGTCTGGCATGGTACTTAATGACAAAGGATGAGTTTCTACAACATTTGGCTACCTGACATAGGGCACAAAATGTACCTGAATGAACTCCAGGATTACAGTAGTTATTAATAAAGATATTAATAGTGGTAATATGTGGAGTGTGTATGAGTGTTCACATAGAGGCATTAATAGTGGTAATATGTGGAGTGTGTATGAGTGTTCACATAGAGGCATTAATAGTGGTAATATGTGGAGTGTGTATGAGTGTTCACATAGAGGCATTAATAGTGGTAATATGTGGAGTGTGTATGAGTGTTCACATAGAGGCATTAATAGTGGTAATATGTGGAGTGTGTATGAGTGTTCACATAGAGGCATTAATAGTGGTAATATGTGGAGTGTGTATGAGTGTTCACATAGAGGCATTAATAGTGGTAATATGTGGAGTGTGTATGAGTGTTCACATAGAGGCATTAATAGTGGTAATATGTGGAGTGTGTATGAGTGTTCACATAGAGGCATTAATAGTGGTAATATGTGGAGTGTGTATGAGTGTTCACATACTTGCACTGTTTTCTGCCTCGCTTAACTGTAATGTCAAGTTTCGTGGATCATTGGTTTTTTTAAAATAAATTCTTTCTTAAAATATTAGTGTTACAGTGAAATAGTCTTTTTTTATTTTAAATACAAGTTGCACACATCTCCATATACAATTTGTAGTCTTAGTTGAATAATACTAAGATTAATCAGCTTCTGTAATCGTTCTTAAAGTGATTTCATCCTGCAACATTAAGTAATACAATTTTCCTGTCTGGTGTTCAAATATAAATCTGTATTATTTTATATGTAAGACTTGGTCTGACAAGCGTATTGCAAAGTGGAACAAGATTCAAATATGGAGGAAATAATTCTATATTGAAGCATCCTTTATTGAATGCTCTACATGGTCTAAGGGAGGTAGCTGGAAAAATGGAAGAGGATCAAAAGAAGTTGGCATTCAATAAACGTAAATAAAATTATGTGTCAACTTGTAGGCAGTCTGTCAAATGTGTTCAATTTCAAACTACAACTAACAAGGCAGTTTATCAAATGTGCCAATTTCAAACTACAACTAACTAGGCAGTTTATCAAATGTGCCAATTTCAAACTACAACTAACTAGACAGTTTATCAAATGTATCAAATTCAAACTACAACTAACTAGGCAGTTTATCAAATGTATCAAGTTCAAACTACAACTCACTAAGCAATTTATCAAATGTGTCAATTTCAAACTAGAACTAATTAGATAGTTTATCAAATGTATCAAGTTCAAACTACAACTCACTAAGCAATTTATCAAATGTGTCAATTTCAAACTAGAACTAATTAGATAGTTTATAAAATGTATCAAATTCAAACTGCAACTAACAATGCAGTTTGTTAAAGGTTAATGTTGAGAGCTCGACTTCATTGACATGGATTACCCTATATGATTCAGTCTCTATCAGCAGAAAGGTATCCCGCCCGATAGAGAGCATCGCAGAAAGCACAAACTCCGTAGCTCCAGGGATCTCCTGAAAAATTGACATCATCAACCAACCGTCGCAGCTCGAATTCGAACCCCGACCATCTGAACACAAGACAAACGGCTTGACCACTTCGCTATGGAGACCCTTTAAGGCAGTTTATCAAATGTGTTAAGTTCAAACTATAACTAACAAACCAGTCTATCAAATGTGTCAATTTCAAACTGCAACTAACAAACCATTCTATCAAATGTGTCAAGTTCAAACTACAACTAACAAACCAGTCTATCAAATGTGTCAATTTCAAACTGCAACTAACAAGGCAGTCTATAAAATGTGTCAAGTTCAAACTACAACTAACAAACCAGTATATCAAATGTGTCAAGTTCAAACTACAACTAACTGATATTTTCCAGTACTTGTAGATGTATTCTTTGTTACAAAATCTTCATCTCTTAACACAAAGTTTACATTTATTGCCAAGTTATTTCAATTCAGAAACTTATTTTAATCTTCAACTCTGCTTATGCACATGCTCCTCTGAAAAATGAGTTATTCAGACTTGTATTCCTGTATCATATATACGTTCCTGTTTCTCAAGCTTTTTCTGAAATTCTGAAGTCTAATCAACATTCTGCATGTAGGCAAAACATCAATTGGAGAGACTTCTACCCTAAAAGGTATCTTCAAATGTTCAAAAGCTTCAAAGTGAAGCTAGCTAACAGTTTCCAAACAAGACAATAAGAAACAACATAGAGCTAATAGGTAAAGGGACTTTCCAAGAAAGCAGAACATGGATCTTTGACCAAGCATGCACACAAGTTAGCAAACACTTACTTTTGGAGACCTTCACCGAGGACATTTTGTACTGTTGAGTCAGCTGTTCCTTTCAGTTGCCTGCGACTGTCTTTTCCTAATACACATGAGAAAATAATACAGGATCGTTAATATTACAGCAAAATTGTACTAAAAGTGTTAGAAAATATTAGTGCTTGAAAACTATCCGGAGCAAACGAAATTAAGCACTCTGATCATCAGAAGTGGTCCAACTGACATACAAATGCTTCGGCACCTTAACTTCTTGACACTTTACGAGGGTTGTGCCCATTTTGGTCATGACTCAGACCTGTTCTGTCAGATTTTTTTGTATTGCAAACTTTAATTTTTTTTTTTTTTGCTTAGATGTTTGCCTCACTAGTTTCTACTGGCGGAGGCGCGCCATTTCCACCCCAGACCGTAGTCAATTGGGCGATATCAGGACGCATAAACCAGTGCTTGGATGCATGTGCGCGTCTGTATGTACCTATGCTAGGTTTGTGCGCCCTCAGAAGCTAGCCCAACCAAAGTGCAATGGAAGGGCTTTACCACGAGGGCGCGTGTGAAAGTTGTGCAAGGGTGTGACGTGGGATAGAGTCAAATGAAACAGAGTGAGGTAAGAGAAGAGAGACTTGAGATAACTTAACGTTTTTATACTGGTTTAGAAGACTCAGAGTCCGTATACAACCAGTTACATTTGCATTACCCAAAAAAAAAAAGAAAAAGAAGAGGAAAACAAAAAAACCCTGCTCTAACTTAACGTCTTTATACTGGTTTAGAAGACTCTGCAGAGTCTGTATACAACCAGTTCCTCTAAAAGCTATGTGCATCCAATCTATTCTTAAATGCATTAACTGTCCCTGCCTCCTCCACTATATCCTGGGGCAATGCATTCACCACTCTCTGACTAAAAAAAATAATATCATAATATCCAATCTAGACCTTTCTTTAGCTCATTTGTATCTGTGCCCTCTTGTTCTTGTTGGTGGTTGTATTTTGAAAAATGTGTTATAACCTTTCCTGTGATATCATCTTATAAATCTGTATTAAGTCACCTCGAATTCTTCTCTTTTCTAGACACTGTAGGCCGGTTTTTCTGAATCTTTCTTCTGGAATCCTACTATCAGTTTTGTCGCTCTTCTTCGTATCCTTTCCAGCATGTTTATATCTCCTCTACGATAAGGACTCCACACCTGTACACAGTACTCCAATCTAGGTCTAACTAGTGCTTTACATAGTTTGACAATCACTTCCTTACTCCTATGTTTAATATTTCTTTTTATCATACCTAACATTGCATTTGTCTTTTTCACGGCTACCCAGACTTGCTCACTCACCTTACCTGTATGATCTATTATAGCCCTTAGGTCCCTTTCCTTATCTATCATTCTAATATTGTTTTCGCATATTCTGTAATTATGTTCCATATTGGATCTACCCATGTGGATGACTGTACATTTATTTATATTAAACTCCATTTGCCATCTCACAGACCAGTCTCAAATTGTATCTAAATCCGACCTCAATATATCCACTTCTGCTATAGATGAGACACTCCTACATAGTATTGTGACGTCCGCAAATTCTTCAATCATGGATACATTATCTTCTGATTGTCAGACAAGAGTCTTATTCATTCAGCCACCTTGAGGTGATAATGGAGGATCCCATAATAGATTGAGTAGATTTTTAATATAATTTTGAATTTAGCCCGGGCAGTAGCCGTTAAGTCTACTCTTTTCGATTTCCAACTGCCGAGAGATTTTTAACGTGTGGGAAACTGCACACGGATGTCTGATCTCTACTGTCCAGAGATTTGGGGAAATATCAGAAAGTCCATGTGAAAAAATTCTGGTCTCCGGCATCTGAGGCCGATGTCTTACCTCGAGACCACTCAGTCCCCAAAATAATAGCCAAGGAGAAGAAATTGTGTCTTCTACAGACATTTATCAAAAACAAACATAAAAATATCCTGTCTAGAGGCAGATCTTACTAAAGTACAGTATTAAAGGATAAAATGTCTGAAGTTAAGCATAAAAACTACATGCACAGTTTAAAAATAACTATAAAAATACGGCCAAGAACCCATGCCATGCTGCATACTGGCAATATTGTGTTAGGATCACACATTCTTGACAAAAGACACACTATGGGTAATCACACCAGCCGCCTTTACTTCTTAGACTGTTCTGGTACCAACTTTATTAGGTTGGGTCAATCCTGGATCCATTTGTGATGCAACAAAAATATGTCTACAGTTAAATCTTAGTGCTAAATGGAAAGAAAAAAAAGTTACGCCATTGCTAATTAAATATTTATCATCAACATTTTTTTATAAGCAAATAGCATTTTATCAGAAATAATTTCTTCTTGGTTTACATGCTATGCAAATCGTCTCCAGTGTATGTGCCAATGTGTTTTTAACCTTTATGACACTAGCGTCAATCCAAACCGACTGAAGTTACGAAAATCACACAACTATGATCGATCCAAATCAACTTACGATATGTTGTATAACGACTGCCGTTCTTATAAAATACAACGGCTACATAGAAATAGTCTGAACAATACTGCTCATTTCATTGTAGAGAGTTCCGACCTTTACGGTTACATACAAATAATGGTGATTTTTTTGCATTTGTGTTTGGCTTCTGGGAACAATTTCTAATGATTTTCGCTTGGATTTGAAGATTCACCCATTACTGAGAATTGGGAAGTTAAGTTTCTGCAACAGATTTTTCGGAGGTAAATCTATTTAGTTTGTTTACACAGATACAATAATTATGTTTATAGTCGGAAGTGACAGATATGGCCATTATGGTAAACATTTTTCAACCAAGCGATGTCGAAAGCGGGTGAGTCTATATATTTGTGCTGTTTTTCAACACTATCACCTTCATCTTCTCGTATCTCAGAAACTAACACACGCAACAATAAAAACAATAACACCAACAAACTCTTTATTCATTTATTTCTCTACTCACAAACAAATCATATCAATAGACCGCCAAATAAAAAGGTTACAGGCTCTCAAAGTCAACTGCCATAGAACAATGTCATGCGCTGTAAAATAATGCAGCTGCAGGGGAAACTGCGTAATTTTTGTAATGCATTGTCATAATGGTTAATCCATCATTTTATGTTCTGAGTTGCTTATTTCACTGAAGACCTTCTACTGATTATTTGTCAGTGTTATGTTCACCCAGCATTAAACCAATGATTATTACTGTAACATCTTTACATCTCTCAAGAAAAACTTCCAAGGCTTGGCTATTTGCAAAGATAAGCTTGCTGGCACGGTAAACAACGCTAGTGGAACACACACACTCTTACTCAACATATTGGTTGTTTTGTTACTTATATGTTTCAGACAAATAGTCACTAAGCGACCACTATATTTTCTTTAAAACTAATGTTATTGTACACATTCCTTCTCTGAAAACATTCCTACTCTGTAAACAGTAAACATTCCTTCTCTGAAAACATTCCTACTCTGAAAACAGAAAACATTCTAGAACCTCAATTCCTTGAAATCTATCCCTATATTATCTTATAGAAATTCCCAATGTAGATCATCACTAGCCCCAAATCTTATCTCTGTTTCCTTCTTCTTGAAAAATTAATGAAAGCAAGAAAAAACAAAATTAATAACAGAAAAGATAAGAAAAAAAATTACAATATAATTAAAACAAACTACACAGATCTTCTTCTTCTTCGTATGCTGTCAGACGTCAACTTGAATTTGTTTAAAGAAAGCAGCTGTCATCCTGAGGCTGTCGACACTGCCATAGAGCTTGTCTAGTGTTGGCACTGGTGATGGCCCCATGTGCTTTCTCTAGTCCTTGTATGTTGGGCAATTTTGCAGCAGATGTTCAGCGGTCATTTTCCCTGTACCACATGTGCCATCGTCAGTGCCACCTATCTTCAAACTACACAGATCTGATTTTGCAAACAAACAAAAAGAAAGATTCAGATGCCTCAAACTAACTTACCCCCACTTTTGCTGTACATTTTCCCAGCTTTAATGAAAGCAAAGAAACATCTAAAAAATGCTCGAACTATGGACCAACGTAGAACAGCAACTGGGTCAATACCTGATGAACAAACAGAGTTCAAGTAAGCACAGTGGCAAAGTTAAAAATGTTCATAGCACCACAATTTCTACTGGTAATACTTTCACGCCTACTTTGTTTATGTTTATTGACATAAAGCCATTATTCTTGTGTGAATCCTGGGCATTCTTACCGGGAAGACATCACAGAGAATATGTATCTGCACCTGGACAAAGTTATAAAAGGTGACTAAAAGAGTGTTGCATAAGGCTAGCAACTTCATATTGTTCAGAAACTACTACTACAAAAACACAAAGTACTTTTGGTTCAATCTTCCATTAGGGAGCCACCAATAGTGGTGGGCCTATGCTTCACCAGAAGCGAAATGGAGAAGTAGTCAAATGAGACAGGGTTGGGCAGATAAAATATGAATGACTACTTGACATGTAGAGATGTCACTATCTAGTACCATTCTAGTTAGATGACAAATTTGTTCTACTTGTATGTGGTGGGCTAAATGAAATCACTTTGTCATCCTAAATCCCTTTCTTGTATTATTGCTTCTATCTATTCTAGTATCATTATCAGTATGTGTGGAGCATGAGAGTCAGTTGAGTGAGGAATAGATCCACTGTGTCATAACAAGCATGTCATTGAAGGTATCAAGGTGATGTTGCAGTTATACCCATAGGCATGGAAGGACATCAAATATTCTCCAATATGCCGTAAGACATGACAAGGAGATAGCTTGCATTTATGAAATGCCATGCAAGACTTCAGTCATATGTCCTCGGTATAAACTGAGGAAAAAAGCTCTCATTGGGATTAAATTAAATTGGCAAAGCAAGTGAAGTCTCAGATATGTGGTAAAATTGGCAGAGAATCTCGTAGCAAGTGAAGTCTCAGATATGTGGTGTGCAGAACCCACTGGCTTGCGTTAAATGGTCTGCCACGGATCAATACATTTATAGATCATTGGTCAAATGATCACATCCGTCAATTGGATAGAGAATACTGGCACTCAAGGAGGTAATTTATAATACCCACTGTGTGAGGAAAAGTTCCAATACACCACCAAAACCCACTGTGTGAGAACGCACTCCAATGACCACCAAAACCCACTGTGTGAGAACGCACTCCAATGACCACCAAGACCCACTGTGTGAGAACGCACTCCAATGACCACCAAGACCCACTGTGTGAGAACGCACTCCAATGACCACCAAAACCCACTGTGTGAGAACGCACTCCATTGACCACCAAAACCCACTGTGTGAGAACGCACTCCAATGACCACCAAAACCCACTGTGAGAACGCACTCCAATGACCACCAAAACCCACTGTGTGAGAACGCACTCCAATGACCACCAAAACCCACTGTGTGAGAACGCACTCCAATGACCACCAAGACCCACTGTGTGAGAACGCACTCCAATGACCACCAAAACCCATTGTGTGAGAATGCTCCAAGACCCACTGTGTGAGAACGCACTCCAATGACCACCAAAACCCATTGTGTGAGAATGCTCCATGACCACCAAAACTAGTCCCAACTTTGGTTGAAATAAAATATGAAACCACTTAGGGTAGAGGATTCCTCAACTCATTACACAATGCGGGTATGATCTCAGGTCTGTTGAGTGTAGAAGAGGCATTTGAGTTTGAAAGAAAGCTCTGGAAACACAACCCCAAGCATGAAGAAGACAGAAAAATGGAATACACATGAGCTCAGGTGGCCTTATAAAAGTTCCACGACAGGTAGTATATTCCCTGGTTACCTCAAGCGAAAGTTAGATATGAAGGGAAAATTAAACATTCTCCAAGTCAATATCTTTAGACTTGGATCAAATACCTTAGAGCTAAGAAAGCAGCTACAAGAACTCAATGTCCACAAAGCACTGATACAGAAAACTCTGCTAGTTGATAGAGAACACACTATGACAATTTGCAAGTGTGACCGGTGCAACAGCATCACTACATTGCTCAGAAATGATATCCAAGGTGACATGTACAATGCAAGAAACAATGGAAATGATATCCAAGGTGACCTGTACAATGCAAGAAACAATGGAAATGATATCCAAGGTGATGTGTACAATGCAAGAAACAATGGAGATGATATCCAAGGTGACATATACAATGCAAGAAACAATGGAAATGATATCCAAGGTGACATGTACAATGCAAGAAACAATGGAAATGATATCCAAGGTGACATGTACAATGCAAGAAACAATGGAAATGATATCCAAGGTGACATGTACAATGCAAGAAACAATGGAAATGATATCCAAGGTGACATGTACAATGCAAGAAACAATGGAAATGATATCCAAGGTGACATGTACAATGCAAGAAACAATGGAAATGATATCCAAGGTGACATGTACAATGCAAGAAACAATGGAAATGATATCCAAGGTGACATGTACAATGCAAGAAACAATGGAAATGATATCCAAGGTGACATGTACAATGCAAGAAACAATGGAAATGATATCCAAGGTGACATGTACAATGCAAGAAACAATGGAAATGATATCCAAGGTGACATGTACAATGCAAGAAACAATGGAAATGATATCCAAGGTGACATGTACAATGCAAGAAACAATGGAAATGATATCCAAGGTGACATGTACAATGCAAGAAACAACGGAAATGATATCCAAGGTGACATGTACAATGCAAGAAACAATGGAAATGATATCCAAGGTGACATGTACAATGCAAGAAACAATGGAAATGATATCCAAGGTGACATGTACAATGCAAGAAACAATGGAAATGATATCCAAGGTGACATGTACAATGCAAGAAACAATGGAAATGATATCCAAGGTGACATGTACAATGCAAGAAACAATGGAAATGATATCCAAGGTGACATGTACAATGCAAGAAACAATGGAAATGATATCCAAGGTGACCTGTACAATGCAAGAAACAATGGAAATGATATCCAAGGTGACCTGTACAATGCAAGAAACAATGGAAATGATATCCAAGGTGATGTGTACAATGCAAGAAACAATGGAGATGATATCCAAGGTGACATATACAATGCAAGAAACAATGGAAATGATATCCAAGGTGACATGTACAATGCAAGAAACAATGGAAATGATATCCAAGGTGACATGTACAATGCAAGAAACAATGGAAATGAT
This sequence comes from Ariolimax columbianus, assembly GCA_036924085.1. Lineage (NCBI taxonomy): Eukaryota > Metazoa > Mollusca > Gastropoda > Stylommatophora > Arionidae > Ariolimax > Ariolimax columbianus. The sequence goes on along the minus strand of JAVGWX010000001.1, from coordinate 165,476,046 downwards.
ATCCAAAGTGACATGTACAATGCAAGAAACAATGGAAATGATATCCAAGGTGATGTGTACAATGCAAGAAACAATGGAAATGATATCCAAGGTGACATGTACAATGCAAGAAACAATGGAAATGATATCCAAGGTGACATGTACAATGCAAGAAACAATGGAAATGATATCCAAGGTGACATGTACAATGCAAGAAACAAAGGAAATGATATCCAAGGTGACATGTACAATGCAAGAAACAATGGAAATGATATCCAAGGTGACCTGTACAATGCAAGAAACAATGGAAATGATATCCAAGGTGACCTGTACAATGCAAGAAACAATGGAAATGATATCCAAGGTGATGTGTACAATGCAAGAAACAATGGAGATGATATCCAAGGTGACATATACAATGCAAGAAACAATGGAAATGATATCCAAGGTGACATGTACAATGCAAGAAACAATGGAAATGATATCCAAGGTGACATGTACAATGCAAGAAACAATGGAAATGATATCCAAAGTGACATGTACAATGCAAGAAACAATGGAAATGATATCCAAGGTGATGTGTACAATGCAAGAAACAATGGAAATGATATCCAAGGTGACATGTACAATGCAAGAAACAATGGAAATGATATCCAAGGTGACATGTACAATGCAAGAAACAATGGAAATGATATCCAAGGTGACATGTACAATGCAAGAAACAAAGGAAATGATATCCAAGGTGACATGTACAATGCAAGAAACAATGGAAATGATATCCAAGGTGATATGTACAATGCAAGAAACAATGGAAATGATATCCAAGGTGATATGTACAATGCAAGAAACAATGGAAATGATATCCAAGGTGATATGTACAATGCAAGAAACAATGGAAACGATATCCAAGGTGATATGTACAATGCAAGAAATAATGGAAATGATATCCAAGGTGATATGTACAATGCAAGAAACAATGGAAACGATATCCAAGAGCTTGCAAGCTATAATGTCTGATAAAAGATTAGATTTTTGAAGATATCCTATCTCAAAAGATGTATTCTCTGATAATTCATTTTATTACAAGTTTTACCTAGTGACAAAGTTAATTTGACTTTTTCTGAAGATTAGATTTTGTTATGTTTGTACCAACCCATTAATTCTCTGACAAAAGTCAGACTACTCTTCTTCAGTGTAGCAACAATCTCTGGCCGAACCAAGTCGAGGTTTTTCTCTCGGAAATCCTGAAAATGACAAAAAGACAGATGAGGTTAACACAATAAATAACTTATTGTTCACCTGATAATAATCATCAATCAATTTTTATCAGGGCAAGGTAGAGGTGCCAGAGTTGTCCGCCGGGGTCTTTGTGTATGATAAGGACAAGAATAGCACCACTGCCCCACAGAGAGCATGTCGTAACATGACATAACACCAGGCATGGTTAGGTGGTTTGTTAAGAGCAGCATAGATAGCACCTAACAGGCCGCTGGTCTACTTTACTCTAGTGTTTGAGTCTATTAAGATGGACTCACGCATTGGTTAACCACCCTTTCCAGCACGTGTCCAAACGCAGCAAAGTGATAAGCTGTTCACGCCTAGCCAGCTAAGCAGAAAATCCTCTTTCCGGCTACATCCAGCTCACACCAGAACTGGGACCTGCACAGATACATCTGCCCCTATAGAAGCACAGGTCAACTAAGATAAGATAAGAAGAAGGTAGAGGTGAAGGCTGTCCAGTAGTGGGCACTGCTGTCAGGAATGATGTATTAGGGGCTTCATAGTACTAGGTCCAACCTTTTTTTTTTTATTTGGTGGGTTGACCACTAAGTGGCTGTCACCATGTCACATCATGGACTTTTATCGCGAGAGATCTTTCAGAGTTGGAATCGTGTTATTGGTAGTTACATCATTTGCTTAAGTTAATGTAACATTTTTGGGTTACTTTCACTTTGCTGTTGTTAGTCTGAACTCAACCCTCGATTTAGAGAACTTCTTCTTCTTCATCGTACACAGTCAGACATCTACCTTAATGTTTTCGAAAAAAGCAGCCGTCATCCTGAGGCTGTCGACACTGCCATAGAGCTTGTCTAGTGTTGCCACTGGTGATGGCCACATCTGCTCACTCTGATCCTCATTTGTCGGGCAGTTTTGCAGCAAATGTTCAGCGGTCATTTTCCCGGTACCACACCGGCATTCGTCAGTGCCACCTATCTTCAATTTGTTGAATAGGTGGTACCTCAGTCTATTGTGGCCAGTGCGAAGTCTGAAGACCACGACCTGCTCTCTTCTGTTCAACTGGTAATACGCATCGTTTTTGGTGTAGCCAGTATGTTCGGTTTCCCATTTGGTCATGTATCTAGCTCAAATAAGCCGTTTTGAACAGTGCAAGTATACCTTGACAAAGTATTTGACGTTGAACAGTGCAAGTATACCTTGACAAAGTATTTGACTCTCCCAGCATAGTGCATGATACTGAATGCTCCCTCTTTCAGCTGTGAAACTTGGTAATGAGGATTGCCTTTTTGATGGTGAGTGAATTTGTTTAGCAAAGTCTCACTACTGGCTGCTGGGAAGCTGGTTTTTGAGAAAAGAATGATATTCAGATCAATTCTGACATAATACAATACAGTGATGTCTTACCATTCTTTCATTATAAAAACCAAAAATTGTGTGCTGCCAAATGAGGATAGTAGTTCTGTACTGGAGTTGCAGTCTGCTCCTGGCATACAGGTGAGATAACATGCTGTACACAATTCATTCTTAATCTTAATTCAGGCCTTTATATATCCCGCTCTCCAAAATTGTCCTCTGACTTCATCAAGTACATATTTACAAATGGGTTAGCTGGAAGGTGCAAAAATACCAAGAAAAACCCATAACATGCCAGGTCTGTCAAACTGATTTAGATCTGGTACATTGTAAACCAAGCTTGGCATGCCAGGTCTGTCAAAGTGATTTTGATCTGGTATATTGAAAACCAAGCTTGACATGCCAGGTCTGTCAAAGTGATTTAGATCTGGTACATTGAAAACCAAGCTCACAAACGCTAGGTCACACACTTAATTATCATAAGATCATTTTGATTACCGAACAACAGCAACAGCAACAACAAAATCAACAACAAGACTACTTTAGAATGTATCTAAGTACTTTGAGCAGTATGACTACTGTAACAGATTGCTCAACAAGCATAATACCAACATTCAAAACAGACAAAAATACTGTCAAACCTCATAGATTGGACAAATTAAGAGAGAGCTTGACCTGCTTAATCCTTGTGACTCCTTAGAACACAGGGTGCAATGAATGCTCTCTACAAACCTCTGGTCATGAGCGGGAACATAAGACTCTATCTGTCTGTCCTCGCCTCCTCTTCCACCATTCAAACTTTCTGAGAGCTAACTTATAGTTACTGCAGTGTGATATGTCACATAGAAATACTATGCCAGATTCTCAATATCAATGCAATGTACTGTGCAACAAATGTCTTAAAAGGCACAGCTCTATTTGGAGGTGTCAGTCTAAGCTACATTACATTAATAAACTTTTGAGTCCTTATACCTAATAACACTTGACATGTATAGTTGAATCTACAAACACTAATACTCTTTTCTACCTGCACTCTTCATCGAGCAGACAGAACAATCCACCAGATCGCTTGGAGAACAGTTCCAGGCTCCCTGTGTTGTCTATAAACTCTATATTTTTCCACTGGATGCCCTCCCTCTGATACTCCTCCTGTACAGAAATCAAACAAAAATTCTTTGGTAAGGAATAAACAAAGTGAGCTTATATAAATGAACCAGAATCTGAGCAATATGATAAAGAGAGCTTATATAACTGAGCCAGAATCTCAGCAATATGACAAAGTGAACTTATACAACTGAGTCAGAATCTCAACAATATGACAACGTGAGCTGATATAACTGAGCCTGAATCTCAACAATATGACAAAGTGAACTTATATAACTGAGCCAGAATCTCAACAATATGACAAAGTGAGCTGATATAACTGAGCCAGAATCTCAACAATATGACAAAGTGAGCTGATATAACTGAGCCAGAATCTCAACAATATGACAAAGTGAGCTGATATAACTGAGCCAGAATCTCAACAATATGACAAAGTGAGCTGATATAACTGAGCCAGAATCTCAACAATATGACAAAGTGAACTTATATAACTGAGCCAGAATCTCAACAATATGACAAAGTGAGCTGATATAACTGAGCCAGAATCTCAACAATATGACAAAGTGAGCTGATATAACTGAGCCAGAATCTCAACAATATGACAAAGTGAACTTATATAACTGAGCCAGAATCTCAACAATATGACAAAGTGAGCTGATATAACTGAGCCAGAATCTCAACAATATGACAAAGTGAACTTATATAACTGAGCCAGAATCTCAACAATATGACAAAGTGAGCTGATATAACTGAGCCAGAATCTCAACAATATGACAAAGTGAGCTGATATAACTGAGCCAGAATCTCAACAATATGACAAAGTGAGCTGATATAACTGAGCCAGAATCTCAACAATATGACAAAGTGAGCTGATATAACTGAGCCAGAATCTCAACAATATGACAAAGTGAGCTGATATAACTGAGCCAGAATCTCAACAATATGACAAAGTGAGCTGATATAACTGAGCCAGAATCTCAACAATATGACAAAGTGAGCTGATATAACTGAGCCAGAATCTCAACAATATGACAAAGTGAGCTGATATAACTGAGCCAGAATCTCAACAATATGACAAAGTGAGCTGATATAACTGAGCCAGAATCTCTACAATATGACAAAGTGAGCTGATATAACTGAGCCAGAATCTCAACAATATGACAAAGTGAGCTGATATAACTGAGCCAGAATCTCAACAATATGACAAAGTGAGCTGATATAACTGAGCCAGAATCTCAACAATATGACAAAGTGAGCTGATATAACTGAGCCAGAATCTCAACAATATGACAAAGTGAGCTGATATAACTGAGCCAGAATCTCAACAATATGACAAAGTGAGCTGATATAACTGAGCCAGAATCTCAACAATATGACAAAGTGAGCTGATATAACTGAGCCAGAATCTCAACAATATGACAAAAGTGAGCTGATATAACTGAGCCAGAATCTCAACAATATGACAAAGTGAGCTGATATAACTGAGCCAGAATCTCAACAATATGACAAAGTGAGCTGATATAACTGAGCCAGAATCTCAACAATATGACAAAGTGAGCTGATATAACTGAGCCAGAATCTCAACAATATGACAAAGTGAGCTGATATAACTGAGCCAGAATCTCAACAATATGACAAAGTGAGCTGATATAACTGAGCCAGAATCTCAACAATATGACAAAGTGAGCTGATATAACTGAGCCAGAATCTCAACAATATGACAAAGTGAGCTGATATAACTGAGCCAGAATCTCAACAATATGACAAAGTGAGCTGATATAACTGAGCCAGAATCTCAACAATATGACAAAGTGAGCTGATATAACTGAGCCAGAATCTCAACAATATGACAAAGTGAGCTGATATAACTGAGCCAGAATCTCAACAATATGACAAAGTGAGCTGATATAACTGAGCCAGAATCTCAACAATATGACAAAGTGAGCTGATATAACTGAGCCAGAATCTCAACAATATGACAAAGTGAGCTGATATAACTGAGCCAGAATCTCAACAATATGACAAAGTGAGCTTATTCTTAGTGAACCATAATCTCAGCAATATATAAATAATATGGCACAGATAAAATTAACTACATTCGTTTATGATAAAATGTAATCTCTCCGTTGTTTATTCCTGTCTCAAAACTGGGGCTGTGTATGCACCATGTCTTTGCTCACTATGTGTGAACATTGCAAAATAATCAACGGAAAGGATAAACTAGACTACAGCAAGTTTTTCCAAATAAAACCACCTACAGGAACAAGAAGGCACAGCTACAAATTAATTAAAGAAAGGTGCAGATTAGATATTATGAAATATTTTTTTAGTCGGTGAGTGGTGAATGCTTGGAATGCATTGTCACAGGAAATAGTAGAGGTAGGATCAATTAATGTATTCAAGAATACATTGGACGCACATAGTTTTTATATATCAAGAAAATGTAAAAGAAACTGGTTGTATACAGATTTGCAGAGTCTTCTAAACCAGTACAAATAAGTTAAAGTGTGATCGGCAAACAATTATTTTATTAAACTTTTTTGTTAATGTATACAAAAAAATGAAAGCCATTCTATGCAACAAGTCTTGTCAGTGGACTTAAAGAAAGAAGTTAGATACAGCAAATTAACAAACGAAATGCTGATGGGGCTGGGCCAAACAGCGAAGAGGAAACTACTATCAGTCCTGAACCAAAGCTGGAAAAGGGGTATTGTACCCCAGGCATGGAAAGATGCAATACTGGTACCAGTACCAAAAACAGGAAAGGATAAAACAGATCCAAATGGATACAGGCCCATAATCCTACTGAGCTGTGTCGGCAAGCTGATGGAACGGATGATAAACACCAGACTGATGTGGCATCTGGAAGAAAAACGAATACTAATTCCACAGCAAGCCGGCTTTAGACAGCACAGATCCACTGAGGACCAGGTCATCCTCATAGCCCAGGAGATAGAAGATGCCTACCAGGCACAGAAACACACAGTAGCTGTTTGGGTGGATCTGGAAAAGGCATTTGACAAAGTCTGGAAGGATGGACTTAGAGTCAAGCTAAGAAGAAGTGATGTCTGTGGGAAGATGTACAAGTGGATCAACCACTACCTCAAACAAAGAACGGCCAGAGTCCAAGTACAAGGGCAGATGAGCAAAAAGGTGACACTCGAACAGGGAGTACCCCAAGGGGGAGTTTTGTCACCCACACTCTTCCTGGTATATATAAACGATATTACAGAGAATATACCAAGAAGAGTCCATAGCTCAATGTTTGCAGACGATCTGGCTATGTGGACCTCTGAAAAGAATCTCACCATAGCAAGAAATCGGATGCAGACGGCCCTAACATCGCTGGAAGAGTGGCGAACTCATGGCTGGTCAAAATAAACGAGGAGAAAACCACGTGCACAATATTCTCGCTCTCATTAAAACACCAAAGTACCAAATTAAGTCTAAATGGCAAAATCCTGCAGCCAAACGACAACCCAACCTATCTGGGAGTCACATTTGATCGGCGCATGACATGGAAAAGTCAGATCGAGAGAAACCGAATGAAAGCCACAGAAAGAATGGCAATCATGAGGAAACTTGCTGGCACAAGCTGGGGAGCAGACGAAGGTGTACTAAAGAAACTGTACACTGGAAGAGTGAGACCAGTTCTCGAGTATGGCATTGCGGCATGGACAACAGCAGCGAAGGCGAACTTCGATAAAGTTAACAAACTTCAAAACCAAGCCATGAGAATTATAACAGGTGGCATGCAGTCAACGCCAATTGTAGAACTTGAAAAGATTACAAAACTGCAATCCATGACCGATAGAAGAGACTGCAGAGCCCAGCTGCAGTCAGAGAAACTCCGAAGACTGACGGACCATCCAATGTACCAGAGACTAAACAATTTGGGAAATGGGAAACTAAAGCGGAGAAACTTTGCAGAAATAGCCAAAGCAAAGATGCACGAAGATCCCACAAACGCACAAACAACACCAAAACCCATCACTACTGTACGAAAACCTACCTGGAGGCAGGATATATTTCCAGAGGTGGTAGAAAATATACCAGGTATTGCAAACAAAAACTGCCAGACTGAAAAAGAAAGGAGAGACACTACCCTAAGCTTCATAACGAAAAGCTACCCAAGCATGGACTGGACCCATGCATACACCGACGGTTCTGTAACAAACACTACACAGAACGGAGGGGCAGGAGCATTCCTGAACCTACCAAATGGCAGACAAATAACACTGTCATTCGCTACTGGTAAGTACACAAGCAATTTCAGAGCGGAGGCAGAGGCACTGAGGGCGGCAGTGGAAGAAATGGTGACAAACAGTGAAAATGAGAGCCATATAGTTCTGCTGACAGATGCTCTCGAAGTAGTCACAGCGCTAAAAAGCCAGAAAAACACTGAGCTTAATGACCTAAGAGCAGCACTCTGCAAACTGTGCCAGCAGTCCGCACCAAAAAGGGTAGTGGTACAGTGGGTCCCGTCACACTGCAACATCCAAGGCAACGAGGAGGCAGACAGACTGGCAAAAGAAGGTGCAAGACTACCACAAACAGATACCAGTATGACGTACGAAGAGTCAAAACGGCTTATCAAAGCCAGATACATGACCAAATGGGAAACCGAACATACTGGTTACACCAAAAACGATGCCTATTACCAGTTGAACCGAAGAGAGCAGGTCGTTGTCTTCAGACTTCGCACTGGCCACAACAGACTGAGGTACCACCTATTCAACAAATTGAAGATAGGGTGTACCGACGAATGCCCGTGCGGTTCTGGTAAAATGACCACTGAACATCTGCTGCAGAACTGCCCGACATACGAGGATCAGAGAGAGCAGATGTGGCCATTACCAGTGGAACTGCAAGACAAGCTCTATGGCAGTGGCGAGAGCCTCAGGACGACCGCCGCTTTTTTCGAAAAAATAATGGTTACTGTCTGACTGCGTACGCAGAAGAAGAAGAAGAAGATACAGCAAATTCTGTAGTATAGAAGTGAATCCTAGATATACAATAAACAGGAAGATCATTAAAACTGCAGTGACTAATTCTACTCTATAGCATTTTAGTCTATTAAAAAAATGTAAATGTTTGGTTCAAATATGAAACTAAGACAGAAACAATGAAGCCTGCATTACACCACTAGATTTTGATCAGTGACCAAAAAAAACATTGACAATTATTAGCATATTTTTTTTTAAAGATGAAGATGTTGAGAAGGAAGCAAATGCAATAGGTAGCTCAGAAAGAAGCAATCCTCTTTTGTTTTTGGCACGTCTGACACGGGGAGAGTTATAGCACACTAACTACATATGAAATTAGTTGAAAACAAAACAGGGAATGGTAAAGACAGAAGATAGTTGGGCAGTTTAACATTGTGACATGGAAATAAGTGAATGACAGAAATTCTAAACAGGCATTGGTGCAAGAGGTTGTGGAGATGTTTGATTCATTCCAAAATATTATGCATGATGCAATCTTCCATTACTGCATCTTAAAAGAGTATTTTAAAGTCTGAAGATCGAATTGAAAAATCAGAAAATTATATTGAAAAGTCTGAAAATTATATTGAAAAGTCTGAAAATTATATTTAAAAGTCTGTAAATTATATTGGAAATCTGCAAATTATATTGAAAAGTCTGAAAATTATATTGAACAGTCTGCAATTTATATTGAAAAGTCTGCAAATTGAACATTTGAAAATTGCATTTAAAATTATGAAAATGAAGTTTCAAGATAAAATTAAATATGTTTTGTTAAAAAGAGACTTGTAGTTGGAAAATTGTGCTTTATGTAGTCAATACAATATTAAGAGATCACTGAAACAAACCTGCTCAAATCTGAATATATGCTGGTTGAAGTAGTACTGTAGGTGTTCATTGGCATAGTTGATGCAGAACTGCTCAAAGCTGTTGTTGCCAAAGTCTTCAAAGCCAAAGATGTCAAGAACCCCAATAGAGTCACCTTCATGCTCTGAGTCATGTTTCTTAGCTAGTAGGGCTTGGTTCACTTTCAGCACAATCCAATCAAACAGTGCCCCATAGATGCACTTGGCCATGGCATCCCGAGTTGCTACTGCCTGTAATTGTTAGCATATTTTACTTGAATATTCGCCATTGATGTTCATGACATTAGAAGATGTTTCAAACTGTTAAACCAACTTTATTTTACAATTCTCTGTCTATCAGATAAGTGCAACATAAACCTTTAGTCATATTCCTCCATGCATTCATGTCAAAATTCACATACACCAACCATTCTAATATCGATTTCTACATGTACAACACTTGTCATTAGTTAATTTGTCTATCTAACATTACCAGTTGTCCAATCTCACGTCACTAGTCCCTATATACTAATCAATGTTATCAACAATATTTTGTTCTAACACCAAATCATCATGAAAACTCCACAAACACATACAATAAAAGCTGGCCAATATTACCATAAAAAATGTGTTATATAGGACACTTGTGAATCATCTTAAATATGAAGTAGACCCCACAAACTACACTATTGTAAGAATGCTCCTTCTAACCTCAAAGAAAATACATTAGTAAAACAACCAACAAGCTCTGAATGTTAAAAAAACAATTGTTTCTAAAAACCCTTTCTGTTTAAATCTTTCTTCTACCTAACAGAATATGGTAAATCATTTTTAAAAACAGCCTGCAAGGTTGGAATGCTAAAAAATATAGTATCATTAACTAGTCTAGTCCAATTCAAATGGTCTTGCTGAAGCTAATAATTGTTTCCATTCAAAAGCTAGTCCAAGTCAAATAGTCTTGCTCAAGCTGAGAATTGTTTCCATTCAAAACCTAATCCAATTCAAATAGTCTTGCTCAAGCTAACAATTGTTTCCATTCAAAACCTAATCCAATTCAAATATTCTTGCTGAAGCTAACAATTGTTTCCATTCAAAACCTAGTCCAAGTCAAATAGTTTTGCTCAAGAAACCTTGAGATAAACTGTACAAGACTCACATCATCCATTTTGTAATTGATGACAAAGGTTTCATCTCCAGCAGTTGTTTTCTTCTGTGTGAGAGCCTCCAGAACATATCTCTCCTTCACCTGTTTTAGATGGAACCACAAAAAGTATTAGTGAAAGTAGCAAGCAGTTAGTACAGTTATTGCACTGTCGACAGAAAAATACTAAAATGCAGCTTCAAGTTTTAATTTCTTTATTACTGTCATGGTTTCAATGTGCACATGAACAAAGAATATTAGCTGTCCACACAGATGGATCAGCAACAAATTCAGTCAAGAATGGAAGAGCTTGTATTTTCTTTTCTCATATGCTGAAAATAACTCAGACAAAAATACTCTCACTGGTAAATTCTGCTTCAACTTACAGCTGAGGTTTCAGCACGAACAAGCTGTGAATATGATTTAAAACAACAATTATGACTGCCTTGTGGCAGTCATTTTCACAAGCTCTTAAGGAAGGCAAAATCCCATACCTGAGGAATAAATTAAGCAAGGTAGCTACCAGAAAACAAACTACTTCAGTGGCTACCAAACCATTGTAACATACCAAGGAACAAGAAGGCAGACTGACTTGCAAAAAGGGGAGGAGATTGTGAACAAGAAGATAAGGAAATCATATACTTTGAGAAAATAATAGCTATCCAGGCTGTCAGAAGAGAACAGAAACCAACCAAAATATGACCATGACACCCTTGACCGGCAGGGACAGATCACCATTCTTTGCCCCAGGCCAGACTGAACAGACACGTGTACAAACTGTGACTGTCTGCTTCACTACTGTGTAAATGTGGACTAAACAAACAAAATAGTGTGCATGTATTACCTAACTGTCCCTGTATGGGCAGTTAAGGAACATATACTGGCCCAACAATTCAACACTAAACTCAAAAACTGTATGACGAAAGGTGCTCTAATCAACAATTGAGTCATCACTGGAACGTATAAGACAGTGTAAACATCAAATATGCGATCACAAGAAAAAGAAGATTAGCAGGAAAGAAGCTTTAGATAGAGTATAAGAAGTGTGTCAGAATGCATCGTGGAAGACTGGGACAGAGAATATTTAAGTTTCACTGGGTCTAACCATCACCGTGAAGATGGCACTTGATTTGAAACTATCCTATTTGAAAATGGTCCTTGTTCTGGAACTATCTTGAAACAAAAGGCTTTCCAGTAGCGAAATAAAATGTTTGAAATATGTGATCTTCATATAAGGTCTCAGTAATTGTGACACGAAGGTGACAAGGTCCCTTCCTTGCTGCCTTGTCTTATTCCAGAATTGCAACAGAAACAAGTAACCATTTACAGCTAACACACATATTGGATCACCTTTACAGGGAGAAGCTAATGCTCTTTCTGTCAAACAAAATAGTCCCTTGAAATATATGAGGAACATCTTAACTGATTATAGGTGGTTGACCTGTGAGACGCGCTGTGCACGAAGTGCAGCAGGACAGACAATCCACGACAATATTCGCAACAGTATGCTGAGGAATATAGTGGGGACTATATTGGTTAACTATTTTATTGATGCCCAGAAGATAAAGTGCTTTCGTTATCTGATCAATCTGCAGCAAAATCATACCATATAGAGGTTTCAGGACCACAAACAAGAGGTTGACCCCGGTGACAATGGACAGAGGGGATCAAAGAAACAATAATAAAGTTCAACATGCCAGCAGCACAAGTCTCCCACCTAGCACAAACCAGAAGTCTACGTATAGCTTCTCTATGTGATGTAGCAAGGCAAGAGCAGTAGGACAAAAGAAGAGAGAAGAAGATAGAAATCTGGATGGATAAGGAAGACTGTCAGTTACTACCTTAGACAATTTTGAAGGCATCACAAATTAAATGTGGAAATAGGATCAAGATGATGAGCAGCGCATGAGCTGCAGTGGTCAGCAATCCATAGATGACTGCTAGCGTCAGGGCCAGCGAACCAGAGCTGCCAAGACCCTTCTACACCTCCACGTGGTGATCCTGGATAACAGGCTGCAACAGAGCAGACTGGCTAAGTAGAAGGGATCAAAGAGGAAATGCTAACCCGATACTAAAAAAATGCTTGCTGAAGTCGGATGTGTTGGACCTAAAGATGCAAATATCGCAGTCAAGCTGTAAACTACGACACAACACATTCCGTTCTCTGGACTACATTCTGCTACTTAAGCCCTTCCAGGGTTTGGTAGCGGGAGATTGAGAGCGAACGAAGCCAAGCCAAGCCAAATGTGGACATGAGTTATGTGTTATCAAACTTCAACAGACAAAACTGTCCTAGCACAAAGTTGTTTGCTGGCATTTTATCAATACAATAAATTCACACAATGTAGCAACACTTTATTACCCACAAATGTGTCATTGTAAAATTCTTGTTATCTGTTCCCGAATCCCACATGAACTCAATGCACTCTGCTGTTATATTATCTCATCCTGAATGTATGCACTGTTCAGTATAACTTGCTTCCTCGACTGCTTTTGCAATCGTTGTTGGTCCATCGCAGACGTATCAGATATGTAATGTTTGATAATCTACCATCATCGTAGAGTTCATTGATACATTCTGTCCATCTTTTATTTCATTTCAATTTTCTATTAACATTATTCAATCTTTTGAATTCAATCATTGAGTGGTTGTGTCTAATTCTGCTTTAACGTTTATCTGTTAACTCTTTATTTGCTTGAATACAGATGCTGTGTACTTTCTGAACTGCACTATTAGCTCCATCATATCTGCCTCAATCAGGTTTTGTCTTCCTATCTGGAATTTGTTCATTATTTTGCTTACTGAATCTATCATATTCTTTATCTTGCTCATCCTTCTTTCTCAGTGCACCCATAAATATAGAACATCACATGTACTCCACTTGGAACTTTCTCTTATTGCAGGTAAGATCTTTACTGTTCTAACTCCTCATTATTTGCAGCTGATAATTTATATTTTATGTTTTCTGTGACATCTATTCTGTTTGCACATATCGTGTCTTTCATTGATATCTTTATCGGATGTAAATTTGGATAAATCTAGTTTTATACTTCGTAAGCCTTCTTTATTTTCTGCAGCTCTAATTCAAGTGATCCAATAACTGGTACATGATCACTGTTAAAATCTGCTCCTGGCCCTGTTTTCAATGATCTCAAATTATTTATAAATCTGGATTTCTGACAATAAGGGCTTCTTGCACGTTGCTGTTTTATTGAATGCACTAACCTTGAGCAACTTGGAAATGAGTTGGATTGACTCCCCATTCTTGACCATCACAGACTCATCATGGTGTTTGTCCCCTTTCTGATGGAAACAACATAAGAGCAATGTGTACAAACTGAATCAAGGACAACCTTTCATAACAAAGTGAATACAACAGAAACGAAAAAATCAAAGAGTGACTAAACAAAGGATGTCAGGTCAAGTTCACTTTACCTGTTCATTTCTTGTATCTTTATTTAACTTAACGTCTTTATACTGGTTTAGAAGACTGCAGAGGCTGTATACAACCAGTTTCATTTACATTTCCTTGCTCTAAAAGCTATGCGCATTCAAATCTATTCTTAAAAACATTAATTGGGATCAAGATGATGAGCAGCGCATGAGCTGCAGTGGTTAGCAAACCAGAGCTGCCAAGACCCTTGTGCACCCACCTCCACGTGGTGATAACAGGTGGATAACAGGCTGCAGCAGGACAGACTGGCTACGGAGAAGAGATCGAAGAGAGAATACTAACCCAGTACTCAAAAAATGCTTCCTGAAGTCGGAGTGTTGGACCGAAAGGTGCAAATATCGCAGTCAAGCTGTAAACTACAACACAACGCATTCTGTTCTCTGGACTACATTCTGCTACTTAAGCCCTTTCAGGTTTGGTAGCGGGAGATTGAGAATGAACAAAGCCAAGCCAAGCCAAATACATTAATTGTCCTTGCCTCCATTACTTCTTGGGGCAATGCATTCCAAGCAGTCACCACCCTCTGACTAAATGACTCTATCCATTACCATCTTTATCGTTTAGAAAATGTATATATTTCTTCTGTGTTGTCTTTAGTCACTGATGAAGTCCATTTGGCCATAACTTAAGTTGTTTTGTAAAGTTGTTCTGTATCCATGTTTTTGTATAAACTGACTCATACTTATTAATGCTATCATTAATAGGTTAAGGCACATACCAGACCTTCAACATGTGTGCTGGGATTCTCCTTGCAACACTGTCCAGGTATTAGCTACTGGGGGCAGAAAACAGAGCCAAATACATAACCTGCTCCCTTTTCTGGGTGCATGTATATACACATTCATCTCATTGAAAGGGGAAGCTCGCAAGCACATTTACCAATGATAGGTTTTGTAACAAAATTATTTTCTTGAAACCGGTAAAACATTTATTTATTGTACTTACCTTCCTGAACTGTACATTGCCAAGATGAAGCACAGCTGATAAAACACTGAAGATTCTGGAAAAGATGCAAATTACAACAGAATAAATGACAAGCATACTTAATCCTTTCCCACCATCTCACTTCACCTGTCAACATTCATGCTAACAAAGTAGTCTTGTTGTTCGTCCATCACGAGTGATGAAGATCTTTTCTCATTTCGTTCAACCAGTCCTTTCCGTGGAGTATTAGGTGAATCAGAGTTGTGGATGAGTGTGAAGATGGCTGGCGAGTCCGATATGGGATCTGCATAATAACAGGCAGTGAGGGCATGGAATATTCACTTCACGAGACAGTGATAGTTCACAGGCTTTTCTTTTCTGTCTCCTTTGTTCTGCTGCAGACTTTTTGGAAACCTTGCATGATGCTGCTTCACTGTGGAGAGCTTTGCGTCAGGTTTTTACGGTCTTGCACAGCTTCTTTCCATGTTAACAAGCTAGCAGACATTTAAAAACAGAGAGGGTGGCTACAGTATGGCTGTAACATAGGCAACATGTAGACATTAACTTCAATAATACACACAATAAGTAAACACCAATATTTCATACTTCTTGTATCTGGGAGTTCGTGAATAAAACACAGATATATCATCATTCTTTCAGGTTTGTTTTACACCTTCTTTTTTTTATTTTTATGGTTTTTGTTTTGTTGTTTTTCAGTGTGTTTTTTTTTGTGTGTGTTCCTAAGAAGGCACATCTGGTTCTGGCTCCAGACACTATCACCTGTCTTGGTGCAGACCCCAAAGGGAAGGCGAAAGAGAGGCCCACCTAAGGCAACTTGGCAAAGAATTGTAGAGACTGAAATGAGAATTATGAATCAAAGTTGGGGTACTGTACAAACGATGGCTGCAGACGGGTGAAGTGTAGGGAGTTTATTGCTGCCCTGAAAGACATCATCAAGCATGATGGCCACTAACCGGTTTGTTAGTCAGTGAAGAAAGAACAAAGATGATGAAGAAGAAAAAGAAGGAGAAGGAAGTTATATCAACCATTGTGCTGATCATCAGACTCCTGTGATTCCATAACACTACAGAGAACATCTCTCATCTTGGCTCCTTGTGACCTGCAATGTCTGCTCACTACCCATTTCTATTTCAGTCAACGTGTTTGCAGGTCCTGGGGGAGGAACCTACCTTCTAACAGGCGCGTCAGCAGGGTTGCGGATTGCGGAAAGGCCTCCTAATTTGGAGGTTAGCTGCGAATAAATAAGCAGCCGTGGACAAAAACGGGTCGGCAGGCCTGGCTCTTACAGAAACAAAGAAAAAGGGGCAGGGCGTTCTGGACCATGACGGCAACATGCTATACTACAGTGGAGTTCCCATGAGTGAACGAGCCAGGGTAGGAGTTGGCTGTATAGCCAATAGTAACAACAAAGCAAACATTAAAGGATGGAAATTCATTTCAGAATGACTGATGGTTCTAAGTCTACAAGAGGAGGATAGTCAAATGGATATCGTCACTGTGTATGCACCAAACGAAGATGAGAGCACTGACATAAAAGATGAATTTTATGAGCTCCTTCAAAGGACCATTGACAATTGCCATAATGAAATACTTCTTCTTGGAGACTTCAACGCAAGAGTTGGAAACGACTATTCTAGATGGGATGGAGTGATCGGCAGGTATGGAGAAGATGTCTTAAATGACAATGGAAAACGACTGCTGAGACTTTGCAGAGATCAAAACCTTGTCATTACAAATACAAGGTTTCCACATAAGCGTATCCATGCCTACACAAGATGCGAGCCGGCAAGAAACGAAAGATCCATAATTGACTATGCAATAGTGAGGAAAACTGATTTCAAGTATGTAAAGGATGCTAGAGTGTTCAGAGGACCTGAGATAGGAAGCGACCACTACCTAGTTAAAATAAAGAGAGAAATTGAAAAAAACTATCCAGCCAGGCAACACCCATCAGCAAGCATGAAACATAATACACGAGGAGAAAATAAAATTAAGGCTTACAAACTCCGAGAACCAGATGATAAGAGGAGATACCAAGGGCTCATAACAACAGCAATAGAAAGGATAGAGGAATCTGAAGAAGATATGGAAATGCTCTGGGTAAAATTCAAAGACATCCTCAAAGAGGCTGCAGCAGAGGCATGCGGTCAAACCAAAGAAGGGTGGAAGAGAAAGAGTACACCATGGTGGACAGAAGAAGTGAAAACAATAATACGAGAAAAGAAAAAGGCATGGAAGCAATACCTAGGGGCTAGGAATACAGAAGAACAAACAAAGAAATATAAAGAATAAATAAATTTTAGAACAGAAGCAAAGAAGACTGTGCTCAAGGCCAAACAGAAATCCTGGGAAGAATTTGGAGAGAAACTGGAAAATAATGCTGGAGAAAACCAGAAACTGTTCTACAGGACCTTAAAGAACATGATGAAGGAAAAGGAATGCCCCCTGAAATTTGTTAAAGATAAACAAGGTGCGCTGGCCCCAGAAGAGGTAATGAACAGATGGAAAGAATATTTCTCAGATCTCCTTGGAGTGGAGGAAAACCAAGCTCTGGAAGTAACAGTCCCAATTCCAGAAGAGGGAGCCATGGAGGGAAACGATAATATCACAATGGAAGAACTAAAGGCAGCATTGGAGAAAATTAAGATTGGTAAAGCAGCAGGACATGATAGTATAACACCAGAAATGGTTAAATACATGGGAGCAGCAGGAGAGATACTATTCATGAAGATTCTCAAGGCAGCTTGGCGCCACAAGAAGATACCAAGAGACTGGGAGGTTGCAATAATAATAAAATATTTAAAAAGGGCGACAATCGACAATGTGAAAACCACAGAGGTATTTCCCCGGGAAAGTCTACTCTAGGATTCTAGAATGGCGATTAAGAGGTCAAGCAGAGCTAAATATAAATGAAACTCAATGTGGGTTTAGGGCAAACAGATGTATTCAAGACCTTATCTTTACTCTCAAGACAGCTAAGTGGAAAGGCTCTTGAATATGATAAAGAGATGCATCTCTGCTCTTTGGATTTGGAGAAAGCATTTGATAAAGTTCCTTGGGACAAACTCTGGGAGTGCCTGACAAGGAAGAACATCCCAGGACCCCTGATCTCTGCCATACAGAGTTTCTATAAAACATGCAGAAATTATGTGCGGACATCAAATCAAAAGTCAGGAGAGATCAAGACCACTAGCAGAGTAAGACAGGGGGACATTCTATCACCGCACCTTTTCATAATCCTCATGGATGAAGTCATCAAAGCCTGCAAGGAACGGACAAAAAAGTATGAAGTAGGGTACTGGAAGATGAGACCAAGTTACATATCGGAACTAGCATTTGCAGACGATGTGGTCCTGATCACGAAAATCGAAGCACATCTCCAGATCAACTTGCAGGTCTGGGAAGAAGAGTTGAAGAAGAGAGGAATGCACATCAGCAACTCCAAAACAAAAACCATGGTTATCGCCAGAGATGAAAAGAGACATCAGATAACCCTGGGAACACGAGCACTGGAGCAGGTCACCAACTTTAAATATCTAGGAGTGGTAATAGACAGCAGGGGAGGAATCAAAGAGGAGTTAACTGCACGAAGGGCAGCAGCAGGTAGACTGTTCCATGCAATAAACAGAGGTTTCCTCAGAAGAAGAGAAATAAGCAGGAAAACAAAGATGGATGTATACCGCTCGACCTATGTGCCTGTCTTGACATATGGATGTGAGTCATGGGCAATAACTACAGCCCAAGAAAGGCAATTACAAACTTCAGAAATGAGGTACCTAAGAAAGGCTGTTCAGGTGACGAAAAGGGACAAGATCCGTGACCAGACAATTCATAGCAATCTTGAAGTTCAACCCCTGCAGACACAAGTGGAGCAGTCCCAACTACAGTGGTTTGGCCATGTCTGTAGAATGGAAAAAGATCAGATACCAAAGCAGTCATGGGAGATAAAAAGTCAAGGACGCAGACCTCGAGGACGTCCCAAAGTACGTTGGGAAGACAACATACGACAGTCCCTAAGTGATAGAGGGTTGGATTGGAAAGAGGCCAGGAAAAAGACGGCGGATAGAGCAGTGTGGCGTTCTCTTTGGCAAACCTCTACGCCTCATGGTAGAAGAGGAGCGACGAAGTAAGTAAGTAAGTAAGTGTTTGCAGGTATGCGTAATAGGTTAAGGTTGTTTTGGTTTATGCTTCTTCTTCCTAACTTAACTTAACATCTTTATACTGGTTTAGAAGAGTCTGTATACAACCAGTTTAATTTATATTTCCTTGCGCTAAAAGCTACGTGCATACAATCTATGGTTGTTTCTGAGTAATTTTTTTTTCCATTTCCACTTTCTCCTCGCAATATCTGGTTGACCTTCAAGATATCTATATTATAGAATCTAAATTATATTGTCCTTGAGGGACTGTCCTTCGTATTTCCTGCATGAACTTGATATTCCATAAAACTATTCTCAAATCATCTCTTGCATGATCTTGACATCCCATAAAACTATTCTCAAATCATCTCATGCATGATCTTGACATTCCTTGAACCTATTCTCAAATCATCTCCTGCATGATCTTGACATCCCATCAAACTATTCTCAAATCAACCCCTGTATGATTCTGACATTCCACGAACCTATTCTCGGAAATAAAACCGCTCCCACGTTGGAACTATAAACGAGCCGACTGGGACAGATTTGCAATGCTGACAGATAGACTGTGTGAAACCATCAACACACAAAATAACAATATGAAACCTATGGTGGAAAGCCTAAGCAAAGCAATAATGCAAGCAGCCACCGAAACCATCCAAAGAGGGGCAAGGAAAAACTACAAGCCATATAGGAATGATGAACTGCAGAAAGCGGAGGATGAAGTCTCAAATGCTAGGAACATGGCAGAGAGAGAGCAATCTATTGAGGCAAATATCGCCCTCAAGGCCATCACAGTAAAATACAAAAGAACACTAAACCAAATAACAAGAGACAGCTGGAAAAATAAAAACAGAAAGCTTCAATTTAGATAAAGAAGGGAACAAACTATGGAATCTAGTCAGAGCCATGAATGACGAAACACCATCAAATAAACAAATTACCATCAAGCAGGGTGACAACATGCTTACTGGAAAAAAAGCAGCAAACGCCTTTATAGAACATTATACCAGAGCAAACCACATTGATGTCCCTACAGACAGGCATACAGACATTAGTGAAGAACAAAAGAGCCACGACAACATCAATATGGCACCAGAGGAGCACATGATGACAAAACTAACAATGAATGAAATGGATGAGGCCATGAGAACTTTAAAGAAAAAGAAATCGCCCGGAAAAGATGGGGTAACAAACGAAATGCTGATGGGGTTGGGCCAAACAGCAAAGAGGAAGTTACTATCAGTCCTGAACCAAAGCTGGAAAAGAAGAATTGTACCGCAGGCATTGAAAGATGCTGTAATTATACCAGTACCAAAGAAAGAAAAAGATAGAACAGATCCAAATGGATACAGGCCCATCAGTCTACTGAGCTGTGTAGGCAAACTGGTGGAGCGTATGATAAACACCAGACTGATGTGGCACCTGGAAGAAAAACACATACTAATTCCACAGCAAGCAGGCTTTAGACAGCACAGATCCACTGAGGACCAGATCACTCTCATAGCACAGGAAATAGAGGATGCTTACCAAGAGAAAAAGCATACAGTAGCGGTGTCGGTGGATCTAGAGAAGGCATTTGACAAGGTGTGGAAAGAGGGATTTAAAGTCAAGCTACGAAAAAGTGAAGTATGTGGGAAAATGTACAGATGGATCAGCCACTACCTCAAAAACAGAACAGCCAGAGTTCAAGTACAAGGGCAGATGAGCAAAAAGGTGACACTGGAGCAAGGAGTACCCCAAGGGGGGTACTGTCACCCACACTTTTCCTGGTGTATATAAACAACATCACAGAGAATATACCATGAAGAATCCACAGCTCCATGTTTGCAGACGATCTGGCTATGTGGACCTCTGAAAAAAATCTCACTGTAGCAAGCAATCAGATGCAGCAGGCCCTAACATCGTTGGAGGAGTGGGCAAACTCATGGCTGGTCAAAATAAATAAGGAAAAAACAACATGTACGATATTCTCGCTTTCAAATGAACACCAAAATAAGTCTAAATGGCAAATACCTGCGGCCAAGCGACAACCCAAAACTACTTGGGAGTCACATTTGATCGGCGCATGACATGGTTAAGTCAGATCGAGAGAAACCGAATGAGAGCCAGACAAAAAATGGCAATCATGAGGAAACTTGCTGGCACAAGCTGGGGAGCAGACGAAAGTATACTAAAGAAACTGTACACTGGAAGAGTGAGACCAGTTCTCAAGTATGGCATTGCGGCATGGACAACAGCAGCAAAGGCGAACTTTGATAAAATTAGCAAACTTCAAAACCAAGCCATGAGAGTTATAACAGGAGGTATGAAGTCAACGCTAATTCTAGAACTTGAAAAGATTACAAATCTGCAATCCATGACCAACAGAAGAGACTGCAGAGCCCAGCCCCAAGCAGAGAAACTCAGAAGACTGACAGAGACTAAATAGATTTGGAAATGGGAAACTAAAGCGGAGAAACTTTGCAGAAATAGCCAAAGCAAAGATGAGCGAAGACCCTATGAACACCATAACAACACCAAAGCCCATCCCTACTGTTCGCAAACCTACCTGGAAGCAGCATATCATTCCGGAGGTGGTAGAAAATATACAAGGTATTGGAAACAAGAACAGCCAGACTGAAAAAGCAAAGAAGAGACATAACCCTGAGGTACATAACGGAAAACTACCCAAGCATGGATTGGACCCATGCATCCACCGATGGTTCTGTAACAAACACAACACAGAATGGAGGAAGAGGGGTATCCCTGAGCCTAACAAATGGTAGAAAAATAACACTGTCAGTGGCAACTGAAAAATTCTCAAGCAATTTCAGAGCGGAGGCAGTGGCACTGAGGGCTACGGTAGAAGCAATGCTGACAGGCGAAAGCAATAAAAGCCAGATAGTCCTGTTTACAGATGCCCTGGCCGTAGTCACAGCACTAAAAAGCCAGAAAATACTGAACTTAATGATTTAAGAGCAGTACTCTGTCAACTATGCCAGCAGTCCGCACCAAAAAGAGTAGTAGTACAGTGGGTTCCATCCCACTGTAACATCCAAGGCAACGAGGAGGCAGACAGACTGGCAAAAGAAGGTGCAAGACTACCACAACCAGATTCTAGTGTGACCTACGAAAAGTCCAAAAGGCTTATTAGGGCCAGATACATGGCCAAATGGGAAACAGAACATACTGGCTACACAAAAAAACGATGCCTATTACCAGTTGAACAGAAGAGAGCAGGTCGTGGTCTTCAGATTCCGCACAGGCCACAACAGACTGAGGTACCACCTATTCAATAAACTGAAGATAGGTGGCACTGACGAATGCACTTGTGGTACCAGGAAAATGACCGCTGAACATCTGCTGCAAAACTGCCCGACATACGAGGACCAGAGAAAGCACATGTGGCCATAACCAGTGGCAACACTAGACAAGCTCTATGGCAGTGTCGACAGCCTCAGGATGACCGCTGCTTTCTTCGAAAAAATACAGGTTGACGTTTGACAGCGTATGAAGAAGAAGAAGAAGAAAAAGAAGAAGAACCTATTCTAAAATTACCTGATCACATTTGATACTAACAAAGAATGTAATAGTTGACTAACCGCTTTTTGGGTCTCCTCTACAGTCGGTATATCATCCAGAGCCTCGTTTAGAGGATACTGGGGCAGGCGGTCAATGGCTTCGCTGTGAACAGATGACGGCTGGTTCAAGGTATGAACAAAGTGCTCTGTCCAACGTGTGATAATTTTTTCTGGATCTGTAATCAGTGTTTTACCATCTGCACCATTTCCACCAGCGTCTATGTGTATGACAAGGACAAGAATAGCACTTCTGACCCACAGAGAACATGTCATAAGAGGTGACTAACTGTGGTGTGACATGGCATAACACTGGCCATGGTTAGGTGGTTTGTTAAGAGCAGCATAGATGGTGCCTAACCGGCTGCAAGTCTGCTTTACTCTAGTGTTTGAGTCAATAAAGATGGACTCGCACATCGGTTAACCACACTCTGCGGCACTTGTCCCAACACAGTGGAGTAATAAGCCGCCTAAGCCTAGTCCGCTAAGCAGGAAATCCTCCTACCAGCTACATCCATCTATTGCCAGAGCTGAGACCTACACAGGGGCATTTACTCCTGTAAGTACAGTCAACTAAGACCTCTTAACTTTCTGTCATTTTTGATCATCTTATCCTGGAAGACTGGTGTACTATCTTAGTCATGTCTCTATGTCAAAGACCTGCTTGGCTGTGCTAAAGCTGTCAAGAGTACAGGGTCCCAACGGGCATAGCTAACATTACTGATAAAGCTCACAAGTCTCCCCCCCCCCCCCCATATTATTTACCTGGCATTCTCTCAAATCTAACCAGAAATAAATGTCACACAGAACAACACACAACATGACTTTACTTTCTCTTTGTTTCCTGGGAGAACCCCACCATCTCCATAGACTGTTTGAGCCTGGCAAACTCATGCTGTTCATCAACACCATCCACACTGTAGCATGCGCTCTGAAATAGATCAAAGAGGTTCTCTTGATCACATCTCTACTCACTCATGCGGATAAACGGGGAAAAAGGGAGCAGTTGTCCTAAGTCTTTATCACTTGTTGGAGAGAGTGGATGACAGAGAGAGTGGATGACAGAGAGAGTGGATGACAGAGAGAGTGGATGACAGAGAGAGTGGATGACAGAGAGAGTGGATGACAGAGAGAGTGGATGACAGAGAGAGTGGATGACAGAGAGAGTGGATGACAGAGAGATTGGAAGACAGAGAGAGTGGAAGACACAGAGAGTGGAATACAGAGTGGAAGACAGAGAGAGTGGGAATCAGATAGTGTAAGACAGAGAGAGTGGCAGACAGAGAGAGTCTAAGACTGAAAGAGTAGGAGACATAGATATTGGGAGACAGAGAGAGTGGGAGATAAATAGAGTGGGAGACAGAGAGTTGAAGACAGAAAGAGTGTGACTCTGTGACAGTGGGAGACTGTGAGAGTGGAAGACATAGTGGAAGACAGAGAGGGAGACAGAGAGAGTGGGAGACAGAAAGAGTGGGAGACAGAGAGAGTGGAAGACAGAGAGAGTGGGAGACAGAGAGAGTGGGAGACAGAGAGAGTGGGAGACAGAGAGAGTGGGAGACAGAGAGAGTGGGAGACAGAGAGAGTGGGAGACAGAAAGAGTGGGAGACAGAGAGAGTGGGAGACAGAAAGAGTGGGAGACAGAGAGTGGGAGACAGAAAGAGTGGGAGACAGAAAGAGTGGGAGACAGAAAGAGTGGGAGACAGAGAGAGTGGGAGACAGAGAGAGTGGGAGACAGAGAGAGTGGGAGACAGAAAGAGTGGGAGACAGAGAGAGTGGGAGACAGAGAGAGTGGGAGACAGAGAGAGTGGGAGACAGAGAGAGTGGGAGACAGAGAGAGTGGGAGACAGAGAGAGTGGGAGACAGAGAGAGTGAGAGACAGAGAGAGTGGGAGACAGACAGAGTGGGAGACAGAAAGAGTGGGAGACAGAGAGAGTGGGAGACAGAGAGAGTGGGAGACAGAGAGTGGGAGACAGAGTTGAAGACAGAAAGAGTGTGACTCTGTGACAGTGGGAGACTGTGAGAGTGGAAGACAGAGAAGGAGACAGAGAGGGAGACAGAGAGAGTGGGAGACAGAGAGAGTGGGAGACAAAGAGAGTGGGAGACAAAGAGATTGGGAGACATCAAGTGGAAGACTGAGAGAGTGGGAGATTGAGAGAGTTGGAGACTGAGAGATTGGGAGACAGTGAGTGGAAGACAGAGAGTGAGAGACAGAGTGGGAGTATGAGATAGTGGAAGACTGAGAGAGTGTGAGGTGTGAGAGGACAATGGTTGGAATGCCTAGAATCCTAGTATTGAGACAGGAACGTCTATGCTTTCAAGTCCACTTCCTGTGACTTACTAGGCCTGGACGAAGAGGTGTACTGTCTAGGAATTTCATTATTTTTCTCAATGTGTGCTCACACTGCAGATAACAGCCTCATGATATGTTTTATTTTCAACTGGCAGAGTTCTTTCACATGCAAATAGGACTCTGATAGGTCTAGACACTTGTGGGTTTCAAATGGCCATTGCTTTGTGTTGTTTTTTTCATTGAGAGGAAAGCAAATTACCGTTCTACTATAGTGGCCCCCACAGAGAACAATGGTTTGTGTGAGAATCAGGGGAAGAGGACCTTACCTTTTTACGATAGTGGCCCCCACAGAGAACAATGGTTTGTGTGAGAATCAGGGGGAGAGGACTTTACCTTTCTACTATAGTGGCCCCCACAGAGAACAATGGTTTGTATGAGAATCAGGGGGAAAGGACTTTACCTTTCTACTATAGTGGCCCCTAAAGTATGTATGGTTTGTATAAGAATCAGGGGGAAAGGACTTTACCTTTCTACTATAGTGGCCCCCACAGAGAACAATGGTTTGTATGAGAATCAGGGGGAAAGGACTTTACCTTTCTACTATAGTGGCCCCTAAAGTATGTATGGTTTGTATGAGAATCAGGGGGAAAGGACTTTACCTTTCTACTATAGTGGCCCCTAAAGTATGTATGGTTTGTATGAGAATCAGGGGGAAAGGACTTTACCTTTCTACTATAGTGGCCCCTAAAGTATGTATGGTTTGTGTGAGAATCAGGGGGAAAGGACCTTACCTTTCTACTATAGTGGCTCCTAAAGTTTGTATGAGAATCAGAGAACGGAATTTCCAAGTTGTACCCGAGGAGTAAAGAACAGGATAACTGTAACCTACCTAAACTATCAATAAGGAGTTTTCCCCAAATAGTGAGTCCACTGGGAGATTTATAGAAATGAGGAATAAAGGCCATTTGCCCTGGTAGATAGGAATTTTATTTCACTCTTGATGGAATATACCTTGGTCCTTACCACAGTTGGAACCCTTGCTATCCTTACTAGGAGACAGGCAATCTAACTGCTTGGCCACTTGCTTCACATTGTGAAAAGTCACTAAATAGTTTTGTGCATCAGGCTATCAACCTCATCATGTTAAATGAATTGCTACAGAAACTATAAATGTTAAAGGACATATGCGTGAGTTTGTGCGCAGGGTGAAACGTCCATTTCATAATCCCAACATAACAGGTTCGAATCCTGCCTTGTCCAGTTTGGCAGGCACGTTTTTTTTCTTTGTGAGATCGCTCCTCTGCATACAGAAAGTAATGGCAACCTACCGTGCTACATACTTGCCAAGAAACATAATAGTCAAATAGGTTGGCGGTTGTAAGAAGTGACATTCTGCAAAGGACATGCTATTCATATTAAATATATATTATACACACACACAAATATAAATTATGAATGATAAATTAGTAGCAAATGCTGTAACAGGAGAACTCTGATAACCAAATCAGCAATCCTTGTCAACCTGATGTCTCTGCCAGTGATAACCACATAAACTTATTGTGATAAGTCATCACAAGAAGTGAGTCCACTGTAACTGAGGTGTTATCTCAGGAATATTCAAACCAGAGACTAGTAACAGTGAGTCATAATACATTTCTTCTATTGATATCTAGTGTTCTCTTCAGCAAATATGACAGCAGAGACATCAGTGGAACAGCTCCACACCAAAAGTGCTATTATAGTTTATCTAACTTTCAAATGTATTTTGGTTTAACCCAACAACAATTCAGGAAGTCTCACCGTTTACTTTATTTTGAATTTGTTTTATTTTCTGTTTTCTCTACATTTGTTTTCCCTCGGAGAAACAAGTTATTCCCTCTGTTATTCCGATAACATATATGAGGTACTGTTTCTAAATCTTTTGTTGTGAAGTCCAGAATTCTGACCCCCACTATGTAGGGTGTTGGCCTGTGTGAATGGTGACCGTGTGAAATGCCAATTTTAAGAGTTTTCTACACTAAAGTAGCCACACACCAAAATTAGCCACATTTTATAACATGGTTTCAGTGTGGCAGTGGTCATATTCTTATCTTCATAGTACAGTAGGTCCCATCCCACTGTAACATTCAAGGCAATGAGCAGGCAGACAGACTGGTGAATAAAGGTGGAAGGTTACCGCAATTAGATTCTAGTGTGACCTGCGATAAGTACAAACCATTTATTATAGCCAGATACATCGACAAATGGAAAACAGAGCATACTGGCTACGCAAAAAATTATGCTTACGAGTTGAACAGAAGACAGCAGGTGATGGTCTTCAGACTCCGCACAGGCCACAACAGACTGAGGTATCCTCTATTCAATAAAATGAGGATAGATGCTTCTAACAAATGCACCTGTGGTACTGGGAATATGACCCCTGAACAAATGCTGCAAAATTTCCCGACATATGAGGACCAGAGAAAGCATATGTGGCCTTCACCAGTGCCAACAATAGACAAGCTCTATGACTGTGTCGACAGTCTTAGGATGACCGCTGCTTTCTTTGAAAAAATTCAAGTTGACGTCTGACAGTGTAAAAAGAAGAAGAATATTCTTATCTCTGCCACTCAATGAAATCCTGCAGAAACCATTAGAGCAACAACCCAGTTAAGAAGTATGTCAAATTGCATACACACAAATTATAATAACACATACATACAAAAACAATTTGCAAAAATAACAAGTAACTCTGTTACAACAACTGCACTGTGTGAGACTAATGCACCAGACACTCTGAGATGTGATATGGTCCTGTATGAAGCACAGACTCATGTGTCAAGGGCGGGAAGGAACAGAAAAGTCAGAAGTGTTGAAGTTTTGTTTTGTTTCTGGTGAGGTACGGCCAAAGGGTAGTGAGTGTGCTAAAAAATAACAGAGCATTTGGTTTGTTCAAGGAAAATACTGATCTAAAGGTGTTTAGCTGAAATACAAGAGCTTCCTTGTGATGCAAGGATAAGAGATGTATAGAGCAGGACAAGAGAGACTACAAAACAGAACACTGATGTTTATAAACAGATTTGCAAGTTGTTACCTACAATCAGGATTTTAGGAGAATCAGTAATGAAGATGCACACAAGAGTTAGTCACTCCCATAGGCTGGACATAGGTGAAGATGGGGGTGAAGATGGGCTGGGTGTATAGTTACAGTTGAACACAGGTGAAGATGGGCTGGGTGTATAGTTACAGTTGAACACAGGTGGAGATGAGATGGGCTTTTAGATCAAAGTGAAGCATAAGGTGTCCAAGTGTTATGTGACACACATAAAAGGTAGATGACACACATGAAAGGTAGTTTACACACATGACAGGTAGATGACACACATGAAAGGCAGTTGACACACATGAAAGGTAGATGACACACATGAAAGGTAGTTGACACACATGAAAGGTAGTTGACACACATGAAAGATAGATGACACACATAAAAGGTAGTTGACACACATGAAAGGTAGATGACACACATGAAAGGTAGTTGACACACATGAAAGGTTGTTGACACACATGAAAGGTAGATGACACATTAAAGGTAGATGACACACATTAAAGGTAGATGACACATATAAAAGGTAGATGACACACATGAAAAGTAGATGACACATGAAAAGTATATGACGCACATGAAAGGTAGATGATGGCACACCAGGATAGACACTTAGAAAGTGGCACAAACACATTTCTCCCATCGTTATCACTGTTATTAAGTAGATCTGTTCAATATTTGTATTTGTGTGTCCTTAGCCTTTTAAATGTATCTGGGGGAACAGCTAGACCATTAGTTCTCTAGAATGAGTTCAAAATCGTGTCTATCCAGCTGTAAATAGTTTCCTGATTCCAAGTTATGGAAGGCAAGGCAGCAAGGAATAGAACTGGTTACTGTACATCAGAAAAATAACCTAGTATAATCAAGTCTGCAACTCTTGACCCCCTTCGGTAGTGTTATCTGTGAGACTACCTTAAGCTTCTCTTTTTTATTTTTTTTTATTCTCTATGTAGATCTTCTGGTAGTAATGTAAGTTGTTTTTAATTATTATTTGATGTCCTCGTCCTTCACTCATGCGTATTTATGTTATTATTGACAGAATGAATGAACTCATGTGATCACTGGCCCATGCATCCAAGACTGGCAGAGACAAATGGGTGAATCACTGACCCATGCCTCCAAGACTGGTAGAGACAAATGGGTGAATCACTGACCCATGCCTCCAAGACTGGTAGAGACAAATGGGTGAATCACTGACCCATGCCTCCAAGACTGGTAGAGACAAATGGGTGAATCACTGACCCGTGCCTCCAACACTGGTAGAGACAAATGGGTGAATCACTGACCCGTGCCTCCAAGACTGGTAGAGACAAATGGGTGAATCACTGACCCATGCCTCCAAGACCACCAGGAAGCAACGGGTGACTGATATGAAATGTGAGGAAAGAGGGTCACACTATTGGTAGGTCACACTGTCCGACATGCAGCACAAAGCTCGTACCACAAGTGATTTGTGTTGTGTATTATACGCGAAATCACTGAGACATTCCCTTCGCAACATCCGCTGACTTGACATGCCTGTCTTGACTTCTATCAACAACCTCACTGATGATGTTCCAGGTTTACCTTAGACAGGTAATGATACTGGTCAGCTGGTAACAGGTGTAAGATCTCCCTCTCTCGTTCGTCAGCTCCAGCCAACAAGTAGTAGAAAACATGGTAGTTCCTGCAAGGAGAAGAAACAATCACAGAATTGGTATTCAGTTTTACAGAAGTGGTATTCAGTTTTACAGTCTTGGGTGTCTGAGTAAGATAAAGGGATATTTACCTAAATTGTTTCTTTATTGAACAAAACATGTTTACTTAAAAAAATTACTTTTGTGCAGTATATACTTTTTTTTAAATAAATTCGTGCTTAACATGTGGCTTTTTTAAAGTTATGTGCTAAAATTTAAGATTTCAAAATAAGATGTGTACATGGGCATCTGTGCGCAATATGTATGTTATGGTATGGATCTGGAAACCCGCGTGCGCACGCGTGTGTTTGAGAGGACGATGACGCGAGAGAGATAGTGCGCACATACTCGCATTGAGCTACAACATGCCATTTTGACTAGACTTCCAGAAGCATCAACATTTTTACTCATTTCTAGCATTTCACAATATGATCTATCGACGAGTCCTCGCACTGCAGAGGGGTCGGGTTCAAGTTCCAGCCCCAGTCGTGACGAGCTCGTCTACCCAGCATTAACTAGGAACCTGACAGAGTTAGGAAAGATTATGCAGCTAGCAAGATAATGGTTGGTCCCTAGCTTCTCTTTTCCCCCCGGCCTCCACTATCACAACAAGTTGTCACTAAGTTGTCCATGCTCTCATGTCTAAGAAGGCCTCCCGCACTTCCCCTAATCAATGCTGCGTGTTATCTCCTTTTGCGTGCTAGCAGCGATCTTTTAATATTGTTCTAATGTAATATTTCCTCCACTGACTTCCTAGCCCTGTGTGTGTGTGTGTTGGGGGAGGGGGGAGAAAAATAAGAGAGAAGATAGGGAGTGAGATAATGGTTGGGGCGGGTGGGGGGGGGGGGGTTACAACTTGGATCTATTTATTCCTCAAGGACGTATCTGTTGTGGAGAAGTACACCATCCGACAACGACAACATTCCTGGAGCAGTAGAGAACACCAGATGTAATACCAGATACTAGGAAACTACGGTAAAGCATCTGTTAATTTTCATCTCTTCAATGTTGAAGAGTTCTCACCTTCAGCTTGCGTACACACATGTCTGTCCGTTGTGCACTTCAATTGATGTATTCCATCCAATAAATGTTTACCTTGCCAGTTATCACCTTCCCACCTCCTGGACCCGGTACCTTACGCTGCTGCAGTCCAGTGCCAACATATGCCTGTAATGAACGTCTCCCGAACACCAATAAAGACGTTTTATCCCCACGTCAATTCCTTTATAATCTATGAGTAACACGTTCTTTCTCTCTCGTTCTTGTTGCTTCCCAATGAGTAATGCATTGTACTGTATTTTGCGTCTTACTGTCCAGTTCTTCATACTTGAGCACACATTTTGAATTTTGTTTTCATAGGGGTACGGCCTTACACAAACCGAACATTTGCATGTCGTGCGCTCTCTCTCTCTCTCTCTCTATCTATCTATCTCTCTCTCTCTATATATATATATATATATATATATATCTCACTCACGCACACACGGACGCACGCACGCGCACACACACACACACATTATGTTATATATATTATTCAAATCCAAAGGAATCTTTTATTCAGACGGGTAGCTCTCCAATCTGTTTTATTTTCGTAATTGTGATGATTTGTTAGTGGTTGTCTCTTGTGTTGTCCATTGTCCCTGAACAAGAACTTTCGGTTGTAACGTATGTGTGGCTGAGCTTTCTGATCTGACGAAGACCTTTCGGTTATAACGTATGTGTGGCTGAGCTTTCTGATCTGACGAAGACCTTTCGGTTATAACGTATGTGTGGCTGAGCTTTCTGATCTGACGAAGACCTTTCGGTTATAACGTATGTGTGGCTGAGCTTTCTGATCTGACGAAGACCTTTCGGTTATAACGTATGTGTGGTTGAGCCTTCTGTTCTGACGAAGACCTTTCGGTTATAACGTATGTGTGGCTGAGCTTTATGTTCTCATGTGGTATCTCAGCCATATTTGTCCATTCTATTATACCTATGGTTTTTAACATATATCTATGCTATTAGACTTATGGTTTTATTTTATATGGGCTGTCCTTGCTATTATACTTATGGTTTGTATCATATATGGGCTGTCCTTGCTATTATATCTATGGTTTTTAACATATATAGACTGTCCATTATATTATACCTACGGTTTTTGACATATATGGGCTGTCCATGATATTATATCTATGGTTTTTAACATAGACTGTCCATGCTATTATATCTATGGTTTTTAACATGACTATTGTTTCTAAAGCTTCCTTTCTAGCCATTAAAGCTACTCGGCACTCAGCGTTGTTTAGGCCTGCCTGAATGAAGAGATGATGTTACCCATGAGTTGGAGAGTAACCTGCCTTAGGAGTTAATGGTTCTGTAACACAAAACCACTAATGCTGCTGCTCGGCCAAGTTAACGACATTAGCTGCTGCTATTATTAGCGGTGTCTCCATTCTCATAAATGTTCTCAACCGTGAGAGAAGTGAAGATTCTCTGCGGCCAGCTAATTGAAAGGAGTATATGGCGTACCATCAAATATGTCATTTACATTTGCTTCCTTAAAATCCTAAACATGGTCTCATAAATCGATCAAATGTGAATTTACTGTGCTAAACAGCGATAGTCAAACAAGCTAAAAACTCAAACAGAAAGTGTGAAATTGTGTTTTATTTAAATAAAGAACAGACTGTGCAAACCGAAGAAGTAACCCTGGTAAACAAAACCATATTAACAAACAATACTGTACCTAAATCCAGGGCGCTAAACAAATTGAAAAAAAACACGAAACGTTAATGTAAGTCTCACATAATCCACTGATACCATGTCAGCAAATTTTCTGCAAACTCTTTCATCTTCGACCAATCCAACCCGTGCCAACTTTTCGCAAAAAGATCAAAGTTTTTCAGTTTTATTTTTATTTCGACTTTCTTTTGCTGAGTTACTCAGCTGTAACCTGTTCTCCCTCGTGACTCAGCTTTTCGACATTGATTTAGTTTCAAGAAATAGATTGGTATTTCGGAATTAGACTCTTCGGAAAATTACGTCGTCTAAAAATAGAAAACTCGTAGAAGGAACAAATATTACCTGGGCAAATGGGAACAATTGGACCAATATTTGATGACTTGGCATATTGTTGTTGGGCGAAATATGCTCCATGGGGATCTGAAAAGGTTTTGGTACTTGGGTCTTTATTGACCTCAAACAGAGTTCACTGGGTTTCCATCGTACGTAACGGGGCATTCCATATCTGGTTAAGGGGAGGACATGTCGATTTAAGTTTATTTCAAGTAAATATGAGTACATCTACCTTGGACGCTGTCTGCCTAACATGCAGAACGACTTTAGCCTAGAGTTGACAAGACGGTGTCGCGCGCGTTGGGCGGGATTCTCTTTGATAAAGCCTGTACTGGACAACATCCATGACCAGAGCCTGCACAACTCTCTATTCAACGCCACAGTAATACCTGTAATAACTAACCTATGTGGCGGAAACATGGACACTCACGAAGGCGATGGAGTCCAAACTCAGAGTGACTACCCAAGCCTCCCTCGAGAGACGCATGGTCGGTCTCACGCTTCATAGCCAGCGCACAAAAAGGTCTTCATAATTCAAATGTATGTAACAGTTCCAGTCGGAGCATGCGCGTTTAGGGCAGGGGTAATGTGGTCGGTGACTCTGAGAACAAAGATATCTGAATGTGTGCCAAGGTCCCTCTCCATCTCGACACTACGCCAAGGTCACTCTCCGTCTCGACACTAAGTCGACAAAGGAAAACAGGGAAGGGGTAGGAGCTGACTACTCTGGCGTTCCGATTTGGGTAGTCTGGGGTTAGTGACAGACAGAGGCCAGCAGAGCTTGCTGCGAGATTTTGAGTGACAGGAATTCAGAGTGATTCGTTCCAATAACAACTAAATGGTGGTAGATTCAAACTAGAGGATGGCTGGAGCAGACATCCCACAGAGGACCATTGGACAGCTCTGATACTGCTTGAGGCTATATAATACTAGACAACGTTTAACTCAAGTAGACTGACCATGGAGAGAGAGAGAGAGAGAGAGAGAGAGAGAAAGAGAGATAAATTTAGCTAGGAGTCTGTTTAGCTCGCCGACTTTATAGAAGAGCGATTGATAGGCTGTTTTACGACTGTTAATGAGATAGCATAGAAGACATGGTGACGGTACCAGCATATGTCTTTGAGTCTTGGCCAGTCGCTCTATAAGGTGCATGTTGGGCGCCCTGTAACTAGAAGAGATCTGAATCTGAGTTGGACACCTTGTGAATAATGTATGTTCTGAATGGTTACACGAGTGTACAGATCGCCTAAGGAGAGATCTGGATGTGTGTGGTGTTTGAAGGACACCGAGGGAACGATGTATGCTCTGGAGTGTGTGTATAATCAGATCGATTGAGTGTGCGATCACATGTGAGTATATGTTGAATAGATTGAATGTACAATGCCAAGATATCTCGCCCGAGGGATCTAAGTGTGAGCGAATGCATAGAATACGAACGTGAGGACGAGTTTGTGAGAGTGTGTTGATGGTGCAGATAAGGGGAGTGGAGTGTGCTGCTAGAACTGGGTCGGGGTAGTTCTGAGCAACATTAAATAACTTATGCTTATAACCTCCGCGTACCTATTTAGTTAAGATGTATTTCATGTTTGTAATCTCATTGCACTCACTTTAATAGTTGGTGTATGCATATGATGTAATAAATCTGCCACCTGCTGCGTGCTATTTTATTTGCTGTGTGTGGTGGTGAATGATGTGGATGCATGTGGTACCATTCTTGATAGAAAAACCCCAGTGAAAACCTGGACTCTGCTACACGTGCGTCAATTGTCCCTGGTGGAATATGCACACAAGATGAAACATCCCTGTGGGTGGGGTTGTGGGAATGGGGGCGCCACTTACTACAAGGAACGGACTATCTATAGAGCACATCGACAGCAATATGGTGGCCCAGAGAAAGAAACGACCACGGGGACGACCACCAACCCGTTGGTCCGACTCCCTTGAATTCCGAACATTCGCGATGCCACAGATGGGCAACTCATTTTCCACTGGTCCACCGTTGTCCAAGACAGAGACCGTTGGAAGAAAAATTGGGACCCACAACGGTGTAACCGCCGCTGAAGAACACGTCGTCTCGCCCAGTAATCAGGTCAATAAATAAAGACATATAAAGATATAAGTGTAGAAAAGATGGCTACATTCAGTTTTGCGAAGTGTTACGGTTATGGTTAGATAACATAGGTAGATGACATGGTTGTTATTACATCGTCTGACAGGCAAGGATAATGCCAAACTGCTGTAGAAACTGGACGCCACTCTCTTTATTATGGACCAAGGTTGACAGATTCAAGAAATTCTCATTTTTTATCTCAGAATGTTTTACACCATCAACAGTTAAAAGGTGGACTTTACTGTGACGTCACTACCTCAAATCTGGAGCTAAAATTATATATTTCTTTTCTTTGGGATGAATTAAGACGCAAGTACCAAGGTTCTGATTGATTTGATTGCTTGAAGTAGGAAAATGCTTTTTTTTAGTTTTTAGGTGAAACTCAAAGCTTTCTTTGCCTTCAAAACAATTGGTGTGCTAAAATAATATATTGTTGGTTGGCACTAAGATACTTTGGATACTCAGTAATACAGGAATCTTGGTGCTCCTTGAGGCAGACTAAATCAGTTTTCCCTGGTTTGTCTTACAGACTCATGTTTGGCGATTTGTGGTAAGTTTGAGGAGAGATGGGATGGAGGTGGAGAGGGTGGGGTTTAATGTATGCTTAACGGGCCTGGAGAAAGTGCTGCTATGGTATGGTCAGTTTCCAGGATTTGTTTTGTTGGCCCAGCAGTTTATGATCTGCACTCTGTCCTCTGTAGTGCTTGTAACTGCTACGCTGTCATTGTGAGGTCTTGTTCCAGGGCGCTTCATACCATCTAAAGGGTAGGTCAGTAAGTAGGTCACACATTGATGTGGGATAGCAGAAAAATATAGTTGGTAGTTCCTAAAGGTGGCAGCAACATCTAGCTTTGTGATTACTTCAGGTAGCAAACGCTAGCTGTCGCAAGCACATGCGCAGCACAAATAAAAAATGGCCTCTGTAGTCACATAGTATACAATTAAAGAACAGCGTCCTGGTGTGCAGTTGTGTTTTGTTGTAACTCTGTGTGTGTGTGTGTGTGTGTGTGTGTGTGTGTGTGTGTGTGTGTGTGTGTTTGTGTGTGTGTTTTGGTGTTACAAAAGTACTTTATACAAACGAAATTCATAAGGAAATGCATCCTGTTTACGGTGACAAGTGTTTGTCGAGGAAAACCGTTGCAATAACTTGTTGTGATGTTCAGATTGCAACAGAAGGATATGTGTGGTGAGTAGTGGAGACGGTTCTATCTGACAGGTGAGTAGCAAGACAGTGTAGCAATTGCAATAGGGTGTTCACATGCTTTAGTCTACAGCATAATGCACGAACGATTATATTTCAGGAAAATGTGCTCGTGGTTGGTACCCAAGTAACTGAAGAATACACAATGAACAAAATGGGCCTACCCTTGCAACGTTAAAGCAATGGGATAAGTGTATCAATGTTGGTGAAAATTTTGTTGAGAAATAATGGACAATATAATTGCAATAATAAATGGTTTTGAAGTTCGTATGTCATTTAGTATGTTTGTTTGTTTTTTGTTTTTTTTAAATATGCATTTGTGACCTATTTACTGACTTTCTCAAGTCAACATCTGTAGGATACGATAGGTGATAATACATAACGTGGTTATGGGAAAACTGAGAGAGGAAGCAATTCGGAACCTGAAACAAGCATCTGTCAAGCAACGAAATGTCTTATGGAACATTAACAACATATAATTCATACAGTGAGATGTGGTGTCACGGGGATGGTGAACATAAAAGCTCTACCGTCGTGTGACCCACAGGCCATTAAACTGGTCCTCGTGCTGCTCTCTGTCTGGTTGGAGTTTGAGACTTCTGCTACGCGCCATACTGTTAAAAGAAGTCAACATTTAACTCGGGTGTTGCGCAATAACTAATTAAAGTTCCAGTCCAAAGTATTTTCTGCGTGAGCGTTAAGCCAATGATAACGGGAGTTTGTGTCATGTGGTCACTCGCGGCCTCCTCTATTTCCCGCTACTTCTAGAAATATGCACTACATGTTCTGACATTGCAATTGGCACATTTTTATATCTATATCGGGAGATGATTACTTTTTTGTTCTGAGGACAACTTTTTTGTTTAGATGGCCATGCCACACCCTTTAACATCTTATTTCAGTCCACACAACTTTAAAAAGTGCTAAATTCAGGGAATAGCTAATTAGCATGCAAAAAATAATATAATTGGGGACATGAGTTTTCAGTCGACCAATCCTTTCACTACCTTGAAGCATCATGTATCATAAAACAGCTATCCTGTTCTTCTTCTTCTTCTTCAGGATCTTTTGGTCACGCTATATCTGTAGGCCAGTCGTCATGATGAAGTCTGTAGTCTTCACCAGGTCGGAGCAGCTGCCCCACAGCTTTTGTCTCAGTTCCGCACCCTCTGGTCAAGTCTGGTGTCTCATTTCCCTGGAGATTGGGCATTCCTGTAGAATATGTTTATGGTTCTGGCCTCCTGTTCCACATGGGCATTCGTCGGTGTGTGAGATCTTCAGTCGGTATAGATGTTCTAGTAGTCTGCACTGTCTAGTTCTCAGGCGAAAAAAGGTAGTTTGTTGATTTCAGGGTAGCCACTGGATCGCTATTGTTAAGGATCTCTGGAGTTTTCCTAGTTCTGCTCTGATCTCTGATAAGAGTGGTTCGTTGTTTGTTTGTTTTGTTTTTTTTTGTATTGCCTCTAATAATACTCTGCAGTATGTGAATATAGCTAATTTTGTTGGTGGTTGCCTTTCTGTTTCAAGTATTCTCAGAGCTCGCAGGAGAGCCATCGATTCTGCTCTGAGGTTTGTGGACGACTTTCCTGTTGGGAGGGCCTATTGTGTTATATTTCCACTTTTGTGTCTTATGAATATGCATCCTCCCCCGTTTCGACCTGCCCCCTCTGCTGAACCATATGTGTACACCTGTGTCCATTGCTTGGCATTAGATTTCTCCTGAATCATTGCTTGTGCTAAAGTGTTCAGCTCGTGGACACTTTTGGTCTTTTCTTCTACTGATTTCAATCAACATCGTAGAAATCTCAGTACAGCACAAATGTGATGTACTGATGGTCCAAGATACCCATCGCACATTCGTTGACCAAAGAGCAAAGATAAATGGAATGAAGCTTGTTGTAGATATTTCACCCGAGCAATATGGGCGAGCCCATTTTTGTGACACCAGATCTAGACATACGCTCAGTGAGCTAAACCTCCACAGGAAATACAGAGATTCTCATAATTGAAACCCAATCATGCCCAGTAACATCAATATATAAACCACACAAAAATTACTTTGTTTTCGAAGAGCCTGATAACTTCAGATCTAAAAAACAATTTTTTTTAAAGTTATGGGAGATTTTAATTGTCACAACACTTCATATGGGCACAATGAATCAGGCACTAGTGGAGATAAGCTGGAGAACTACAGCTCTTGCATGACCTAAAATATCACCTTCTTTCAATAGCTGCGGATGGGTACAACCCTGGCAACATATTTGTGAGCAAGACAAGTTAATACATCAAGAGACGAAATATGTAGAGGACGCAACACAGGCCCATCTCAGTAAGTGTTACAGCAATTGTCAAATCTGATAATCTTCCGTTCAAAAGACTCCTCAACTTTAAACGAGCCAAATGGGGTCCGTTTGCCTTCGAGCTAGACAAAAAGGTGTTGAAACTAGAACCAACCCCTGAAAAAAGTAGGCTTTTGTTGAACTAGTTCAAAGATCTCCAAACTCCATATACCGAGAGGCTGCAGAGCCCAGTATATTTCTGGTCTTAATGGAGACTCAGACACTGTACGAGCAATACCAACAACTCTTTCAAAATGTCCCCTTTTCTGAGGAGACCATCTAGGTTGGGAAGGACCTCCTAGATGCCATTTCAGATTCGAAAACCAAAAAATGGGGCCCCCTCTAGACATGAGACAGCGCCTGAAAACATATTAAGAATGTCAGTAATGACCTAGAGAATGCTATTGCAGGCATAATGCAATTTAGCCCCAACAATTACTACTGGACGGATAAACAACCAAAAACAACGGCAGACCAAGATCCAGCGGGCTTGTACATGTACAATTGAGAATGACTTAACGGCGATACTCTTCTCCGTAGATAAATTATGATAATAAATGCATTAAATGAAAAACAACAAACAAGCTGACCCTGATGATTTTGAGGACAGTTCAAATAAACAAACTGGTTCCTGAAGCTTTTTAACACACTCATCGAATCTATGTAAATCCCTAAAATCTGGAGGAAATCCCACATGGTTGCGATGATAGAACCAGAAAAACCCTCAACACAACCTAAGAATTTTCCACTGGTGTCGTTACAATGCCACCTGTATAAGGTTTTTGAAAGAATGATCCTCAACCGTCCCCACGATAGACCAGATGATTATTGTGAAACAAGCAGGTTTCAGATAGGGCAAATCATGCCGTGGTCAATGTCGAAACCTAGCACAACTGATCCGAGTACGGATATGAAGGCAAGTATATCACAGGAGTGGCGTTTATTGATCTACGTTCAGCAAATGACTGGGGGCCTCACCAATCGCATATGCACATTGTAGAATAGGCGGTTAACAGACGGTGTCACTTTGGGAGGGGTAAAAAGTCGATGCGAAACCAAACAAAGACTGACTGGCACAAAGAATAGTTCTAACACCTATGCTGAATAACATATATATCAACATGTAGACACAGAAGTGACGAAATTCATTTATGTAGATGACACAGCAGTCGCCGCCCAATGAAATGTTTTTGAGTTAAAACAGAAACTGAAAAGTGCCCTGGATGATCTTGCGGTATATTTCCACAAAAATCACATCAAATCAAACACCAGCAAAATCCAAAAATGTGCTTTCCACCTCAGCACCATATAGGCAAAAAGAAAACTACAGATCAAATAGGAAGGACAGGAGCTGGAACTCAGTTCGGCCGCCAAATCTTGGAAAGTTAGATCGCTCACTGTCCTACGCGACACACTGCCATAAAACAACGGCAGATACGAGCGAGAAATAGTATCATTTGAAAATTGACTGGCACAACATGAGAAGCACAGTCAGATTTCCTCCTAACATCAGCGATTGTCATGTGCCTCTTGCTAGCTCATTACGCGGCGACAGTTTGGAACAGTTAACTGATTGATGCAGCAATAAAAAAGACTGGCCGGATAGTTACAAGGTGTCTAAAATCTACTCCAACTGAAAAAAATATGCCCATAATCGGTGTAGCACCACCTGAGACACGAAGAAGTGTAGCACCACCTGAGACACGAAGAAATGTACCACCACATGAGACACGATAAAGTGTAGCACCACCTGAGACACGAAGAAGTGTAGCACCACCTGAGACACGAAGAAGTGTAGCACCACCTGAGACACGAAGAAGTGTAGCACCACCTGAGACACGAAGAAGTGTAGCACCACCTGAGACACGAAGAAGTGTAGCACCACCTGAGACACGAAGAAGTGTAGCACCACCTGAGACACGAAGAAGTGTAGCCCCATCTGAGACACGAAGAAGTGTCACATCACCTGAGACACAAGGAAGTGTAGCACCACCTGCGACACAAGGAAGTGTAGCACCACCTGAGACACGAAGAAGTGTAGCACCACCTGAGACACAAGGAAGTGTAGCACCACCTGAGACACGAAGAAGTGTAGCACCAACTGAGACACGAAGAAGTGTAGCACCAACTGAGACACGAAGAAGTGTAGCACCAACTGAGACACGAAGAAGTGTAGCACCACCTGAGACACGAAGAAGTGTAGCACCACCTGAGACACGAAGAAGTGTAGCCCCAACTGAGACACGAAGAAGTGTAGCACCAACTGAGACACGAAGAAGTGTAGCACCACCTGAGACACGAAGAAGTGTAGCACCAACTGAGACACGAAGAAGTGTAGCACCACCTGAGACACGAAGAAGTGTAGCACCACCTGAGACACAAGGAAGTGTAGCACCACCTGAGACACGAAGAAGTGTAGCACCACCTGAGACACGAAGAAGTGTAGCACCACCTGAGACACGAAGAAGTGTAGCCCCATCTGAGACACGAAGAAGTGTCACATCACCTGAGACACAAGGAAGTGTAGCACCACCTGCGACAGAAAGAAGTGTCGCACCACCTGAGACACAAGGAAGTGTAGCACCACCTGAGACACAAGGAAGTGTAGCACCACCTGAGACACGAAGAAATGTACCACCACATGAGACACGATAAAGTGTAGCACCACCTGAGACACGAAGAAGTGTAGCACCACCTGAGACACGAAGAAGTGTAGCACCACCTGAGACACGAAGAAGTGTAGCACCACCTGAGACACGAAGAAGTGTAGC
The DNA here is from genome assembly GCA_036924085.1 of Ariolimax columbianus. Lineage (NCBI taxonomy): Eukaryota > Metazoa > Mollusca > Gastropoda > Stylommatophora > Arionidae > Ariolimax > Ariolimax columbianus. The sequence continues at coordinate 165,434,775 of JAVGWX010000001.1, read as the reverse complement.
ACCACCTGAGACACGAAGAAGTGTAGCACCACCTGAGACACGAAGAAGTGTAGCCCCATCTGAGACACGAAGAAGTGTCACATCACCTGAGACACAAGGAAGTGTAGCACCACCTGCGACAGAAAGAAGTGTCGCACCACCTGAGACACAAGGAAGTGTAGCACCACCTGAGACACAAGGAAGTGTAGCACCACCTGAGACACGAAGAAGTGTAGCACCACCTGAGACACAAGGAAGTGTAGCACCACCTGAGACACGAAGAAGTGTAGCACCAACTGAGACACGAAGAAGTGTAGCACCAACTGAGACACGAAGAAGTGTAGCACCAACTGAGACACGAAGAAGTGTAGCACCACCTGAGACACTAAGAAGTGTAGCACCACCTGAGACACGAAGAAGTGTAGCACCAACTGAGACACGAAGAAGTGTAGCACCAACTGAGACACGAAGAAGTGTAGCACCACCTGAGACACGAAGAAGTGTAGCACCAACTGAGACACGAAGAAGTGTAGCACCACCTGAGACACGAAGAAGTGTAGCACCACCTGAGACACGAAGAAGTGTAGCACCACCTGAGACACGAAGAAGTGTAGCACCACCTGAGACACGAAGAAGTGTAGCACCACCTGAGACACGAAGAAGTGTAGCCCCATCTGAGACACGAAGAAGTGTCACATCACCTGAGACACAAGGAAGTGTAGCACCACCTGCGACAGAAAGAAGTGTCGCACCACCTGAGACACAAGGAAGTGTAGCACCACCTGAGACACAAGGAAGTGTAGCACCACCTGAGACACGAAGAAGTGTAGCACCACCTGAGACACGAAGAAGTGTAGCACCACCTGAGACACGAAGAAGTGTAGCACCACCTGAGACACGAAGAAGTGTAGCACCACCTGAGACACGAAGAAGTGTAGCCCCATCTGAGACACGAAGAAGTGTCACATCACCTGAGACACAAGGAAGTGTAGCACCACCTGCGACAGAAAGAAGTGTCGCACCACCTGAGACACAAGGAAGTGTAGCACCACCTGAGACACGAAGAAGTGTAGCACCACCTGAGACACAAGGAAGTGTAGCACCACCTGAGACACGAAGAAGTGTAGCACCAACTGAGACACGAAGAAGTGTAGCACCAACTGAGACACGAAGAAGTGTAGCACCAACTGAGACACGAAGAAGTGTAGCACCAACTGAGACACGAAGAAGTGTAGCACCACCTGAGACACGAAGAAGTGTAGCACCAACTGAGACACGAAGAAGTGTAGCACCACCTGAGACACGAAGAAGTGTAGCACCACCTGAGACACGAAGAAGTGTAGCACCACCTGAGACACGAAGAAGTGTAGCACCACCTGAGACACGAAGAAGTGTAGCACCACCTGAGACACGAAGAAGTGTAGCCCCATCTGAGACACGAAGAAGTGTCACATCACCTGAGACACAAGGAAGTGTAGCACCACCTGCGACAGAAAGAAGTGTCGCACCACCTGAGACACAAGGAAGTGTAGCACCACCTGAGACACAAGGAAGTGTAGCACCACCTGAGACACGAAGAAGTGTAGCACCACCTGAGACACAAGGAAGTGTAGCACCACCTGAGACACGAAGAAGTGTAGCACCAACTGAGACACGAAGAAGTGTAGCACCAACTGAGACACGAAGAAGTGTAGCACCAACTGAGACACGAAGAAGTGTAGCACCACCTGAGACACGAAGAAGTGTAGCACCAACTGAGACACGAAGAAGTGTAGCACCAACTGAGACACGAAGAAGTGTAGCACCAACTGAGACACGAAGAAGTGTAGCACCACCTGAGACACGAAGAAGTGTAGCACCAACTGAGACACAAAGAAGTGTAGCACCACCTGAGACACGAAGAAGTGTAGCACCACCTGAGACACGAAGAAGTGTAGCACCACCTGAGACACGAAGAAGTGTAGCACCACCTGAGACACGAAGAAGTGTAGCACCACCTGAGACACGAAGAAGTGTAGCACCACCTGAGACACGAAGAAGTGTAGCACCACCTATCATCAGAAATTAAAATAGCGAAACAGGCAAACTACATAAGGCACAACATGTTTGGACATCAGGTACAAGACTCAAATCTAGACGAAGCTTCTTAGTCAACAAAGCACCTACAGACTAGTCCTACAAAACACCGCATCAACAAATCCCCGACAGACTTGTCCTACAAAACACCGCATCAACAAATCCCCGACAGACTTGTCCTACAAAACGCCGCATGAACAAATCCCCTACAGACTAAACGCCGCATCAACAAAGCCCTTACAGACTAGTCCTACAAAACGCCGCATCAACAAAGCCCCTACAGACTAGTCCTACAAAACGCCGCATCAACAAAGCCCCTACAGACTAGTCTTACAGAACGACGCATCAACAAAGCCCATGCAGACTAATCCTACAAAACACCGCATCAACATATCCCCTACAGACAAAACGTCGCATCAACAAAGCTTCTACGGACTAGTCCTTCAAAACGCCGTATCAACAAAGCTACTACAGACTAGTCCTAAAAAACGCCGCATCAACAAAGCCCCTACAGACTAGTCCTACAAAACGCCGTATCAACAAAGCCACTAGACTAGTCCTACAAAACGCCGCATCAACAAAGCCCCTACAGACTAGTCCTACAAAACGCCGCATCAACAAAGCCCCTACAGACGTCCTACAAAACGCCGCATCAACAAAGCCCCTACAGACTAGTCCTACAAAACGCCGCATCAACAAAGCCCCTACAGACTAATCCTACAAAACGCCGCATCAACAAAGCCCCTACAGACGTCCTACAAAACGCCGCATCAACAAAGCCCCTACAGACTATTCCTACAAAACGCCGCATCAACAAAGCCCCTACAGACTAATCCTACAAAACGCCGCATCAACAAAGCCCCTACAGACGTCCTACAAAACGCCGCATCAACAAAGCCCCTACAGACTAGTCCTACAAAACGCCGCATCAACAAAGCCCCTACAGACTAGTCCTACAAAACGCCGCATTAAAAAAAAATGGAATGAACTGAAGCAGGTTTCCTAGATCGAGCTGCGGGAGGAACTCGCGCCTGGGCACCACTTGCCTCACGCAACATAAAATAAGTAAGTAGCATGTCCTTTGCATAACGTCGCTTCTTACAACCGTCACGTATTTGGCTATTATAGGTTTCTTGGCAGGTAGGTTGCCATTACTTTTCGTTCGTGGAGGAGCGATCGCACCAATGAAAAAAAACTGTATGTCACTGAGGTTTTCACCCCTAGGCCACGCTGCTCTCCATTTACACAACATGGAAGTCACTGGAACCAAAAATGTTGTTACCGATCGCAAACGATGATGACGACACTATCAGACGGTTTTTGTCTTGATGACGTAACGTGAGTTGTATTTGGATTTTTGTGAGGAGGAAGTTGATCTGGTCACCAAATTCACTCTCTGGTTCCGAACTACCTTAGATCAGTGGCAAGACATTAGTCAAGACGACTGGAGGTAATTCAGGACGCAGGCCCTCTGGTCCCACATACTTTGAGACAAGGGGTTGCTTGAAACCTGCAGGTCTCGAACCCACGCTATTTCCGTTCATCGCTTTAAGTCACTAAATAGACTCCGAAATAGTGTACCACGATGTAGGAAGAGCTCAACAGACTGGGATACAAAGATGATGAGACACGCGACTGTGGAGCAACGCAATATTCACACCACCTGATGATCTGCCCAAACCGTCAGGAAACATGCAATATGGTGACCTGTTGAAGGGGAATGACAGGGCAACCCACGTGAATGAACATTGGAAACATGAAGTCTGACATGCTGCTCAGGACACGGAAAGTAAGTAAGTAATATAGTTGTAACGAGTGTATGTACAGTAATATATAAATGAACAAGAGAAATATTAATTTGTAAATATATTGAAATAATACACAGGCATGGTAATAATATCGTCATATTTCTAACACAAAAGTGCACGGTATTTGAAATAAATTGCTTGCATCGAATGTAGGTCTTTAAAAAAAAAAAACCCATCGCCGGTCACATTTCACGGACCGAGCGGGCCAGGGTTTCCTATTTCTGCTTTACAGTGTTATATGTAATATATAGCTGCAGTCTCTATACAAGCTGACTTCACACTCACGCGGGCCGTGTGTTTACATGTGCGGTTATGTGTGAGCATATGAGAGGATTAGTAGAAGGGAAATAGAGTAATGTGGAGGTGGACTGGAATTGTGTTGTTGTTGCTGCTGCTGTTGCTTCTGCTGTTGTTACTGATGCTGCTGTTGTTACTGATGCTGCTGTTGATGTTCCTGCTGGTTCTGTTGGTAGAAACTACTCGTGCTAAGTGCTTCACTCTTGCCGATGTTTCTTTAGTAGCGGGTTACAGTGGCACTCATAAATCCCGATCCGTACTGAAGAAGATAGACATGTGCTCCTCCGGCTGTAGTGCATATGAGACCTCTCAGTAAACTCACCATCAACATGTAGCATATCCTCTATAGAACGTCGCTCCCATCACAGTCTGTCTGAAAGAAATTCATTCCCTTGCCAAAACTCCAGCCTCCGCCATGGTCATACCCAGGCATTCCTGGATATCTTGGCGCCATCGTCTTCTTGGTCCACCATACCTTCCATCACTGTCTAAATTTGTCTTTTTCCCTGCCCATGGTATTCTGAGGATCTTTCTGTAACATTTTGACTCGAAGGATTCGATTCTTTGTCTGAAAGGTTTGGTAATAGTCCATGATTCACAGCCAAAACCTGCCACAGGAAAAACACAGGCTCTCAATTATCTCACCACAATATCGATTATCTCATTCGTCTAGGTGCTACAACGCAGTGTTTCCAAGAGCACAAGTATGCGAGGTTGGGTTTTATGCTTCACGTGAGACTGAGGCTAGTCTTAGCTCTTTGGTGGACAAAGTAAATGTGGACGAAAATTGAGGTAACTAGAGGTTGACGTGGTATGAAAAACAAATAAGATATAACAATGAAACACAACACAGTGATCTGGGATAACATTGAACTTAGAGAACGGTAAGAAAGAACAGAGATGACGGATTAACATTGACGAGTACAATATTATCGAGAATGTTGTCATGTTAGAAATAGCAAAACAGATGGTGGTGTACAAGAGCATGTCGGGAAAGGTGTCCAGAGGTTAGGTCGTAAACGAGAGGGTATGCCTACCATAAAGAAAAATGGAGAAAGTGAATGGATTTTCTAAAACTCACCTCTCTTCTCTGGACTGTGACACGATACGAGATTTCTCCAGTAAGTACTTCTCCACTACAGCTCTGTTAGAATTTATAAAAAAACCAGGAAAAATCGTCAGTTCAGTAATATAATATAATACACTTAATTCTACATGTAACATATACTCTAGTCATGCTAACGCTTTTAACAATTATAAATTATGTGTGCTGCTTGCTCGTCATAATGATTAGTGATGCTCAAATAGTGTATACATTCTTACCAAATAGACAAAACTAATTCTCTACCAATAGAGATACCAAATTCTCACACAAAGGCAGAACAAATTCTCTACCAACAGAGAGAAAATTCTCACAGAAAGACATAGCAAATTCTCTACCAACAGAGAGAAAATTCTCACAGAAAGACATAGCAAATTCTCTACCAACAGAGAGAAAATTCTCACAGAAAGACAGAGAAAATTCTCACAGAAAGACAGCAAATTCTCTACCAACAGAGAGAAAATTCTCACAGAAAGACATAGCAAATTCTCTACCAACAGAGAGAAAATTCTCACAGAAAGACATAGCAAATTCTCTACCAACAGAGAGAAAATTCTCACAGAAAGACAGAGAAAATTCTCACAGAAAGACAGCAAATTCTCTACCAACAGAGAGAAAATTCTCACAGAAAGACATAGCAAATTCTCTACCAACAGAGAGAAAATTCTCACAGAAAGACAGAGAAAATTCTCACAGAAAGACATAGCAAATTCACTACCAACAGAGAGCAAATTCTCACACAAAAACATAGCAAATTCACTACCAACAGAGAGAAAATTATCACACAAAGACATAGCAAATTCACTACCAACAGAGAGAAAATTCTCACACAAAGACATAGAAAATGCACTACCAACAGGGAGAAAATTCTCACACAAAGACATAGAAAATTCACTACCAACAGAGAGAAAATTCTCACACAAAAACATAGAAAATTCACTACCTCGTATCTTTGGCGTTGAAGAAACTAGCCAAGCTAGTAGCGACAACAGACTTTAATAGCAAGTATTGCTGCCATCATAAAAGACAAATACCAAGAACAAAGGAGCTTAGACAACCATTTATTTCTTCTTCGCGGGATTTGAGTCAGTGTGGCTGAACTCAGTCCCACCAGAATGTGAGCAACCAAATCGAACCCCTGACGTAAGTTACAGGACATGTGTCCACGCCTGGAACGATAAGTGGTGGGTTCCACGTAGGCTTGTTGCCGCCGACAAACCCGCGTCATCTGGAAACCCACGCGAATAGGATGGGGGATAATGTCAAGCAGACGGACAAAATAGAATATAAATTCCGTCATAGAGAGACGTGATGACCTTGTTTCATTTGACTCTGTCCGACAATCACACTTTTGCACAACTTTCACACGCGCCTTCAGGGTGAAGCCTTTCCATTGCACTTTGGTTGGGCTGGCTTCTTAGAGCGCACAAACCTAGCATAGGTACATACAGATACACACATACATCCAAGTACTGGTTTTGCGTCTTAATATCGCCCAATTGACTACGGTATGGGGTGGAATAGACGCTCTTCTGCCAGTAGAAACTAGTGAGACAAACAGGTAAAATAAAAATTAAAAAACGTGATGATCATTACTTGAGAAGAAATTCGAGAGAGACGTTCAGTGGATGGCAGGCGATGCAGTTGAGGCAGATTTGAGTTGAGAACCACAGAGAGAGAACATTTCACTTCAGAGTCAGATAGAGAACATTTCACTTCAGAGGCAAAGGTACTTTGGAAAGAGACGCTCAGTGGAGAGCAGGCGACGAAGACATGCAGTTGAGACAGATTTGAGTTGATAATTAGGCGACAGAGAGAGGCAGTTGAGATAGATACGCAGCAAGCAAGGTAACTACCCTCATATTATGTAGTGGTCGTAATTACAAGTCGACGGTAGCTTATAGAGGCAGTCTTCCGGTCATCCCATTCATAATATTGACGCAGTCCCACTGATCACGTCGACATCACCTTGATCACGTGAATGTAAGTAGTCTGTCGCAGCTAGAGGCAGTTTTACAGTGGTCCTATGGATCATATCTCATGCAGTCTATCCTGACCAAGTTGAGACCACGTTCATCTACCCCTGACAAAGAGGACCAAGGCCACGGGCCTCATACTCTGGGCTCAGAACCTACGAACTTCACCATCAGCGGTAATCCGCAACTAAGTTCGATCGCAGCAGACCAGATTAGGAGAATAGGGTATCGTGACGTATGAATGGTGTGTGAAAGAATTTAAGTTCTTAGAGAGTTTATAGTTTCATGATTAAATAATCTGTTCTATTGTGTTTATATTTAGTGTTTCTTGAATTTGTTTAGAGTGAGTGTAGAGTGCAATAGAATAGAGCAGACCCCTTTACCATCTGCGACACAGCTCCATCAAATCGATCGGCTCTGCTACAGTAGCCAAAGAGAGAGTGGTGGCCAAAGAGAGAATGGTAGCAAAAGAGAATGGTAGCCAAAGAGTGGAAGCCAAAGACAGTGGTAGTCAAAGCGAGTAGTAGTCAAAGAGACATAGCCAAAGAGTGAGTTAGCCAAAGAGAGATGTAGCCAAAAAGATATGTAGTCAAAAAGTGATGTACCCAAAGAGAGAGGTAGCTAAAGAGAGATGTAGCTAAAGAGAGAGGTAGCCAAAGAGATATAACCAAACAGAGAAGACGCCAAAGAGAAAGGTACACAAAGAGAAAGGTAGCTAAAGAGAGGTAGCCAAAGACAGAGGAAGCCAAAGAGAGAGGTCGCCAAAGAGAGATGTAGCCAAATGGCCAAAGAGTGAAGTAACCAAATCCACACTGAAGACAAGGCTACATATGAAGAAACACATACAATGATTTTTTTTTTTAACTTCAAAAAAAAACAGAGAACACCGAGAGTCTCATGCAGCAGAATGACACTGCTCCTTGTCCAGAAGCAATCAATGGCAACACTCAGACGACGAACAGGCAAATGCAGACTGAAAAATTATCCATCAGAACATTTTTTTTTAAATTTGGTGGCACAGGCATGTGCCCATGTCAGGAGAACAAACACAAACATTAGAACATATTTTCCGGGTATGCGGCTCCACTAGAGAAGCAGAGTGACAATATGGCCCTCTCCCAATCTAATTAACGAACAAACTGTACAACGATTTGGGACGGATGAGACTGACCCCATGTTTATGTGGGCAATAAAGTAAGTAGCATGTCTTTACAGAATGTCGTTTCTTACAACCGCCACCTATTTGGATGTTTCTTGGCAAGTGTGCAATACGGTACGCTGCCATTACTTTCCGTATGAGGAGGTGCAATCGCCTAAGAAAAAAGCCCAGTGTCTGCTAAACTAGACACGGTGGAAATTGAGAAACGGTGCGTTGGGATTGTGAACATCGAGCGAGTTTCACCACAAGGCCAAACATCATCCCATTAGGGCAATAGATGCGGTTATTTGGGAGCGAACGGAAATCAACAAGAATCGTCCACCTGATTTCTCACCTGGCAGCATAGATGCAATGGTAGACAAGACAATGGCATTATCACCTGGCAGCATAGATTCAATGGTAGACAAGACAGCGTCATTATGACCTGGCAGCATAGATTCAATGGCACACAACATAGCGTCATTATGACCTGGCAGCATAGATTCAATGGTAGACAAGAAATGACATTATCACCTGGCAGCATAGATTCAATGGTAGACAAGACAATGGCATTATGACCTGGCAGCATAGATTCAATGGTAGACAAGAAATAGCATTAACACTTTGCAGCTTAGATTCAATGGTAGACAAGAAATGGCATTATCACCTGGCAGCATAGATTCAATGGAAGATAACGGTATTATGACGTCGCGGCATAAATTCAATGGAAAACAAGACAACGTCATTATGACCTCGCGACATAGATTCAATGGAAGATAAGACAGCGTCATTATCACCTGGCAGCATAGATTCAATGGTAGACAAGATAATGGCATTATCACCTTGCAGCTTAGATTCAATGGAAAACAAGACAGCGTCATTATGACCTCGCGGCAGAGATTCAATGGAAGATAACGATATTATGACCTCGAGGCACAGATTCAATGGAAAACAAGACAACGTCATTATGACCTCGCGACATAGATTCAATGGAAGATAAGACAACGTCATTATGACCTGGCAGCATAGATTCAATGGAAGACAAGACACTGTCATTATCACCTGGCAGCATAGATTCAATGGAAGACAAGACAGCGTCATTATGATCTGGCAGCATAGATTCAATGGCAGACAAGACACTGTCATTATCACCTGGCAGCATAGATTCAATGGAAGACAAGACAGCGTCATTATCACCTGGAAGCATAGATGAAATGGAAGACAAGACAACGTCAATATCACCTGGCAGCAAAGATTCAATATTCAATGGAAGACAAGACAACGTCATTATCCGGAGTATTCTCACTGATCAGCCTTTCAACCTCAACAGCATGTCGAGGGTGGTCCGTCATTTTATCTCCAGAATGGCAATCAATTGTTTCCCTTTGAACATAGACTCAACTGTGGTCACCCGTCCAATTATCGTCTACGCTTGTCGCCTATCCGTGACATCCCTATCTTGATTCTCCTTGTCTTGATGTGTATAGTCGTTTCTGCTTGACGCCTATCCGTGATTTCTCTCCCCCCCCCCCCCCACCCACAAATCTCACTTGATTCTCTCTATCTTGATGTAGTCGTTTCTGCTTGACGCCTATCCGTGATTTCTCCCCCCCCCCCCCCACCACAAATCTCACTGGATTCTCCTTGTCTTGATGTATATAACCTTCTCTGTTTGTTCCCATGGGAAGGTAGTTTGTCTTTTATCGCCAGTATCACGATAAAAGGGTGGCGTGGGGTTGTGAAGATGTCTTCATGTGTGCACCAACGACCTCACTGATGACTTGACCTGCGGGATGACCTGACCTGATGGCGATCAATTCTTCCCTTTTGAATATAGACTCAACTGTAGTCACCCGCTCAATAGTCTTCTCTGCTTGCGCTCATTCGTTACACCACCAATGATGCACGTTATCGCGATGAATATTGCCTTCCTACACGCGTGTGCCGTTGTAATTGCGTTTTGTCTGTGCCAATATCTGGGTTTTACCGATAGAAGTCCAGCCGGTATCTCATACGGAACAATCCCCAGTTCAATCTAGAACACGTCACATTCCTTCATTTCTAGGACACGTCACATTTCTTCATTTCTAGGGCACGTCACATTCCTTAATTCCAACCAGTCCCCATGTGACCTTGACATTATGAAAATACCCAGCCATATAATCAGGGACTGATATGACCGAGCAGCTGACGGTGTAGATGACGTCACTGCTGCAAGTTTGGTATCTGATCTGCGATTGTCTTCAGCGCTGGCAAACGTCGCTTGCGTCATGTGAACGTTTGGTATTGATATGACAATCTGCAATCAAACGTTATACCGAGATAGTCAACCAGACGCACCTATCAATGGCAAGCCCATCGTGGGTAAATGCTAGTGAGAATTTGTTGAAAGAGCACCGTATCATGTACGTCTCGGTTGGATTCATCTGTGAGGAGCTGTACTCATCACAGGCCGGGACATTGGTTGTAAGATCCCAGCTGAAGTCCGATGTGTTGGTCCGAAATTTGCAAATATCGCAGTTAAGCTGTAAACTGTGACACAACGATTCCGTTCTGGGGACAACATTCTGTTACTTGCAAAGTCCTTTTCAGGGCTAGGTAGCGGGAGTTTGAGAACGAACAACGACGAAGGTTGTAAGATCCCGTTATGTAATGAGCGGCTCAGATAAGTATGATATGCACAAGTGTCTGCCTGCATTTCTCTTGTCTTTACGACTGCATGCACTCCAATACCCACGGTACGGTATTCTACGCGTTTCCGATACCCATGATAACGATACTCAGAGTACTCGTCAAGTGTCTTAGACACAGCAACAAGTAATCAACAACAAAATCATGCAAGTTGGTTGGTCATGTTTGTTTTTTCCACCAACGCCCATTTGCTGATCTTATCCCCGACAGCTCTGCTCTGACTGTTCCGGGCGTTATCACTTCCTATCAGTCTGGACTGCAGGTAAGCATTGCTGGATTGTTATCTTGTGTACGTCAGCCTCAATATCAAGCTTCTGTAGCAGGCAGTCGTGGTAGGAATGCAGTCCCACAGTTAGTACCTCAGTAAACACGCTCCACGCAATCGTGGTAGGAGTGCGGGCCCACAGTAAGTACCTCAGTAAACACGCTCCACGCAGTCGTGGTAGGAGTGCGGGCCCACAGTAAGTACCGCAGTAAACACGCTCCACGCAGTCGTGGTAGGAGTGCGGGCCCACAGTAAGTACCTCAGTAAATAGGGTTCACGCAGTCGTGGTAGGAGTGCGGGCCCACAGTAAGTACCTCAGTAAACACGCTCCACGCAGTTGTGGTAGGAGTGCGGGCCCACAGTAAGTACCTCAAACACGCTCCACGCAGTCGTGGTAGGAGTGCGGGCCCACAGTAAGTACCTCAGTAAACAGGGTTCACGCAGTCGTGGTAAAAGTGCGGGCCCACAGTAAGTACCTCAGTAAACACACTCCACGCAGTCGTGGTAAGAGTGCGGGCCCACAGTAAGTACCTCAGTAAACACGCTTCACGCAATCGTGGTAAGAGTGCGGGCCCACAGTAAGTACCTCAGTAAACACCCTTCACGCAGTCGTGGTAAGAGTGCGGGCCCACAGTAAGTACCTCAGTAAACACGTTCTGTGGATTCAAATTACCAGAAATCCAGATGAACGACTGAAACTAGGACGTCCATATCATCCAGTAGCCCACCAAACGAAGGAGCCCACAAGAAGCGTGTCAGAGAATGACTCTCACAATCGTTAACATTATACATGTACTTGCTATACGTCTATTTGTTTTCGCCAATTTTGCTATCAAACTATCTTTTCGCCTTTCTTACCATTGTTGGAGTCCATCGCGTGAATTTATGGGGATGGGGAATAGCCATTCTATACCCAAGTAGTCTGCGTGTATTGAGTAGGTTAGATTAGTATTTCGCTGGTAATAGGGAAAAACAAAAAAGAAGCCATGGGTGACAAAAGAAACTCTAGACCTTTGTGATAAAAGGTCACTGAAAAACCACAATCACCAACCGGATGAGGTCGGCAGATATTAACAGGTCAAGAAAGCAATACAACAAAAGATGAGAGAAGCGAAAGAAGCGTGGATATATGAGCAATGTACAAACATCGAAGAGAGGCTAAACAGAAATGACGCTAAAGGAGCATACAAGGTTGTCAAAGAACTGGTAACACCAAGACAAGGCAGGAACTTTATGATCCCGGATAAAAGCGGCAAGTGCCTATTAAGGAAAATTACGTACTGCCAAGATGGACAGAGTACTGTTCTGAGTTTAAAAAAACTATGAAGGACCAAACGAACCTGAGAAAACAATCCCCCAACACCAACAAATATAGAGTATAACCAACTGATAACGAAGGAAGAGGTAACTGCAGCTGTAAATACATTGAGAAGAGGAAAGGCGGCCGGCGCGGACAATATACCAGCAGAACTCTTACAAGCAGGTGGAGAGGTAGTGGTGGAAGGCCTGACACACATCTGCAACAAAATGTGGGTGACAGGAAACTGGCCGGACTTATGGACGAAATCAATGGTTGTACCGTTACATAAGTCTGGAAACCTAAAGCTGTGCCAAAATTACAGAACAATAAGCCTCATCAGCCACCCTAGCAAGGTCATGCTTAGATTAATCCACAACCGATTGAAACCCCAAGCAGAGAACATCATTGCCGAGGAGCAGACAGGGAAGAAGCACCACAGAACAGATATTTAATATAACGCTACTAAGCGAGAAATATCTAGAACAGCAGCAAACACTGTATCATGTGTTTGTTGATTTTAAGAAGGCGTTTGATAGGGTATGGCATAAAGCGCTATGGGCAACCATGAGGATGTATAAAATCAACGGAAATATTATAACGGTCATCGAACACCTGTATGACAAGGCGTCCAGCGCAGTTCTTGTGAACGGGAGACGAGGGGACAGGTTTCCCACATCAGTTGGTGTGAGACAGGGGTGTACACTCTCTCCAACTCTTTTCAATATATTCCTTGAAGGAATTATGAGTGAGGCACTTGGAGGTCACGTTGGTACTGTCAAGATAGGGGGCCGAACGATTACCAACCCCAATTTTGCAGATGATACGACAGGTTGGCGGGTTCAGAAGCAGAACTCCAGGAATGGGTAAGAAGGCTCGATAAAACAGCTCTTAACTATGGTATGGAGATAAACGCTGGAAAGACAAACTTAATGACCAACAACGCCGAAGGCTTCAACAGCAGGATAAAAGCTAACGGTCAGGAAGTCGAAGTGGTTGATCGTTTTAAATATCTGAGGTCGATTGTCAGTGATGAAGAATCAAAACGTGAGGTGTTGGCCAGAATAGCAGACAATAGCGGCGCTTGCACGGCTTAACAAAATCAGGCAAGATAAACGGTTAGCACTATGCACGAAAATCAGATTAATGCGTACACTGGTTCTGTCAATATTCCTCTATGCTTGTGAGACATGGACAGTTACAGCTGACCTTAAACGAAGGATACAGGCATTGGAAATGAGATGTTTTCGAAGACTTTTAAACGTCACGTACAAAGATCGAGTTACAAATGAGGAAATACGAGATAGAATTACAACAGCAATAAGGCCTTTTGTAGACCTATTGGCAACTGTCAAAAGAAGGAAACTCGCTTGGTACGATCACATATCGAGATCAAATGGTCTTGCAAATACGATCCTCCACGGAAAGGTGCACGGCAGACGACGAAAAGGCCGGCCCAAAAAGAGGTGGGAGGACAACATAAAAGAATGGACCAGTCTCCGACCAGAAGAGGCACGGGCAGCGGCCGCTGACAGAGAAGGGTTGCGTGGGGTTGTGAGGATATCTTGGTGTGTGCCCCAACGACCTCACGGGTTACGGGATGACCCCGACCTGACCTGACACACACACACACACATAAACACGTAATACATCATATCTTACTGCAAACCAAATGACAAGACAGATACAGACACATTATTTTCTACTACAGCTCATAGGGAATTAACAAAAATCGTATCTACCGACAAGCGAATGACAAGACATATTCTATTGCAAATCTAAATGACAAAATATAAAAATAAGACATATATTGCAATAAAAATGACAAGACATAACAATTACATTATATCTTTTACAACTCAAATCACAATACAAAAAAAAATTATTTCTTCATGCAGCACAAATGACAAGATAGAAAAAAACAGCTAAATTCAACACTTGAGAAATGACATTTAGTAAATGATATAAAAGAGACGATTAAATCACAGGTGCATCATGTCTCGTCGTTGGCTTGTGCCGACTGAAAGTACACGAGTCATGACCTTTGAAAGATTATATATATATAGAGAGAGAGAGAGAGAAAGAGAGAGAGAGAAAGAGAGAGAGAGAGAGAGGGGGGAGCGAGAGGGTGGGAGGGAGTAAGGAGCAGCCAAGTGTAAAATACGAAACACAAATAAATACTTCAAAATCTGTAAATCAAGCAATGGAATTAATGTAGAATGTATTTAGCACCTTTATGGAACAGTGGCTTCCATCTTGGTCCAGTGTCGCTTCTGTCCAGTGGGCAAGATCGGAAACAAACACAGCTAAGCGAGTTATCAGTTGAATAACCGCTGGTAATATAGAATTAATGAGTCAGTATCATTTGTCTTCAGGTGTGTTGCGTAAGTAGATAACCGATCTTGATATAATGAATTAACTAAGGAATAGGATGACACCGTTCCGTTCTTAACAGATCAGATTGGCTCGTCTACGTTAGGACCAGATTCCGTATCTACAACATAAACTTGACTTAACGACTGTATCGACTGGAGAGATGTAGCTAAAAGTTTCATAGATCAACTGTCAGCTCTGACTGAACAAGACAAGTCGTCTGTTCATCGAAAAAAATGGCTCGCTGATACTGTTCAGAACGTCAAGAGATTGTTCACCAACAGAAAACTGTACATGACTTCCAGGTTTCGGAAGACGTTCACGTTCTTTTATGTTAGTAGTAAAGCAGAGAGGCCTGAGACTGAACATGGTTCAACTAATCACTGGTCTTTAACATGATGTGTCAAGCATTCATTAACTGTCCATTTTTATTTGAATGCAAATGGCGTCTAACAGGCCCACGTTGATGTGATTATACCGTGTCTCAACTTGAAAGTGTACCGTGACGTCAGTTGTTAGAATGAAAACATATATGTTAATCCTAGTGGGTAATGCCTCTGAGCATTTTCTTTCAATCCAAGATTTAAATGATCATTAAAGTTGTATTTCAACCTCTGAACACTACCTGGCTAATCAGACACATGTTTCAGTACGACGGTTACACTGAAAGTGGCTATTTATTCTAAAGTTTAAATATTATACTGAATGCAGTGTAAAATACCAATGTTAAAAAACACTGGAGCAGTTTTAATGCTTTAATATCCAGGAAGTAATATTTGTTGGTGAATCATATACCGAAAAGGTACGGCTAAGGTAGTGCCATAGCAGAAACTGTTGTCGGGGAACAAGTGGTACAGAATGCATTGTACTAGGTCTGTTTCTGAGGTGGAGTGTGTACATTTACTTTCGTCGCTGACTACCCTTTCCTAATGTATATCAAGTACGGAGGAAGAAGACTGGTCAGGCAAAATATACAAATCAGACATGTTAGTCAGGATCAGGAAAAATATACTGATCAGACATGTTAGTCAGGGTCAGGCAAAATATACTGATCAGACATGTTAGTCAGGGTCAGGCAAAATATACTGATCAGACATGTTAGTCAGGGTCAGGCAAAATATACTGATCAGACATGTTAGTCAGGGTCAGGAAAAATATACTGATCAGACATGTTAGTCAGGGTCAGGCAAAATATACTGATCAGACATGTTAGCCAGGGTCAGGCAAAATATAATGATCAGACATGTTAGCCAGGGTCAGGCAAAATATAATGATCAGACATGTTAGCCAGGGTCAGGCAAAATATACTGATCAGACATGTTAGCCAGGGTCAGGAAAAATATACTGATCAGACATGTTAGTCAGGGTCAGGCAAAATATACTGATCAGACATGTTAGTCATGGTCAGGCAAAATATACTGATCAGACATGTTAGCCAGGGTCAGGAAAAATATACTGATCAGACATGTTAGTCAGAGTCAGGCAAAATATACTGATCAGACATGTTAGCCAGGGTCAGGAAAAATATACTGATCAGACATGTTAGCCAGGGTCAGGAAAAATATACTGATCAGACATGTTAGTCAGGGTCAGGCAAAATATACTGATCAGACATGTTAGTCAGGGTCAGGCAAAATATACTGATCAGACATGTTAGTCAGGGTCAGGCAAAATATACTGATCAGACATGTTAGTCAGGGTCTAGTAAATTATACTGACCAAGACCCTCACCTTGGCTTTCTCGTAACCCTCCCTAGAAACGGGCTTTCTCCATGGCAGTCTGACTAACAAGGTGAGGGATCGACGTGATCCCCGTAGCAGTCAGCGACAAGCAGATGATGCCAAGCATAGCACAACCACATGGAGGACCCACGCCCACCTTCCACAGCACGCTCGGGATGTCAGGAAGCTACAACAAACTGCCACTAAACGTCCTTTTTAGAGCGCACAAAAGGATAAATCTACCCATTGTTTGCATTCCTTCAACAAGAACATGTCAAGTGCCCATTTACAGATGAGTAGACTAGAGTGCACCGAATTAAACCCAGTACATTTCCCATGAGAAGCAAATGGTTCCAGCCACTCTGCTACTCTATACATCTCACACACTGCGAGGTAACATTTTTAGCAAGACTTAAGTATGCGAAAACTTGACAATTTCTACTTTTCCTGATCGACTGATGCTATGTTTCTAGCCCAGTGAGGTTCACGAAGAAAGCTGTACATTTCAGGTCTTCGCTGGTTCTCCACAGCTTTTCGAGAATGGTCGCTCCCCCGGGCCAGACTGCCTCTTGTTGGTCTGTATAGGTAGGGCAGTCCTACAGGGTATGTTCTATTGTTTGCTTGGGTCCTCCACAATCGTCCGTGGCAGTGTCTCTGAGACCCATTATGTGGAGGTGGACCTTGAGTATATGTAGGGCAGTCCTACAAGATATGTTCTAGTGTTTGCTTGGGTACTCCACAATCGTACGTGGCAGTGTCTCTGAGACCCATTATATGGAGGTGGACCTTGAGTATACAGTGTCCTGTTCTGAGTCTGAAGATCTTTGTCTGCCCATCTCTGCCAAGTTTGTCTATGCTGTAATTTCATGGCTTGTATTCTTTGTGCCGCTCTCTCCCTTCTGAGATCGTAGATAGTTTGATTACTGCCTTTGCTTCTTGATAGCTCTGTGGATGCGAGTCTGCCTTCCGCCACTTCTGTCTTTTGCGAGCTCATCTGCATTCTCGGGAGAGACGAGGACTGGAAAAGGTTGCATTGAACAAACAAGTGTGGATGCTGACTTTGACATGACTTTCATTGTCGTCTAAACTTAAAAACAAGTCTGGATGTTGACTTATACATGACTCTCGGTGTCATCAACTCACAAACACATACTACCATTACAATGTATATTCCATATAATGGGGTCCGCTAGGATGATATATGCGGTTGAAGAGTAAAATGCCGCTTGTTCCTGCAGTTGTCAAGCAGTGCACAGTCTAATTTCTTATTTTATCCCCGATAGAAAGGAACCTATGTGTTACAGAGGCTTTGAACCTATATTCTCTTAATCTAATGAGGTTGATTTTCAAACAATTCGGCCAGCAGCTTATTATAGACGTAAAACTAGTCCGCTGCATTAATGATGACTTGGCTTTTAATGATGACTTGGTCATTAAGGATGACTTGATCATTAAGGATGACTTGGCCATTAAGTATGACTTGGCCATTAAGGATGACTTGACCATTAAGGATGACTTGGCCATTAAGGATGACTTGACCATTAAGGATGACTTGGCCATTAAGGATGACTTGACCATTAAGAATGACTTGGTCATTAATGATGACTTGGCCATTAAGGATGACTGAACATGATGCCTTGTTTAACTGCACATGATAAAGAGGAAAGGAAGGTTGATAGCAAACACAAAGAAGGGGAACAGCTTTCAACGTGGGAACGGGACATCAAAGGGTAATCATGTAGCAGACACTGCTGCCAGGGATGAAGTATTAGAGATTTCATTATACGGGGTCTCTTCTTTTTATGAGGTGGTCTGGCTATCTCCTTTTCTCCCCGCCGTTCCTTGCCTAACAGTAAGCTAAGCACTCGTTTACAGTTGGGTCGACTGGAGAGTGTTGATATCAAGAATCGAACCTGCTACTTTTGTCATGACAAACGAATGCTCTGTCACTCAATATGCTTAACCCAAAGGTGCACAGACAATAGACACTTGTATGGCATAGTATAAGGGCAAGAAAGAAACAATACTAGAGGTCCATTATAGCCAAAGTTCGACGCAGATGAGGTGTTGATCCGATTTGCTCCTTCAAGAATTACTTTTTGGTTTTCTACCTAACATTTACACTACATAAAACTGATAAGCTACGAGACATGCCTGCTAGCATGCAGACAAATATGCAAACATACAGAGAAAGAGATAGAGAGATCCCAGAATGGGACTACCACAGAATGGCCACATGTGCATACATGCATTATCTGGCATACATTTATTGGTTCTATCACTCGGAAAATTCTCTTTTTCATTATCTTGTTCCTTGATCATGTATAAGAAATTTTTAAAGAGCTTTTATTTAAACCAAGCAGGCTACTGCACATTATGCAATTACTGGCCTATTCTATAACAAGATGACTTTAAGAAACGTAGCAGACTTGCTGTAGGGCCCAAAGTGTGTGGACCAATTTCCACCCTGACGTATGTTTCTATCAGAAGCACGCGAAATTCTTGCTCGCGAGCCGATGTTTTCCAGGGGAATGCTACGTGACAGTAACACGAATGGCCGACTCTAATGGCAGGTTATTAGCACAGCTGTCGGCCACCTGGTGCCCACGCAAATCTCAGGGCTCTCCACCTCGTTGCTCGTGTTATCAACTGCAAATAATAAATAATATATAGATAAGTTCTGGCTCGTACGTGCATATTGTTATATGTTCTTATAAATGAAGGGCAGGTCTCTTACAAATGAAGGACAGCTCTCTTATAAATGAAGGACAGCTCTCTTATAAATGAAGGGCAGGTCTCTTACAAATGAAGGACAGGTCTCTTATAAATGAAGGACAGCTCTCTAATAAATGAAGGACAGCTCTCTTATAAATGAAGGACAGGTCTCTTATAAATGAAGGACAGCTCTCTTATAAATGAAGGACAGCTCTCTTATAAATGAAGGACAGCTCTCTTATAGATGAAGGACAGCTCTCTTATAAATGAAGGACAGCTCTCTTATAAATGAAGGACAGCTCTCTTATAAATGAAGGACAGCTCTCTCATAAATGAAGGACAGCTCTCTCATAAATGAAGGACAGCTCTCTTATAAATGAAGGACAGCTCTCTTATAAATGAAGGACAGCTCTCTTATAAATGAAGGACAGCTCTCTTATAAATGAAGGACAGCTCTCTTATAAATGAAGGACAGCTCTCTTATAAATGAAGGACAGCTCTCTTATAAATGAAGGACAGCTATCTTATAAATGAAGGACAGCTCTCTTATAAATGAAGGACAGCTCTCTTATAAATGAAGGACAGCTCTCTTATAAATGAAGGACAGGTCTGTTGGGAGGATGCCAACAATGATTGACTACTGTCTGTAAAAACCCCTCCTCTGAGTTCACCCAGCAAACCCCTCCTCTGAGTCCCCTCCCCCACGAGTTCACCCAGCAAACCCATCCTTTGAGTTCACCCAATAAACACCTCCTCTGAGTTCCCCCCCCCATCCCCCACGAGTTCACCCAGCAAACCCCTCCTGAGTTCACCCAGCAAATCCCTTCTCTGAATTCACCCAACAAACCCCTTCTCTGAGTTCACCCAACAAACCCCACCAAACAGTTCACCCAGCAAACCCCTCCTATGAGATCACCCAACATACCCCTCCTCTGAGTTCCCCCTCCCACCCCCACGAGTTCACCCAGCAAACCCCTCCTCTGAGCCCCACCTAAGAGTTCATCCAACAAACCTGTCCTTTGAATTCACCCAACAAACCCCTTCTCTCAGTTCACCCAGCAAACCCCTCCTCTGAGTTTACCCAACAAACCCCACCTCTGAGCCCACCACCAATTGTTTCCCAGATCCTAGCGACTCTGTCATGCACAACCACAGAAATTGCAAATATATAGTCAGATAACTACTATTGTTAACTTACTGTGACATTCCAAGAAAGGAAGTATACGCATTCGTGTGTCTGACTGTACATTTGCATTTCCTAACAACCCATCTCAATCATTTCTTCGCGTGACTCATAAGTACTAAGTATAATTAGGTTACATTTTTCCAGACGCTATGTTTCCTGCAAGAGATGTAAGATAATCATTAGACACTAAACACTTGTACCAAAGTTTTCTACCATCTAGGGAATTGAGAGGTGCCGTTATTAGAGAAATGACTACTATTTGGACGATCCAGAAGTACAGAGAGATACTGATAGTGTATGACTATGATGAGGAACTGAGACGCTAGTCCGGTAAGGCGTACAGGACATCGCGTCAGGGTCAAGCATGAAATACTGACCAAGGCCACTATCTCTTTTCCATATAACGTTCCCTAGATACGGGTTGTTTTCAAGGCAGTCTGGCTGACGATATGTGAATCGGCGTGATCCCCGTAGTAGTGAGCGTCGCGCAGATGAAGCCAAACATGCATAACCGCCTTGAGGACCATTGTTCATCTTCATCAGTACGCTCGATGTGAGGAAAGCTACTGCAACCCACCACTTAAAAGCCCTTTTCAGGGGACAGAAAACAGTGATCTCACGCATCATGGACATTCAACAGCAACCACTTTTCTACTCCCGTCTAGGACAGCATTTTTGACTCTAAGAACGATGGTTTAAGATACTTGACAGCTGGTGTATATGTAATGCAGTCACCAAGAAAAGGCCAGATTGAGTGCTACAATCAGCCTGGTGTGTTGTTCTCGTGGCAGAACCTAAGGCGTCACATCCTGCTGCTGGGGAAGAGTTCCTTTATTCAAACATACCCCTGCGCTCAGTCTGCACCGTTACTTTGCTCAGTTCTGGATACAGGACACGAATTAACTTGCTTCTCATGAGGTTTTTATTATCAAATGGTTAATATTGGCTAATGAGCTGGCTAATATGATTGTCCACTAAGGATAAACCGATAATAATGACGGAAGTGAATTCCAAAAGACTGAATATATTAGAAAATATTTGTTATCAATTTAAAAGCGCCTTTGATGGCAACATTTTTGTGTTAATGCGCGTTTATTCAATTTTATTTTATTTTATTTTTTTCAAAGAATATTCTCTGATTAAAAGTGTTTTGGACAATCTTTAGAATAGATCTTTAACTGTGATTGTAGATTTTGAATTAAATGGAGCTCAGAACAAAGTATATTTTTAGTTGAAATAGAATATATAAAATATTAACCAAATTCATGGTATTTACAAATCATGCAGTATAAAATGAGTGAGATTGTTCGATTCTTCCAAAAATGTATAACACTCAATTATTAGATTCACATTTCACGAGAGCACTTGCTTTGTGTACAACGATTCACTGACTAAAAATAGGACAGAATATAGCTACATAAAACGTGTGTATACGTCTTCAATAATGGTTTCCCAAACATTTTTTAAATATTGAATAGGTTTGTCATACAACGTTGAAATAAGATCAATTCCCATGAGCATGATTCGAATCAGCAACTTTTAAAGATGCCTTAAATTTTGCTATTCAGTTCTCAGCTCCAACTGACAGATCGCGGGTCATACATTTCTGGATTTGCTGTACTCGTTATTAAATGAGTACTATGGGTATTGCTATGAGTGAATGTTCAAGGATCACGTTATGACATGGCCGACGTACACCACAAACTGTGATAATTGTGTTATTTGATATTACTGAGTTGACTAATATGGTTGTTATTGAGATCAAAACAACACCAACTGATAAGAGGAACACCCCACATATCTTGGAGCTACACGTGATCGACAACTCAGTATCAGACATGCATTCTTCTTTTTCTTCTTCGTTCTCAATCTCCCACTACCAAACCCTGAAAGGGCTTAAGTAGCAGAATGTAGTCCAGAGAACGGAATGCGTTGTGTCGTAATTTTACAGCTTGGCTGCGATATTTGCACCTTTCGATCCAACACATCCGACTTCAGCAAGCATTTTTTGAGTACCGGGTTAGCATTCCCTCTTCGATCCCTTCTCCTTAGCCAGTCTGTCCTACTGCAGCCTGTTATCCAGGATCACCGCGTGGAGGTGTAGAAGGGTCTTGGCAGCTATGGTTCGCTGGCCCTGATGCTAGCAGTCAGCTATGGGTCGCTGACCACTGCAGCTTCAAAACGTTAAGAATAAAGCAGTGAGACATCTATTTCTACTGAAGAGAATTTGCACATTATGGGGATCAGCCAAAAACAATTTGAGAGGTGTGCACCTTGGTAATATCCGTTCAGTAATAGAATGTTAATGCTTCACCCATGGCCATCTATAAACTACACGATGGCCATGGCTCGCCTAACAACTTGTTCAAAATACAATTTGGAATCCATGGACAGAGTGCAGATCAGTGCTCTACGTTTCATTAGTGGAGCAATAAGGTCCACCAACAGCTGCCGGCCAATCAATACAAATGTGGAACCACTTAGATACGGAGAAATAAACTGTTATGGAAATGTTTGAGCGAAGTAGCATAATGAAAATTCATCATCCCAACAAATACATTGTGGAAAAATGGCAGCAAAAATATAGAATTAAACAAAAGAATACGCTCCACCAGGTTAGTGATATAAAAGACAGATATTCCGCAGTAAAAGTCGTACCACCACAAGCATTCCTTAAAACACCAGTAATACTGATAACATTTATAGATTATACAACCACACGTTCAGATACAATTACTGTCTGCCATGCGTGCAGCTCAAAGATCTATTGTCATGATAATTGGATACATTTATATACTCGGTTGATCTGCATTTAAAGCCTGTAAGGACGTTTATATAGAACAATAATATATATCCTCAAGTCAACTGCCTGATGCTCGTGGGGAGGTCTGCTCTAACTATGAAGATTAAATAACTGCACTTGAAGCCCCCTTGTATTATCTTAAGACGGTTTTTAAGACGTCTTTAACTGAAATGCCCAAAATATTGTTATTTTACAGACTTGGTGCCCACCTTTCAAGTTGTAGAAGATGCTGGACATTGTGGGCTTGATCTAACCCAACTAGCTCTAGAGGCTGGCCCCAATGTAAACTTCTATCGGCTAAATAGTTATACAGTTTATTTCTCTACGCCCAAACCTACCTGGCAATGACAATGGGACGTATTAGCAAAGACAGTATCAAGACAAAATAAGACATATGCTGTAACAACTAAAAACAGCCAGAAACCTCACAAGAACAGCAAACAAGGACAATTGACTTGTTATATGTCCATGTTTGATTTTTATGGATGTTCATATTACTTAGCTAATTTATGTGTTTGTTCATATTAATTAGCTGACGTATATGGTTGTTCATATTACTGAGTTGACTAGTAATAGTAGTTCATATTACTCAGTTGACTAGTAATAGTAATAGATGTCCATCGTTGTCGATGAGGACCGCCGACATCATCCTTGTCACAGGCTAGCTTGATGGATGTGGGAGTGAATGTGGCTGAAAAGGCCAATGCGGGCACGAAAACATCTGTTGCATGATGGGCCCACGTGGTCTGTAGAAGGCGTTGGTGTTTCCTCTGTAAATGATTTCCGAATCTTGCGTCTGCTCTGGACTTTCACAACACGGTGGTCAATGCTGGTAGCTACGCCCGCTTTCATTGCACTTCTCCAGTCAGATGTTTTGCGCAAGACATTCCCAGGTGGTGACATCTATTTGGCAACATTTAAGTGAGTCCTAAAACTGTCTTTAAAAGGATTCATTGGGCGCCTTCTCTCGCGCCAACCCTCCCTCAGATCGCCGTAGAGGAACTTCTTCGTGAGCCGTTCGTCTGACACACGAACCAGGTGTCCAGCCCACACTAGTCGTGCTTTTTGTAGCAGTCCATGAATGCACTGACATGCCCAGCGTCCACGCACTGACATTCCCAGCGTCCATGCACTGACATGCCCAGCGTCCATGCACTGACATGCCCAGCATCCATGCACTGACATGCCCAGCATCCATGCACTGACATGCCCAGCATCCATGCACTGACATGCCCAGCATCCATTCACTGACATGCCCAGCATCCTTCCACTGACATGCCCGGCATCCATGCACTGACATGCCCAGCATCCATTCACTGACATGCCCAGCATCCTTCCACTGACATGCCCAGCATCCATTCCCTGACATGCCCACCATCCATGCACTGACATGCCCTTCATGAATGCACTGAGTTGACTAATATAAATATTATTTGTTAATATTATCACTTTGTATTTTAGCGAGCTTATTTGTGTTTGTTTTCTTCCGCTGCTAATGTCATTTACAGCTGACTGGCATATCATATATGCGCTTTTTTCCTCTTCAAGTAGTCTGCAGTGTCCAGTTGTCATGCGAAATGAGGTAGTTTGTTGATTTCTGTTGAGTTGGTGAATTGGGTCTGGTGTAGTGTTTATGCTTCTGTCTTAGCTCTATTGATTCACTAATTCATGTAATTCGCCTTAACTTTCAGCTATAGTCCGTCTTTTAATTCATAAACAATATCCCAAGCTATTTTCTACTAAACTGCATGTCAGATCCAAATACAGCCTTAGAATATCTATGACGCTAAAACATTGATATTATTTAGTCCATAGATGTTAAGAATTTTGCACTTGGCGAATTTCTTTGATCTATTTGGACTATTGCAACGAAATGGCATTAAATTTTAAGATTTTTACAGTACGCAGCTTAATTTCTCGTCGTATTTTGTTAATATGTGTATCTCCTTAATGTCTTGATATATCAATTGATTCTTTGTGTTGCCCTTTATGTACAATCGTACAAATGGAACCAATATGCAACAGTTAGTACAACCATTAGACCCCGAGGTTGTTTCAAACTCGCAGCTAATTTTATGTTGCTTAAAGCATTTGAATTTTGAAATGTATTTGTTGTCATTGTATGTACACTTAATTGTTTTGATAAACATACGCTAATTCGTCCAAGTCTGCTAATCAGTATGTCCACAAAAGATGATATTAATCATTCCGAATCTGTCGATTCAAACAGGTTGATAACTGTTACTGGCTGGAAAAAGTGTGATCCATCTCGTTGCCAGTACTGTTCTTCTTCCCGGATCACATGTTCACCACACTTCTTCCAGAACTGAATGTCTATTTTTGAAAGTTACGTGTCAGCACTTCAACATCACACATTTCAAATGTCCGGTTCTGTTCGGCAACTTGTCTTATCACTTTAGCCCACACAAGCTCTTTAGGGTTTAGATGCGCATGATATGCAGTTAATCGAAGAGAAGTGTGACCGTACTCTTCAATGATTTTGTCAATATGATATACACCTGTCTTATTTATCTTCCTCACAAGCTGCAACAACTCGGGCTTCAAATACATGTCGTCGAAATTCACTTTTTCCTTAACTAGCCATGTCCTAATTTTAGCTTTTGTATTTTATGCAGTTGCTACTTTGTCTTCCTCTGATACTGCATTGTGATATGATGCATTATCCATTACTAGGCATGACGGTCTATCCAGAAGTTGAAGCAGAACATTCGTCAACCAGTGTCTGAAAATGTGTCCATTCATTTCAGTGTGGTAGTCTCTACCATCATTCATTTTTTATTGGAAAATAAGTTCAGCGTCACGTACAAGTCCGTTTTCACTGCTTTCGGCATACGTAAGTATAATGCGCTGTCCTTTGTTACTCGGACTTTGTCTTTTCTGTTCACCATCAACTGATTGCCATTCTTTACCATAGGTGCGGTGAGCATTGACCCAAGAGTCGTCCAAGTATACAATATCATAGCCTCGCCTACACCGTTCTCGTTTCTGTCTCAGGTATTTGCTTCTGGCAGCAATCAACTGTGACTTTTCACATATAATATTCCTGCCACTTGAATTGTTCCTCAATGTAAAGCCGGCTGCTCTTACAATTTTCCAAAGAGTACTTTTGAAAATTTCAATACTGCAGTCGGATTGTAATGTTCATTTTAGTTTCAGGAGAGTTATAATTTGATTTTTCGTCAACAGTTTCAAAATCTTCCGTTTTGTGACAACGGTAAAAGAATGATCTATCCAGACCAAGTGCTAGTTGAGTTCGTTTCTCTGGGTCATGAATATCGCAATATAAATGACTCATCTTAGATTCCCTACAGAAGAACTGGTATAGTAAAACGGCAACCTTCTGCATTGTTATAAATATACTCATTTTGAAACTGATATCAATGTAACTTTTGAAAAAGCAACTATATGTTACAATAGCGACCCACAAACTATAATATCGGGACACGCCTATTACTGAACTACAGTTTCACATAAATGACCGTGGCTGTTTTCCACACTCGACAAAGTGTCTAATTTGTGCACGAGATAATCAGGAATTTGTTTTTAACTCAACCTATGTGAATGTCAAAACATGTATTTTTAAAACACCACGGCTGTGCACCTTAAACATGTTAAAATTATGTCCAATTCAGTGAGGTTGCTTTTAATATAGCCTTATGAATACATTTTTCAAAATACATAACATTTATAAAAAAATATTTACTTAACGTCACTTATTCTAAGGTACATGCAAAAAATTAACTGCATCTGACATGTAGTTCAGTAGAAAATTGCTTCGAACCTTGTTTATGAATTAAAAAACGGATTATACCAAATCCAGGTAAACCCCATACCTGAATTCCGCTAGACGAATAGCACTATAGAATAAAATATAGAATTTATGTCATCAGTTTGCTACAAACATATTGTATGTTGGCATTTGACCGTCAAGTGGTGGCGTATTAAGTGTTCATTCGATACAGGGGCAGGCTGGTGTTGGTCAAAGGGCGGCAGTAATAACACAATAAAGGTGGTGTAACACAAATGAAGCAACACAAGCGTCGGAGATTACGTCTTAGATACTGCATTGTGATTTTGGTTATGGTGTAACAATTTGTCTTCCTTGCCTTCTCTAGCTGTTGGGTACCCATTTACAGCGGGATAGACAGGACTAGTCAAAGCCGGGGATCGAACCTTTACCGCGAGAGACGCGCTTTAAGCAACTGTTTGTCACTAAGACACCAAATTATAACATTTTTTAAAACATTTTAAACTGTTATTTTTCCCATTGCTGGGGTAGTCGAGGGGTTTTGAATGCTGAGGACTACAGACCGCTTCGCCAATGCTGTCGCCACGTCGTGTGCTGGCTATGTTTGTTTATTTCACCCCCAACAGAAAAACAGCATATGCCATACCGGGGATTCGAACCGCTGCCCTCCTTGTCAGCAGGCAGGCCTCGAAACCATTCAGCCACGCGCTCCTCCGAATTATAATTAGCCTAATATTGAGAGTGAGAGTGTGTTGGGAGAAAGAGAGATCGTCTCAGAGAGCGACAGACAGATAGAGACATAAATATATATATATAGTGAGCCAGAGGGAGAGATAGAGCGTGAGCAATATCAGGATATATTACTGGAGACATTAGCCACTTGGATAATAAACATCTGACTCCGATGAGGACGTACAAAACGTTATCTAATGACAAGATTGGGCCACTCCCAAACATCATGGCGTCTTCTATGTGCAGAGCACAAGCTAGTGTAATCGGTAGTCTGTCATCACGTCATGGCTGACTGAGCTGTCAGAGCGAATTTCATTTTTTCTTCAAATAAAATCAGAAAAGGACAGCAAGCGCTCTACGAGCTGAAGGTCAGGTGTGTTCAGAGAGAGGATAATCTTACAAGTGGCCCTACATACATGAGGGCGCACTACTGTTTGAAGTTTTATTTATAAGTGTCACATCTGGCAAAGATGGCGCCGTAACTAGCTGCGAGTCTACATTTCTCTACTGTTTTGGATCATTATTTGATGACGCCAGACCACGGATTTGCCTGGAATTCACACTAGTCGACGACTTACACTTGTGTTCACGGATACGTGGAGTTGTTTTCCGTCTGGACTTGTTATTTCGTTCTTTTTTTTTTTTGTGATTTCTTCCATCCGTTTATCCTGGTCTGGACGCCGGCTGAATGGCGCTACGCTTAAACTAGTTATACCTGTGTCGTATCTCACGGGTTAGTTCTGCCGGTTTACCTTCACGAATTTGGCGTGTGGGAATTTTAGATGCTACAATGATGAACTGAATACAGCTGGGGAGAGATGCCAGACTCACTCACACGCTGAGTGTTGTCCATGCGACCTCTTGTGGTTATCGAAAAGGCACGAAAAACTGCGTTAGATGCCTGCCTTCCCACCTTTCTACCCTGCGGGTTACATGTTTACGGAAAGGCTTCGGTGGTAACCCTGAGGCAAAAATGCATCCTATGCTATCTCCAGTCGTCTCGATGAATGTCTTGCCACTGGCAAAAGGTAGCTTAGGCTCTGTGAGTGAGGTTGACAAAAGGCGCAGTTTCTTCCTCACTTTAATCCAAATCTCCGCGCAAGTCACCCATTTCAGCGGACACAGCAAGAGATACGACTGTCCACACGGCTGAACAAAGAGAGTGGTCTTCATCACTTGTGATGGACAAACTATCATAAGTGTCACAACCTAGTTACTATCCACTGAGAACCAATTATATTACTCGTACATGGACACAGTCGACTTTCCCACTAGAGTGCATCTTTTCAGTTTACAATTTTACATAACGTAGCATAGCATTGCAGTGCACTGCACACACCACATTACAACACAATAAACCACGCGCGCACACACACACAAACACGTGCGCGCACTAGGAAAAAGCCTATTTTCCATATTCTTGAACATACATACATGTTAAGAAAATATATATTTTTTGTATTCTTGATATATGTATGTCCCTTGCAAAACAAGTCACCAGGTATAGACGTGTAAATGATCTTATCTGTAGAGACAATACGATAGCGGTGGTGGCCAGGTAGACTTGTTGCTTGGGGGATAATGGCAAGCAGACTGACAAAAACGCGCGCTGTTTTTGGAAATCACGCGATATGGGGACGCAGATCGAATATAAATCCCGGTGCAGAGACGTGAGGCACATTTTAGACATCACTTTGGAGAGAGACGATCCATGGAGTGCAGGCGACACAGAGAGGCAGTTGACATAGAGACGCAGCAAACAATGTAACTACTCCCATATTATGTAGTGCTCGTAATTACAAGTCGTCAGCAGCTAGAGGCAGTCTTCCAGTGATCCCATGGATCATATTTTACACAGTCTATCCTGATCACGTCGAGACCACTTTGATCTACCGCCGACAAAGAGGAACAAGACCATAGACGCCTACCTGGGTTTAGAGCCTACGAACTTCACCATCAGCGGCAATCGGCAACAAAGTTCGATCGCAGCAGACCGGATTATGAAAGAAGAAAGAACCGGGCAATAACAGTATCTATAAGGTTAGGTTTAGCAGTAGGGGTTTTTAGATAAGCGTGTGACAGAAAGAATGTAAGTTGTTATAGTTGGTAGTGTTACTTGAATAAAGAAACGGTTGTATTGTGTTTATATTTAGTGTTATTTAAATTTGTTTAGAGTGGGTGTAAAGTGCAATAGAACAGAGCATACCCCTTTACTGTTTGCGACAGAGCTCCATCAAATCGATCGGCTCTGCTATAGGCGGTATACCAACGGAGGAGATTCGTGCATGTGGGAACACCGGATTAGTCTGGCTACAGAGACACGTGACAACGGCGCGGAAAGACAGACGTGTACCAGACGACTGGCCGCAAGCTACAATCAGGCCAATTTGGAAGAAAAGGTGCAACAACAGAAACTGACACGTAAAGAGGCATACCGTCACTTAGTCATACTGGCAAAACGTATGATAAGATCCTACAACAGATAATAGGACCTATTGT
Source organism: Ariolimax columbianus (assembly GCA_036924085.1). NCBI lineage: Eukaryota > Metazoa > Mollusca > Gastropoda > Stylommatophora > Arionidae > Ariolimax > Ariolimax columbianus. Next base: position 165,404,347 of record JAVGWX010000001.1, on the reverse strand, counting down.
TGAGCCTCAGTTGTCCAAAGCTGAATTTGAATTTTGCCAGGTTATGGGCTGTACGGAAGCATTAATCAAATGAAGGCATTTAAGCGAAAGATAACCCATTATAACGAAAATATATACATTCTTTTCGTTTATAAGGAAAACTCGTTTGATATGGTAGACATGACTAAACTTTGAAAGATACTGGAAGATTATACTGTACAAGGTCAGCATCTACATAATGTAAGAGCATTGTATCGTACGAGTATAAACGACATAAGAACGACTGATGGTGTCCCATACGTATTTGAAATCACTATCGGTGCGAGACAAGAGTGTTTGCTTTCCCCTCTGCTGCTGCTCAATATCTACACGGGCAAAATCGCGCCATGTAACAGATCTTAGCTGTACAGACAATATATAGGTAGGAGCTTAGACAACCATTTTTTTTCTTTCTCTTCGTGGGATTTGAGTTAGTGCAGCTGAACTCAGTCCCGCCAGAATTTGAGTAACCAAATCGAACCACGACATAACCTGACGTAAGTTACAGGCCATGTGTCAAACACATGGAACGATAGTGGTTAGTGACGCGTAGACTTGTTGCCGCCGACAAACCCGCGTCTGGAAACCACGCGAATATGATGGGGGATAATGGCAAGCAGACTGACAAAAACGCGGGCGGTTTTGGAAATCACGTCCTCTGGGTAGGCAGATAGAATATAAATCCCGGCGTTGAGAGACGTGAGGAACATTACTTGAGAGGAGATTACATGAGATAAGCCACGGAGAGCGGTCGACTTAGATCATTACCTGAGAAGACATTCGAAAGAGACGCTCAGTGGAGTGTTGGCGACGAAGAGAGAACATTTCTCTTCAGAGACAGAGGTACTTTGGAAAGAGATACTCGGTGGAAGGCATGAGACGGAAATATGTAGTTCAGGTAGATTTGAGTTGATATTTAGGCGAGAAGTAGTTGACATAGACACGCAGCACGCAAGGTGACTATCCTAATATTATGTAGTGGTCGTAATTACAAGTCGTCAGTAGCTTATAGGGGCAGTCTTCCGATCATCCCATTCATCATACTGACGCAGTGCCACTGATCACGTCGACATCACCGTAATCACGTGAATTAAGTAGTCGGTCGCAGCTAGAGGCAGTTTTTAGTGATCCCATGAATCATATTTCATGCAGTCTATCCTGACCACGTTGAGACCACTTTCATCTACCCCCGTCACAGAAGAACAAGGCCAAAGACGTCATGCCTGGGTTCAGACCTATGAACTTTACCATCAGCAGCAATCCGCAACTAAGTTTGATCGCAACAGACCAGATTTTGAGAATAGTGTATCGTGACGTATAAATGGTGAGAGAAAGAATTTAAGTTGTTAAAGAGTTTATAGTTGGCAGTGTTACGTGATTAAATAATCTGTTCTATTGTGTTTATATTTAGTGTTACTTCAATTTGTTTAGAGTGTAGAGTGCAATAGAATAGAGCCGACCCCTTTACCATCTGCGTCAAAAAGCCATCAAATCAACCGGCTCTAGTACAATCAGAGACTAGTCGAATTGAGACATATGAAATAGAACCGAACTCAATACACGAATTGCTCTTTGCAGATGAGCAGTGTCTGTTGTACGACGATGACAATAAACTGCAAAATCATATGAACGCGTTTGCGACGGTGAGGATTAGCATAGCACATCGGCCAATCAACATAAGCGTAAATGGTACTGCTCTTCAACAGGCCATCCAGTATTTTTTCGGCAGACGGTATGACTTAACAGCTATCACCACTGCTTAGGTACCTGAGCATTAGTTGCAACAAAGCAACAGCTGATAGATAGTATGTTTATGCCGACTCTGTGCTACCAGTGCCTAACATGGCCTCTATCGGAATAGCATGGGAGCAACATTTAGAGGGGTTAACTAAAGTGTTTGAGGAAAGTGATCGGTGTTACAGGAAAGACAGAATGTGAAATGACGACATTCGAAGTATGGTCTGCACAGCGTCATGCGAGAGTACATTTACAGACAGAAAATACATTGGTTAGGTCATCTCATCAATATGTACTCTCATCAACTTCCACTGATGGCTTACAACGCTGGTAGATCTGGTTACAGGGTAAGGGGTCGACCGCTAGGCAGGTGGATAGATGCCATTCGTGCGATTGTGCAAATACACGGGCTCATATTCACCGACTCAATGCACTTGGCGCAGAACAGGCCACTTAAGTTTCACACGGCATAAGTGGAAAGAAAACTAGCTGGTCCAATGAGATTATATTTCCCGAACGGACACTATCAATGGCATTACATTACCATTACAGACACAATGACATTACATTTCCCTTACAGACACTTTCAATGGAATTACATTTCCATTACAGACACAATGACATTACATTTCCCTTACAGACACTTTCAATGGAATTACATTTCCCTTACAGACACTTTCAATGGAATTACATTTCCATTACAGACACAATAACATTACATTTCCCTTATAGACACTTTCAATGAAATTACATTTTCATTACAGATACAATGATATTACATTTCCCTTACAGACAATTTCAATTGAATTACATTTTCATTACAGACACAATGACATTACATTTCCCCTACATACACTTTCAATGACATTCCATTTCCCTAACAGACACAATGACATTACATTTCCCTTACAGACATTTCCAATGACATGATATGCCCCGTACAGACACTTTCAAGAACATTACAATTCTGTTACAGACAGTTCCAATGACATGATGTGCCCCTTACAGACACTTCCAATGACATGATATGCCCCTTACAGACACTTCCAATGATATGATATGCCTCTTACAGACACTTCCAATGACATGATATGCCTGCCCCTTACAGACACTTCCAATGACATGATATGCCTGCCCCTTACAGACACTTCCAATGACATGATATGCCTGCCCCTTACGGACACTTCCAATGACATGATATGCCTGCCCCTTACGGACACTTTCAATGACATGATATGCCTGCCCCTTACGGACACTTCCAATGACATGATATGCCCCTTACAAACCTAATCCTTCAAACATGTAAATATTTATAGAAAACTGTAACGTTTCAGTGATCTTTGTCGGACCGCGAAGCAGGGGAGGCGTAGTGAGGAAGGGGGAGGAATGACGAGGAAGGGGAGGCGTGGCGAGAAAGGGTAGGCGTGGCGAGAAAGGGGAGGCGTGGCGTGGAATGGGAGGCGTGGTGAGGAAGGGGAGGCGTGGTGAGGAAGGGGAGGCGTTGCGAGGAAGGGGAGGCGTGGCGAGGAAGGGGAGGCATGGCGAGGAAGGGGAGGCGCGGCGAGGACGTGAGGTGGCGAAGAAGAGGAGGCGAGGACGTGAGGTGGCGAAAAAGGGGAAAGGTGGCGAGGAAGGGGAGGCGTGGCGAGGGGAGGCGTGGCGAGGGGAAGCGTGGCGAGGGGGAGGCGTGGCGATGAGTGGGAGGCGTGGCGAGTGGAGGCGTGGCGAGGAAGGGGAGGCGTGGCGAAGAAGAGGGATGGGAAGGAGAAGGAGCCAACAAAAACAAACAGTGGAACACGTTCTTCAAGTATGTCGACCTAATGAGAGGAGTAGAGTGACAGCATATTCCAGACTCAGCTAAGGGATACGTCGTGTGGTGACAAGAGAAGCATGAGGAGAACAGCCAAGTTTATGAAGGATAGAGAGAGAGAGAGAGAGAGAGAGAGAGAGAGAGAGAGAGAGAGAGAGATAAAAAGAGAGAGGGAGAGAGAAAGTAAAACTAAATACAACTATTCCTGTTATTTCAGTGAAACCATTGTAGTAACGGTTGTTTTTTTAAATTTCAATCTGAAAAACTAACAGTCAAATGTTAATATTAATATTTCAAGCATTTCTGAAAGTGCTGACAACTCTTGTGTATACATGTGTTCCGGTGATTTGTCAGTTGACCAGTTTCGAACAATCCTTCAACTGATGTGGACACCTCAGCAGGATTAACAATGTCTAAGTCGTCATGTCGCCAAAAAACCACGTCTCAATTAAGAGAAAGTTTGATGCCTCCTGGTGACGATAAGACATGATACAGACGAGTGGCGACAGAATGTCTAAAACAGGCCCGATTGAAGTAGTCGGCTGCTGTGACGATTCACCATACACTCTAAACACGACGCCGTACTAGCAATGTCTCTGGAGACATCGGTCAGCAGGGAGTGGCGGGAGAGGTGTGTGTGTGTGTGCGTACGTGCGTGTGTGTGCGCACGTGCGTGTGTGAGAGAGAGAGAGAGGGCGTCTTAATTAAAGGTATTCTCATAGCAGCTGCCGAGGATGAACTGCAGGCGACTTTACTTTTCTAAGCTCCAGCTTTTTATATGAGGTGGGGTTGGATAATTTTCTTCCTAGCTGTCAGCCTTTTCCAAAAAGTTCTCCAGTATATCTTTGCGGCACGGTTTACTGGAGCGTTTTCATAACGGAGATCGAATTCAGCACCTTTGCCGTGATAATCGAGTGCTCTGTACCACTGCTCTGATACTCGTGCGATTACGTTGTCCGTAGACATTGCAGGACGTCTGTGGGCAGTAAGTATGCCGCCATATCAAACATTAACCAACAATAATGAGCCGTTTTTATGCCAACTCATGCCCAGTCACTCGCTATTTACTCATCGTTCAGCACCTTTGTCACGTGACAGGCTACGGTTGCGGTCCTTGCCCTCGGTATCTCATTCTCCACGTACAGGAGATCCTGGCTGAATGAGATGCGTCAGTCTGACACTTAAACCATGACAGACCAGCCTATCCACCCACACCGTGAGGGCTCCAATTGATTTCACGCATCCCTGGCAGACAGGGGTAACAATACAACTTTGATCAGCCAAACAAAGACACGTGCTGCATGCGAAATATTGTTCTTACCAACAATCATATTACAATAGAGACCAAACAGATTGCGTTGTATAACCTACTTTATACTAAATATGTCAATCTGGAGAGACAAATAACTGTCCCATAGTAGTTACACCAATGTCGGGGAATAACATTTTAAAGTGATGGAAACGTGAGTATACTAACTCAAGTTTTGTCCCACTGTAGTTACAATACTGTCAGGGAATGAAGTTGTTAGAGACTTCAGTCTTCGGAAGAACGCAGAAGATGAAATACTAATAACATAACTTAATCCTAACTTAAATAATGGTTCACTAAAAACCTTACATTTGTAAATAAGATATGATAAGGCCCTTGAATGTATTTACAATCGGCTACCCGGGCCACGCTCTTGTTGTAGTTGCATATGCCTGGTGTATTGTAGATGTACAACAAGACTAGCTACATGCAAGAGGTTTTGTTGTTGTCTGTCTCCCACTCTGACCCACGTGTCTAATCACTTACTCATTCAGTACGTGACTGGTGTCAGGCATCAAACACAGATCTGCCTCGTTGCCGTCACGGTTAGCATTGTTGCCTTGATAAACGCATGTCCTAGTCAGGTGGGCGGGCTACCTGCGGTGGGCTACCTGCATGTGGGGTACTTGAGGGTGGGCTACTTGAGGGTGGGCTGAGAGTCCACACCTTATACTTTTATCAAATTAATTTCTCATCGCCTGGACAGCATTCTTAAACATCATCGCGTGGCTCTCGTGTGTATGTTGTGGTGAAATGCGCAAGGATAAATGCAAAGAAATGAACAAAGAATAATACCGAAATGCATATGTCAGAATAAAAATATGCAGGGAGAAATAAGATAGGAAATGAAGTAGGTAAACGTGGTTAGGCAGAAAAAAGAACCCCCAAAATGGTTGCACTGCAGTTTGACATAACAACAGGAACAGTCGAGGAGCATTGCCGCGACCTAGAAAGGCCTGGACATACAAAACCAGTACAGCACAAATAGTTGAACCAAGCTAATATAATAATCTTAGGTGATTATAATTGAGAAATGGAGAAGTCAAAGAATAAATTAAATAAAGTGACGCCCATGTGCTGGAACTTTAAAGGTTTTCCGATAAAGGAAAGCACAATGGAGGTATATTTCCTGATACAATCCTTAGTCGGAACAAGTTCTTTTCATCTTCTTCAGCGTTCGTCCTGAAATTGACGTTGTGCCGTAGTTCACAGTCAGACTGCGATATCTGCTACTTTCGGCCCGACACATCTGATTTCAGCTGACTTTTTTTGTGTGCTAGACAGGGTGGGCTATAATTTGCTGGATATGGTTTCTTTCCCTTTTTGAATAAGGGGATCACTCCTGCATCTTTTAAATCTCTTGGAACAATACCTTTTACAAGTGATTGTGAACATAATATAGCCACTGGTTTTGCTAGTTATGACAAACCGCCAAGAATAAGGAATGTGACAATAAATAACTGAATAAATAAATCAAACAAACACACACACTCACATACAGATAAACTAGATCCCCAAATTCGGGACAACTCAACAATTCTATTTGACAAATGTCTAATAAATGGTACCATTTTCTGTTTCTGAGCTATGCATCAACGTCCGCGTTTATAGAAAATATTTAATATGACATCCAAGTCTGTCGACTCCATGAGCAGACAACAATGTCGTCATTCTTCAACTCAGACAAGGGATTAACGATATGGTGACGAGAGAAGCCTAAGACAGGCGGGACTTCCTGCGAGCTTATGAAGGAAGTAGAGTGTATTTGAGAGGGAACGATGAATTACAAGTAAACGACTTTACATACACAAATAAAACTGCTCGTTTATGTCAGCTGTGTAATAGTGGAGATGGAATAGCCGACAGTCTATATTGTTCACGCTAAGGCCAAACTCAGATAATTATAGTAGTGTTTTCAGCAGATATAAGCACGGCAAGCTACGCAGGACTCGAGATAGAGAACTGGTCACCACGCCTCACAAATAGCTGTACGACCAAGTCATATTGAAAGTCTCTAACACTTCATCCTCGGTGGCAGTTTTTGCTGATATGAGACTACCAATTGACATATTTTGACCAATATGTTTATCCGGGAAGTGGCTAGTACGTGCCGTTTATCGTAACAAGTGAATGATACAAATACACGATTCGCTGTGTCCTTGTTACTGTGAGCGTTCTATATTCACGTAAGTTGGATCGTTGTTTTGACGCTTTTCTACGACCTGACGGTTGCTTTCTTCAATAAACTCGGATAGTGCTTTGCTTTAATTTTTTTTTATTTCTGCAAAGATACATGCCACTGATTTTCATATAGTTTCTGTAATCTTACTTTCTCGTTCTGTTAGTACCGTTCTCCTTGCGAAATCCAAGAGAACGTGTTCTTCACTCAGGAATATCTTTGGTATTGTACACTTGGGTGGACTATTGTTTCTAGATCTTGCTTTCTAATACAGAAGTCAACTTCACGCTCGCTGGGAGTTTGATCTGTGCAAATATTAGACTTAGATTCCTCGACCTTTTGGAAGCAATGGGCCAAATAGAAAATGTTGTCCCACGTCGCGGGCCACACAAAACACATCTTATATACAGCTAGAATTCTGAAGCAACACTTAAGCGAACATTTGAGGAGTAAAATCACTAGAAACAAATTTTGCGTTGTTCTATACAATTTACTACGATTACTTTGCTCGTATGTGTTTCTTGTAATGTTTCGACTTCAAAATATTTCCTTTCAGAGTTGTTTCTGAATTAGACAATACATTACCACTGAAAGAAGTTACACATTCAGTTCATAATAAGACTTTTTTGGTTTCTGTTGGTGTGTGTGTGCTAATATTTAAATGTCAGGAACTATTTCTGCCGTAGCTAATCTGATGACATTGTCCCGTATGACAACCAATATTTTGTTTCGCAATTCTGGCTTGGAGTGCTTCATTTTATAGAACATGTGTTTACATAAGGGTGTGCTTCCGAAGAAGGAGAACATTCTGGCAGCATACATCCTTAAATTAACAAATGTCCACATATATTAATGGTTCGGATACCACACGTGGTTTGGGTACCTTTATGTTAATCCGTACTATTAGTTGCCTATTACGACAGGATGCCTGTCCTAGCTTCCTTCACTCGGAAACAACTCGGGCCATAAGTACAGCTAAAAGACATGCCTAGATCCAATGCTACTACTGACATATTGGAGTGGCTTGTGTGCAGATGCATCCACTACCCTCAAGCCGAACATCAATACTGTTCTCAGTCTTCTTGATCCGCTACTTATTTGTGGTTTTGAAGAAACAAATGTCATTGGTGAGACGCGCGTGTCTTTATTCTGACCAGATTATTTGATCTACTTAATCGTCTTCCTCATTAACACTGAATACATAAATTCTAACATTGTGTCTCGCGTGCGTAAGATTTTTACTTAATTGACATCACGCGTGTGATTCTGTGCCCCTGTGCAAAGGCGTGATGAAGAGTTTCCGGTCTAGCGCCCTACAGGCTGCTTCCAGCTTTCGTCCAGTTGTTTGTATGCTTCTATATGCTTCCTTCACCTGATGTGGATTCCTCTCTATGACGAACCGCCAATGGTGGATCATATTTGGATACGTTTTGTGCACCATATCTTTCATTGTGCTGTGTTTTTCACTTCCATAGAATTGAATACATAGTTTGCTTAATGGTACCAATAACAGCCATGCAGTCATTGAAGTCAATATCGTTTCTTCGTCATCTTTTCAACTCTCGAGCGGGTTCGCACAATATTTATGTCACGACGCCAATCAATATTAATTTTGAAAATGGATTCAAGGGTCAGAATCCTCCATTGTGCTCATTGTTCAGTGTGATATTTATTTCGTACGTTACTTTTCTTCCTGCTCATGGCCAACTGTAATAGAATAGGTCATGTTCCTGCTCAACGTTCCACGTCATCCATTCAAGCCGGTTTTTATTTTCTACGTCATTGACTGCTGTAGGCCACTGAGATCTTGTCAACTATCGTCTTGTCGTCAATATTACAAGCATTTTCTCTACACAATCCGTTCTGGTGCAGATATCATGAGGGAAATCTATGAAAATCATACAGGATCCTCATTAGTAGACTTCTCAAGAGGCAGCGAATTTCCAAGTAAACAACATAGGATAGAGGAAGACGGAGTGGTACGCACCCGGGAGGAACTAGTGAAACCATCGTACCTGATCAGTACTGGCCCTCTTATCAGGAAAGAGCTGGCCAATGACAAGCGCAGATCCATCAGCCGAGACCCACGCACCGACAGCATGATTTCACCGGGGTTGATTTCTGCTGAGGGCATGAACATCCCAATCGCCCGCTGGTCACTTTGTGAGGAAACTGCAGTCTTCTGGTGGTCGTTGTGGTCCATATGTCAGGCACTCGCCTCCCAAAGCGACGAACAGAAACGGTGGACTATCGAATCGCACACGTTTTAAAGAGATCCCTGGTCTCGCGGGTGATGGGATCAGAGTGCCTGCATCATGAGTTGCCTCCAGTCGTCTTGACATGTCTTGCCACTGGTCCAAGGTAGCTCGGGACCAGACAGTGAGATCAATAACACGCACATTTACTTCCTCAGTATAATCCTCATACAGCGCAAGTGACATCATCAAAACAAAACCGTCTGTTGATGTGACCATCATCGCTTGCGATGGGCAACTAATGTTTAGGCGTGTCCATGTATGATACTCGCTGCAGGGTGTACGTAAAAGATCATGTTAAATAAGATGTTGCTTCACAACAAGTGTAAAGACATAAGGAGGTCAAATGGTATAACTAGCTGCGGTAGCTGATCAGTGACCTGTTGTGTATATTGCATCTATTTCTTTGGTGTTTCTAATGCCAACTCATTGAACATCGTACGTATGGCAATGTTAAGGAAATAGTGTTCTCTTAACACATACTAGAAACACGCTATAAGGTCAAAACTGTTTGACTGACGTTGTTAGCTGATAACAACTGCGTCATTTCTGTTTATAGTGCACTCCTTGCTATGGCTGTGAGCACCCCGTGATTCTGACGCCCGTACCTTCCTTTCTCGCGTGGCTTCCCACGACGGTACTGATAAGCATATCTCGGTTTGTTGTACTCCTTATCATGGCTTGTGCTACGCCTGTGCTTGTATTTATATTCTGCTTATGGCAGCGGTTATTTGGTGCGGACTCCTGCAGCTGTCTTTCAACCTCAAGACCAGAATGTCATTCTAATTGATGTTTATTAGGCACTTAGTATAGGTATCGATCTAGTAGTACAGTAAGTACTTGACGTTTCCAGGGCCTGTGTTAGGGTTAGATCAGTTTATTAGGTATTGGCTCTCGATCTAGTTCTAGAATGAGTAAGTAGTCCCTTGACGTTTCCAGGGCCTGGTGGCAGCAACATCCAGCTTTCTGATTACTATAGCCAGCAGACGCTAGGTATCGCATATGCACATGCGCAACTAAGAGAATCCTCAAGAATGCATATAACCTAGCCGGCTTTGATACCTTGATGCGCTATTTGAAGCAGTGTAGAATCAATCCATGGCTGGTGAGTTGGGTATGGTTTGGCCTGATGGAGAGACCAGTAGCACTCCGTGGTGTATCTTTTACATCATACTGCCGCAAAGTTACCACACTCACTTGTGCTGTTCCACATCTACACAATAAATGTGGCCAACATTCAACTCACAGGACCTGAGCGAACACCAATATTTGTAGAACACATCCTGGCCGTACTAGACTGGCTCAGACAGGCATGAGATGGCCAAAGACATCAAGAATATACTGCCCAGGTGATCTTGTGGTTCAATGCAACGAAAGAGCTGACATCCTGGCTTCACAGGCACCAATTACGATTAGACTAGACATTGATAGGAGTGACATTTTGAAGCATATCAATGACGGCCTGTTAGACGATGACACCAAAATAGATTAATCAGAAATGTACATACTACAGATCTTTGATATCTTACGAGGTTCGAGCGGAATGGGTCGCAAAAGAGGACACAACAGAAGTGTGTACAACCAACGAGCTGCAGGAACCATCAGTATGCACACCCTTCGGCATTTGCTGAGAGAAACTGAGCACTTATGGGGATGCCAGGAGTGCAATGAAGTTGAATCTTTGGAACAGGACAAAACAAAACAGATTGCAACACAAGGATATGTGCGGTGGGTGTGGAGAAGATTCGAGATAATAGGCAAAATGAGCCAAACGGGCATGTCCTTGCATTGATTAATCGATGGAGTATATCAATGTTGGTGGAAATTATGACGAGAAGTAAGAGGCAATGTAACTGCAACAATTAATGGATTTCAAGTTCAGATATCCTTTTTTTTTTTTTTAAATATGACCTATTTAGTGACTTGCCCTCTAACTTTGGGCCAGTCCTAGAGCGGATTACATTGAAATGACTTCCTCTGCTGTCTGTTCACTTTCGGTCATGATCAAATTAGATTTTTCTAAATTTTACAAACCTACAAATACTAAGCCATAAACTGACGTCTGAAATGACTGCAATCGCAGTTGTTTCCATGTTACCATAATCAATGACTCATTCTATGTGCCAACACACTTATAACATATGAAAGTAGTCAGCAGAAAAGTGATTCACTGTTTCATGTTTGGCATATCTCTATCTCCCCCTTCCAACTATCTCACTATGTGGCTGAGATAGAGAGAAAGAGTGAGCGTGTTTGTTTGTCTATCTATATCTTATCTTATCTTATCATATATATATATATGCCAAATCTAATCTGTACTATCTAATCTTATCGTATCTATATTATTTAATCTACGAGAGCGATTTGAAAAGTTTTGCCTTTGACGAGATCATTTCAATGACGTACAAGATTTACACATGAGCTATCCATTTTATTAAAGCTTGGAATATCGTTTAGGTGATGTGTTGTTATTCTTCAGCGTAGTCATCATTTCGGTCCACACATAAACGCCAACATTAGACAAGTTATTGCATCTTGTCGAGAAAACAAATCAGACGTCCTCTCACGAAACCAGGTATTCACAGCTACTTGTACCACCTGGTCAGAAACTTACGGTGCCCCTTGAGGTGTTCCTTCAGCTTGGGCAAGAGGAAGGTAATAATGTGCCAGCTCGTGCCTGTACGATGGCTGCTAGAGACGCCCCAATGCAGCCACTGTTTGTCGACTCGTGTGGGGGCGAGCATTATCAGACTGAAGAATTGCGTGCTTGTCCACGCACATGCATAAATCGTGCTTCAAGTTTCTGCAAAGCTTTCATGTATCGATCGGAGTTCACGGTACAAAAATTAAATTCAGTGTGGACTACGCCTTCGCAGTCCCAAAAGATGGGCCTCATTCCTTTTCACACCGAGGCGACCACCTTGAATCTGTTTTGGGGTAGGTGTATGCCTGCACCCCATAGTCTGGCGCTTGTTTACTTGGTCATAATGATGTGTCCATAACTCGTCGCCAGTGACATTCGGTGAATAAAGGAATCGCCTTCCTGTTCATATCGAACCGGAAGTTATTGACACACCTTCTGTCGACACTGTTTCATATCTTAGTCAGCATGCGACGGACTCATCTCGCACATACTTTCCTATATCCAATGTGATTGACTCCATCAATCTAAATGGTACGCACTGCGGCGATATCTTTCTTCTTGACTCGGCGATTACCACGAATCAGTTGGTACACGCGAGCTTGGGGCAGTGCAACCACAGCTGTGATCGCTAGTACCCTGCAAGTCTTGTCATGCAGCTTAGCCGTGGCTGAATTGCCACTTCGTACAATCTGTGCCCACCTCCTGACAGAACTGAGATCCACACAGGAAGAACCATATACCACACGTCATTATTCGATGCATGACGATTGGTACACAACCTTCCGCCGCCAGGAATTCAATCACAGCACGTTGCTTCAATCGTATTTCCATGTAGATTACTGCTGTGTGCATGCGTCACATTCCTGGCGCATGCCACTTCTTGTTCCTGTAGATTATTTTCACATAGGTTTCACAGACTCTGAGCACTATTGTCATAATTATGGCGCAGCACGTCAAACTTTTTAAAATCGCCTTCGCAATTATATCTATAAAATCACGTCTAAGTATACCTATCTACCTATATTTATCTATCTATACACCTACCTAACAACCTTCCTACCTATCTATCCATCCAAACGCACACCTAAAGTCCGGAAGAGAGGTGCCAATCCAAATTAATCATAACATCATTATTAGTTGATGTAATTTTATATATAGATGTGCGTGTGTGAATGTGTGTGTGTGTGAGTGAGTGTGTATGTGTGTGTGAGTGAGTGAGTGTTTAGGAAGGAGGAGGAGGAAGAGAGGTGAAATAAGATAGGACTACTTTTCTATCAAACAGATTGTGTTCATGAACACGGGTATGTAATTGCAGGTATTTGTGGCTATTTATCTGACAGTATTCCACGCCCGTGATTGCCTGTCGCCGTATCAGATTCCTGTTACAGAACATTAAACACAGTGTTTTACACAGCGTTTCTATAGTTTGCTGTTGCCTTAAACACATGGCGGGCCAAGTTGTCTCCATAGTTGGGAACTGCCTTTCTAATGACTGACTTTCCGTTGATACAGAAACAATGTGCCCGACGCATATACTTTCATTGTGTGTATCGATTATCTGATTATACGGTTATCTAGGCAGCCCGATAGCATGCTGATAGTTTTATTGTATCTACGTCATTTGGTGTTTCAAAGCCTATGACAAAAGCAAATACAACAACAGGACAGTTCACACTGAAGCTGGAACCAACAACTACAAAAGTAGAAGCACATAAAGGACCGAAGCAGGGTTATATAATGTCATAAAGCACAGGACGTGGAAATTGTAATAAGGTAAACATACTTTTATTGCAGATGATATTGGGAGTAAACCCATTAAAAATATCCGCTGAAGTCGGATGCACTGAGCCATAAGTCCCAAAAGCACCGTACAGCGCACTATGTTTTGAACAAATATAGCGGGAAAAAATGATGAGAGCAAGGTCATTACAACTGACTCAATTAGCGGAGAACTTATTTAATGGATGTCCCTACATTTCGTTCCCAACGATCATATTTTATGACGACCTGTAAAAGCATTGAAACAGAACTTAGAACAACAATACAGGAGCATTAAGCCGTTTCCTAACGCCAGAATTATTCCCACACCACACCACTGTAGGTACGGTCATTTTTACATCGTTACGACATTGAAATTTTATCTGGAATTAAATCGTATTGCCCATGTCCTATTATCGTGTCCATGAAACAGCAGTAATGAAATACTATCTTGATCTTGATGACCGTTCCTCAGCGTAGCTACGGATCCCAACTAAGTCTCCAGCGGACCCTGTTTTGGGCCACGGAAGTCAAATGCGTGGAAAACACTCCTACAGGGGTGTCTCGGATGTTGTTGCGTGGAGCAAGGGAGTCTGACCATCGCATTGGAGGTCTCTTTTTACCTTAGGGGTACCAGATTGCTATCGATGTGCTACATCGACCATGGAACCCATCTATGTTTCGCCATATACATTCATCGCCGTATAATGAAATAAATGTATTTCTTCAAATACGATGTTTTCCACAGTTTATCCTTAACAAGACTAAACAATGAATAATCCTCATATCGCTCACTTGTCCATGTTTAGTCATTACTTAAAGGTCAAGATAGTCCTATAGCAGTGAATGCTGTCGGAGATGAAGTGTTGATTTCATTGAACTAGACCTCAGATTGTTATATGCCCAGCTTCTCTTCTTTTTGGCGTGCTTCGCTCTCCTCGCTCCTTTTACCATAAACACAGGCATCTACTTACACCTGGGTCGACTATAGTGTGTGAGTAACAAGGATCAAACTCGGCACGCTTGAGTCTAGAAGCTCTAGCACTTTTTGTTTCTCAGACACTTGGTTGTACTACATCAGACCTATCACGTTAAGGGATGCCTTGAAATGAAGAGAGTCTCGTCATATCAACCTTATCATTGTGTTTGAAGTTTCCCTGCCAGTTATCCAGCATCTTTGTGGGAACATGTGTGGTCCGACCCTTCAGGCCTACCACCCACACGAGTGTCAGCCAGTAGGGTGTTGTCTACCCAGTGTTGAAATGATGTTTTACGTGCGCATGTTCCCATCTGTGTTTGACAGGATTGATAACAGAAAACGGTCTGAAATAGTCGCGATAACTAGACCAGGCCAAATGTACGTGTCGATGTGCTACAGACATGTAGAAAACCATGGGAAATAGCATATACTCGTATGTGGTAGTGGTCGTCCCAGGTCATTAGTACATGTCTAATGAGTGACACTGATTGACACTTTATCCAATGTATCTCATCTTATCTATTATTAATGATGAGTCGTTGATCTTAATGGTGCATTCATTAATCTTCATTTCGGTCCTTACGTTATACGAGGACATCGCTGTAGTTGACCTCGTACAGAAGACTGCGCCTGGGCATTATGCGTTTTTGCAGTTATAGTTTCTGCAGCAATGTCTTTTAGATTATCTTAAATCGCCTTTTAAGACATACATGGATGTGCAGTGGTTCTGTTTGTTGTTTTAGATTGTTGTTTGTTTGTTTTGGTTTTGTGTTGTTGTTTTGTTTTGTTTTGTTTTTGTTGTTTTTTTTGGGGGGGGGAGTGTGGGTTCCCCGACAGTAAGGGGCCCTTGTATCTAGATGGGATCAATTATCATTGAGGGAGGTATTTGTGTGTATGACACAGAGAGAGAGAGAGAGAGAGAGAGAGAGAGAGAGAGAATATTATATTAACAGGATATGTCACAGATCTACACGACCCCAACTTACGTATCAGGATGTCATTTGAACTGTATATATTTCCCCCTACAGTTCATGGTCTAAATAAGCATGGACATATCCGCGAGTGTCTCCGTCTATAAATCCTGTCTTGTTTAGTCAAATGCTTATCGCTATGCGGGTTTCTTTACAAATAGGTTGACCTGTATCATTTCTTAAAATGTATGTATTTGTTGTTATCATTTCGACGCAGAATTGAATGAAATCTTGGATCAGGTGTATCGTGCAGTGTATCTCGCTCGTTCATCTCGCCTCATACTGCGTATTTGCAAATTGTGATTTTTGTATGTCTATAGAACCCGGTCCTTTAATAGGTAGCGACGACATTGAACATACAGGATTCACATATTATTAGTATATTTGGTATACTGTATATGGCAGGTATCCAATGAGCAATGACTTTCTCATGCGTTGGCATATGAGAAGGGCACAAGGCCTGGATGCACGTAACTGTCAGATTAACACAAGTCTACCGTAGATCAATCTAACTGTTAGGTATCAAGTCTTGCTGCTCCCTTGATAATCCACCATACTGCTCGCTTCTCCATATTTGGTCATTACCAAAAGGTAAAGTCCCACTTTCTTCCTAAGATTTCCTACTCCACATGTCTTTGTCATGTTCTCTCCCACAAGATTTCGTTTGTAACCTTGTCGAGCCATTGAATGTCCAGAATCTTTGTCAGGGATTTGTTAATAAAGTCATAAAATCTCTTAATATTGAGGATTGTCCTTCCCCATGTTTCCAGTCCATATAAAAAGACCGACTTCACATTGGAGTTACATACTAATTACTAAATACTACTTTCAAATAACGTCCGACATTAACACTAACTAAATTCATACTGGAGATTTATGTGATGTTTCAATATGTTACGTGGCCACCTATATCCTTCTCATATCGCATTGTCATAGAACACACAAAAAACACTGTTCCACGTCTACTTTAAGTTATGTGAATCAATTGCTCCATCAGTATCATTATCCATTGTTTTCTTTCCCATCTAAAGCAGAGTTACAATTGGTGCGTGTTACTGGTATCCGTTTTTAATTACATCTCCGATTGCTTTGGTTAGCAGGGATGGACTCTTCAAAATTATATCTCCGGTTGCTTTGGTTAGTAGGGATGGACTCTTCAAAATTACATCTCCGATTGCTTTGGTTAGCAGGGATGGACTCTTCAAAATTACATCTCCGATTGCTTTGGTTAGCAGGGATGGACTCTTCAAAATTACATCTCCGATTGCTTTGGTTAGCAGGGATGGACTCTTCAAAATTACATCTCCGATTGCTTTGGTTAGCAGGGATGGACTCTTCAAAATAATATCTCCGATTGCTTTGGTAAGCAGGGATGGACTCTTCAAAATTACATCTCCGATTGCTTTGGTTAGCAGGGTTGGACTCTTCAAAATCACCTCTAAAATAGGATGCACAAGCAAACTGATACGACTAATAATACACGAGACAACTAAAGGAACAGTCCAATTTGATGGTAGCATATCCTAACCATTTGGTATTGGCGGTGGTGTTAAGCAAGGCTGCGTTCTACTCCCGACACTGTTCGGAATCTTCTTTGCTCTGCCACTGAAGCATGCATTTTGGTAACGCAAATGAAGGAACCCGCTTTCATGCTAAGCTGTTTAACCTAATGGTGTGCAATGCATGTGTCCTCAGCCCGCTCCTATATTAAAAGGAAACTAGCGCAACCTGTGCCAAACAAGAGCACAGACTTAACACCTTCCATCGTTATCTTGCAATTACATGGAGAGACAGTGACATGTACACTATCAAATCTTCTCTTCCCCTGCCCAGGGCATGTCCGGCTGCATTGTGTGACTATTTATAACACTAAGTGCTAGCCGTCGATAAGAATGATCATTTCTGGGAAATAATACATAATGTATTTAAAAAGAGTAAACTTCCCCATTAGAGCCAGGATAAGGTAGGTAAGTCAAAGGCGTTAACTGGGTTATCGCACGATCATCTCCGGGAGAATAAGTATCTATTGTATATGTGCCTTACACCCTGGGGGAATTATGCAAATAGCAATGAGCCCAGTGACTGCTACGTCTATATGAAAGTGACTTCGTTTATCCAAAAAACCGAGCATTTCTATCTATAGACGACTTCAAGCAATTTTAATTTGTACGCGGTTTTACTTACGTGAGATAAAGGAATGTCTCTCTCGTACCTTCCTCTTTTCATACCATGCCCCTAATCAACTACACATTTATAAAGCACGTTTTAATATCTAATACAGGTAATATCAATCGGTTAGACTTCGATGAAAGCAAACTGACTGCTGCTCGAGGAGGTCACTGCAGTTTTTCAAGCATGCTGTAAACGGCTACTGAAGAGGGTTGGGCTTGTGTCAAGAAACCTGTTCATGTGAAGAGAATGATTCTAGCAGCCATCGCTATAAATGATCTGTACGTATATGTTATAATAAAAGCTCCCTGTAATGGATGATGGTCCTATGTTTCATGTGGATGAAACGGATATCCCGAACTGACAATTTCTTGTATAAAAGAAATCACACAAGGTCCACAAAGCAGCAAAACTAAACGTATTTTTCTAAGCACTCGGTTCAACTTGTTGATATCATTACAGCGTTTGTTGTCATTGCTGATATACGTCTTGTGGTGATTATAGAGCTGCGGAATAAAGATTACTTGCTCTGAAAGTTACTGCAAAGTACGAAGTATTGGTTGTCATTATACCGTCAAATAGAAATAAAGCCTATACATTACCGAAATAGGAACCTGTGTCTTGATTGGCATCTTGTCAGTCTCGAGAGACAAGGAACTTCAGAGACTTCACGGTAGAGAGGGGATAGTCAGTTGTGCCCTCGCTTTCGCTGCGAACGTGTGTTGTCTACATCTTGACGCATCCTGTCTTCCCCTTCCTGCAGACCAACACACAAAGCCTGCCTCCAGCCGGGTCTGCCTTTGGCAAGTTCCTCCCAGTTGCAGGTGTTCATTTCCAACGCCTTCAGGCCACGCTTCCAAACATCTTTGCAGCGGAAGAAGGGTTTAACCTTTTATTACGCATGCCCATGGTCAGCTCTCCATAAATGATATATTTTGGTATTCGTCCATCCTCCATTCTGTGCACGTGACTTGGCCGCCGCAAGCGGCGCTGGCAGAGGATCGTAACTAAGCTAACAATATTTGCACGGTCCAACACTTCATTGTTAGTCACTTTGTCCCTCCATGAAATTCCAAGTATGCGTCTCAGGTAGCGCATATGAAAAGCATTTAGACTTTTTTCCTGTGAGGCATACAGAGTCCATGTTTCGCTGCCATAGAGCAGGGTACTAATCACACATGATCTGTACACAGCAACCTTTGCGGAGATGGTCAGCATGTTGTGATTCCACACTTTCTGTGAGAGCCTGGCTAGTGCTGATGAGGTCATTCATAATCGTTTCTGCAGCTCTACGCACATTGACAGGTTTTCGGTGATGACAGATCCGAGGTAGCTGAAGTGATTTATTACTTACGGGGACGGCGTGGCCTAGTGGTTAAGTGGCACGGCTCACAACTCGAAGGTGTTGGGTTCGATCCCCATCACAGCACCGGCCTTTACCCCGGGGAAGAAAACCCTTAAAAAATGCAGGAGGAAGCAGACCCTTACATAAAATGCATGCTGAAGTCGGATTCACTGGGCCGACAGGCGCAAAATAAAAACCACAGTGCAACGCACACCGCCTTGGGGATAAGAGAAATAAGGCGAACGCAAAAAAAAAAAAAAAAAATTTATTACTTACATATTTTTATCGTTTAATACAATGTCTGGAGGATATGCACCCTGAGCTATCACTTTCGTCTATTGTTCACTGATGGTGAGTCCAAACATATCACATGATTTTGTCAACCTATTGATGATGACCTGTAATTCGGCTTCGGTGTTAGCGGCCAGGGCAGCATCGTCTGCAAAGAGCATATCTCGAATGACAGTCTCCTTTCTCTTACTTTTTGCTCGCAGTCTGGTTAGATTGAAAAGTCTTCCATCTGACCTAGTATGCAGAATGACCCCCTTGTGGTAGTTCCAAAGGCGTGTCTAAGCACGATGGCAAAGGAAATGCCGAATAGAGTCGGGGCCAGGACATTTGTTGGCCCAAATGTCTTTTTTATGCTCTCGTACATTGGCATGATGTTACCAGTATCCGGTGCTGACTGTATTGACTTACAGCGTGGAAGTCAGTAGTTATTTGCACATTTCCTTGCCAGTCTCGGTACTGTACTCTTTGCGGATTTGTAAGTCTCCAAGGTCGTGCTGCTCGGTGAAATCTTCAACTCCAAGTGAGTAGATTGGCGCTTCTTACTGGCTGGAGCAATGATGACAGGCCCACCCTCAAACCAGTCATTTATGCTGGTTATCTTCTTTCCAAAGACCGACAAGGCTGTGGTGTGTATTGACCCTATGACGTGTTCCCACCTTTCGGTGCGCTGTTCTGCCATTAATTCAGAGAGCGATTTTGTTAATTCTTCTACCCTTTCAGGAATATCAGTTCCTGCTGTGTCTATGCGGCATTTACCCACAGGTCTTGCGCGGTGGATCTTCATGGGCTGGAGTCTCATTTTGCAGCAGACTAAGTATCGCAGTCTGCACTGTGAAACGTGCGGGTTTGCAAAACTTGTTTTCAGTTCAGACCGTCTAGTGATGGTCAGGTCCAGCTAATGATGCTTTGTGTTGGGGCTTTGTTTGGAAGAAAGTGTTAGTAATGCACAGGTCGTGGTAGAAACACGGCTCCAATAGCCGCTGTCCATTTTTGTTCAGCTTTCCAGCACCAAACTTTCCCATGCACATGGGCCAGGAGTAGTGATCGGCACCCACCCTTGCATTGAAGTCTCCTGGTAGAATAAGGTGTTCCTCACTAGGGATCCTTGTGATGAGTGAGGTCAGCTGCTGATAGAACTCCTCTTTAGAGTCACTAGTGGCGCCAAGTGTAGGATCATACACGCTGATCAGATTAACTATGGCAGTGGATGTTTGTAGACGAAGAGATAATAACCGCTCTGTGCCCTTTTGGCATATCTCTGTCGATCCTAGAAGGGAGTTTCTAACGGCAAAGCCGACGCCATGTTCTCTGACATTCTCTACTCCTTCCCCATGCCAGAAGAACGTGTAGTCCTTTTCCATGAGAGACCCAGACTCGGCCAGGGGCGTTTCTTGGAGAGTTCCTGGTCTATTATTGAGGTCTTGCGAACATCGCTCAACGCTTGGAGGTCCTCCGTCTTACCTGTGATCATGGTGCATAGGTTTCAGCAAACAAGCCTCGTTGTAGGCTTCTTTGCTATGGGTTGCGTTCTGACGTGAACACTCTCTAGTGCCTGTCTAGGCATATTGATGTGAGGATCACTGTTGCCCAGTCAGCAGAACCCCATCCCCTCATCTCCACGCATCCGGTGTATCCAAGGAAACGACAAGTTGGCACCGGAGGCGTTGCAGGAGCTGTCAGACTAGCATTGAATACAATGCCTGACTGCCAAAGGGACTCCTGCTCCTGTTTGGTCTCTGGGTTAACCCCAAATACATGTTTCAATTAATCGTATTTCTGGGTTAACCCCAAATACACGTTTCAATTAATCGTATTTCCACCGTACATACTTGCAGGGATGTGAGTAGAAGTAAGTCGAAGAACATATCTCGGTCTGTTGGCCAAGTTATAAAATGTATATCACGAGACTTTCGACTCAGATCAAAGTCAAACAAAACATACCAAGCAAATACTACCAATAACTTTAAAAAGAAAAACAACACGAATAGATCGCTCTCATGCATCTCTTGTTCAACGACAGAACAGTTTCACTACTACACTTGATTATTGGCTAACTATATATATATATATATATATATATATATATATATATATATATATATATATATATATATATATATATATATATATATATATATATATATATATATATATATATATATATATATATATATATATATATATATATATATATATATATATACAAATATATAAAAGTACAAGACTACTATAAACAAAAAGGCGCGCGCATAAATATATCGTATAATTCTTAACATACATATATTTCATTTTTGCAAAAATCAAAGGCCGTTCCTTTGATGCATATCATTCGAGAGGATATGCTTAATTGGAGACTTTCAGGTGTTTATCAAAACAGTTGCCCATCGCAAGCGTTGACGGTGACATTGTCAGGATATAGGTATGTGTTTGAGAATCGTGTAAGACATGCATGTTCATCAAGAGCGCGGGCCTTGATAGTGAATGTATCCGAGGGCCATATCATATAATGTGACTTTAATAATTAAAGATATTGGTACTTAATTGAAAAAAATGTGTAGTTTCTTCTTCTTCTTCTTCGTTCGTTCTCAATCTCCCACTACCAAACCCTGAAACGGTAAGTAGCAGAATGTAGTCCAGAGAACGGAATGCGTTGTGTTGTAGTTTACAGCTTGGCTGCGATATTTGCACCTTTCGGTCCAACACATCCGACTTCAGCAAGCATTTTTTGAGTACCGGGTTAGCATTCCCTCTTCGATCCCTTCTCCTTAGCCAGTCTGCCCTGCTGCAGCCTGTTATCCAGGATCACCGCGTGGAGGTGTAGAAGGGTCTTGGCAGCTATGGTTCGCTGGCCCTGACGCTAGCAGTCAGCTATGGGTCACTGACCACTGCAGCTCATGTGCTGCTCAGCATCTTGATCCCGGGCAGTTTAATTGTAGTTATGTCATTACTATTTAAATGTACGAGTAGATTAACATTAAAACATGTTTGTCTTTAAATCTTTATTTAGCAATTTATAATTTATTGGTTATCTTAATGAATATATTTTTCAATATGTTCGTTTTACAAATAAAATTAATCTAAGATTAATGCATTCAATGGGAGGTTTGGGACTTTAGCAAAGCCATTGTTCGGGGGAAGGAAGGGGGGGGGGGGGGGTGGGGGTGAAGTAGGGGAGGGGTAGAGAGAGAGAGAGAGAGAGAGAGAGAGAGAGAGAGAGAGAGAGAGAAACTGAAGTTTCAACACGTAACGTTTGTTCTAGATGTAAATCAGTTATTGTCCTAGTTTTATCACTAGTTTTTATTTTTATTCTCTAAAAAATTGCTCCCAGCTGTAAGTGCTTTCAAATACCACTATTTTATGTCGAACACCTGTGCTCTGTGAAATATGTCTTATAAAAGTCAGTTCCCGGTAGTGTTCTATCTTGGGATCTGAGGTGCGTGCAGCTCAGTCGGTTCCATTTGCTAAGAAGGTAGAGCTTGTTCCGTGTCAATATTAAATAGAGAAGAGACCATTCTAACATTTGTTTATGGTGCTCAAAATTGACGGAAACTAGTGTTGAGATCTTCATTCAAAGACTTAAGCTTGTCCACAAATGAATCGCAATCAAAATCTTTGCTTCGGTTTGCAAATGTGGTAAAGTGATAAGTGTTTCCTATCCCTAGGAGATTTTTTGCCCAGTTTCCCATTCTGAAATGGCTTAATGTGTCCATACAGCTCATGAACTAACTATCCTTTGTTATGTAAATCAACATTGAATTAATTACGAATTGTTATCATGTCTGCACGCACAAAATGCCAGACGACACGGCCAGCTTTTGTATTTAACTCTCGCAGAAGTTTCCATTTCATGTCAACGGAAAATGATACTTGTGCTCATAAAAGCGTTTCAGCATCACCCCCTTACTTAGCCAACGCACTTCACAGTAAAATGTGAAGTCTTAATTCTAGGATTGAAGACTTCCAAAAAGTCTTGAAACTGGTGACAGTTTAGTAGAAATGTATATAGGATACTACTTTGATCATGACATTTGACTGATTTTGTATACAATATTTCTAGGTGTAAAATGCATTGAGAAAAAAGAAGAGAAAAACACACACGCATCTTCAGTACCCATTTTCCTATGAGAACACTGATCTGATTTCATCAATGTTTGACGTTCATTGGTTGATATCATCTTCCACATAAGGTTGAATTTATTATTTTTAATTGTATTTCCTTAAAAAAATGTATTCTGTCATTGGTTGAGAATCAAGCAATTCTTTTATGCAATTGAATATAGCATGACTACACGGATACATGTAGCCAACTCGGCGATATATGCGGTGTATGTGCTCTCGTCAAGTGCACTTGAAAACATTTGAAATTGTGACGCGAGTTCTTAAACGTCACCGGCTATTCCGTCAATACGCCCAGCCATAGACATAAAGCAATTAAACAGAGTGGATTTTCTTTCAGCACAACATATAAGTAATCATCGGCCCACGTCTATTGGAATACAAGACAGTTATCGCCCACTGTCCACTTCTTCAATGATGTCATATTAATCATTTATAATGCCGACATGATTATAACAAAATTAAAACTAATATAATAAATGGTAATATGTCAAGAGATATCAATATAGTTAAATACAATAAAATCACACAATACAACTTTATTAGACGCTAAATGTAATACTGACATTTGTGGGTGACGGCGTTGCTTGCGTACACTCAAAAGAAAACTAGTTGGGATTTGATTGGCTGTTTCTTGAAGCGTCAGCTTCACATCAACCAACCTCAACTTACATTTAATCATGCATAGTTGATAAGTTTAGACTCTACAGACGCCACATGTGAAGTCAACAAAGTATATATACATGACCTACGAAATAATTCAAATCAACTCAATATTGTTTATTCGACATACATTTCATTCCTGAATTTTATTAGTAGGCTCTTGTTATTGTATTTCTCTCTATGATTAAAGTCCATACCTATCAGTCTGTATATAGAAGGCGGGGCAGATTCGGTGAAATTTGGAAAGGTTCTCTAGGGTCGATGAGAATCAGGCCGGGATAGAATCCGGCACGCCTGGTGCAAGACTAGCCACCGTGACTTGCGCTTTAATTAGATTTAAGTAAGGAAGATTTTACTCTGTCATTAACTGTACTTTCGTCCTTCACTACCTTGATCCAGTGGCAAGACGCGTTAGTCGAGACAACTGAATGTAGCAAGGGACGCAGAAGTATTTATATTGGGTTTATTCCCAAACTTACTAGACCTGTATAGATGCGTATTTTATGGGAATTTAATTAATTTTCAAAGTTTGCTCTGACAGCGGCTAACAGCCTGTTCGATTACTTTCAACTGCCAGTGGTTCTTCTACGTGCACGGAGTGTACGTCCTTGCCTCTCAGCTATAGCGACCACACGTGTTTATTACCGAGAGACAAACGAAGGAGAAAGACATTTTGGTGTGAGAGATGAGAACGAGATTTTGAAGTGAGAGATAGAGAGAGAGAGAGAGAGAGAGAGAGAGAGAGAGAGCGAATAGGCTAAGTAAATTGAAGAAGTGTGGATGGTAAATGACATTTAGACATGTATTAGTTCTGAAGTGGAATGCTACCAGCAGAAGCAGTATGAAACGTGAGTACAAGACCCCAAATGCTGACACGGCCTCTCTAAGAATGTGGGTGGAGTTGAGAAACAGCTAACTACAATTTATCATTGTGTCTGTCTCTATATTTCTTTAACTGGAACTACGCCCAGTGCTGTCCCCCGCAAGGCGTAGAACTTTTCTTCCACAAAACCAAACAAAAGATGAAATCAAGAATGCTAGTAGAATATCAGGCTGCACAAACCGCAAGGTTTGGTTTATAGTTTCCGTGAACTTGAGTTACCGGTAACTAGCCATGACAAACTCTTATCTTTAACGTGACGTGTGGCAGCAGTCAGCCAAAGGTATGCCTAAGAGACGAAGCTAGACTATCTATAGTTTACCTCGCACTCCATCCATCTTCCCTGTAATCTTTTACTAACGAGTGCGGTGTCCAGTCATCAAGTATCCTGCCGTTTCCGCTGCAAAAGGAGCACGGAACCATCAGAGCAGTTGACATCTTGGTAGGAAGCCTGAGTAAAGCGTTATGGAGCTCTAGCAATCGTGGTTTCTGTATTACTTTGTTTTACATGATAAGGACTCAACTGTAGTTGACATTCCGACCGGAAGCCAGGCTAAAGTGTTAATGAGCTGTAGTAATCATGGTTTCTATTTCACTATGTCTTAGGAGCAGTGCATGAGCTGACTGCTGACGTCAGGGCCAGAGCTGCCAAGACCCTTCTACACCTCCACGTGGTGATCCTGGATAACAAGCTGTTACAGATCAGACTGGCTAATGAGAAGGGATCCAAGAGGGAAGTCTAACCTGGAACCCAAAAAATGCCGATGTGTCGGACTGAAAGGTGCATATACCGCACACAAGCTGTAAACTACGACACAACGCATTCCGTTCTCCGAACAACATCCTGCTACTAGCAAAACCTTTTTCAGAGTTTGGTAGTGAGATATGGAGAAGGAACGAAGACGATTGTTTTACACGATGAGAAGGTACCCAACTGCAGTTGACATCATGACAGGAAGCATGGCTAAAGCGTTAATGTGCTTAACAATCGTGGTCTCTGTGTCACTCTATCTTACACGATGAGGATATGACCAATAAATATCCTCCGTAATTGTCGTAGCAGTGGTAATATTCTTGATGTTTTTCCAATAACGGATCCTTTTCTAGATAGGCGTGACCCACACATCAAACAAGCGTTTGTTATTACAACAATAGAAAAGATATGAGATTGGTAGGTAGGCAGTCCACTTAGATGATAAGGGTTGGTCGCACTAACCGTCCATGAACACGATGAGTGGCAGAGACTCGGGCTTTATGCAATGAGGATGTCTTTTCGATTTGACCTAACTAGGTGGTGCATCTGGGCCGCGAGAGAGAACATGATGCAAAGGGTCGTTTCCTATCCTTGATGTATATGGTTTGCTTTACGAGTCGGTAACTCGAGTCTCATGGCCAGATAGGGATAAACGGCGACGGTTTAACATGGTGAATATGCTTTCGAGGTCTGTCCATCGCGTGACTTCATCGTTTCAGGCCGGGTCCTGTCGTTGTCAGCCTATGTTCTTGATCTCTATAAATATGTTCTAACTTCATCTTATCTTCTTGATCTCTCTGATAGTTATAACTTTATCTCATGTTATTGATCTCTCCGTAACAGTTCTAACTTCATCGTATATGGATGGGTCGACAGGGGAATAGCAGACATGGCTGAAATATTAGCATACAAAAAGTGATGGATGAGCCGGGGGTGGATAGCATACATGAATTAAATACTAGCATTCAAGTGATAGATGGGTCGACAGGTGGTGAGCAGACATGGCTGAAATACTAACATACAAGTGATGGATGGGATGACAGGTGAAGAGCAGACATGACTGAAATACTAACATTCAAGTGATGGATGGGTTGAGATGTGGAGAGCATACATGAATGAAATACTAACATTCAAGTGATGGATGGGTTGACAGGTGGAGAGCAGACATGACTGAAATACTAACATTCAAGTGATGGATGGCTTGACAGGTGGAGAGCAGACATGACTGAAATACTAACATTCAAGTGATGGATGGGTCGACAGGTGGAGAGCAGAAATGACTGAAATACTAACATACAAGTGATGGATGGGTTGACAGGTGGAGAGCAGACATGACTGAAATACTAACATTCAAGTGATGGATGGGTTGACATGTGGAGAGCAGACATGACTGAAATACTAACATTCAAGTGATGGATGGGTTGACAGGTGGAGAGCAGGCATGACTGAAATACTAACATTCAAGTGATAGATGGGTCAACAGGTGGAGAGCAGACATGACTGAAATACTAGCGTTCCAAAAGATATACAACAAAAATAACAGCAAACCAACAAGAATATCCAGAAGCTGTTCCACCACATCGGCTATGACGTATCTTAAACGATGTATACCTGTCGCAATGACCAACAGGAAATAACAGTGAAATATTTAGCAGCCTGGAAGAGTCAGAGACAGATATCTAGACATGTAGACCGACACACACACACACACAAATATCGCTCAACACTTAAATAAATTGAAGTGATAACTGACCAAGAATACTCACCCTTACCACGTTTGTATGTTTGCCTTTCTGGATTCTCGTGATGAATGCACGCACTTTTTAACTTAACTTAGCTTAACGTCTTTATACTGGTTTAAAAGACTTTGCAGAGTCTGTTTATAACCAGTTGCATTTACATTACCTTGCTCTAAAAGCTATGCGTATCCAATTTATTCTTAAATGCATTGATTGTCCCTGCCTCCACTACCTCCTGCTGCAATGCATTCCAAGCAGACACCACTCTCTGACTAAAAAAAATGAAAAAAATATTTCATAATATCTAATCTGGTCCTCTCTTTAGTTAATTTGTAGCTATGCCCTCTTGTTCTTGTAGGTGGTTGTATTTTGAATAACTTGTTATAGTCTAATTTATCCGTTGCTCTGATCATTTTATAAACCTGTATTAAATCACTGCGAATTCTTCTCTTTTCTAGACACTGTAGGACGGTTTTTCTGAGTCTTTCCTCATAACTGTAATTCTGGAATCCCACTATCATCTTTATCGCTCTTTTGTGTATTCTTTCCAGCATGTTTATGTCCCCTCTATGATAAGGACTCCACATCTGTACACAGTACTCCAAACTAGGTCTAACTAAAGCTTTATACAGTTTGACTATCACTTCCTTGCTCCTATGTTTAATATTTCTTTTTCTCATACCTAACATTGCATTTGCCTTTTTCACTTCTACCTGAACTTGCTCACTCACCTTTCTTGTATGATCTATTATAACACCTAGCTCCCTTTCCTTATCTATCTTTCTAATATTGTTCTCTCTCATTCTGTAATTATGTTCCATATTGGGTCTACCCATGTGGATGACTGTACATTTATCTACATTAAACTCCATTTGCCAGCTTACATACCATTCTTGAATTTTATCTAAATCCGACTTCAATATATCCACTTCTGCTTTACATGAGACACTACTGCATAGTTTTGTGTCATCAGCAAATTTTGCAATCATGGATCCCATATCAATGTCCAAATCGTTTATAAATATCAAGAACAAAATTGGTCCCAAAACCGAGCCCTGTAGCACTCCACTTTTCATTTCACACCACTCAGAGTACCGGTACTCCTTATTTATGCCCACTCTCTGCCTTCTTCCCGTGAACCAATTTACAATTCATTTAGCAACTTCCCCACCTATTCCATGTGATTTTAACTTTCGAAATAATCTTTGATGAGGTACTCTATCAAAGCCTTTGCAAAATCTAGATAAATAACATCCACTGGCTCCCCTTTATCTATCCTTTTAGTAACCTCCTCCATGAATTCTAATATATTTTGTAAGCACGATCTCTCTCTAGTAAACCCATGCTGAATATTTCTGATTAGATTACACTTGTTTAAATGCATTACAATGTTTTCTTTGATTATTGACTCTAACAATTTACAGACTATGCTCGTTAAACTCACCGGTCTATAATTTGCTGGATCTGAATTGTTGCCCTTTTTAATAAGGGATCACCCTGCATCTTTCCAATCCCATAGAACAATCCCTTTTGTAAATAACTGAGAACATAATATAGCCAATGGTTTTGCTAGTTTGTTTCTAATTTCAAACAGTAATTTTGGATGAATACCATCTTGACCTGGTCATTTATCCACTTTAAATCCCTCCAATATTTTAAAAACCATTTCCTCTGTAATACAGATTGATCTTAATCCCGCTGTATCCATGTCTCTTTGAAAGATACCTATAGGCTCTGTGATCTTGGAGCACTCCTCTTTTGTCCAGACTGGGCCAAAGTACTGATTGAGTAGATTAGCTGCCTCCTTATTTTCACTTATTTTTCTTGTACTGTCTATGAGAGGGCATACTTTTGTCTTTCGTTCTTTGTTTATTTCTAACATAAGAAAAGAAGCTTTTACTATTCAGTCTTGATCATCTGAGTAATTTTTTTTTCGAAGTCTATTTTTGCTGTTTTATTCACTTTCTGAGCTATGTTCTGCTTGTCCAAATATTTTAAATGTTTCTTTTGATTTACCTGCCTCTATATATATTTTTCCATGCTTTATTTTTAGCTCTTCTACCTTAACTACAAATCTAGTTATCCACATTTTACGCTTGGGGTTTACCTCCCTACATGGAACACATTCCTCTTTTAGCTTTTCTAGAACTGATTTTAAACTCTCCCACTCTTGTTCAACATCTGTTCCTCCGACAATATTTTAACTTCAGACCGTAGTCGTTTAGGTTACGATGGCAGGTATACACAACGATAGGCACACAGGCATACAAGATAGAGGAGATGGCACAGATAATTATAGACAGATAGGAAGATCAAATGACTGATTGACTTGATTGTGCAAGTAAGTTATAGGAGCAAAACAGTGCGCGGTAACAGTTAAACGACTGTTGATGGTGAGTTCTCTACAAACATTTTGCTTTCCATCTGTTCCTGACTATACATTATGAACAAACAATTATCTGGCGATAAATTCAACGTTTTTCCTTTCCACTTCCCGCTACTGTTGGATGAACATTAGAGCTGACTTGTACGCGCTTTTGCTTAGGATATTGTTCGTTTACATGATTTACAAATATCAAATATATCCCGTCCACTTTAGCTGTTAATGCACCAACGTCTTCAGCATATTTAGGCCCCCCACATCTTGATCACATAGATGTCCTCCACATCTTGATCGCATAGATTTCCTCCACATCTTGATCACATTGAGACCCTCCATATCTTGATCCCATGGAGGCCCTAATATCTTGATCACATAAGTGCCCACCACATCTTGATCCCATTTAGGCCCTCCACTTCTTGATCACATTGAGGCCCTAATATCTTGACCACATAAGCCCCCCCCCCCCCCCGACTTCACATCCTGATCACATAGGCGCCCTCTACATCGTGAACACATTGAGGCCCTCCACATCTTGATCACATAGAGGCCCTAATATCTTGATCACATAAGCCTCCCCCCTCCCCCCTATCTTCATCACATAGACGCCTTCCACATCTTTAACACATTGAGGGCGTCCACATCTTGATACCATTGAGGTCCTTTACATCTTGATCCCATAAGGGCCTCCAACATCTTGATCACATTGAGGCCCTCCACACTTGATCACATGGAGGCCCTCCAAATCTTGATCACATAGAGGCCAACCACATCTTGATCCCATACAGGCCCACCACATCTTGATCACATAGAGGCCCCCACATCCTGATCACATAGAGGCCCACCACATCTTGATCACCTAGAAGCCAACCACATGTGGATCTCAGAGGCCCACCACATCTTGATCACATAGAGGCCCACCACATCCTGATAATATACAGGCCCACCACATCTTGATCACCTAGAAGCCAACCACATGTGGATCTCAGAGGCCCACCACATCTTGATCACATAGAGGCCCACCACATCTTCATCACATAGAAGCCAAACATATCTTGATCATATAGAGGCCCACCACATCCTGATCACATAGAGGCCCACCACATCTTGATCACCTAGAAGCCAACCACATGTGGATCTCAGAGGTCCACCACATCTTGATCCCAGAGACCCCCACATCTTGATCCCAGAGACCCCCACATGTTGATCCCAGATACCCTCACATCTTGATCCCAGAGACCCCCACATCTTGATCCCAGAGACCCCCACATCTTGATCCCAGAGAACCCCACATCTTGATCCCAGAGACCCCCACATCTTGATCCCAGAGACCCCTACATCTTGATCCCAGAGACCCCCACATCTTGATCCCAGAGACCCCCACAGCTTGATCCCAGAGAACCCCACATCTTGATCCCAGAGACCCCCACATGTTGATCCCAGAGACCCCCACATCTTGATCCCAGAGACCCCCACATCTTGATCCCAGAGACCCCCACATCTTGATCCCAGAGACCCCCACATCTTGATCCCAGAGACCCAGACATCTTGATCCCAGAGACCCCTACATCTTGATCTCAAAGACCCCCACATCTTGATCCCAGAGACCCCTACATCTTGATCTCAAAGACCCCCACATCTTGATACCAGAGACCCAGATATCTTGATCCCAGAGACCATTACATCTTGATCTCAAAGACCCCCACATCTTGATCCCAGAGACCCCCACATCTTGATCCCAAAGACCCCCACATCTTGATCCCAGAGAACCCCACATCTTGATCCCAGAGACCCCCACATCTTGATCCCAGAGACCCCTACATCTTGATCCCAGAGACCCCCACATCTTGATCCCAGAGACCCCCACATCTTGATCCCAGAGAACCCCACATCTTGATCCCAGAGACCCCCACATGTTGATCCCAGAGACCCCCACATCTTGATCCCAGAGACCCCCACATCTTGATCCCAGAGACCCCCACATCTTGATCCCAGAGACCCCCACATCTTGATCCCAGAGACCCCCACATCTTGATCCCAGAGACCCCTACATCTTGATCTCAAAGACCCCCACATCTTGATCCCAGAGACCCCTACATCTTGATCTCAAAGACCCCCACATCTTGATACCAGAGACCCAGATATCTTGATCCCAGAGACCCCTACATCTTGATCTCAAAGACCCCCACATCTTGATCCCAGAGACCCCCACATCTTGATCCCAAAGACCCCCACATCTTGATCCCAGAGACCCCTACATCTTGATATCAAAGACCCCCAAATCTTGATCCCAGAGACCCCTACATCTTTATCCCAAAGACCCCCACATCTTGATCCCAGAGACTCCCACATCTTGATCCCATAGACCCCTACATCTTGATCTCAAAGACCCCTACATCTTGATCCCAAATACCCCCACATCTTGATCCCAGAGACCCCCACATCTTGATCCCAGTGACCCCGACATCTTGATCTCAAAGACCCCCACATCTTGATCCCAGAGACCCCTACATCTTGATCCCAAAGACCCCCACATCTTGATCTCAAAGACCCCCACATCTTGATCCCAGAAACCCCTACATCTTGAACCCAAAGACCCCCACATCTTGGTCCCAGAGACCCAGACATCTTGATCCCAGAGACCACTACATCTTGATCCCCAAATACCCCCACATCTTGATCACAGAGACCCCTACATCTCGATCAAATGGAGGTCTCTACAACTCTATATCCAGCAGTCTAGTCTTCCATAGCCATCTTTTCTGCGAATTTACCTCCTCCATCGCCCTCCCTCTCTCGCCCACCTTCTGTGTATGAGCTCCTCTACCACGACTCTCACCCAGACTCACATTTACGTTTCCATGGATTCATTGTTGCAGTAAACCGTTGTAAAACATCAACGTCCCGAAATAGAAAGGCAATCCGACTGCTTGTCACTAATTATTGAAGGCAGAGTCTTGAAGGAAGTGTGTTAACACTGTCCGTCAAATGTTACTCGTCTGCTTTATGTGTAAGTTCCTTATAACCGGTCAGACGATCGAGTAGATACTACTCTAGAGAGTTTAAGTGGCTATGTGGTAGACCGCTCGCTTCCCATGTCAAGGGTATCGAGATTGATCACCGTTATCAGGACCGTCCAGTCACAAATGGCGACTTATTGTTAGTGTGGTCTGCGAGGTCCTTGTGTATGACAAGGACAAGAATAGAACCACTGCCCCACAGAGAGCATGTCATGTCGTAAGAGGCGACTTTGTCACATGGCAAAACACCGGCCATGGTTATGTGTTTTGTTTAGAGCAAAACAGATGGTGCCTAACAGGGTGTGGGTTTATTTTGTTGTAATGCTTGAGTCTATTAAGATGTATTCGCACATCGGTTAACAAACCTCCGCGGTACGTGTCCCAGCGCAGCGGAGTAAATACGCTGCTTGAGCCTAGCCCGCTAAGCAGGAAATCCTCCTCCCGGCTAGATCATATCAGAGCTGTGACCTGCACATGGGCATCCGCCCCTGTAGAAGTACAGATCGACTAAGAACTAAGAACTAAGAACTATTGTTAGCGAAGGAAAGACAGCAAGAAAGGCAACTGGTCATTGCACCTCATTCAAAACATCGGAGAACTAGTATACTGAAATCTCGAATATTGTATTTCAATTACACCTGTGTTCACATCACGTATAAAACAAAGAATAAGCACTATAAAATCAAAGCTTTGGTGCAGGCGGCTTGGCTCAAACTCGTACTGGACAGAAAAAAGGAAATATAATGATTTACTATTGGTCATCAATTTCCGTCCTGTTCGTGTTTATCTCATGTCAATGCTCCCTTTCTCCACTCTCTAATATGCGTGTTCCTGTGACTATCTTAGGCTGTTACGTCGCACTGTGCGTTATCTCAATCTGAATCTGGACTACGTGCATTAATTAACCTTCCGACATCAAACTGTCAGTTAACTTAACATTATTCTTAGTTCAGTATACAACTATCATACTATGCTGTTCATTGATTTAGCACTAGAATTTATATAGGTATTTATTTCATGTGACATTTTTTACCTCTCCATGACAGTTCTAACTTCATCTCATGTTCTTGGTCTCTCTAATAGTTCTAACTTCATCTTATGTTCTTGGTCTCTCTAATAGTTCTAACTCCATCATGTTAGGCTACTAACAGAGCTATCAACACCCGTCATGGTAAAACGCTCCAACACAATGGACTGTCGCCCCCCCCCCCTCCTCCTCCCTACCCCTCCAACCCACCCCAACAAAAATGAACCACGGATTAAATGTCTGCTTGTTGTGGAGTAGCCTTAATTATTTGAAAACAAAAGCTCTTGGAACAATACTCTTCTTCATATTTCACTGCCTTTTATAGTTCACATCAAGTTTCTCTTCCAGTGTTCTTTCTATAGGCCAGTGTGTTTGCTTCGGTATATCAGATTCGGGACAATTGTGTAGCATGTCCTCAGCAGTCTGGGGTGCCTGTCCGCATGTACACATGACTGACTTCAACGTTCATCTCCAACGTTGTGTACATGAGATTACGAAGCCGTTTGTGTCCACTCCTGGGGCACAACAGCTCGCTCTTGTCTGTTTGCATTATGGTAAACGACTTGTGTTAATGTTGGTGGTTCTCTGACTGAGTTCACCTTCACGTTATTATGTCCCAATATACAAAATATGAACAAGTGAATAAACTTATTTCCCGGGGGATCAGATGAAACAGAGGCTGCACTTCAAAGGGTGACGAAATTGCTCCAGATGAGGTAACACAACAATAATAAACTGACGTGTGCTCGGGTGTTGAACGGTCGCATTCACTGTTTATTTTCTTGCTAGATAGTTGCCTGATCGTGGGCTGATACACTCACTACACGTGCTGGCTGCAGGATCATTGGGCTGATGCACTACACGTGCGGGTTGCCACGCCCTTAGTGCTGTGTATGGGTTTATGTATACATTCAACCGCCTCCGGGAAAATACAAGGAAACAAAGACATTATATGGCACATGGTTCTTCCAAAGTAACGTATAGTCAAGGTAATCGCCTGTCTATATAATGGAATAACAAAAAACAATTTGAGTTCGCCCACGACCGAATCACTCACTATCTATAGAACAGTAACAAAAGTAAAAAGCATGAGCGGAGAATAGGAGAAATTGGAAAGAGTTTGTTGATAAAGAAATGCTAATTATGTGATAAGCATCCTCTACTTCCTATCCCATGGAGATCGAGCTATTCGCTGTATCGTTAGATTATATATCATATACGAGATGGGATATTCTTACTAGAATTTTCTTTAAAACTAATACGGCTACTCAACACCCTATACTTTGGACTGTGTGAATGGCAGGTTTGCAACACAGGCACTACGGGTGTGTATTATAGTCATAGCCAGACACACAAAGTTCTCATAGGAGCGTTTGAATTATTTATGTGATGAATAGAAAGTGTTTGGGACAAGTTTGACTAAGAATTGACAAGACAGTAGGATGGTATTGCGAAGGTGTTAGCTAAATGAGAATATCCAGCAAACATTTATGATCCACGTGATCCTTCTTCTTCTTCTTCTTCTGCGTACGCAGTCAGACAGTAACCATTATTTTTTCGAAAAAAACGGCGGTCATCCTGAGGCTGTCGCCACTGCCATAGAGCTTGTCTTGCAGTTCCACTGGTGATGGCCACATCTGCTCTCTCTGATCCTCGTATGTCGGGCAGTTCTGCAGCAGATGTTCAGCGGTCATTTTACCAGTACCGCACGGGCATTCGTCGGTACACCCTATCTTCAATTTGTTGAATAGGTGGTACCTCAAGTCTATTGTGGCCAGTGCGAAGTCTGAAGACAACGACCTGCTCTCTTCGGTTCAACTGGTAATAGGCATCGTTTTTAGTGTAACCAGTATGTTCGGTTTCCCATTTGGTCATGTATCTGGCTTTGATAAGCCGTTTTGACTCTTCGTACGTCATACTGGTATATGTTTGTGGTAGTCTTGCACCTTCTTTTGCCAGTCTGTCTGCCTCCTCGTTGCCTTGGATGTTGGAGTGTGATGGGACTCACTGTACCACTACCCTTTTTGGTGCGGACTGCTGGCACAGTTTGCAGAGTGCTGCTCTTAAGTCATTAAGCTCAGTGTTTTTCTGGCTTTTTAGCGCTGTGACTACGGCGAGAGCATCTGTAAGCAGGATTATATGGCTTTCATTTTCACTGTGTGTCACCATTTCTTCCACTGCCGCCCTCAGTGCCTCTGCCTCCGTTCTGAAATTGCTTGTGTACTTACCAGTAGCGAATGACAGTGTTATTTTTCTGCCATTTGGTAGGTTCAGGAATGCTCCTGCCCCTCCGTTCTGTGTTGTGTTTGTTACAGAACCGTCGGTGTATGCATGGGTCCAGTCCATGCTTGGGTAGCTTTTCGTTATGAAGCTTAGGGTAGTATCTCTCCTTTCTTTTTCAGTCTGGCAGTTTTTGTTTGCAATACCTGGTATATTTTCTACCACCTCTGGAAATATATCCTGCCTCCAGGTAGGTTTTCGTACAGTAGTGATGGGTTTTGGTGTTGTTAGTGCGTTTATGGGATCTTCGTGCATCTTTGCTTTGGCTATTTCTGCAAAGTTTCTTCGCTTTAGTTTCCCATTTCCCAAATTGTTTAGTCTCTGGTGCATTGGATGGTCGGTCAGTCTTCGGAGCTTCTCTGACTGCAGCTGGGCTCTGCAGTCTCTTCTATCGGTCATGGATTGCAGTTTTGTAATCTTTTCAAGTTCTACAATTGGCGTTGACTTCATGCCACCTGTTATAATTCTCATGGCTTGGTTTTGAAGTTTGCTAACTTTATCGAAGTTCGCCTCCGCTGCTGTTGTCCATGCCGCAATGCCATACTCGAGAACTGGTCTCACTCTTCCAGTGTACAGTTTCTTTAGTATGCCTTCGTCTTTCCATCTTTCCAGACTCCACGTGATCCACATTTAATTTGTAAATTAGCCAATAAACATGATCGACATTTAGTGTAGGCTGTACAGATATCCAGTAAACATGATCGACATTTAGTGTAGTCTGTACAAATATCCATACAACTAGATCGACATTTGGTGTAGTCTGTACAGATATCCATAAAACATGATCGACATTTAGTGTAATCTGTACAGATATCCAGTAAACGTGATCGACATTTCATATATAAATGATCAAATAAATACGATCGACATTTAGTGTAGTGTGTACAGATATCCAGAAAACACGTTCGACATTTCATCTATAAATGATCAAATAAACACGTTCAACATTTCATCTATAAATGATCAAATAAACCCGTTCAACATTTCATCTATAAATGATCAAATAAACACGATCAACATTGCGTGTAGTCTGTATAAATAATGCCCTTGTGAAACTGATACAAATCTGGCGATCTGTATCATCAAACACTAAAAGATGTTATTATTGTATTAGAACTGGGTGTGTCAGACTTATAGTTTCGTGGCTGCGTACATGTATCAAATCTATGTCCACACATTACAACAGTGAGCCAACTGACGGATGTGGACGCACAGAGATAAGCTAACAGTGGTCCTGGTTAACCTCTATTAACAATTACCAATTGATATGTCGTCTCATGTATATATCAATAAAAGTCGCCCAGATTAACAGCTCTACTCATTTTCAACAACAGGAACTACTAACTAGAACGTGACTTGCCACACCTTAAAAAAACCTAGACATCAATTTATTGCTCAATTATTACTCTTGTAATACTCGTGTAGCTGTCATATGTGTACGAGGGCACTCTCTATTCAGGCACGGATGCTTCTGCTTGCTCCGATTACACGGAAAAACGAGTCATTCACTCTTGAATTTTGGTAACATATATTAGGTATTGTTTCTAGAGTTTTTCTGTTAGCATATATCAAATATGGAACATAGTTACAGAATGGGCGAGAACAATATTAGAATGATAGAAAAGGTAGATCATACAGGTAAAATGAGTGAGCAAGTCCAGGTAGCAGTGAAAAAGGCAAATGCATTGTTAGGTATGATCGATCAAACGAAATATTAAACGTAGGAGCAAAAACGTGAAAGTCAAACTGTATAAAGCATTGGTTAGACCTAGATTGGAGTACTGTGTACAGGTGCGGAGTCCTTATCGTAGAAGGAATATAAACATGCTGGAAAGAATACAAAAAAGAGCGACAAAGCTGATAGTGGGATTCCAGAATTACAATTGTGAGGAAAGACTCAGAAAAACCGGCCTACAGTGTCTAGAAAAGAGAAGAATTCGAGATCACTTAATATGGGTTTATAAGATAATCAAAGGAACGGATAAATTAGACTATAACAAGTTTTTTTTTCAAAATATAAACACCTACAAGAACAAGAGGGCATAGCTACAAATTAACTAAAGAGAGATCTAGATTAGATATTAGGAAATATTGTTTTACTCAAAGAGTGGTTGGTGAATGCTTGGAATGCATTGCCACATGAAGTAGCGGAGACGGGACGATTAATGCATTTAAGGGGGACAGCGTGGGCTAGTGGTTAAGTGACATTGCCCCCCATCTGAAGGTGCTGGGTTCGATCCCCATTACAGCACTGGCCGTTACCTCGAGAAAGCAAACCCTTAGAAAATGTAGGAGGAAACAGACTCTTGCATAAAATGTATGCCGAAGTCGGATGCACTGGGCCGACAGGCACAAAATAAAAATCGTAGTGCAACGCACACCGCCTTGGAAAATATAGAAATAAGGCGAACGCAAAGAAAAAAATTCATTTAATAGATTGGATCCACATATCTTCTAGTGCAAGGACATATAAATGAAACTGGTTGTTTCAGACTCTGCATAGTCTTCTAAACCAGTATAAAAACGTTAAACTAAATTTAATATAGTTTCTAGAGTTTTTCTGGTAGTACATAGTTTCTATGGTTTGTCTGGTAGCATATATTATGTATTGTTCTTATAGTTTTTCTGTTAGCATTTAGTTCCTATAGTTTGTCTTGTAGCATATGGTTTATATAGTTTGTCTGGTAGCATATAGTTTGTCTGGTAGCATATAGTTTATATAGTTTGTCTTGTAGCATATGGTTTATATAGCTTGTCTTGTAACATATCGTTTCTATAGTTTGTCTTGTAACATATAGTTTCTATAGTTTGTCTTGTAACATATAGTTTATATAGTTTGTCTGGTAGCATAGTTTGTCTGGTAGCATATAGTTTATATAGTTTGTCTGGTAGCATATAGTTTGTCTGGTAGCATATAGTTTATTTAGTTTGTCTGGTAGCCTATAGCTTATATAGTTTGTCTTGTAGCATATAGTTTATATAGTTTTTCTCTGGTAGCATATAGTAGGTATTGTTTCTAGTGGTTCTGGCAGTATATATTAGGTATTGTTTCTAGTGTTTCTGGCAGTATATATATTAGGTATTATTTCTAGTGTTTCTGGTGGTATATATTAGGTATTGTTTCTGGTGGTATATATTAGGTTTTGCTGTAGAGTTTTTCTTTCAAAAAAAGAAGGTTTTGGCCCTATGCGAATAACACAATGCATAGTTCCGTGAGCAGAATAATCTTCTACCCACCCTTGAGGTGTTAGATCACACTGCTAGTCGCCACTTACGATAAGGTCTATCATAAGTTAAGTGGTCCTTTTGTCGTCTCAGACTCAAATCCCTGACAGAAACTATATATATATAGTATTAATTCATGGTATATGATTAGAGAAGCAATGACTCTGGCAAATGTTAGTGGAGAAAATTTTGAACATGGCTTGGGATAGGGACATATTATTACACACCATTTCACTTGGTCTGACTGGTTATACTGCGCGATCACGTGTCAGCATTGTTTACTGCTGTTTATAGACACTTTTTTTCGGCCATTGTTTCCGCTACACACACAAAAACGAATGAAGACACCGCCCTCGACAAAAAAACAACAGAAGCTACTGGCTTGATGCTGAAGGACTACTTGAAGCTGAAAGACTAGGCCTGGCGTAATTACGCACTAATTAGATATACGTCCGTTCTACATCAGATACCGTAATCTAAAAATGTCTCTTCGCTGAGAGCCTTAAGAGACTAGCACGGATGTATGTTTGTTTTCCCAGTAATACAAACGCGCTATGAAGATCATGTTTATAAAGACAGAACTTGTAACGAATATTTATCTTCCTCAATTCGACAATATATCACAAACATGTTTGTTACGTACTATCCCTTCACCAGGATGCCTATCCCACGACAAACTAGGCATTGAAATTTATCAACTTCGTTTTACATTGGCTAAATTTCATGTCCACATGTTTGTTTTTTAATTTGACAAACTGTCTCCTGGTTGGGTTGTATATTTTTCTTAAAAAACAAGTAAATATTTGTTTCAACTACGTTTTTCGGTACAATCTTTTATTTATACTAAGACTTTTTTTTTTTTTGGACTATAGTAGTGTATTTTTTGTTTTAATTTTGGTGTTTGGTGTATGAGACATGGACAATTACAGCTGACCTGCAACGGAGAATACGGGCCTTGGAGATGAGATGTTTCCGAAGACTTCTAAGTGTTCCATACAAAGACCGAGTTACAAATGAGAAAATACCAGAAAGAATTACAACCGCAACGGTCAAAAGAAGGAAACGTGATTGGTATGGCCACATATCGAGATCAAATGGTCTTGCAAATACGATCCTGCACGGAAAGGTGCAGGGCGGACGACGATGAGGTCGTCCCAAAAAGAGGTGGAAGGGCAACATAAAAGAAAGTACCAATCTTCGACCAGAGGATGAAGCACAGGCAGCGGCCGCTGACAAAGAGGGGTTGTTGGGGTTTATTCATGTGTGCCCAACGGCCTGACCGGCGATGGAATGATCTGACCTGACCTGTGGTGTCGTTTCTATGTGAGTTTTAGTCTGGGGGAAGGAGGGGGGGGGGTGTTTGCAATCGAGTATCCGTGATGATTTGTGCACAATTTCAGCCCTCTGAGATATGAATGAATTGGTTAAAATAGGAGAAATAGAAGTGTATAAAAGCTTGTAAGAGCGAAAAATGGTGTATCAATTGATTGCACAAGCATGGCCAGGAGACGAATGGTAATTGTTGTGATACACTATCTAGAATTTGATGACGTATATTTGTGGCAGTAACATTTTCAGGAAGTGTATGTGTACAAAATATTACACAAACCAGGTACATCCATTCATTAAAGAGGAGAGGATTGAGGGAGGGAATTCCAGGAGGGCTATGTGTGTGGGAGAGTTAAAAAGTAGACTCATTGCCAAGCAGAGAAAATGTCGTCAGATTGGATTTTAACCCATCTAGGGTAGAAGATGGGGAACGGAGACACTAGTCCGGTCAGGCACAGCATACAGACCAGGACGTCGCGCCAGAGTCAGGCACAGCATACAGACCTGGACGTCACGCCAGAGTCAGGCACAACATACAGACTTGGACGTCGCGCCAGGGTCAGGCACAATATACAGACTTAGACGTCGCGCCGGAGTCAGACACAGCATACAGACATGGACACCACGCCAGAGTCAGGCACAGCATACAGACCTGGACGTCGTGTCTGGGTCAGGTACAGCATACAGACCTAGACGTCGTGTGAGGGTCACGCACAATATATGGACCAAGACCACTATCTCTCTTCCCTGTAGCGTTCCCTGGAAACAGGACTGTTTTAAAGACAATCTAGCTGACGAGATGTGGATATACGCTATCCACGTAGTAGTGAGCAAAGCAAAGCACAACTGCCTGGAAAATGTCGGTTCACCTTCATCAGCACACTCAGGATTGATTGAAAATCTACTACAACTCATCACTTAATGTCCTTTTCAGGGCACACAGAAATGTAAGCTTATTCATTGTGGGCATTAAACAACAAGGGTAGAAGACTCTCTTGACTCATGACATTGTGATTCATCCAGGTCAAAAGTCTGGTCAGTGTGGAGCAGTATATTATACAGGAAAAACAATATTCCTTTTCTTCTTCTTCTGATCTCCATGTGTCTACATGTGAAGTGTTCTCTTGATAAAGGTTACTCTGGTGGAGACTTCTTCAAGGCTTCCAAACAGTTTTGTGTG
The DNA here is from genome assembly GCA_036924085.1 of Ariolimax columbianus. Taxonomy (NCBI): domain Eukaryota; kingdom Metazoa; phylum Mollusca; class Gastropoda; order Stylommatophora; family Arionidae; genus Ariolimax; species Ariolimax columbianus. The sequence continues at coordinate 165,362,289 of JAVGWX010000001.1, read as the reverse complement.
GAGGTTGGTCTCTGTTTGATCTTGATAAAGGTTACTCTGGTGGAGACTTCTTCAAGGCTTCCAAACAGTTTTGTGTGGAGGTTGGTCTCTGTTTGCCCGTACTCAATATGCAGTTGCCTAAATATATCACAGTCTTCTGGGATATGTTCACAGTCTGTGCTGCTTGTTGGCACATACACACGGGTAATAGGGCCAATTTCAGTCTGTGTGGGTGGCTATTTAATCTGTTATGTCCTATTCTCATGCTGAACAGGGTCACCTGCTCCAATCGATCGAGGCAGTGATAGTTGTCTTGTGTTTGCTCGACTTTCCTTATGGCTTGGATTAATTGTTCTTTTCCTGGAAAGTGATTGTTCTTGTTCCCACTTTCGTTGACCTGTCTACTCTCTCCTGTATCCACTGTAGAGCCACCATTCCTTTGACTTTTAGTTCGCCTAAGGCTTTTAGAGCTGTTAGTTTATAATTCAAGAGAGCTTGCAAAACTAACATTGCATCTATAAGCCGTGTTGTGTTGTGTTGTTTATTTCTGCAGGAATGATTAGTGCCCGTACTTCGGTCAAGTAGTTTGAACATAATTTTCCAGTAGGTGAACTAGCAGTTTCCTTTTCTTGACATGTATAGACAACATAGATTCCTGCGCCTCCATTCTTCACTGCATTTGTTTGCTCATCCATCAGTATATACCAGAATCACGTCTTCTCTTGGGTATAGTTTTTTGATCATATCGCGCACTGCTGTTTTCCTATAAGGAGTATTCTGCTCTCCTATGGGGCTGGTAGCAGTTATGAAGGTTTTTGTGCTGAGATTTAGGTGTTGCTACCATGGGGTTGGAATGGGTATTAGATTTACCTCCTTAGAGGTGTCTGGTGATTGCTCCTTATATGTTCTTATTCATTTTAGACCAATGTATAAAGCTCTTCTCTTTAATCTTCCACTGATCTCCGAATCTGGTCTTCATTTGATCTGCTGTTATGCTCTCGATGAACCATCTATGGAATAAGAGGTGCAATGAGTGCGATTTATTTTAGGTATCTTCACCCATGATCACCAGAAATGCTTAGTTTTGTACTTTATCTGGGTATGTAGTTGTGAGTTAGCTGCTATGGGCCATGCAGCTGATCCATAGTACACTATTGGTTTTACTACCCGTGTGTAGACTTATCTTAGCGTGATTTTGTTTGCTCCCCAGTATGATTGATTTGATAGATTGGTTTTTTTCACTAAGTGATGCATAGGGCCACCACCACAGCTAGCCCTTTACAGGATGCCTGCACCCAAACATTTACAGTGGTTTAAATAACAATGGTTTTACATGAGGTCACCTCAAGAACATGCTCTCCAATTTGATCCAGCTATTTTCCTCAGTATGATAAGTTTTCTCTTTGCCGTGACCGGTTTTTTACAATGTATGGCCTGCATTTCATTATCTGAACTTGATGAATACAGGGTGATGATCACTTCCATTGAATTGGTCTTGCTATTTCTGCCAGGTCCGGTGTGCAGAATTCCAAGTCAGGGGTAAAGGTACTTTGCCATCTATAGAATTTGATGTGTGTGTGTGCGTTGGTGGGTGTATATGTGTGGTGTGTGTTGGTTTCTCTTTGGGGTTGTTTAATAGGGTTAGAATGTTGATGTCTTGCCAGCTTTTTATCTCTTGGACCCTTCTGTCTAGTTGGCTATATCCACAACTTTGAGGGTGGATGTTGAAGTCTCCCACCGCTAGGAGGTTGTCAGTGGGGACATCTATACTTGCCATGTTCACCGGTGTGTCACTCGGGCAGTAGAAGTTGAGGAGGTCCAGCTGCAGAGCGTTCTGTTTTATTTGGATTATTTGGGACTCTTCTTTTTGCACATTGGTTTCTATGCTATTTGTAATTCCTTAATCATGGCTCCCTTCTTCTGCTCTTTTCTGTCTACTCTGAAGCATTGATAACTCCATATCTTAAACTGTTTTCTTTCATGTAAGGAAGTTTCATGTATACAACATACACTGATTTCTTTTCAGAATAGTGTTTTATATACTCGTAATTATGTCATTTTGTTGCTGACTCCCTCTGCATTCCAATGCATGACAGTGAAAAAAGGTTGTTGGGTCTGGTTGGCCAGTTTTTCTCCCTTGCACCTCCTGGCTCCGTAAGGCATGCTAGGGAGACATCCAGTAGCTGAGAGGGAATTCTGTTGAGGTTCAGACCAAGCGCTGCTCCTGCCTGGAGTGACTGATCAGTGCGGGGGCACCATTTCCTGCCTGGAGTGACTTCCCAGTGTGAACACCATATCAGTCATTTTTAGACTTTTGATGTGGAGACAAATAAAAAAAGATGGGCAGATTGCATGGTCCTGGTGCACCTTCTGATACCTCTGTCTTCAGGACCTATTCTATGCGGAGTGTGCTCCATCCCTCCCTTATGATTTGGGGGGACTTTGACTTCATCTTAAACTCTTATGCTGGCTCATATTACCTCCCACTGGGGTTAAAACCCAGACTTTGGCAAGATTACTGGGTAAAACAGGGGCCACTAACGCGAAGGTGAGGTGGACTGGCATTAGAAATCAATCAATCAATAATCTGTAGAGTAGCAGCCGTTAGACATGCAAGTGTTGTATTCCATTTGAACTCCAGGAACAACAGTGAATGATGCGTTTAGTCAGGGCTCAGAAGAAGAGTAGGAGGAGGAGAGTGGGGCTGGCAGACAGACTAGTATGAATGAGCAAACCATGACCTCTGATCAAACAAAGCTGTAGGGCAGATGGATACAAACATGTTAGGGCCATCAATCATCAGTCTACCTGTTGACAGTGTATTACTCCACAGATTAGAAAGCGAACCAAAGTATGGTAACATTATAGTCTGTCAGGCAGAGGGTTGGGCATGGGGTAAGCTAGCCCATTCTGTAGAAACTGTAAGCCACAAAATCTCAAATAGATATAACAAGGTCAACGTTTGATGATTAAGGTCTTGATTGATGACTGATTGATCAACAGTCTATCCTTGGTCAGTCCACAGGCAGACCTACACAAGTGTATGGGAAGATCAGCACAGACAAGCAAAGAGCAGTACTCACCCATGAACCATACCATTCTGTTTATAGTTGACTTGGATAAATTTTCCAAAGCGACTGGAGTTGTTGTTGTGTACAGTCTTGGCATTTCCAAAGGCCTAGAGGAAGAAAATGCATCAGATTAAAAATAATCATTTCTTAATTAGAGGTTCATTTATGGCCTGACTAGATCTTCTGTTTATTATTTGCTTGAATGGCTACATGATCAAGACAAAATCAGGAATACATGCACTTGTTTCGCTCTGGTATAAAGCTGTACAAGTTGATAGGTATGATGTTGAATAATACAGATGTTTACATGACATATCCATGTATATTGTGTAGAAATGTCATGCCTTTTGAATAAACAGTTCCTGATAAAAACAATGTCGTGCATTACTTTCTGAACGCCCCTTGTATATATCATCATCACGTAGTATGTCTTTTGCTGGAAGTCGCTCCCATCATAGCCATCTGAAAGAAACTCAATCTCTTGACAAATCTTCAGTCTGCTCCAGAGTTATGCCCAAGCATTCCTTGACATTTTGGTTCCATCGCCTTCTTGGTCTGCTTCTGCCTCTCTTGTCCCGCACCATAGCTTCCATTACCGCTCTCTAAAGACAGTTGTGTCTTTTGATGTGGTTAAAGTGTTTCAATATTATGTTCATGATGGAATTTATGAACCAGTTCTCCTCTATGTAAAACTCTTGTTGAATGTCTGAATCCTTTGTTGTTTTTTCGGTCCATGGTATTCTGAGGACTTTTCTATAACATTTAGACATTTGACAAAAGACTTTATTCTCTTCCTCACGGTTTGGGTAACTGTCCATGTTTCGCAGCCATATGCTGCCACAGAAAAAACACTGGTTCTCCAAAATTTCACTTTTGTTGTATTGTCAGTATTTTGCCATAGTTTCTTCAGGTTGTGTAGCGTCTGCTTTGTCTTTGCCAATCTCCTTCTGATTTCCCTTGAGTAGTAGCCATTGTTGTCAATTCTAGAGCCCAGATACTTCGTGACCTGCTCTATTTCCACACTCCCGAACTTGAATTTATGTTGATTTCTTATTTTGTCGGTTATTGTTATCTTTATTTTGTTTACATTCATGAAGAGGTTTTGATCTTCACTGTATCGGTTTATGGCTGCAATTAGCTTTTCTAATCCCTCTGCACTGCTTGATAGTATCACTGTGTCGTCTGAACGTCTAATATACGAGGACAAAGATATACTTCAAAATCATAGGAATACACTTGGCACACACAGTCTGTGAATAAAATAAGGAGATTAGCCCATTGGAGATAGAAACTATGAATATTAGTAGAACACCAGGTCCACTAAACATGCCCAAAAACAATGTCAAACTTAAACAGGCTCAAGAGTTCAAATACCTGGGAAGTTTTTTTACTGAAGATGGAAGGCATGAAAGAGAAATCAATAACAGATGTCAGAAAGTTTCTGCTGTGAATTATCAACTGTTACCCCTACTTAAACACCAGAACAAAGTAACAACCAATATAGACCAAGGAAAAGGTGGATAAACAGCATAAAAGAGACTTGCCGTAAAATGGGGAACAATTTTCTTCAGGCCACGAGAGAGACGAAAAACAAATACATACCACGACCCGGTATAAAGTAAGACGACAGAAGAAGAAGATATATATATATATATATATATATATATATATATATATATATATAATATATCAATCCTGAATGTGGACTATATCTAAGGATATCAGAGGAAAATTACAAGGTTTAACATGAAATATGTAAGAAATATACATGTGATATTAATATCACCAGCAGAGATAATATAACATTATAGCAAAATCATTGGCTATATTATGTTTTCAACCACTTGTGAAGGAGATTGTTCCAACGGATTGGCAAGATGCAAGAGTGATCTACTTGTTCAGAAAGGGCAAAAAACAGATGCAGTAAATTATAGATCGGTGAGATGAGCAGAGTCAGTAAAATGTTAGTCAATAATAAAAACATACAATGTAATTGCACTTGGACAAATTTAATATAATCAGAAATAGCCAACATGCATTTACTAAAGGTAGATCATGCCTAATAAATCTATTAGAAGTCATGGAGGAGGTTACCAAAATGATAGATGGAGGGGAGCCATTGGATATTATTTATCTATATTTTTCAAAGGCCTTTGATAGCATACGTCATCTGAATTCCCAAATGGAACAGGGTGCCAGAATACAGAGCACATTGTACTGGAATGTCCACTCTATAGGGAATTGAGATGCCTGACCTGGCCAGAAGGTGCGGAGCTGAGGCAAAAGCTGTGGGGCAGCCGCTTCAACCTGGTGAAGACTACAGACCTCATCATGGCGACTGGTCTGCAGATATAGCATGACCAAAGATCCTGAACACAAAGAGAAAAAGAGAATATGTCTTCAAAGATTGTTTAGAAAGTTAAAATCACATGGAATAGGTGGTAAGGTTGTCAAATGGATAGAAAATTGGTTAACAGGAAGAATGCAGAGAGTGGGCATAAATAAGGAACACTTCGTGGTGTGAGGTAAAAAGTGGAGTACTCGGTTTTGGGAACAATTTTGTTCTTTATATATATTAACGATTTGGACAATGATATTGGATCTATGATTGCAAAATTGGCGGATGACAAAAAACTATGCAGAAGTGTTTTATCTAAAGCAGAGGTAAATATGTTGAGGTCGGATTTAGATGAAATTCAAGAATGGTCTGAGAGCTGGCAAATGGAGTTTAATGTAGATTGATGTACAGTCATCCACATAGGTAGATCAAACATGGTATATAATTACAGAATGGGAGAAAACAATATTAAGAAAATATAAAAGGAAAGGTACCTAGGGGTTATAATAGATCATACAGGTAAGGTGAGTGAGCAAGTCCGGGCAGCCGTGAAAAAGACAAATGCAATGTTAGGTATGATAAAAATAAATATTAAACATAGAAGGAAGTGATAGTCACTGTATAAAGCATTAGTTGGAGTATCGTGTTAAGGTGTGGAGTACTTATTGTAGAGTGGATATAAACATGCTGGAAAGGATACAAAGAAGAGCGACAAAACTGAAAGTGGGATTCTGGAATTATAGTTATGAGGAAAGACTCAGAAAAACCGGCCTACAGAGTTTTAAAAATAGTAGATTCAAGGTGATTTAATACAGGTTTATAGAGAAAGGTTTTAATTAGACTATTTCAAGTTTTTCAAAGTACAGTCTGCTACAAGAACAAAGGGCACAGCTACAAATTAATTAAAGAAAGGTCCAGATTAGATATTAGGAAATATTTTTTTTTAGTCAGAGAGTGGTGAATGCTTGGAATGCATTGCCACAGGAAATAGTGAGGGCAGGGTAAGTAAATGCATTCAAGAATATAATGGATGCACATCATTTTTATATCATGTGGAGTAGAAGAAACTGCAGTCTTCTTAACCAGTTGTATGGTTCAAACTGGACTTGTGTTAGTACATATTGTGACAGAAAATAAGATGGTTTCCTAAATTACGAAGTTCTGCGTGAAATGTGTTTAAAAAGTCAATGATATCACTAGGAGAGATAACATGATAACATTACAAATATTGTCAGAACTAGGCTTGTGACAAAAAATAAGATGGTTTCCTAGATTTCAATGTTCATAATAACAGTAGAGAAGATAAAATGATAAAGCACATGCTTTCTCTTTCACATACTCCTAGACTCATCCTAAGATTCCTTAAACTAACATGCAGTAATGTCAATAACCATCACAAATATAAAGACATAAGAGCATATACCACAAGATGATGTGGCTACAAGGTAGAAGGATCACAGCAGAATAGATGGATAGATAACATAAGAGAAATCCTACACAGCACAGTTTACAACTGTGAGAAGACTAAAGTCAGGGTCAGGTGAAACATACTGATCCCCACCTGACGTCCATATTGATCTCCCAGAAACAGGCTGATTCACAGCAGTCTGACCAACAAAGTGAGGATTGACATTGTGATCCCCATTGTAGTGAGCTTACTGAGGAGTCTCACATTGCACTACAGTCAAGATGACCCAGGTCAACCTACTGAAATGTACTTTGGTGTGTAAGAAGCATCAATTGAACCCGCTACCATTGTCAAGAGTTACTTCAACTCAGCTTGAGTTGCTTTGAACAACAACACTATGGTATCTATTCCTATTTTTGCTTACTCACAATGTCCTGCATCACTTCTAAGATATGCTCTATTGTAACATCACAGAACACTCTTGCTCACTTCAATTGACAATGATATGTTTCAGCAGATGCTTCTATAATTTTACTTCAACAATAATGTTCTTTTATTTACTGCACCTTCTCCATATTGTTAGTGTGCCAAGGTTTTGGGCTTTATTAAAAAATGTTATTGCATTTCATTTACTTTGAGATTTCATTCTGAAATATTGTGTTTCTCTAAAGCCTGCCATTATTTGTGTCCTCTTGCTATTTTAGTCAAGGCCTTTATTTTAATTTACGTTACTACTGTACCAATCATTGGCTGAGAATTGTTTCTTAACTTTTGCTTTTAATACTGCATCATGAGCATTTCACAAAATATTGATATTATATCCCTGATTGCTGATCTCATTATCTTTTTACTGAATAGACAGAACAGATCAAGCACGAGTACACAGCCTTTCTTAATTCCATGGTTTATCTGTAAAAACATATGCCATCTGTCATTTCACACATATTTGTTTCAATAGGAGTTATTCATTAGTTTCATTTCTATTAATTCTTATCTTTCTTTAATTTTTTTTAAATTCTCATTTGCCTTGTTTCCTTAGCCACAGTGCCTATCTGTCCTGTACATCCGAATTCAGCAAACACTTTATTTAAATGGGTTTACTTCACACAGGGGGAATGCCCTTGCTATTTCATGAATCCAAACACAAGTAACCTTTTTGTGTTGTGAGTCATGCTACTAACCACATAACCGCATTCAATGACTCCTGATTTCTCTGTCAATGATAGTAGTTGGATTTAGTAGATCAACATGTACATAACCACCCCTATATATTACAATGAAGTATTCTGTAATGACTTCCATTCCAAATTGACTCAAAAAATAAGTCTGATTCTCTCAATTTCTTTTTTCACCAGTATGAAATATTTCGGGAATTGTCATTAGCACTTACATTTCTACAAATCTAAACAATAGATAATTAAAAGACATAAGGATGGACAGTCATCTGTACATTGTTAGATAATGATTCACTGTGTGCTTTTATCTTACTGAATTGCTGACAGTTCTCTTCCACACAAAAAAATGATCACAAAAACAACACCTGTGACAAGTTTCAATAACAGAAACACAACATCTGTAATAAGTTTCAACATCAGAAACACAACACCTGTGACAAGTTTCAACAACAGAAACACAACACCTGTGATAAGTTTCAACAACAGAAACACAATTCCTGTGACAAGTTTCAGCAACAGAAACACAACACCTGTGACAAGCTTCAACAACAGAAACACAACACCTGTGACAAGCTTCAACAACAGAAACACAACACCTGTGATAATGTCATCTCCATTTCTCTCTTTATAAAACATAGTATTAAAACTATAGATGATCTTTTGCCGAAAGTCTACACCAAAGCACTTTGTATGTACTTGTAGTGGGAGCTTTCGTAAACATGTGTTGTGCATGATGAGACTGCCAGCCCCATAAACAACTCTCTTTGGTGACCTTTTACAACATCCTTGAAAGTGCAGTGGCACTAGTCTTTCTTTCTCTGTAAGATTCCACAGGGCTCACATGGGGAAAATTATTCTTTAATGTCACTCAATTTCTCCACAACAGTTATTGAAAACCTAAAAGGTAGCAGTCAAACAACAATGAAACATAAAGTACTACGGTCAAACGATTCATACCTCTAAAACTGGCCCGGCTCCTAAAATGGTCTGTTCTACGCCACTCCCATGTAATCCTTTGTGAGAAAGAGCTGTCAAATGATGGAGCAGGAGATTGGTGCTCTCAGTTTTGCCAGATCCTGATTCTCCCGATATGACAATGCACTGATTCTGCTTCTCCCTCAACATGGAATGGTAGGCAGCATCCGCCACTGCAAATATGTGAGGAGGCAACTCTCCCAGTCTTTTGTTCTGGTACATACTGACATATTTAGGGTTGTAGATTGGGAAAAATTTGAATGGATTGACGGCGATGAGGATGGAACCTACATATGTATAGATGTTTTTCTGATTAAATCTGGCCTTGAGGTTATGGAGAAGTGTGTGCTCATTGAGGTCAGGCAGGCTGCACAGGTCAGGGAACTCTTTCCCAACCAATGGCTGAGTCAAAAAAGCTAATAAAAATGAATCAACAGCATTCTGATCTCGAACTACCCATCCTCCAATTGGTGTGATGGGATCCCGGCGCCGTAAGTAAAATCTGTAGCCATCAAATAGACCACAACCATCGACCCCATTCTCAGTAGTGGAAACCACTTTAGGCCACAGTAGTTGTAAAGCAACTGGATGCTCTGTGGCACCAACTCGACGCTCCTTACACAACTGGCCACCCGATGAGAACACCTCAGCCAGCTCAAACTGCTTCTTGACATCACCTCCGCCCAGTCGCAGTTTGCGGCATGCAACGCCAACAACATCATCTGCAGTGGCACTCTTCTCCACTTCCACAGAAACATATTCAAACTCATCATTCAGAGGTCCTGCATACACACGAACCATGTAGGAGTCCATACTGAGGCGTCGGATAAGCTGGACCTGAAAAAAGGTGTACACAATTATTTAACCAGATATATCTCACACAAACACAAATAACCAATCACATACTGAGGCGTCGGATAAGCTGGACCTGAAAAAAGGTGTACATAATTATTTAACCAGATATATCTCACACAAACACAAATAACCAATCACATTATAGAAATAACATAAACGGCAGAGAGGTGAGAGGCAGACATATTGAGCATGGAGGTTAGAGTCAAATATGTTGAGCAAGGAGGTGAGAGAAGACATACTGAGCATGGAGGTGAGAGTCAGACATGTTGAGGTAGGAGGTGAGAGTCAGACATGTTGAGCAAGGAGGTGAGAGACATGTTGAGCAGGGAGGTGAGAGTCAGACATGTTGAGCAAGGAGGTGAGAGATATTGAGCAAGGAGGTGAGAGAAGACATACTGAGCATGGAGGTGAGAGTCAGACATGTTGAGGTAGGAGGTGAGAGTCAGACATGTTGAGCAAGGAGGTGAGAGACATGTTGAGCAAGGAGGTGAGAGTCAGACATGTTGAGCAAGGAGGTGAGACATGTTGAGCAAGGAGGTGAGAGAAGATATACTGAGCATGGAGGTGAGAGTCAGACATGTTGAGGTAGGAGGTGAGAGTCAGACATGTTGAGCAAGGAAGTGAGAGACATGTTGAGCAAGGAGGTGAAAGTCAGACATGTTGAGGTAGGAGGTGAGAGTCAGACATGTTGAGCAAGGAGGTGAGAGTCAGACATGTTGAGCAGGGAGGTGAGAGTCAGACGACATAATGAGCATTGAGGTGAGAGTCCAGCATATTGAGCAAGGAGGTGAGAGAAGACATACTGAGCATGGAGATGAGAGTCAGACATGTTGAGCAAGGACATGAGAGTCAGGCATGTTGAGCAGGGAGGTGAGTCAGACATGTTGAGGAAGGAGGTGAGAGTCAGACATGTTGAGCAAGGAGGTGAGAGAAGACATACTGAGCATGGAGGTGAGAGTCAGACATGTTGAGCAAGGACATGAGAGTCAGGCCTGTTGAGCAAGGAGGTGAGAGTCAGACATGTTGAGCAAGGAGGTGAGAGACATGTTGAGCAAGGACATGAGAGTCAGACATGTTGAGCAAGGACATGAGAGTCAGGCATGTTGAGCATGGAGGTGAGAGTCAGCCATGTTGAGCAAGGACATGAGAGTCAGGCATGTTGAGCAAGGAGGTGAGAGTCAGACATGTTGAGCAAGGAGGTGAGAGACATGTTGAGCAAGAAGGTGAGAGTCAGACATGTTGATCAAGGAGGTGAGAGAAGACATACTGAGCATGGAGGTGAGAGTCAGACATGTTGAGCAAGGACATGAGAGTCAGACATGTTGAGCAAGGACATGAGAGTCAGGCATGTTGAGCAAGGAGGTGAGAGTCAGACATGTTGAGCAAGAAGGTGAGAGTCAGACATGTTGAGCAAGGAGGTGAGAGTCAGACATGTTGAGCAAGGACATGAGAGTCAGGCATGTTGAGCAAGGAGGTGAGAGTCAGACATGTTGAGCAAGGAGGTGAGAGACATGTTGAGCAAGAAGGTGAGAGTCAGACATGTTGAGCAAGGAGGTGAGAGAAGACATACTGAGCATGGAGGTGAGAGTCAGACATGTTGAGCAAGGACATGAGAGTCAGACATGTTGAGCAAGGACATGAGAGTCAGGCATGTTGAGCAAGGAGGTGAGAGTCAGACATGTTGAGCAAGGAGGTGAGAGAAGACATACTGAGCCTGGAGGTGAGTGTCAGACATGTTGAGCAAGAAGGTAAGAGTCAGACATGTTGAGCAAGGAGGTGAGAGCCAGACATGTTGAGCAAGGAGGTGAGAGTCAGACATGTTGAGCAAGGAGGTGAGAGACATGTTGAGCAAGAAGGTGAGAGTCAAACATATGTAACAAGGAGTGAGAGTCAGACATGTGTAACAAAGAGTGAGAGTCAGACATGTTTAACAAGCAGGTGAGAGTCAGACATGTGTAAATAATTTATTCCATACATCAAATTTCACTGACACAAATTCACGTATCATTGATCTGAAGGAAATGAATGTCTTGCTTTTCTCTTTATCACTATTTAGTTTCACACCCAGTGGCATTAACAATGGCTCCCTCCACTACCCATCCATCCTTCAAGCATATCAGCACTTTAGATCAATGATATCTCTGGCTTTCTTTCTCTGACGTCTTATGCTTATTTTTCTTCTTACAAACCACAACCACCTTTGCATACTCACTGCTTAAATTAATAAAGTCCAACATCAGAAACTGCCATCAGGGATGATATGTTAGAGACTCTATTGTACTAAGCCATAGATTGTATTAAGTGGTGTGGTCAGCTTTCTTCCTAGCTGCCTTTACTTCTCTAAATGTAAGTCAAATATCCATTTACAAATTTAGCCCTTTGACTCGACTGGAGTGTACTAGTAGAGAGAATTGAAACCCATACCTTTACGGTGAAAAGCGAGTGCTCTACAACTAAACTAATCAGACACACTTTACTGCTTACAAAAAACAAATAGTCTTTGTGTAACTTGTCTACAAACCATGAACAATCATTGCATACATTTTTTTACAAATCATAAAAAATCATAGCATACCTTCGTCTCACTAACCATAAAATATCATCATATACTTTCTTCTTATAAACCATAAACAATCATTGTATACTTGCTTCTTACAAACCATGAACAATCATTGTATACCTTCTGTCTACAAACCATGAACAATCATTGTATACCTTCTGTCTACAAACCATGAACAATCATTGCATATATTTTTTTACAAATCATAAAAAATCATAGCATACCTTCGTCTCACTAACCATAAAATATCATTGTATACTTTCTTCTTATTAATCATAAACAATCATTGTATACCTTCTTCGAGCAGGTCGTGGTCTTCAGACTCCGCACAGGCCACAACAGACTGAGGTACCAACTATTCAATAAACTGATAATAGGTGGCACTGAAAAATGGAAAATGACCGCTGAACATCTGCTGCAAAATTGCCCGACATACGAGGAACAGAGAAGGCACATGTGGCCATCACCAGTGGCAACACTAGACAAGCTCTATGGCAGTGTCGACAGTCTCAGGATGATAGCTGCTTTCTTCGAACAAATTCTAGTTGACGTCTGACAGCGTACGAAGAAGAAGATATACCTTCTTCTTACGAGAGAGAGAGAGAGAGAGAGAGAGATATGAAGAGTTTCTCGCTGTACATAAAGTATTGAAAGTACCAAATTTGTCAAACTTTTTTAGAGCATTCTCAGCATGAATAGAGCCTTCCTGCATGTTGAGACTGGGCCAAATGAAGTGTACCACATTACAACATGGTATACATGGTGCACATGAAACCCCAGAAATAGATATATCCAAGCTGTGTGACAAAGCATTTAATGAACACTAAATCAGACCTATTAAACAAGAATTCTGTTGAGCCATCAGAATGGAATATTATGGAATCAATGTTTGAACTAACCATTTGCACAGGAAGTGAAGAGTAATCAGGATTGGTGAAACACACTTATTGACCCTCACGTCAAGTCCCTGTTAGTGTTCCAGGAAACAAGCTGTGTCACAGCAGTCTGGCCAGTGAGGTGGGGATCGATACCATAATCCTCATAGTGGTGAGCTTACTGAGAAGCCCCCACATTGCACTACAGCCAGCAAACTCCAGCTTCTCAAGTATGCCTCGGAATATGGGAACCACTGTAACTAGCTAGCAAAGAAACATCAAGAGTTAACTCAGTATGAGTAGATAACATCAACACACCCTTTCAAAGGGCTGTGTGGGACTAGCAAACTCATCATGTAAAACAAACTGCAACAGAAATGGCAAAACACAAAGTGCTGTGATGCATGCATCATATAAGAAATGCTCTTGCGTCAGTCTGTTCACTGTAGTGTTGAAATGTTCAGTGATTGTTGTTTTGTAATACTGAATTATTGTTGTTTTGTAATATTTAATGATTATTGTTTTGTAATATTGACTGATTCTTGTTTTGTAATATTAAGTGATTGTTGTTTTGTAATATTGAGTGATTGTTGTTTTGTAATATTGAGTGATTGTTATGTTGTAATGTTGAGTAATTGTTGTTTTGTAATATTGAATGATTGTTGTTTTGTAATATTGAGTGATTGTTATGTTGTAATGTTGAGTAATTGTTGTTTTGTAATATTGAATGATTGTTGCCAGACTGATGTGGCACCTGGAAGAAAAACACATACTAATTCCACAGCAAGCAGGATTTAGACAACACAGATCCACTGAGGACCAGATCACTCTCATAGCACAGGAAATAAAGGATTCTTACCAAGAGAAAAAGCATACAGTAGCGGTTTGGGTGGATCTAGAGAAGGCATTTGACAAGGTGTGGAAAGAGGGATTTAAAGTCAAGCTACGAAAAAGTGAAGTATGTGGAAAAATGTACAGATGGATCAGCCACTACCTCGAAAACAGAACAGCCAGAGTTCAAGTACAAGGGCAGGTGAGCAAAAAGGTGACACTGGAGCAAGGAGTACCCCAAGGGGGAGTACTGTCACCCACACTTTTTCTGGTGTATATAAACAACATCATAGAGAATATACCAAGAAGAGTTCACAGCTCCACGTTTGTAGATGATCTGGCTATGTGGACCTCTGAAAAAAATCTCACTGTAGCAAACAATCGGATGCAGCAGGCCCTAACATCGTTGGAGGAGTGGGCGAAATCATGGCTGGTCAAAATAAATGAGGAAAAAACAACATGTATTCTCGCTTTCAAATAAACCCCAGAACACCAAAATAAGTCTTAATGGCAAATATCTGCAGCCAAACGACAACCCAAACTACTTGGGCGTCACATTTGATCGGTGCATGACATGGAAAAGTTAGATTGAGAGAAACCGAATGAGAGCAAGACAAAGAATGGCAATCATGAAAAAACTTGTTGGCACAAGCTGGGGAGCAGATGAAAGAATACTGAAGAAACTATACGCTGGAAGAGTGAGACCAGTTCTCCAGTATGGCATTGCGGCATGGGCAACAGCAGCAAAGGCGAACTTTGACAAAATTAGCAAACTTCAAAAACCAAGTTATGAGAGTTATAACAGAAGGCATGAAGTCAACACCAATTGTAGAACTTGAAAAGATTACAAATCTGCAATCCATGACCGACAGAAGAGACTGCAGAGCCCAGCAGCAAGCAGAGAAACTCAGAAGACTGACAGACCATCCAATGCATCAGAGACTAAATAGATTTGGAAAAGGGAAACTAAAGCGGAGAAACTTTGCAGAAATAACCAAAGCAAAGATGAGCGAAGACCCTATGAACACCATAACAACACCAAAGCACATTCCTACTGGATGCAAACCCACATGGAAGCAGCATATCATTCCGGAGGTGGTAGAAAATATACCAGGTATTGGAAACAAGAACAGCCAGACTGAAAAAGAAAGAAGAGACATAACCCTGGGGTACATAGCGGAAAACTACCCAAGCATGGACTGGACCCATGCATACACCGACGGTTCTGTAACAAACACAACACAGAATGGAGGGAGAGTGGTATCCCTGAGCCTAACAAATGGTAGAAAAATAACACTGTCAGTGGCAACTGGATCTGTCTCAAGCAATTTCAGAGCGGAGGCAGAGGCACTGAAGGCTGCAGTAAAAGCAACGCTGACAGGCGAAAGCAATGAAAGCCAGATAGTCATGTTTACAGATGCCCTGGCTGTAGTTACAGTACTTAAAAAGCCAGAAAAATACTGAACAATGATTTAAGAGCAGTACTCTGTCAACTATGCCAGCAGTCCGCACCAAAAAGAGTAGTGGTACGGTGGGTTCCATCCCACTGTAACATCCAATGTAACGAGGAGGCAGCCAGACTGGCAAAAGAAGGTGCAAGACTACCACAACCAGATTCTAGTGTGGCCTACGAAGAGTCAAAAAGGCTCATTAGAGCTAGATACATGGCCAAATGGGAAACAGAACATACTAACTACACAAAAAATGATGCCTATTACCAGCTGAACAGAAGAGAGCAGGTCGTGGTCTTCGGACTCCGCACAGGCCACAACAGACTGAGGTACCATCTATTCTTCAATAAACTGAAGATAGGTGGCACTGACGAATGCACTTGTGGTACAGGGAAAATGACAACTGAACATCTGCTGAAAAATTGACCGACATACGAGGACCAGAGAAAGCATATGTGGCCATCACCAGTGGCAACACTAGACAAGCTCCATGGCAGTGTCGACAGCCTCAGGATGACAGCTGCTTTCTTCAAACAAATTCAAGTTGACGTCTGACAGCGTACGAAGAAGAAGAAGAAGAATGATTGTTGTTTTTTAGTATTGAATGATTGTTGTTTTGTAATATTGAGTGATTGTTATGTTGTTATGTTGAGTTGTTGTGTTGTAATGTTGAGTGATTGTTGTTTTGTAATATTGAGTGATTATTGTTTTGTAATATTCTGCTGCAGCTTCATAGCAGACACAGCTGTTGGTGATAAAGTGTTAAGAGTCTTCATTTTGTCATGTCAAAGGTTTTTTCTGAAGTAGAGTGACAATTTCCCTTCATCGCCACTTTGTTCTGAACAAACATTCCAACCACTCAGCCAGTCAGATGAAAAAAATGTATGGTTCCTATATTGCTTAAAACAACAAATGTTTTATTCAGAAACTAATGGCAATTGTAAACACACAAAAAAACTATTATTTCTCAGAAACTTGAAAGCCAGAATGTCTGGTCTCATTAATTTCAAGTATTTTGTTCTGTAAAAAAAAAAAATATGAAACATATTGAACAGCTGTTTGTGCCAATAGAGAATTGCTGATGTTTACTTACATTAGACGGTCTGATGTCATAGTGGAACTTGGCCATGCTAGCAAATGCTAACACAGTCAGAAAATTGACAAGGACAGAGAATACTCATATCTGTGTGACTACCGAGCTGGCGGACCTAGGTTCTCTCACTGATTTCCATGAAAAAATGCGCGGACGCCAGCACCAAATCCATAAAAGTTATCATCTGCTGGTCCGTTTTTTTCCTGGTTTAAATAAGAAAATATATTATTTATTTTTCCCAGAAGAAATACAGCAAAAGAATGATTGACAACGGAATAATATTAATGGAAGAGTACGAAAAGCTTACATAGTTTACATGTAAACTTCACACTATCATATTGTATTGGTCTTCTTCTTAGTTCTTAGTCGACCTGTACTTCTATAGGGGCATATGCCCCTGTGCACCTGTGTGGGTCTCAGCTCTGGTATGAGCTGGATGTAGCCATAAAGAGCATTTCCTGCTTAGCGAACTAGGCTTGAGCAACTTATTACTTCACCGTATTGGGATAAGTGTCGCAGAGGGTGGTTTACCGATGTTGCAGTCTTTCTTAATGGACTCAAACACTAGAGCAAAGCAGACCTACAGCCTGTTAGCTGTCACCTATGTTGCTCTAAACAAACCACATAGCCATGGCCGGTATTATGACATGTCACACAGTCACCTCTTACAACATGTTCTCTGTGGGGCAGTGGTGTTATTCTTGTCCTTGCCGTATACAAAGAACCCGGAGGACCATTCTGAAAATGTTAGTTTTTATAGAAGAGATGACCAACAGTGAGGGATAACCTTTATATGGCCGAAGACTCCAGTTCGTGAGGATTGGCACTCTGGGTATTCACATGAGTTAAAATCTGAGACTTCGCATTCTGCGTTTGACAGAAAGATGCATAAACAATATCCCAAATATGATTTAGGCATACAAGAATGACAAATCGTTTACCTGGGGATCAGAAGAAGTTACAATATGTGTTGTCAGCATTTTTCTGTTGCAGAAACATGTGCTGCTAGTACCGGATGTTTTTTTATCTAAACACCATTTCACAAATGTCCCTGTTTTAGGCAATGAGTCAGTTAGTTAGTTAGTTGTCCATTGCAAGTGATGATGGCGACATCAACAGACGGTTTGTCTTGATGGTGTAACTTGCGCTGTACTAGGATTATAGTGATGAAGTAACTGCGCTGGCCATCGTCCTCACTCTCTGGTCTCGAGCTACCTTGGACCAGTGGTAAGACAGGTTCTCTGGTTACACATCCTTTGAGACCAGGTGTCTCTTTGTTTTACTTACGTTGTAGCATACATTAATATGTAGAGTGGTTTTAGTGGGAAACTAAAGCAACATTTGATCTATTTTAACTTTTGCGAACAATAAGCGAGACATTATGCACAGGAGAAAAAAACTGTCAGTGGTAGTGTGGTTAGCTTGGGTATGGTATTGTGTAATGAATATCATATGGTGATTACAATGTAGCCAGCAGCAGTAGAATCAGTAGTAGTTCTAGCAGCATCAGTTGTAGCAGTAGCAGTAGTAGTAGTAGAACAAACAAGGATGCAACATCAGATGTGTGTGTGGGAACATAGTCTGCATGTAGATGTATTGTCCTATCCATGATCTGCACACCCCAAGCAAGAAGGACACGCGTGGGCAGCGTGCTAGCGTGGTGACCTTTTGGACGACACGCTTTTCCTTCCCCTTCCCTACATCGAACAATTTCTGCTCTGCCAGGCGAGCACCTTCTGTGATTGCAGAGCGCCAAACTGATTGGTTCGACGCAAGCGTCTCCCAAGAGGTAACATCCATATGGAAGCCTTTCAGTGAGGCCTTTAGCGAATCTTTGTATCTTTCCTTTTGCCCGCTCGATGAACGTTTGCCTGTCTTGTGCAGATATGTACGCTGCAAACGCCTTTATTGTAGTATGATCGACTTCTATACGAATCGAAAATGAGAAGAATATAATAAGAATAAAAGATATTACAGCTCTATTAATCAAATATATATCCCTACGTCTCTCTCTCTCTCTCTCTCTCTCTCTCTCTTTCTCTCTCTCTTTCTCTCTCTCTCTCTACCGATAAATCAATAAATCACCCAACCAACCTACCTACCTACCTATCTAACTATCTACCTATCGCTCTATCTCTGTCTGTCTGCATATATATATATATTTCTTTGTCTCACACTCATGAGCATAGATACACACAACAAGCGTAACCAAGTCACCACAAAGATGATTAATCTGACCACACTTTCACACTCGTAAAGATTAACAAACGGAACCAAGTCACCACAAAGATGATTAATATGACCACACTTTCACACACGTAAAGATTAACAAACGTAACCAAGTCACCACAAAGATGATTAATCTGACCACACTTTCACACACGTAAAGATTAACAAACGTAACCAAGTCACCACAAAGATGATTAATATGACCACACTTTCACACACGTAAAGATTAACAAACGTAACCAAGTCACCACAAAGATGATTAATCTGACCACACTTTCACACACGTAAAGATTAACAAACGTAACCAAGTCACCACAAAGATGATTAATCTGACCACACTTTCACACACGTAAAGATTAACAAACGTAACCAAGTCACCACAAAGATGATTAATATGACCACACTTTCACACACGTAAAGATTAACAAACGTAACCAAGTCACCACAAAGATGATTAATCTGACCACACTTTCACACACGTAAAGATTAACAAACGTAACCAAGTCACCACAAAGATGATTAATATGACCACACTTTCACACACGTAAAGATTAACAAACGTAACCAAGTCACCACAAAGATGATTAATCTGACCACACTTTCACACACGTAAAGATTAACAAACGTAACCAAGTCACCACAAAGATGATTAATATGACCACACTTTCACACACGTAAAGATTCGTGTAACTGATAAAAGCAAGACAATGAAATGAAAAATAGCGTGACACAGTTTCTGTAAAAAGTTGGACAGCGTGCTGGATATAGAACGTGACTGGAAACAGAACGCGGCTGGATACAGAGCGTGGCTGGATACAGAACGTGGCTGGAAACAGAATGTGTGTAGTATTCACGGAGTGAATACCTGATAGAAACACACCAAGTATGCGTGAATGCGCGGGCGTGTGTCTGAGTATTACATAGCCAGTGAAAAAGTGTACGTGAAACAAATAGTGCGTGTGTACACAACATGTGTAACTATGCAATACACACAGTAAGCACAAGAGAAAAGATAGAATGTTATTTGAAACATTGCGCCAGACATTCACAGTACAACCTAGTATGGATTAAATTTAGTTTGTCTATGATAAATATTTTATTTTTCGTTCCATGCGGATCATATGGCTGCAACCGCTATCACCAACGATTGACCCCGATTGTTATTATTGACCGTATTTTAGCGTCTATCAGTGATGACCCAGTTGATCTAGCTTCTAATACTGTTTCTTTCCTAGTGTGTCTACCCGCCATTGAATTCCTGTCTGGGTTCTAACTTAACGTCTTTATACTGGTTTAGAAGACCCTACAGACTCTAAATAACCAGTTTTTTTTAAATATATTTACTTGATCTTTAAAAAAAAAAAAAAATATACGCCACCAATCTATTCGTGAATGCATTAATTGACCCTGCCTCCACTATTTCTTGTGGCAATGCATTCCAAACGCACACCACTCTCTGACTAAAAAAAAATGATGCTGGTATATAATCTGGACCTTTCTTTAATTCATTGGTGGATGTGCCTCTTGTTCTTGTAGGTGCTGTATTTAGGAGAAAAAAACTTATAGTCTAGTTTATCCTTTCCGTTGATTATCTGACAAACCTGTATTAAATTACCTCGAATTCTTCTCTTTTCTATACACGCTAGGCAGGTTTTTCTGTCGTCTTTAATCGTGCATTAAATCAGTTGTGTCTGATTTCAGGTAGCCAAATGTTGTTTAAACTCATTTCGATTTTTTGCCTTGGATTTCTATGTTGGATAAATGTTTTTACATGTCATTTTTCCTTTGTCGGGTATCCACAATACATACCCGGCCCATCTGACTTCCCTAACAACGCAGTATCTACGACGTCACTCCAGTCAAGCCAACAGTAAATGGGTACCTGAATAAGTTGGGGAAGGTATAAACAGCAAGGAAGGGAACTGGTCACTCCACCTCACATAGGCTGCGGCTTAGACCAAGAAGAGTTTTCGTTATCCCCGACGGGAACTGTTCCCATGGGACCCACCTTTAGCTTTATACCCCGCAGCCATATATACAACGGCTAGGATAACTATGTTGTTGAACATGTGAACTGTTAATTGCCGTTTCTCGCCTGCTAAAGTTTGACTTTGATATGATTGAAGCTGAACCTACGTGAAATATGTCCATTTATTTGTGGGGAGTTTGTGATTCTTGGCCCATGTCAATGTATGAAGTCACGTTTCCTAGTGGCATTTCTCTTGTTAGGGAAACACATCCAGTATGTCTTAGTCTGTACTTCTCCAGGAGCAGACGTCACTGTGTAGTACCAGCTCTAGCGTGAGATGGGTGTAGCCGGAATGAGGATTTCCTAGGCTCGAGCTTATTACTCCGCTGCGTTGGGACAAGTGCAGCGGAAGGTGGTTAACCGATGTGCGAGTCTATCTTAATAGACTCAAACACTAGAGTAAAGTAGACCCGCAGCCTGTTATTCGCCAACTATGCTGCTCTTAACAAGTCATATAACCATGGCCGATGTTATGCCATGTCACACAGTTAGTCGCCTCTTACACTGCTCACTGTGGGGCAGTGGTACTATTCTTGTCCTTGTTATACACAAAGACCTGACCACTCGGAACACTAAGTATGTATTAGGCTTTATTTATATCTATTGTAAAACCAGCCTTGCTTGCTTTTTTTGAGCTCATTATATTTAGGCATTGCCCAGATTCTCTGACGCTGTGACTGAGGATGTCATCATCAAATTTCAGTCCGTTGAGCATTTCTCCGCCAATGTTGATGCCTTTAACTTTCTAATTTAGTTTTCTAAAGAATTCCTTATTGGCCGATGTGAAGAGTTGTGGGGAGATTGTATCGACATGACGTTATATTGGTATTTTGAATGGCCGGTTAGACATGGTAATATCGGTTCAGTAGCCCTCATTTATTTCTTCTAGTGGGTTCTAGTCGAGAGCATATCAGGTTATACTCTCAACTGGTGTTATGCGAGTATCCCCTTTCCATTTACGCCTCATGACCATTAGCATATGATTTGTTCTGCCGTCATCGATTCGAAGGATGTGATGCATCTTTCGAAAAAGATAGCAATGTCGGTTGTGTATAACAGTATAAGGACTAAACGTGGAGTGGGGTGAATGTCACTTAACACTTATTCCACAATCATGTCGGCACACGCGGTTCAAAGATCATGTCTCCAGCAATCAAGGACCAATGGGGCCTGTTCGAGTAATGTGGGGCTGGGGATACGCAAAGCTCAATTCCAGCTTCACTCTTATAAATAGCTAATGTAAAACATGCTTCCGCTTCATCAGCGGTGTGTACATTACCTGGTCACTTCCTGTCGCCTCGTCCCGGCGTGCCTTAAATTGAGGGTTATCACTCAGGTATTTCACGTGAGTGGTTGATACGGAGAACTGCGTACTGTATACACACATTTTGTAGATAAGAGACGTCACAGTAATTTTCAGCGAAGATATACATTATTGTTAGTAGACTGGGTGTGTTGTCGTTTTACAAGACAGCTAAGACGGAATATCCCAGATGTGTTAGATTGAACAAACACTACAATACAGTCAAATCACTCTGCGCGTATCGTATATTTGATGATATTGCTATTGTTTCTTATCCAACCGCACTTCGGACTTCTCCCTTCGGTCGCAAAGTAATAATATACAATACTTACTTACTTTCCGTGTCCAAAAACCATGTCACATAGCATCCGTCCAGTATTCAGCAACTTGAACTGCCTTGTCGTTCGCCTTCATCATGTCGTTCATGTCACATGTTTCAGGGAGGTTGGGGCAGATCATCAGATGATCTTGGTCCTGAACTGCTCCACATTCACATGTGTCGACATCTGAGTATCCCCATGAATCATAATATACAATCCATCACAGCGATCCATGCCGAGTGGATCATGGGACCCTTACTGGTGAGGAAAGAACTATGTCTGTTGCACGTCGTAAATGGGGACTAAAGAGAGTTGTTCATGAGGCTACTAACCTCAACTAGTAAAACCATCAATGCAAAAACGTGCATAGTGCTTTGGTCTAGGCTGACTAGGAGGCCAACTATATTGGTGACCCACATGCGTGTTCGTAGATAACGTGGGCTAATATCAAATGCAACTAGGAATGCGTGCTATATGCCCAAGGTGTGTTACATTGTTGACAAACACGACATCGCCATCAATACATTTGATGTACGTACCATTTTCAATGTAGTTCCTAACCCAACGGCACTTGCGCTTTCTCCCCTTGGGTGCAAAGTAGTCGGAAATAAGCAGCATACGGTGGTCCTACACTTCGACATCCCTCGGTAAGCCCAATCAATCAAGACACCGTTGTCACAACAAAACGCCAAGCAAACCGAACAGACCATGACAGGTACGACGATATTGCCTTGAGGGGAGGGGGGGGGTGTACAGAGAGAGGTTGTGATGATTGTTTACCTGGGTGACACGAGCCGACATGTCTGTGATATCGTACCGTCCCAGGTGTCACACGCGTGGAACGAGATTTTTTTTAAGCCATCCAAGGAACAAGGAACATTTTAAAGTTGTGCATTTAGAAAGTGAGAAAAGTCAACATATATATGTATGTCAGCATAGATTAGCACCAATATAATTGTGTGTGTATATATATGGGGGTAGGTCAGAAGTGTGTAAGGGATAGCACCTCACGGTGAGAGGCAGCTACATCATTGATGCCAAGAAACCTATGACAGTCGATAGAAACGAATCCCTGCTAGCGTCAACCTGAAATGACTTGGTCCATTAAACCAAGCCCGCCGGAACACGAGTTGAGAGACAATGGCTTTAAAAAACAAAGCCTTCCTCACTCTTCTCTCTCCCTCCACATAAATGGAATGGTGACTGGTCGCTTTAATCAAGCCCGCCTGACCATCAGTTGAGAGGCACTGAGTTAAAAAAAAGTCTGCCTCACTCTTCCCTCACCCTCCCCAGACATGGAATGGTGACCGGTCAAAGCCCGCCGGACCATCAGTTGAGAAACACTGGTTTACACCAAAGTCCGCCTCACCCTTCCCCTATTGAGGCTAGGACACCAACGTTTCTCCGTTACCAAGGCATGTTTGTCCTGTTTTAGGAAGAGCAAACATCGGCCAGCACGCGACATCTAAAGACAGTCTTAACAACAGAGGCTGTCCTAACGTCCCTACCTGTTAATGGATCCCTTAGTCATTTCAAATCATGTATAAACCAAAAGAGAATCCTCCTTCGATAAATTATCTTTTGTCGCAATTCCATTCATGAAAATATACAGTATCAGAGATACGTAATACAGACTACCTCGATCTACGACACCTCGTTCGCTTTTTTCCACAGACGAGTGAAACTCAACTTACTGATATTACTTAACTTAATGTCAGGTCAGGTCACGTCAGGTCATCCCGTAACCGGTGAGGTCGTTGGGGCACACATGAAGACATCCTTACAACCCACGCCACTCCTCTCTGTCAGATGCCGCTGCCTGTGACTCTTCTGGTCGGAGACTGGTCCATTCTTTTATGTTGTCCTCCTATCTCTTTGTGGGCCGGCCTCTTCGTCGTCTGCCATGCACCTTTCCGTGGAGGATTGTATTTGCAGGACAATTTGATCTCGATATGTGACCGTATCAAGCGAGTTTCCTTCTTTTGACAGTTGCCAAGAGGACTTCGAAAGGCCCTATTGCTGTTGTAATTCTATCTCGTATTTCCTCATTTGTAACTCGATCTTTGTACGTGACGTTTACAAGTTTTCGGAAACATCTCATCTCCAAAGCATGTATCCTTCGCTGTAACTTTCCATGTCTCACACGCATAGAGGAATATTGACAGGACCAGTGTACGCATTAAACTGATTTTCGTGCATAGTGCTAACCGTTTATCTTGCCAGATTTTGTTAAGCCGTGCAAGCGCCACTATTGTCTGTGCTATTCTGGCCAACACCTCACATGTTGATCGTTTGTCACTGACAATCGACCCAAGAGATTTAAAACGGTCAACCACTTCGAGTTCCTGACCGTTAGCTTTTATCCTGCTGTTGAAGCCCGTGGCGTTGTTGGTCATTAATTTTGTCTTTCCAGCGTTTATCTCCATACCATAGTCAAGAGCTGTTTCATCGAGCCTTCTGACCCATTCCTGGAGTTCTGCCTCTGAACCCGCCAACCCGTCGATATCATCTGCAAAACGATGGTTGGTAATCGTTCGGCCCCCTATCTTGACAGTACCAACGTGACCTCCAAGTGCCTCACTCATAATTCCTTCAAGGAATATATTGAAAAGAGTTGAGTGTACACCCCTATCTCACACCAACTGTGCGAAACCAGTCCCTCGCCTTCCGTTCACAAGAACTGCGCTGGACGACTTGTCATACAGGTGTTCAAAGACGTTTTAATATTTCCGTTGACATTATACATCCTAATGGTTGCCCATTATTTCTCGCTTAACGGCCTTAAATTAAATATATGTTCTGTAGTGCTTCTTCCCTGTCTGAACCCTGCTTGCTCCTCGGCAATGATGTTCTCTGCTTGTGGTTTCAATCGGTCGATGATTAATCTAAGCATGGCCTTGCTAGGGTGGCTGATGAGGCTTATTGTTCTGTAATTTTGGCACAGCTTTAGGTTTCCAGACTTATGTAACGGTATATCTATTGATTTCGTCCATAAGTCCGGCCAGTTTCCTGTTGCTCATGTTTTGTTGCAGATGTGTGTCAGGCCTTCCACCACTACCTCTCCACCTGCTTGTAAGAGCTCTGCTGGTATATTGTCCACGCCGCCCTCCTTCCCTCTTCTCAGTGTCTTTACCGCTGCAATTACCTCTTCCTTCGTTATCAGTTGGTTATCCTCTATATTTGTTGGTGTTGGGGGGATTGTTTTCTCAGGTTCGTTTCGTCCTTCATAGTTATATAGCTCGGAGCAGTACTCTGTCCATCGTGCCAGTACGTCATTTTCCTCAATAAAGCACTTGCCGCTTTTATCATGGATCATAAGGTTCCTGCCTTGACTTGGCGTTACCAGTTCTTTGACAACCTTTTATGCTCCTTAAGGAACTTAATGTATCATCTTTATACTGGTTATAATCTATATATACTTTATACTCTACAGTCTGTATATAACCAGTTTCTTTGGGGGGGGGGGGGGGGGGGGGGGGTTAACCTATGTGCGAGTCCATCTTAATGGACTCAAACACTAGAGCTAAGTAGACCCGCAGCCAGTTAGGCGTCATCTGTAGCTGCTCTTAAAAAACAACCTGGGGAAAGGTACAAATAACTTGGGTACATTTAGAATTTTGTCCGGGCAGCGGCCGTTAAGCCTACTCTTTTCCAACTACCAAGGAATTTTTAACGTGCTCGACACTGAACACGGGAGTTCGATCTCACTACCCAGAGAACAGAGGTATTTTTACTAGACGACCCACGTGTGAAAAAATCTCGGTCTCCACCGCGATTTGAACACGCTACCTCCGGCACCTGAGGCGGACACCTTACCTCGAGATCACATTTACTAATGTAAATACATTGCTAAACTATGTATAAAATAACAGAAACCAGTGAAACGCAGATGCTTAATACTGTAGAAGTCATTTCGTCTGGAATAACAAAACCATCTTTATTTAGACTAGACATTGATAGACTAGTATTATTACTTACGTTAAATAATGCATTCAACGGTCCAAGTTCACGAAACAAATCATCACCATTATTTCAAACACGCAAACTACTGCTACGCAATTCTACTACTATATATAAGAAAATAATAAGTTGGTACTATAACAAGCTTTTCATGAATACAACTTGAATAACGGTGATCAGCATAAAACACATATATGGACCTCAGCGTCACTTTCACCAGCTCTCTAGCCTCCATGTCTTCTACAAACAAAACAAACAAAAAACAGACAATGGTTTGATTAAAGGTTTGCTTTTCTGGATTCTACTGGCAAAGACACGCTCCTTTCCACCTCATACCGTAGTCCTTTTGGCGATACCAGGACGTATAAGCCAGTGAATGGATGGGTGTTTGGCGATACCAGGACGTATAAGCCAGTGTATGGATGGGTGTGTGTATCTGTTTGTAATATGGACGTGTTGGCCAGTGCACGGATGCGAGTGTGTTTATATGTATGTTATGTGTTCCACCATGCCAGTTTTGCTAATCCTTTATGTACGTAGAGAAGCGGTCATACCGAGAAAAATCCCCGACATGCCTAGTCACACTGGAAACGAAGTGATTTAGAACCCGGTATGTTGGGAATGCAAAACCAAGATTGCGCTCGATTTACACCCCATACACCACTCACCTCCATAAGCATGCAATGTTAAATTAATTTTACTTTTATATAGTTTTCTAGCGCTCTTACACACTTAATAAATTATAGTCTAAGCGGTATTGGCAAACTCAGCTGCGTGTACATGCGGACGAGCACCCCAGACTTTAGAGCATATACTACCGAACTGCCCCCGAATATGATATACAGAGACAATCCTACTGGCCACTGAAATAAAAACTGTATGGACCTATTTGTGAACTACAAAAGATAGTGACGTTTATACAGGAGACAACTTAACGCCTTTATACTGGTTCAGAAGGCTCTGCAGAGTGTGTATACAACCAGGTTCTTGGAGGGTGAACCGACGTGTTTGTCCATCTTAACAGACTCAAAAAACTTAAGAGTTAAGTAGACATGCAGCCAGTGAGGAGCCACCTATATGCTGCTCTTAATAAACCACCTAGGAGAAGGTACAAATAATTTTGGAGTAGATTTTTATCCATAATTTTGAATTTTACCCGTGCAGCGGCCGTTAATCCTAGTCTTTTCTATTTCTAACTACCAAGTGATTTGTAACTTGCTCGACACTGAACATGGGAGTCCTATCTCTCTACCCAGAGATTATGTGAATTTTTACCAGAAGATCTACGTGGAATAAATCCTGGTCTCCACCGTGATTCGAACCCGCTACCTCCGGCACCCGAGACGGACACCTGAACTCGAGACCACTGAGTCTCTCTTACAGATATAGACATATTTTTTTCAGGCGAACGAAAGAAGAACAAGAGTGTGCGCATCGTGTATCATTTATATGCACTAACAATTGTTCCCACCACATCACAGGCACTAATTCCCACCACATCACAGGCACTAATTCCCACCACATCACAGGCACTAATTCCCACCACATCACAGGCACTAATTCCCACCACATCACAGGCACTAATTCCCACCACATCACAGGCACTAATTCCCACCACATCACAGGCACTAATTCCCACCACATCACAGGCACTAATTACTTAACCATTATCGTTTTGAACATAAGTATACAGACATGAGCACAAACACAAGAGAACCGACATAAATACCTTTTGAATATTCATGTGTTTGAACACGTTGTGCCCACGTCCCTAAACACTATCGGATGTCCTTCATATCAAGGGACTCAGCCAATACAGAGATGGGCATGACAATGAAATGAATCAAAGTGGACATGAAAACTACACAAAAGTATACACAACCTACAGCAGTGATATCTATACATTCTGCTTTATAAACAGTCACGTTTATGACCATATTATTCATTTGATCATGGATGAAATCAAATTTGAAAAGTAAAGATAATCCTAGAGATAAAAACTAAACCTCAGCTTTTCTTAGGTGGGGGTCACCAGTTCCCGTCCACGTCACCTTACATTCGTCCCTGTAAGACAAGCACCATCTACAGTGTGGCATGCAGGCACTCTAACATCTCTGCCCTCAGATGTTTATGAATATATCAATAAAAATCCATCTATCAGGATGTTGCAGTATAAACGTATGACATGGAGACAACGTCGCTTCCAATTATTCACACTGGCGGTTGCTGGTGGTACCACTGAAGTCAGGAAATGAAAAGCTGGTTTAAAATTATTGAGAGTCCGATCCACAAGCAAGGCGACCTGTAGGCTAGTGCGCCCGTCTGCGTGTGTCCTTCTGTTCAACACACAATGTACACGCCAAGCTATTTTGGGAGTAATTTCAAACTATGACTCACGGACCTCCTTTGGCAAAACATAAGGGTCGGTCGGAAGTTGCACTCAACTCTGTAACAGCCGTCTCCAGACCACGTTTTCACATTTCATGCAGAACAGAAAGCTTTGCAATACTTCCGTTTACTTTTGGACCGTCATTAGCGAATGAGTGGAGGATATAGAAACGTTTCTCACAGTGGCTGTCTGCATTTTATTTTATATAGCCTACTTAAGGTTTTCGCAGTCTTTTTTATTGTAGTGATTTATTTGTGTCTGAATCAGGATTATTGTTTCTGGCAACAAACAATATTGACGCTGCATTCTTCATAAACTCGTTCGTATGCCCGACCAGCAGAGGTTGATGTTGTTCGAAGCTACTCGTGAAGAGTTAACTCTTAGCGTTTCTTTGGTAGCGGGTTACAGTGACTCTTCTTACACTCCGAGACGTGCTTAAGGTTGGTCTGAGTCGTCTTGGTTGTAGTACAATGCGAGACTCTTCGGCAGCTCACCACTATGGAATTAAAATGCTGATCTCCACCTCTTCAGTTAGACTGCATTAATACAGCCTGTGTTACCAGGAGCACGATCGCATAAGTGAAGTGGAGTTTTGATCAGTATGATTCACTTGATCCTTCTCTCCCAACTTGATCAGTATGTTTCACTTGATCCTGCTTATTCTTCTCTCCCAACTTGATCAGTATGTTTCACTTGATCCTGCTTATTCTTCTCTCCCAACTTGATCAGTATGTTTCACTTGATCCTGCTTATTCTTCTCTCCCAACTTGATCAGTATGTTTCACTTGATCCTGCTTATTCTTCTCTCCCAACTTGATCAGTATGTTTCACTTGATCCTGCTTATTCTTCTCTCCCAACTTGATCAGTATGTTTCACTTGATCCTGCTTATTCTTCTCTCCCAACTTGATCAGTATGTTTCACTTGATCCTGCTTATTCTTCTCTCCCAACTTGATCAGTATGTTTCACTTGATCCTGCTTATTCTTCTCTCCCAACTTGATCAGTATGTTTCACTTGATCCTGCTTATTCTTCTCTCCCAACTTGATCAGTATGTTTCACTTGATCCTGCTTATTCTTCTCTCCCAACTTGATCAGTATGTTTCACTTGATCCTGCTTATTCTTCTCTCCCAACTTGATCAGCATGTTTCACTTGATCCTTATTTACGCTTTTCTCCCAACTTGATCAGTATGTTTCACCTGACCTACTTTACGCTTCACTCCCACCTATATCAGTATGCTTCACTTCACCCGGGTTGATCTTCACTCCAACCTAGTTCAATATGGCTCACACTATCCGGAATACTCTTCGCTCCCACCTTATCAGTATCGCTCACCTTACCCGGGCATGTCTCACACTACCAGGATTACCCTTGGCTCCCACCTTTATGAGTATGGCTCACCTTACCCGGGCATGTCTCACACTACCAGGATTACCCTTGGCTCCTACCTTTATCAGTATGGCTCACCTTACCCGGGCATGTCTCACACTACCAGGATTACCCTTGGCTCCTACCTTTATCAGTATGGCTCACCTTACCCGGGCATGTCTCACACTACCAGGATTACCATTCCCTTTAACTAAAATAGATCAAACAAATGGTTGTTGCTGTTTCTTTGTTTCAAAATGTCCACAATGAGTAGGTTTACTCTTTTGTGCGCCCTGAAAATGACGTTAAGTGTCGGTTTGCAATAGCTTTGTTCACATCCCGATCGTGCTGATGAAGAAAACAAATGGTAGAAAGAAGTCCCAATTATGCACTGCCACCAGGAATGGAGTGTTATATAATTCACTGTACCATGTCTCAGCGTGTTGTTGGTGGTGGGGTGACCACGTTCCCGACCTTGCTGTGCTGCCTCCCCTAACTGTAAGCCAGTTGCCACTCAAAGCTGGGTAGGGTCGCATGAAGAGATCGGACGGTAAAACATAGATCCTGCGCTGCGAGAGACAATCACTCTTACCAATCTACCACTAAGGACGTGTTATCGGATATTTCAAGTGTTTCCCTTACGGTCAGAAATGAACAATCTCAAATATTCCAGGACAATGGTAAGAGATGTGAGAATGTTTCCTAGCTTTCTTTCCACTTTTGATGTTGGGCGAAGTGGGGAGTTTTAGTTGTCTGTCCTGTACCAAGCGATGTGAGCATGGTTCCTAGCTTTCTTTCCACTTATGATGTTGAGCGAAATGGGGAGTTTTTGTCGTCTGTCCTGTGCAAAGTGATGTGAGAATATGCAATGTAAATATGTACACGGGAACACATTCCAAACCACTACCAAGCGTGCATTCCACAGACAAATTATGTGGGGGCGTCAACAAGCTTACAATAAAATTACTGAAATAGCGCGCACTGTACACGAGAGAGCGCAGGCAACCCGTGTGTGATGTTTGCGCCGACAAACCCAGTTATCAAAAACTATCGCCAAAATTACTGTGAGTTTCTGTAAATAAACCAGGTGGATTCCCAGAAACGCAAGTTTATGGTCCCTCCCCGCCACCAAAGTCACGATCACAAACATTGTTTGTATTATCTGTTTAATTGTACCAAATATGCACGTGAAAGAGAGTTTGTTAGATAAACAGGATATGAGGAAGGAGTTTTCTGCTCACTCTATATGCAAGGAGGCATGTGTGAAGCATATGTTCATTACTCCATTACAGGCATATCCCGCAGAGGCGTACGAAATAGTGGTGTCTTTGGAGAACGCCGTTCTAATCATAGCCGCCCGTGTGTCCGTCTTCTCGTCTGCCTTTGCTTCGTTTTCCATGTAGCATACCCTCCAGTATATGTATATCTTTTACAGACTATCCTGTCGTTTGGTGTAGCCAAAATATTTTAGTTCCCTAGAGGTCATGCTGTTTACCAACAAATTGTATTCTATATCCAGCTCTCCTAGGATTTCTGTGTTTTTCATATTTGTTGCCCTTGACATTCTGAGAATTTCCCTGTAGCTTCTTGGCTCATAAGATTTAATTGTCTGTTTGATGGTCCATATTTCGCATCCGTATGTTGCCACATGCAAAGGCATGTCCTCAAAATGTATGTTTTTGTTGTTGCCTCGTGCGTTTCTCACTTTATTTAACTTGTGCACCAAAATGACCATTTTGCTCTTGATTTGTTTTTGGCAGCCTTCATTGTTGCGTAAAAATGAAGTCTAAATATTCTAAACTTTTGACTCTTTTGCTGTAACTTTAGATCAATTTTGTTGTTTTGTCAGTTTTACTGATGTTTATGAAGAGATTGTGTTCTTCGCTATGGTATTTATCAGAAAAAACCATTTGTTCTAGTACCTCTGCGCTCTGTATTGCAGGCCTTACTTTTAAGAAAAAGTGTAAATATTCGAATCACTGAACTCTTAATAAAAAATATCATAACAAAAAATTAAAACAAAAAAATTATAAACATTTGAAAATAAACCTAGGCCTGCTATAACCTAATCAGAGCATGTCTATAAAGGCTGCCTTCACAGAGACGTTAATATAAATACAATTCAAGACACTAACAGACATGTATTTGTTCTAATGAAATAATGTGTGTGTCAAAGCAAAGGCAAAGGTCGCCGTCCATCGTAGACGATGATGGCATAATGAATATTGCTAGCGCTATTATAAGCAAGGTTTAACTGCGCTACTTTTTATCCTCACTCTCTCGTCTCGAGCCGCCCGACCCCAGTGGCAAGTCAAGGACAAGACGACTAGGGAGCGACTACGAGATGCAGGGGACTCTGCACCAAGCACCCGTGAAAAAGACGGTGCATGTAAGCAACAGGAAAACAGTATAATACAACGTGCCAACAGCTTCATATTAATTACATCAGTGTCAGACAATAACTGTTTGAAACCAACATAGGTACCGGTACGAAACGATTCGGGCGGTGGCGTCATGTCGGAAGGCGTACGAGTAAGCCAAATAGAGCACAGAATACGGGGGTTGCGGTCAATGAAAAAGTGTACGGATGAACGAGTGTACGTAATGTGAGTGTACTAAATTGCTTAATATCAATCAACTCAAACCTTTCTAGCTCCCAATGAAGCATAGGTGTTCAACAAATTCATACCAAGGCATCAAACCCGTCGATCCGATGAAGCTCGTTTGGGTTAACTACCGTTTCTCCAGGATGGGGTAGCCAACCTCATTCCCAACATTTCTTAGTCGCCGCTTATGACATGCCTGGCAGGTTACAGTGTTACTATTCTTTGCTCAACTGTTGGGTTCCTGTAACACGTGGACGCATACAGGATATGTCTGTAATTTTAATTGCTCATAATCTGAACTTATTTTAAAACAAAACATAGCAAATTGTCGCCCTCTGCAGCCCAGATCCCTAGTATAACCCAGATCCCTAGTGTAGCCCCAATTCTGGTGGTAGGATAGTCAGTTTCTGACACATAGTCTCGTCATTGCTGTTGTGGAATTGTTCATCATAATCGTACAACTTTACTTTTACATCATCGTTATCACTGCGACTAACACACTATTGCTAGCTGAGCTGGCATGAGGACGGGGTTTACAGGGCTGGGGATTATTGGACACTTGATACGACAGTTCAGGTTTTCTATTGCCCTTACACCACCCCATGATATTAAATACTGAAGTCTGCGGTCGAAAATCGAGCACAGCGAATTAACTGTCTGGGTCAGCAATCCATAGCTGACCAAGAGTTTATTCAGCTTCCAATCAGCGGCCCTGGAAACAGGCTGCACTAGCCTAGTATGGCTAAGAGAATAGGGATAGTAGTGGGAAGGCAAACCTTTGTACTCTAAAAAGGCAGATGAAACAGGATGTGTTGGGCCAAAAGTCGCAGATATAGCAGCCTCGCTGCTAACTACGACACAACATCGCGTCCTTTTTGGGATGAACGCCGATAAAGACATGTTATCAAGTCCTTATCAAGGTTCCAACCTGGTCTAATCTGAACAGAAGACCAGTATTCCACACACCATCGGTCACCCACGCCACCTTTATCCCTTTACTTTCACCAAACACAGTCACGAGCAAGAAAGAAACATGGATACGGAATCATTTGACAACATAAAGTCGGACGCCATCTTCTCGTTCGACTCACTTTATTGGTTTAACAAAATTAATTAGAATGACAGCAGTACCTCATATATTCGGTTAAATAAAACATTAAATGTTCAATAAAATTACATAACTATTATATTTCTGACTCTGCAAAGGCGGGTGAGAGATGTGTCTTATGAACTACAACCTCCAAATTTGTGTTAGGAACTTTCAGGACTTGAATGTGGTATCAATGATAAAGTAACAAATATGATGAATGTAAAGAGAGAATGTTAGGCTAAGAAGAAGACACACATTTGGGCATTTCGATAAGGACATTGGGTGAAAATCATACGACTTGTAGAGGTTTCTCAAGTGTTCTTCTAATAATGTGTCTTTTATGTATATGTTCTTGTTTGTATGGTATTGTTGTTTACTTTATACTGAGCAAGGGAAGTTAGTCTTTCAACATGCATTACCGTCGGGGATGAAGTGTTGCAGATATCAGTTTTGCATTAACTGCAGTGACCTATTTCCTTTTCTCACAGAATTGTCTTCCTTAACTGTAAGTTTGGTACATACTAGAAGCTGGGTAAACTGGACAGTGACATGACCGAGGCACCAACCAAGCTCCTATTCGACTACCATAACTATTGGGTTTTTTTAAAGAAAGTTCCATAGCAGACACTGCTGTCGGAGATGACGTGTTAAATACTTCATTGTAGTAGGTTTGAGCTTTTTATGCAATGGGGTGGGCGTTGTCCTTCCCTAACAGTAAACCATGTACCTATTTATAGCTGGGTCTACTAGGATGTCTGAATAACGTAGATCGAACACGACACCTTTGCCGTGAGAAGCTAGCGCTCTACCACTCTGCTATTCAGACGCTCCCTAGCTGATAACCTAATGAATACATTACTCTTATCCAGGTATCAGTAGGGACTCAATTCCCTGCTGGCTGACAACAACCACGAACGTGAAGGATTGTTCAGGGCGATATCAGCGTTGGGTCGAACACATCACGTGGTGGCTAAGATAGGACTGCAGTTAATATCAGGGCTAAATACTTTTCAGTGCTGCACAAGAGTTAAGAAGAGGAATACTTGTGTATGATTCACCCGAGAGTTCTACGCCTACCTGGATACAGCACTTATGAAGTCAGATGTGACGTAATATAAAGCTTATTACATATCGGACACTGTTGTCGGGGATAAAGTGGTCGATTGTATTGTAGTCTCCTTCTCTTCTGAGGTGAGGTGATCAGGTCCCTTTCTCGCCACCTTGTCTTCATTAAATGAAAGTACCACAATTTACGCTAGTCGAGTCAGACACAACATACTAACCAGGACGTCGCGTCAGGGTCAGGCACAGTATACTTCTTCTTCTTCGTACGCTGTCAGACGTCAACTTGTATTTTTTCGAAGAAAGCAGCTGTCATCCTGAGGCTGTCGACACTGCCATAGAGCTTGTCTAGTGTTGCCACTGGTGATGGCCACATGCGCTTTCTCTGGTTTCCTGATTTTATCAAATTCCGCCTTTGCTGCTGTTGCCCATGCCGCAATGCCATACTCGAGAACTGGTCTCACTCTTCCAGTGTACAGTTTCTTGAGTATTCTTTCGTCTGCTCCCCAGCTTGTGCCAGCAAGTTTCATCATGATAGGCACAGTATACTGACCAAGATCACTATCTCTCTTACATGTAGTGTTCTTTGGAAACAGGCTGTTTTCAAGGCAGTTTGGCTGACGAGATGTGGATCGGCGTGATCCCAGTAGTAGTGAGCGCCACGCAGATGAAGCCAAACATAGCACAACCGCCTGGAGGAACGCGGTCCACCTTCATCAGTTCCCTTGAAATGTGAGGAAATCTACTACAACCCGCCACTTATCGCCCTTTTCAGGGCGCACAAAAAAAGTAAACTTATTAGTTGTGGGTATTAAACAACAACACAGGTTGAAGAATAGTGTTCGAGCCTGATTGTTTTGCCTCGAGAAGCATGTTCTAACCGTACACAGAAATCAGGTTATGACATCTATGAATTCTTTCCCCGTCCACCTTCCACTTCTGCTGTAACTTATGAACTCCGACACCAACTTTGTGAGTTCCCCATCCTAGTGACTAATTGATTTGCTTATTATTTACGAGTTTGTTTTCCTCCGCCGGCAGCATCAAATGAGTCACTGTGTAAAATGAGGCTTGCCAGAGTGGTTTACATGAGGGTTATGTGTAGGAGAAACCAGAATAACACAAATGGCGATCTGACAGTATGCCTGTTAGGCTACTAATAATGCAGACTAACTCTCTATGTTAGAATACTCAGTTCATGACTTGACACACCCCGCCACTCACACAAAAACCAGATTGGACAGTGAACTTTGAAGTCTGAAAGAACACACTAAATTTGATACGGGAATAGACAAATCAATGATACGTTTTCTTTTCGGCGGGGTCAGAATTAATTAGACCAGATCGATGTGAAAGTCAAGATCTGTGATTTCTATAATAATTGCAAGACTGTAAATACAAATGTGTACTACAGTTGACACGTTCAGGAATTCTCTTTCAAATATCCCAAGCTGGAGATCATCACATTCTTGTTCCCCCCTGTGATTCAGATTCTGCTTTCATGTTACATTCCGCGTGTCGTGATACTTTCTCGGTGAGTTGTGGGCGTGATGACATAACCCTCCTATCACAGTCGACTCCAAATGCAGAAGAAAATAGACGCACTAGAAATAATCTCCAAGCAAGCACGTCTAATGGTTCATGAAGAAAAGAAACACATTGGAAAATTAAATAAGGCTCCTATAACAATTGAGAGAAAACCATTGGAGCGTCATATACCTAGGAAGCAATATAATCAAGACAAGAGGTGCAGGCGAGGATGTAAAAGCCAGCATATAATAGACAAGACTTTGTCAAGTTGAAAACCATATGGAATATAAAAATGATGAGAATGTGTACCAAACTACGGATCTGCAACTCCAATGTCAAGTCGGTCCTTTTATATGGAACGGAAACATGGCGGATGACTACATTCAATATTAAGAAACGACAGGCCTTGTGAATGCATCCCTGAAAAAGATTCCGAGCCTGAAGCGCTTGGACAAACTTCTTCTTCTTCTTCTTCATCGTACGCAGTCAGACATCAACCTTTATTTTTTAGAAAAAAGCAGCGGTCATCCTGAGGCTGTCGACACTGCCATAGAACTTGTCTAGTGTTGCCACTGGTGATGGCCACATCTGCTCTCTCTGATTATCGTATGTCGGGCAGTTTTGCAGCAAATGCTCAGCGGTCATTTTCCCGGTACCACACGGGCATTCGTCAGTGCCACCTATCTTCAATTTGTCGAATAGGTTGTACCTCAGTCTATTGTGGCCAGTGCGAAGTCTGAAGACCACGACCTGCTCTCTTCTGTTCAACTGGTAATAGGCATCGTTTTTTGTGTAGCCAGTATGTTCAGTTTCCCATTTGGTCATGTATCTAGCTCTAATAAGCCGTTTTGACTCTTCGTATGTCATACTAGTATCTGGTTGTGGTAGTCTTGCACCTTCTTTTGCCAGTCTGTCTGCCTCCTCGTTGCCTTGGATGTTGCAGTGGGATGGAACCCACTGTACCACTACCCTTTTTGGTGCGGACTGCTGGCATAGTTGACAGAGTACTGCTCTTAAATCATTAAGTTCAGTATTTTTCTGGTTTTTAGTGCTGTGACTACGGCCAGGGCATCTGTAAGCAGGACTATATGGCTTTCATTCCTTTTACCTGTCACCATTTCTTCCCCTGCCGCCCTCAGTGCCTCTGCCTCCGCTCTGAAATTGCTTGTGTATTTTCCAGTAGCGAATGACAGTGTTATTTTTCTGCCATTTGGTAGGTTCAGGAATGCTCCTGCCCCTCCGTTCTGTGTAGTGTTTGTTACAGAACCGTCTGTGTATGTATGGGTCCAGTCCATGCTTGGGTAGTTTTTCGTTATGTACCTCAGGGTAGTATCTCTTCTTTCTTTTTCAGTCTGGCAGTTTTTGTTTCCAATACCTGGTATATTTTCTACCACCTCTGGAAATATATGCTGCCTCCAGGTAGGTTTTCGTACAGTAGGGATGGGCTTTGGCGTTGTTAGTGCGTTCATGGGGTCTTCGTGCATCTTTGCTTTGGCTATTTCTGCAAAGTTTCTCCGCTTTAGTTTCCCATTTCCGAAATTATTTAGTCTCTGGTGCATTGGATGGTCTGCCAGTCTTCTGAGTTTCTCTGCTTGCTGCTGGGCTCTGCAGTCTCTTCTGTCGGTCATGTATTGCAGTTTTGTAATCTTTTCAAGTTCTACAATTGGCGTTGACTTCATGCCTCCTGTTATAACTCTCATGGCTTGGTTTTGGAGTTTGCTAATTTTATCGAAATTCGCCTTTGCTGCTGTTGTCCATGCCGCAATGCCATACTCGAGAACTGGTCTTACTCTTCCAGTGTACAGTTTCTTTAGTATACGTTCGTCTGCTCCCCAGCTTGTGCCAGCAAGTTTCCTCATGATTGCCATTCTTTCTCTGGCTCTCATTCGGTTTCTCTCGATCTGACTTTTCCATGTCATGCGCCGATCAAATGTGACTCCCAGGTAGTTTGGGTTGTCGTTTGGCTGCAGGTATTTGCCGTTAAGACTTAATTTTGTGTTTTGGGGTTTGTTTGATAGGCTTGGACAAACGAAAGGAGAGAACAGGTATAGAAAAAGGTGGCGCTGTATAGGCCACACTCTGCGAAAGCTCCAAGTCGACCACCTTGCAAACTGTGTCATGGAACCCACAGTAAAAAAGGAAGCAAAGGAAAGCCAAAGAACACACGGTGAAGTGACCTAGAGTTCGATACAAGGAGAACAGAGATAAGCTAGAAAAAACTGGTATAACTAGCACATGATCTGTCTGATTGGATAGGGTAGTTTGATGGTCTATACACCCCAAGGTGATAAGGGCGAAAAAGAAGAAGAGTTAGGGTTATGTGTACCTCATACTATCAACGAACAAAGAGAAGAATTGGAACTGTATGTAGAAGAAGAAAAACCAGATATAATAGGGTTAACAGAATCATGGACATATGAGGAGATTGCAGATAGTGAACTTGAAATTGAGGGATATACAATGTTAAGGAAAGATAGGATAATTGGAGACAAGACTAAGGGAGGTGGCGTTTTATTATACTGTATAAATTCTGTTAATATAACGATCAAAGATTATTTATCATGTGGTAACAAAAATGAAAGTGTATGGGGAGAAATAGAAAGTGGGGGTGAAAAAACAGTGATTGGAGTGTGCTATAGATGTCCATCAAGTCAAAAAGAGGAAGATGAGGAGCTGATTAGTAGCATAGCAAAGGCAAGTAAAGGGAAATTATTATTAATGGAAGATTTCAACTATCCAGAAATAAAATGGGATATGGCAGAAGCACTTGTAGAGTCAAAACCTTTTGTTACGTGCATAACTGACAATTTTTTAATTCAACATGTAGAAGCAACCACCAGAGGCAAAAACATACTCAACCTAGTTTTTACCACAGAGGAAAATATGATTGAAAACGTTACCGTTGGGGAACTGTTTGGCTCAAGTGACCATCAAATCATCCGTTGGGATCTTATTGCAGGGAAAGAAGTAAACATAAACACGCGAACATACGACTACTCTAAGACAGATGTTAAGAGGATGAAAGAGGCAGCGAACCACATAATCTGGAAAGATATTATTGTAGGAACAGATGTTGAACAGGAGTGGGAAAGTTTTAAAACAGTTCTAGAAACGCTAAAAGAGGAATGTGTTCCATGTAGGGAGGTAAACCCCAAGCGTAAAAAGTGGATAACTAGATTTGTAGTGAAATGTAGAAGAGCAAAAAATAAAGCATGGCAAAAATATATAGAGGCAGGTAAATCAAAAGAAACATATGTAAAATATTTGGACAAGCAGAACATATCTCAGAAAGCGAATAAAACAGCAAAAATAGACTTTGAAAAAAAACTTGCTCAGAGGATCAAGACTGACAGTAAAAGCTTCTTTTCTTATGTTAGAAATAAACAAAGAACGAAAGACAAAGTAGGCCCTCTCATAGACAGTACAGGGAAAATAATAAGTGAGAATAGGGAGGCTGCTAATCTGCTTAATCAGTACTTTGGCACAGTCTTCACAAAGGAGGACTGCTCCGGGATCCCAGAGCCTATAGATATTTTTCAAAGAGACATGGATACAGCGGGATTAAGATCAATCTGTATTACAGAGGAAATGGTTTTTTAAAAAATTGGAGGGGTTGAAAGTGAATAAATGTCCAGGTCAAGATGGTATTCACCCAAAATTGCTGTATGAAATTAGAAACCAACTAGCAAAACCATTGGCTATATTATGTTCTCAATCACTTACAAAAGGGATTGTTCCACGGGATTGGAAAGATGCAGGAGTGATCCCCTTATTCAAAAAAGGCAAAAAATCAGATCCGGCAAATTATAGACCGGTGAGTTTAACGAGCATAGTCTGTAAATTGTTAGAGTCAATAATCAAAGAAAACATTGTAATGCATTTAGAAAAATTTAATCTAATTAGAAATAGTCAGCATGGGTTTACTAGAGGGAGATCATGCTTAACAAATCTATTAGAATTCATGGAGGAGGTTACTAAAATCATAGATAAAGGGGAGCCAGTGGATGTTATTTATCTAGACTTTGCAAAGGCCTTTGATAGAGTACCTCATCAAAGATTATTTCGAAAGTTAAAATCACATGGAATAGGTGGCGAAGTTGCCAAATGGATTGAAAATTGGTTAACAGGAAGAAGGCAGAGGGTGGGCATAAATAAGGAGTACTCTGAGTGGAGTGAAGTGAAAAGTGGTGTGCCACAGGGCTCGGTTTTGGGACCAATTTTGTTCTTGATATATATAAATGATTTGGACATTGATATTCTTCTTCTGCGTACACAGTCAGACAGTAACCATTATTTTCTCGAAAAAAGCGGCGGTCATCCTGAGACTCTCGCCACTACCATAGAGCTTGTCTTGCAGTTCCACTGGCAATGGCCACATCTGCTCTCTCTGATCCTCGTATGTCGGGCAGTTCTGCAGCAGATGTTCAGTGGTCATTTTACCAGTACCGCACGGGCATTCGTCGGTACACCCTATCTTCAATTTGTTGAAGAGGTGGTACCTCAGTCTGTTGTGGCCAGTGCGAAGTCTGAAGACAACGACCTGCTCTCTTCGGTTCAACTGGTAATAGGCATCGTTTTTGGTGTAACCAGTATGTTCGGTTTCCCATTTGGACATGTACCTGGCTTTGATAAGCCGTTTTGACTCTTCGTACGTCATACTGGTATCTATTTGTGGTAGCCTTGCACCTTCTTTTGCCAGTCTGTCTGCCTCCTCGTTGCCTTGGATGTTGCAGTGTGACGGAACCCACTGTACCACTACCCTTTTTGGTGCGGACTGTTGGCACAGTTTGCAGAGTGCTGCTCTTAAGTCATTAAGCTCAGTGTTTTTCTGGCTTTTTAGCGCTGTGACTACTTCGAGAGCATCTGTCAGCAGGACTATATGGCTCTCATTTTCACTGTGTGTTACCATTTCTTCCACTGCCGCCCTCAGTGCCTCTGCCTCTGCTCTGAAATTGCTCGTGTACTTACCAGTAGCGAATGACAGTGTTATTTTTCTGCCATTTGGTAGGTTCAGGAATGCTCCTGCCCCTCCGTTCTGTGTAGTGTTTGTTACAGAACCGTCGGTGTATGCATGGGTCCAGTCCATGCTTGGGTAGCTTTTCGTTATGAAGCTTAAGGTAGTGTCTCTCCTTTCTTTTTCGGTCTGGCAGTTTTTGTTTGCAATACCTGGTATATTTTCTACCACCTCTGGAAATATATCCTGCCTCCAAGTAGGTTTTCGTACAGTAGTGATGGGTTTTGGTGTTGTTAGTGCGTTTATGGGATCTTCGTGCATCTTTGCTTTGGCTATTTCTGCAAAGTTTCTCCGCTTTAGTTTCCCAGTTCCCAAATTGTTTAGCCTCTGGTACATTGGATGGTCCGTCAGTCTTCGGAGTTTCTCTGACTGCAGCTGGGCTCTGCAGTCTCTTCTGTCGGTCATGGATTGCAGTTTTGTAATCTTTTCAAGTTCTACAATTGGCGTTGACTTCATGCCACCAGTTATGATTCTCATGGCTTGGTTTTGAAGTTTGTTAACTTTATCGAAGTTCGCCTTCGCTGCTGTTGTCCATGCCGCGATGCCATACTCGAGAACTGGTCTCACTCTTCCAGTGTACAGTTTCTTTAGTATGCCTTCGTCTGCTCCCCAGCTTGTGCCAGCAAGTTTCCTCATGATCGCCATTCTTTCTCTGGCTTTCATTCGGTTTCTCTCAATCTGACTTTTCCATGTCATGCGCCGATCAAATGTGACTCCCAGATAGGTTGGGTTGTCGTTTGGCTGCAGGATTTTGCCATTTAGGCTTAATTTGGTACTTTGGGGTTTTAATGAGAGCGAGAATATTGTGCACGTGGTTTTCTCCTCGTTTATTTTGACCAGCCATGAGTTCGCCCACTCTTCCAGCGATGTTAGGGCCGTTTGCATCCGATTTCTTGCTATGGTGAGATTCTTTTCAGAGGTCCACATAGCCAGATCGTCTGCAAACATTGAGCTATGGACTCTTCTTGGTATATTCTCTGTAATATCGTTTATATATACCAGGAAGAGTGTGGGTGACAGTACTCCCCCTTGGGGTACTCCCTGCTCGAGTGTCACCTTTTTGCTCATCTGCCCTTGTACTTGGACTCTGGCCGTTCTTTGTTTGAGGTAGTGGTTGATCCACTTGTACATCTTCCCACAAACATCACTTCTTCTTAGCTTGACTCTAAGTCCATCCTTCCAGACTTTGTCAAATGCCTTTTCCAGATCCACCCAAACAGCTACTGTGTGTTTCTGTGCCTGGTAGGCATCTTCTATCTCCTGGGCTATGAGGATGACCTGGTCCTCAGTGGATCTGTGCTGTCTAAAGCCGGCTTGCTGTGGAATTAGTATTCGTTTTTCTTCCAGATGCCACATCAGTCTGGTGTTTATCATCCGTTCCATCAGCTTGCCGACACAGCTCAGTAGGCTTATGGGCCTGTATCCATTCGGATCTGTTTTGTCCTTTCCTGTTTTTGGTACTGGTACCAGTATTGCATCTTTCCATGCCTGGGGTACAATACCCCTTTTCCAGCTTTGGTTCAGGACTGATAGTAGTTTTTCCTTCGCTGTTTGGCCCAGCCCCATCAGCATTTCGTTTGTTATCCCGTCTTTTCCGGGAGATTTCCTTCTCTTTAGTGTTCTCATAGCCTCTTCCATTTCGCGCATTGTTAGTTTGGCCATCATGTGCTCTTCAGGAGCCGTATTTATGTTTTCGTGCCCCTTTAGCTCTTCGCTAATGTCTGTATGCTTATCTGCAGGGACCTCGATGTGGTTTGCTCTGGCATAGTGATCGACAAAGGCGTTTGCGGCTTTCTTACCTGTGATCAAGTTCTCGCCTTGCTTGATAGTAATTTGTTTATTTGACGGGGTTTCGTCGTTCATGGCTCTGACTAGCTTCCATAGCTTGTTCCCTTCTTTGTCCAGGTTTAAACTTTCCGTTTTATTTTTCCAACTTTCTCTTGCTGTTTGCTTGAGAGTGTGTTTGTACTTCGCCGCGGCGGCTTTGAGGGCGATGTTTGCCTCCACGGATTTTTCTCGTTCTGCCATGTTCCTCGCATTTGTTACTGCATCTTCCACTTTCTGTAACTCATCATTCCAGTAGGGCTTATAGTTTTTCCTAGCTCCTCTTGGGATGGTTTCAGTGGCGGCTTGCATTATTGCCTTGCTTAGGCTCTCTACCATGGGCTTCATTTTGGTGTTTCGTGTGTTGATGGTTTCACACAGCCCATCTGTCAGGATTGCAAATCTGTCCCAGTCGGCTCGTTTGTAATTCCAACGTGGGAGCGGTTTTGTTTCCTGTGGGCCTACTTCCATGTCAATGGTTAGCCTGATCGGCCTGTGGTCGCTACCTGCCAGTTGGTTTAGCACCTGGCGGTCTATTTTATAGTGTATGTCCTGTGTGGAGAAGGCCAAATCTGGAGTCGAGGTGGTATGCCATGTTCTTGAATAGAAGCTAGGGCTATCCTCCGGCCTATTGATTAGGGAGAGATTTGCATCTATCTCCCAATCTTCCACTTCGTCACCTCTACTGTCTGTGTCAGAGTATCCCCATCTCTCCGAGTGGCTGTTGAAATCTCCAACTACTATGCAGTTGGAGTCTCTGACCTCCATACTCGAGAGCGATAGGTCTCTGTTTGGTGGTCCGTACAGATTGAAAATGCGGAGTTTCGTCTCTAGAGCCATTATGTCAACTCCTACAATTTCTGCTTGTCCGGTGTGATTGACAGGTACCGCGCTACTCGGTATGCTGTTTCTGGTCAGAATCAGGACCCCTCCTTTGTGACCTTCTCTATCTAGACGGAAGGTCTGGTATCCTCTGATTGAGAATTTATGGTTATTGTTGAGGTGCGTTTCCTGGATACATGCCACGTCAATCTTACCTTCATGCAGGTGGTGTGTTAGGGAAAGTTTTTTGTTAATGACTCCCTCCGCATTCCACTGTAGTATTCTGAGGGTCTTGAAGTTTTGGCCAATAGACGTTACCCCATAGCCATGTGCCTTGACTCCACGACACATGGGTGGGTGACCACCAGTAGTCAAGGGTGGGCCCCTTCGAGGCGTGAGGCCCGGCGCTATCGCTGCCTGGCGGGTCTCCTCAGGATGAGCGCCATACGTTTTTCGAATAGGTTGTGCTGCCATCATACTGTGATTTACGTTGCACTGTTTTGTTAGGCTTGCGGCCCCGTGCATCCGATTTCAACAGGCGTTTCTGTAGGGATGCCCTCCTTAGCCTTTGGCTGTCCCCAGCCTATCTGCAAGGCAGCA
Organism: Ariolimax columbianus; assembly: GCA_036924085.1. Classification (NCBI taxonomy): domain Eukaryota; kingdom Metazoa; phylum Mollusca; class Gastropoda; order Stylommatophora; family Arionidae; genus Ariolimax; species Ariolimax columbianus. The sequence goes on along the minus strand of JAVGWX010000001.1, from coordinate 165,317,530 downwards.
GTTGTTTACGATCAGAGTTTTCTCTCCTATGGAAGTTGTCTTTCCAGACTATCGAGTCTTCACTACTCGTGTCTATAGGGTGCAATGATGGTATGTGATATATGAGATGGACTGGTTTACCCGGAAGAGAGGCAGTCCAGTGTGTCTGTATCCCAGGATCGTCACGTCCTGCCAGAAACGTAGCATTTGCATGTGAGTGGGGTATCTCTTTTTCCCTTTATTTTCTTGGCTTCTATGCAGGGATGGTACGCCTAGCATTCCCCGCCACCTGGGGTGTTGACACAGTGGGGCAGGTGTGCAATGTCCGCTGGTCTGCATCTCTTCTGCGTCCAGCATGATAGTTATGGCTGATAACGTACAGAGGTAGATATCGTAACCGGAGTGCATTTAGCCAGAGGACAAGCCTGGTAATGTCACAGAGATGTTGATCGCCTGGTGTGCGGACAACTCTCATGGTCAGTGGTTGAGTCTTGACAGTTCACAGTGTGGTGGCTGCTCTACTGTTTTCGACACCCCGACCAGGTTCTAAGTCTTTGGTTGGTGTTTTTCGCACCCCATCGCCGTATAGGGTGAGTATCAAGCAGTTTTCCGCCCGCTTTGATTTGCGGGCGGCAAGGACCTCTTACTGTGGCTCTACCTGATAGGGCTGGGGCGCAAGCCCCAGGTCCCGAGCATGTAGGAGCCTCCCATTGCAGTGGTGCTGAGATTTTGGGCGGGATTGCGGCTTTCAAGGGTTCGGCCGTAATCCCCCACATGGTAGCCTCGCGCCCTTGGCTTATCAGCCTGGTACGTGAACCAAAGTGTCTGCGGCTCCTCTCGATTTGGGACATTGATATGAGATCCATGATTGCAAAATTTGCTGATGACACAAAACTATGCAGTAGTGTCTCATCTAAAACGGAAGTGGATATATTGATGTCGGATTTAGATAAAATTCGAGAATGGTCTGTAAGCTGGCAAATGGAGTTTAATGTAGATAAATGTACAGTCATCCACATGGGTAGATCCAATATGGAACATAAATACAGAATGGGAGAAAACAATATTAGAAAGATAGATAAGGAAAGGGACCTAGGGGTTATAATAGATCATACAGGAAAGGTGAGTGAGCAAGTTAAGGTAGCAGTGAAAAAGGCAAATGCAATGTTAGGTATGATAAAAAGAAATATTAAACATAGGAGCAAGGAAGTGATCGTCAAACTGTATAAAGCTTTAGTTAGACCTAGATTGGAGTACTGTGTACAGGTGTGGAGTCCTTATCATAGAGGGGACATAAACCTGCTAGAAAGAATACAAAAAAGAGCGACAAAGATGATAGTTGGATTCCAGAATTACAGTTATGAGGAACGACTCAGAAAAACAGGCCTACGGTGTCTCGAAGAGAGAAGAATTCGTGGTGACTTAATACAGGTTTATAAGATGATCAGAGGAATCGATAAATTAGACTATAACAAGTTTTTTAAAATACAGCCACCTACAATAACACGAGGGCATAGCTACAAGCTGATTAAAGAGAGGTCCAGGTTAGATATTAGGAAATATTTTTTTAGTCAGAGAGTGGTGTCTGCTTGGAATGCATTGCCAGGGGAGGTGGTGGAGGCAGGGACAGTTAATGCGTTTAAGAATAAACTGGATGCGCATAGATTTTAGAGCAAGGTGATGTAAATGTAACTGGTTGTATACAGACTCTGCAGGGTCTTCTAAACCAGTATAAAGACGTTAAGTTAAGTTAAGTGCATGCATGCGAATAGCCGGCGGTGCTAGTGCCAATATGTACATGTAAATAATTAATTCAAGAGATGTTCTAATAGAAAGAAATTTAAAACTGAACATCAAAGTAGTAGTATATTAAAATAAACTGAGAATGGCTTTGCACAGTTCGTTGTCCAATATATACTCGTCTGCGATATTTCTTACACAATTTATTTACAATTTACGAGGGGGTTTCAAATAAAAAACTTACAAGTGGGATAACAAATAGAAAAACCATGCCTTTGTATTGTAGCTTGTTAATATGGTTGCTAACGATGTCAAGAGTGCCATCACGGTGCAGACGAACAACATGACGTTATAATTGCAGTTTAAAAATGGCGGCCCCATAATTTACATGCACCAAAGAGGCCACACAATGACAGACTGTTCACGACCAAGTCAAACATAACTTACACCGTTTCGGAACTTCCTACTCCACTCAAACACTTGCTGAAATGAAAGACATGCATCATCGTACTGGACCTCCATTCGCCTATTAATTTCTCTAGCTTTCATCCCTATATCCATCTTAAAAAAAGATAACAGAATGCTGCTCCCCTTTATAAACGTCATAAGTTATATTGACTTCAATTGGACTCTGCTATATAGTAAATATTCCAACAGTACTGTCAACAATTCCTGCAAAAAAATTCATCGCTGAAATATGACACAGTACCCCAACTTTGGCGACAGTACAATAGTTCAAGACGCGTTGGTCACACCCTGCAAAAGTTACATTAATAATACTCAAAATATGAATATCTTCAAAAAGCACAACAATGTTTTCAAGGCTGGAAATAGTTAACTTGTTCACAGTCTGTGGGAGATTACGTCGCTTTGACTCGGACAAGATCGTCGTGACGAGCACCGTGAATGTCAGTCACATAGAAAATAGCTCATGTTAATAGTTAACTAAACGGCATCAGTTGTGGGGTTACATACTCTCTGTATAAGACTTTCCATAGATTGTTTATATCCTATCTGTATAAGACTTTTCACAATTGAACCTTTTGATGATCTGTTCACAGCTGTCGAAAGGCGAAAGATGGCTTGGTATTATGGCACGTCACGAGGTCAAGGGAAATTACAAATTCGATACTGCATGGTTCCATACCAGAAAAGAGGGGGGGGGGGGAGGGTCGTCCAAGGAAGAGATGGGCAGACAACATCACTGAGTGGACAAACCTTCGTTCCGGTGAGGCACGACTGGCGGCGGCGGACAGAGAGATATGTCGTGGGATTGTGGGAGTGTCTTCAAGTGTGTCCCAACGACCTAATGGGTTACGGGATGAACTGAATAAGACTTTCCATAGATTGTTTATATCCTGTCTGTAAAAGACTTTCCATATTACATTGTTTATGTCCCGTCCATATAAGACTTTCCATAGATTATATTGTTTATGCCCTGTCTGTAATATACTTTCCAGCCTGTATCATCACACGCAATGCCCTTCACGCAGATCAAGACCCGGTCGAGTGTAGATTAGTCACCTGTGTCTCAAAGAAGTCTCTAGAAGCAATACACAAAATATGATACACACATAGACGTGTGAATATCTGGTTATTTTGGGGGATCAGAAGAACAAGTAAATATCACGATTTTCCAGTTTCCGTTTTCTTCAATTTGCATTTCATTGCAACAAACGGAAACGATATGAGACGAGAGGTTCTGTTTTCTCACATGTTGATTTTCACATCAAAATCCATCTTCTGTCTTTGTTGCTACTCTCTTACAAATTCCGTTCAATAGTTGGAACTAGACGACCGCGAGGATTCGCATAATGGAAGTTGCGTTGTTGTGTTCAGTCTGTCCAGGAAAAAGTAAAAGACTTCTATAGGGGAACACAGTGGTCTCGAGGTAATGTGTCCGCCTCAGGTGACAGAGGTCGCGTGTTCGAAATGCGGTGGAGACCGAGATTTTTTTCACACGTGGGTCGTCTAGTAAAAATACCTCTGTTCTCTGGGTAGTGAGATCGGACTCCCGTGTTCAGTGTCGAGAACGTTAAAAATTCCTTGGTAGTTGGAAATCGATAAGAGTAGGCTTAACGGCCGCTGTCTGGACAAAATTAAAATTTAAAATCTACCTAAGTTATTTGTACCTTTCCCCGGGTGGTTTGTTAAGAGCAGCCATAAATGGCGCCTAAATTACTGCGGGTCTACTTAGCTCTAGTGTTTCAGTCTATTAAGATGGACTCGCCTATCTGTAAAAAGCATCTTTCAAGATATTGGTTGTATTTCTGTAGAGTGGGTTCTGTAGAGTCTTCTAAACCAGTATAAAGACGTTAAGTTAAGTTAGATAATGGCAACCGGAGACACTAAACGGTAAAAAAGGTTGATCAGCATAGGCGCACTATAGAGGCCCATTGTGTGCAGTTAAGCATTTTTTGTATTTCATTGCCTAATACGTCCATTTTGTTGTATCTATATCGTCGTACATATCATTCCAAAGGAGAGTTTCTGCCATATTATGTCTCCAACAGTGCTGCTACAAGATGAACATTAGTGGCATTTCAAAACAGACTTGGAAGTGGGCTTATTCTTTGCTGATCTCGTTCACACGGCTCAATCAACGCAAAAAATTGGTATTAAGTACTACACACAAGGCGTGTTAAGGAAGTGAAAATCGTAAGTAGGCACTCTTAAGGTTTGAACAAACTGACTAAATGACAGTAAGAAGGTTATGAGTGTAATACGTTTGCTTCTATTGTAGCTGCTAATTCCATTCTAAAGCCACGTCTGTCAAAACACTTTGTTTCCAAAGTTGTCCCAATATCTTTACTAAACGAAAGAACATTGAACTATCATAAACGCGTTTTCTTTCATTGCCATGGTACGTTGGGGGAAGGAGAGTGGGTGATATAGGACTACACAAATATAGGCCACCATGCAAATCTCGTTATTACTTTCATTGATAAAGATTTGTTGTATGTGTGGTTTTTCTGTTTCATTGTTTCCTAACACAGAGTATGTTTCACAACTATTGGAATATATACTATACCCGAGTTGTCTGCCGGGGTCTTTGTGTATGACAAGGACAAGAATAGCACCACTGCCTCACAGAGAGCATGTCGTAAGAGGCGACTAACTGTATGACATAGCATAACACCGGCCATGGTTATGTGGTTTGTTTAGAGCAGCATAGATGGCGCCTAACATGCTGTGGTTCTACTTTGCTCTAGTGTTTGAGTCTATTGAGATGAGTTTGCACATCGGTTACCCACCAAGCGAATGTCCCAACACAGTGGAGTATAAGCTGCTCGAGCCTAGCCCGATAAGCAGGAAATCCTTCTCTCGCCTTCATCCAGCTCATACCAGAGCTGAGACCTGCACAGGGGCATCTGCCCTGTAGAAGTACAGATCGACTAAGAAACTAAGAATATTTACTAACAACTAGAACTCTATAAATTATCTACAGTTCATGCTTACTAACAACTAGAACTCTATAAATTATCTACAGTTCATGCTTACTAACAACTAGAACTCTATAAATTATCTACAGTTCATGCTTACTAACAACTAGAACTCTATAAATTATCTACAGTTCATGCTTACTAACAACTAGAACTCTATAAATTATCTACAGTTCATGCTTACTAACAACTAGAACTCTATAAATTATCTACAGTTCATGCTTACTAACAACTAGAACTCTATAAATTATCTACAGTTCATGCTTACTAACAACTAGAACTCTATAAATTATCTACAGTTCATGCTTACTAACAACTAGAACTCTATAAATTATCTACAGTTCATGCTTACTAACAACTAGAACTCTATAAATTATCTACAGTTCATGCTTACTAACAACTAGAACTCTATAAATTATCTACAGTTCATGCTTACTAACAACTAGAACTCTATAAATTATCTACAGTTCATGCTTACTAACAACTAGAACTCTATAAATTATCTACAGTTCATGCTTACTAACAACGAGAACTCTATAAATTATCTACAGTTCATGCTTACTAACAACTAGAACTCTATAAATTATCTACAGTTCATGCTTACTAACAACTAAAACTTTTGAAATTATCTACAGTTCATGCTTACTAACAACTAAACCTCTATGAATTATGTACAGTTCAATTTTCTAACAACCAGAATTCTCTTTACTAACAAGTAGAAGTCATGGAATTTGCCTTAGAAATCCATTTTGTTTATGATTTCTGAAATGTGTATATCGGTAGGGCAAACAGATCGTTGCCCGATCAATAATGCAATTCAATAATGGATGCAATCTATGACTGAATTCGTGTGCACAGCAGGCACGGTAAACAATACCGACGAATAATGTCCCTACACACGCAAGCACCAACCAAAGTTCCAGGAACCCTTCGAGCTGACCCATTAGTGATGTTCACTGTTGGGCGCACATAACGTCTGACAATAATAATGATCAGATATGCTAAAGAACTGCGTAACCACACATCGCTAACTTTGTGGCAATCACAGGATCAACTTAACAAAACGGCATGGTTCACAGATAACACATACAGGTTTCCTATATACATATATATATATATATATATATATATATATATATATTAGCCTGCGATCGCAATATACAAATACGAAAGTACCCATTACTTACTATTTTTATAAGAATATCATCACAATTACTGAATTAGAAAAGATCAAATCGAATAATCCTTCCCTTCTTTAATATCCTAGTACAATCACGTGTAGTAGCCTAGCATAGGTAGGCAGGCATGAACACTAAACAGGCACACTTGTATCTCATCAAACCCTGTCGGCGGAGATAAAATTAAAGGCCTAGCAATTATGATTATCTCCTTTACACACGACCTGTCATAAAAGGGATCAGATTTAGAGGGGGGGGGGGGGGGCATTTCTTCCTATCCAATCAAATTAATCGATGAATATGCTTACATATCTAACCATCGGGAAAATCCGAAATACACCATGATCTGGAGAACAATAATGACATTCTTTAAAGCGGCAGTGCGTTGGTTTGGACCTCGCGATACAGATGGACGTATTACATGTTTCTAAGTTCTAGTTGTTAGCTAATGTCAGTTGTAACAAAAACCTGGACTGAGTAGTTATGATGTCGAACTCTTACTTACCAAGCAGAACATATCTCAGAAAGTGAATGAAACAGCAAAAATAGACTTTGAAAAAAAAACGTGCTCAGAGGATCAAGACTGGCAGCAAAAGCTTCTTTTCTTATGTTAGAAATAAACAAAGAATGAAAGACAAAGTAGGCCCTCTCATGGACAGTACAGGGAAAATAATAAGTGAAAATAGGGAGGCAGCTAATCTACTCAATCAGTACTTTGGCAGTCTACACAAAAGAGGACTGCTTCAAGATCCCAGAGCCTATAGATATCTTTCAGACATGGATACAGCGGGATTAAGATCAATCTGTATTACAGAGGAAATGGTTTTTTAAAAATTGGAGGGGTTGAAAGTGGATAAATGTCCAGGACAAGATGGTATTAATCCAAAATTGCTGTTTGAAATTAGAGACCAACTAGCAAAACCATTGGCTATATTATGTTCTCAATCACTTGCAAAAAGGATTGTTCCGCGGGATTGGAAAGATGCAGGAATGATCCCCTTATTCAAAAAGGGAAAAAATCAGATGAAGCGAATTATAGATCGGTGAGTTTAACGAGCAAAGTCTGTAAATTGTTAGAGTCAATAATCAAAGAAAACATTGTAATACATTTAGACAAATTTAATCTAATCAGAAATAGTCAGCATGGGTTTATTAGAGGGAGATCATGCTTAACAAATCTATTAGAATTCATAGAGGAGGTTACCAAAATGATAGATAAAGGGGAGCCAGTGGATGTTATTCATCTAGATTTTGCAATAGCCTTTGATAGAGTACCTCATCAAAGATTATTTCAAAAGTTAAAATCACATGGTAGAGGTGGGGAAGTTGCCAAATGGTTTGAAAATTGGTTAACAGGAAGAAGGCAGAGCGTCGGCATAAATAAGGAGTACTCTGAGTGGTGTGAAGTGAAAAGTGGAGTGCCACAGGACTCGGTTTTGGGACCAATTTTGTTCTTGATATATATAAATGATTTGGATATTGATATGGGATCCATGATGGCAAAATTTGCCGATGACACGAAACTATGCAGTAGTGTCTCATCTAAAACAGAAGTGGATATATTGAGATTTAGATAAAATTCGAGAATGGTTTGTAAGCTGGCAAATAGAGTTTAGTGTAGATAATATACAGTCATCCACATGGGTAGATCCAACATGGAACATAATTACAGAATGGGAGAGAACAATATTAGAAAGATAGATAAGGAAAGGGACCTAGTGGTTATAATAGAGCATACAGACAAATTAATGAGCAAGTCCAGGTATCAGTAAAAAAGGCAAATGCAATGTTAGGTATGAGAAAAAGAAATATTAAACATAGGAGCAAGGAAGTGATAGCCAAACTGTATAAAGCATTAGTTAGACCTATATTGGAGTACTGTGTACATGTGTGGAGTCCTTATCGTAGAGGGGATATAAACATGCTGGAAAGAATTTAAAAAATAGCGACAAAGCTGATAGTGGGATTCCAGAATTACAGTTATGAGGAAAATCTAAAACCGGCCTACAGTGTCTAGAAGAGAGAAGAATTCGTGGTGACTTAATACAGGTTTATAAGATGATCAGAGGAATTGATAAATTAGACTTTAACAAGTTGTTTTTTTTAAATACAGTCACCCACAAGAACAAGAGGGCATATCTACAAATTAACTAAAAAGAGGTCCAGGTTAGATATTAGGAAATATTTTTTTAGTCAGAGAGTGGTGAATGCTTGAAATGCATTGCCACGGGAGTTAAAATAAACTGGATGCGCATAGCTTTTAGAGCAAGGTGATGTAAATGAAACTGGTTGTATACAGACTCTGCAGAGTCTTCTAAAGCAAGTATAAAGACGTTAAGTTAAGTTAAGTCGGTTTGAAGATCCATGAGGAAAATAAACAAATTAGTATGGTCAATACAGCGAATACATAACTGTTTGATGACACCGGTTCAAACCCCACTAAGGCCAAGGACATCTCACATAGCATAGGTTTTTATGTCTCCCTAACCTTCCTTGTTTGTCAGGTTTTTTTCCATGTTCATCTTTTTCCTCGTTTGCCATCAGACATCCATGTGTTTGCGATTTTATATTTCTTTGTCCATGTCTCTATTTTATTTAAGCCCTGCTGCATATGGTTTCTAGCTATAACCGTAGAAGCTTCAGATGTCCATAGCTAAGTCATTTTTATTTGGCGCACTGTGTACTCTTTAATAGAAAGACAGACAGGCAGGCAGACAGACAGAAAGATATATAAATAGATATAGTTGAAGGAACAGCATAGGTGAAAGTATTCAACCTTGAGGAACTACTAGATCCATTTAAATCTGTTTGCTGAGGTGTCCTTGGAGTTGTACTCTCGCTTTGGTCGAAAGGTAAGGCAATCGACGCCCGCCCCCCCCCCCCCCCCCACCCCACCCCACCGACAACCGAACATAGCTACTTCAGGTAACTATTTCTGCTCATGTTTACACATTAGCACGTTTCATGTTTCTAATGGGAATGAGGAGATGCTGTATTGTTTCCTAGACAGCCGCTGCCCCCCCCCCCCTTGACATAGACAGCCGTTCCTCCCCGCCCTAGACAGCTGTCTTCCCCCCTCCCCCCTAGACAGCCGTCCTTCTCCTCCACCCTGCCTAGACATCCATCCTTTCCTCCTCCACCGACAACCGAACATATACTTCAGGTAACTATATCTGCTCATGTTTACACATTATCACGTTTCATGTTTCTAATGGGGAATGAAGAAATTCTGTATTATGTTTCCTAGACAACTGTCCCTTCCCCCCCCCCCCCAGACAGTCGTCTATTCCTCCTAGACAGCCGTCCCTCCTCCCCCAGACAGCCGTCCCTCCCCCCTCAAACAGGTGTCCCTTCCCTCCCCCCTAGACAGCCGTCCCTCCCCCCCCCCACAGACAGTCTCCATTCCCCTCCAGACAGACGTCCCCCCTCCCCCCTAGACAGCCGTCCCTCTCCCCCCCCAGACAGTCGTCCATTCCCCTCCAGACAGACGTCCCCCCTCCCCCCTAGACAGCCGTCCCTCTCCCCCCCCCCAGACAGTCGTCCATTCCCCTCCAGACAGACGTCCCCCCTCCCCCCTAGACAGCCGTCCCTCTCCCCCCCCCAGACAGTCGTCCATTCCCCTCTAGACAGCCGTCCCTCTCCCCCCCCCAGACAGTCGTCTATTCCCCTCCAGACAGACATCCCCCCTCCCCCCTAGACAACCATCCCTCTCCCCCCCCCCAAGACAATCGTCCATTCCCCTCCAGACAGACGTCCCCCCTCCCCCCCAGACAGCCGTCCCTCTCCCCCCCCCAGACAGCCGTCCCTCCCCCCCCCCAGACAATCGTCCATTCCACTCCAGACAGACGTCCCCCCTAAACAGCCGTCCCTCTCCCCCCCCCCCAGACAGTCGTCCCTTCCCTCCCCCCTAGACAGCCGTCCCCCCTAGACAGCCGCCCCTCTCCCCCCTCCAGACAGTCGTCCATCCCCCCCCCAGACAGCCGTCCCCCTAGACAGCCGTCCCCCCCCTAGACAGCCGTCCCTCTCCCCCCCTCCAGACAGTCGTCCATTCCCCCCCCCCCCAGACAGACGTCCCCCCTCCCCCCTAGACAGTCGTCCCTCTTCCCTCCCCCCGACAGTCGCCCCCCTCCCCCCAGACAGTCATCCCCCCTCCCCCTAGACAGACAGTCGTCCCTTTCCTCCCTCCAGACAGCCGCCCCTCCCCCCCCCCCCAGACAGCCGTCCATCTGCCCCACCCTCCCTAGACATCTGTCCTCCCCCCTTCCCCAGACAACCGAACATAGCTACTTCAGGTAACTATTTCTGCTCATGTTTACACATTAGCACGTTTTGTGTTTCTAATGGGGAATGAGGAAATGCTGTGTTCTGTTTCCTAGACAGATGTCACTATTTTTCCCTTCCTTTTTATCATCAAATAGTTGTGCTTTTTTCCCCAAATCCTACTGACCTATTTACCCGAACAAAATTGAGTTACTATATTTGTTCTCTATGTTGCCTGGCATATCACCGACAAACAACTCGCAAGAACAAATAGCCACACAAAAATATCCTTCCTGTGTGCACACCATACTGGTACAACTATTTCAACTTGAACTTCGCAGAATGATTAATGGAAGCCCGACATTAGATCATAACCGACAAGCAAACGTTTGCCGTCGTTCTAATCTCACTGGATAGCGCACGACATGACAGGGATTCCGCTAGTGTTCTATGATAGTCATGTCATAGACAAACAATACAACTACTCTTCCCGTGTGGATTGAGTGGTCCCTTGCTGTGGGGGAAAGAATACACCCACTGCACCTACAGGCATGTCCTAAAATACGAATAAAGAGTGGTGTGCGTGTGGCTAACAACCTCAGTATGTAAAGCACAATTTCAAGAAAACACACACTCTGGTTGATACATGCTTCATAACGAGTGATATTGAGAAAAAGAAGAAGAAGAAAAAGAAAAAGAAGAAAAAGAAGCAGCAGAAGAAGAACTAATAATAACCGAATGTGAGTAATGCCAAAGAGGAGAAAATGGAACCATGCTTAAATATCAGTAATGGTGCACTAACATTTCCTCCATGACTGGCTCTGTATTTTATAACTCCAAAACAAAAATCCATCCACAGTTGCTCTATCTAATTATACAGCTAAAAATGCGCAACTGTTAAAGTATCTAATACTCTCAATGTAATTTACAAAATTAGATTGACCACTGCACCGCCAGTAATGCCGTTACTAGAAAAAAGACTACACGCATACCATTGCTCAATTATGAAATCGACACACTAAACTAAGAAAACTAAGAATCGATATTACAAGATCAGTTCTAATCTAAAATAAACAGTAGGAGACAAGCAACTAATTGGATGCATATTTAGCAACGAGGAACTGGATAAGAAACGAGAAGTGACATTGGTCCATCCGTTAGTAATATAATATTAGTTCGGTAATATAATTTCCAAGTAAACAACATAGGGTGGAGTCGAATGCAGCCGGACTAGTGAAAACTAGTGAAACAATCGTCGCTAATCCGTACTGGCCATCTGATCAGGAAAGAGCTGGCCAATGACAAGCCCAGATCCCTACAGTGCTAGCATGACTGCGCTGGGGTGACTTCGGGGGGCATGAACCGTCTGTTGATGTGGCCATCATTGCTTGCGATGGACAACTAATAAAAAATATACCTTTACATTTAGTAAGCTGCCATAGTTTAGACACCAGACCAAAATAGATAGATCGAAGCTGCAGCAGTACAGGAGGTCAACAGATTTTTTTAAAACATATATAGGTAATGGCTCAGTAACCGCACGAGGATAGAAGGTCTACGTCTAGGACAAAGAACGTCTAGGACAAAGAACGAACAGAAAAGAACTTTAAAATTCACAACAAAAAACAAGACATGATGCAAAAAGTGTTCTGTGTTGTGATTTGTTAGTTCGATCGTTCTTTGTCTCTGACCGAAGGTCTTGTGGTTGTAAGGTAGGTTTCGTTATTGTCCTGGTGCAGCCATACACTGAGTCATTACCTATATGTTTTTATTTACTAGACCAACGTTTTTCGCTACGCAGAACCGCTCTTCAATTACTACTCACTTAATACAAATAGCAAGACTGTTTTCCTCGAGCGGTCTTTATAAATTAAATGTCCAACATTATTTTACCCCCGCAAACAGGTTTCTAGTTTGTCCTCGATTGAACGCACTTTCAATTGATGAGGGCCTCCCAACTTAACTGATTCGGTACATTAATTTTTCAAAAAAAATATAAAAGTATATTTACATTGATGGGTAACTGGTTGTATACAGACTCTGCAGAGTCTTCTAAACCAGTATAAAGACGTTAAGTTAAGTTAAGAGAGAGTGTGTGTGTGTGTGTGTGTGTGAGAGAGAGAGAGCGCAGTGGACTATCATGTAAGATGTGTGCAGGTGTTTCAAAAGCACATTACACCCACAATTTCTTTCTGGTGAATGTTAGGTGCCTTACATCCCGCTTTCGAGTAATTAAAGCAAGGTTATACCTAGCTGCCTGTTGACAGTGAGGGTAGTGGGTTGAATCCCAGGTAAGGCATATGTTGTTTTCATGTTGGAGGTGAAGTAAACAAACATAGCCAGCACACGGCGTGACGATAGCAGTGGCAAAGGGGCCCGTAGTTCTCAGCCCATAAAACACACCGACTGCTCCAGCAACAAGAACAAAGTCCTACGACAGTTATTTGTTGGGTTGTTATATATATATAACTTCTTTCAAGTTGCGGTTAGTGCATTACATAACTGATGGTTTACATTAAGACAGATTTGCTATTAATACCGTTCTGCTCTATGTGGTACCAATGCGAATATATGGTTAACCTCTGTTGTTTATGTATACGAAAACCGAGAGCACTTTATAAACAAACAATGAATGTAACTTAATTGTTTTACTTGGTTTAGAAGAATATGCAGTCTGTATACAACCAGTTTTTTTTTCTATTCCACCTGATAAAAAAATAAATATGTGCATTTAATCTATTCTTGAATGTATAAACTGACCATATCCCCATTGTTTCCTGTGGCAATGCATTCCAAGCATCCACCATTTTCTGACTAGAACAATATTTCCTAATATCTTATCTAGACCTTTCTTTAACTGATGTGTAGCTCTGCCCTCTTGTCCATGTAAGTATATTATTTCACAACAGTGACAATCAAGGATGTAACATAACATAGAATGTAGACTATATTTTGCTGACAGTCTTCTAACAAGGAATCATTCCTTACAAGATTTCTCTTGGTTTATTATAAATGTTTAAACATATAGATGGTTTAGGATCACTTTTGTATAAACAATAGGAATTTGTCACCTTCGTTTTAATTTACTCATACCAACATTCCTAATATAATACCACTACTACCAAACTATCAGCTACTACAAACAACACTACTTACATTATTAATAGCAACAGGAACGGTGATTTTTGTTGGCAAATGAGTATGTATGATTACAGTTTAGCTCCAACAGTAAATGTCTAACAACTTGGTCAATGTACACCACACCACATTTATCCACTTCACTCACTCGTTTTATAACATGTTTGAGGACAGACAGCTTGAACACTTGTGGGGCTGACTGCCTAATTTGCCCACGGTACAGCGTATACACTACAATTACCGGAGCTAAGTGGCTAGATATGGCGACTGCCCACTTATAACATAACGACAGTCAGCAACTCAATTGGGGAAAAGGGTGGAGGTAAGACGGAAAGAGAGAGGAATGAGGTAGAGGCAGTAGACTTCAAAACGAAATGTAAGTCCTTCCTATAAAATGTGCCTAAACGAGGCGGATATAGCCATGAAACAGTGCTTCCAAGACTGTTGCATATCAACTCACTTTAGCAAGACTGTAGTGTTTTGTAACACACTACACGGGCCGACCCGTACTATTATTTGTTGACTTGTGTAAAAATACAATAAAAATCAAACTTGACATACAGCCCACATCGAAAATTCGCGACACACCTGATGTGTTTAGTGACAGGCCTGGTGTGTTTAATGAAGCACCTGATCTGTTTAGTAACACACCTGATCTGTTTAGTGACGCACCTGATGTGTTTAATGACGCGCCTGATGTGTTTAGTGATGCACATGATGTGTTTAGTGACACACATGTGTTTAGTGACACTCCTGATGTGTTTAGTGACGCACCTGAAGTGTTTAGTAACACATCTGACCTGATCTGTTTAGTGACGCACCTGAAGTGTTTAGTTACATGTCTGATGTGTTTAGTGACGCACATGATGTGTTTAGTGACACACATGTGTTTAGTGACACTCCTGATGTGTTTAGTGACGCACCTGAAGTGCTAAGTAACACACCTGACCTGATCTGTTTAGTGACGCACCTGATGTGTTTAGTTACATGTCTGATGTGTTTAGTGACGCACATGGAGTGTTTTGTGACGCACATCATGTGTTTAGTGACGCACCTGAAGTGTTTAGTGACGTACATGGAGTGTTTTTGACGCACATCATGTGTTTAGTGACGCACCTCAAGTGTGTAGTGACGCACCTGAAGTGTTTAGTGATACACATGATGTGTTTAGTGACGCACCTGTGTTTAGTGACGCACCTGAAGTGTTTAGTGACGCACATGATCTGTTTAGTGACACACATGATGTGTTTAGTGACACTCCTGATGTGTTTAGTGACGCACCTCATGTGTTTTGTGACATTCCTGAGAATCACTGGGAACAGGATAAGGAAGGTAGCCGCAGAGCTGTGAACTGGTCACGTTTCCGTTTACATCAGCCGTAGTAACTGTGTTTATGTTTTTTAAACAAGAGAGATTGTGAGACTGATATTTTATTTCGTATGTTCCATCTGGTGATGACTAATTTGATGTTGTGCATATTTCACGTCTTAGAATCTGTTATGACAGCTTTTTATCATATATACACACGTTTACTTTAGCGTATTAAATTGTTTGCCTATCCAGGTACATGAGAATACACAGAAACCATACTATACTGCTAAACTGCATCAATGTTAAAGGGGGAAAACACCAAATGTATGCTCAGACATGTATATTGTTGGAGTGGAGGTGGAAATAACCAACACGGAAAGGGGGCGCGGGAGGGGGGGGGGGTGGTGGTGTAAGCAGATGAATGAATACAAGAAAGAAGCTTTTCCGGTAGCGTTTTAATTATTTGAATACATTACACTTGATCTGAAAACTGCTGAAATAGTTTTACTTAGAGCATTGTATATGAGGGAAACTCTTGTGTCAGTTGTTCAACAAACCGTGCAGCCAAGAGATGGTGCATGACAAAGAAGGTAAGTCAAGTTGTAAAAATGAAAAGGGCTTACTGTTTATTACCTGGAGAGCCAATAATACAATTAAAAGAATGTAGTCGGGCAGACATATTTGCTCGTCAGCAATTCCCCATGACTCTTTACACACGCGCACTCTTACAGATATCTATCTACCTTAGGGCGAGGCCCTTCCATTGCACTTTGGTTGGGGTTGGCCACTGAGATCGCCCTAACTAACATAGGTACATACAGACGCATCCAAGCACTGGTTAATACGTCCTTATATTGGCTAAAAGACTACGGGTGGAAATGAGCGTGCCTCTGCCAGTAAAATTCGGAGAAGCAAATCTTTTTTGTTTTCAATTTTTAAAAATTAAAAATGTACCGTTACAGAACCGTGTTATGTGGTACAATACAGAAAACTGGGATAACAGTCGCTGAGCAAGTATACACATTGGGTCACATTGGAAGTGCTGGGAGGAGAAATGTAGTGGAGAGGGGGGGGGGGGGGGGGACAGCAAAAAGGAAGAATGTTAACGATAGGAGAAAAACTTGGCTAGTTTTGAAGTGTGGGTATCAGATTTACCATTCTGGAATCAGACCTAAGTGGTAGCGGTTAGATTGACAATAGGAAATTACATGGCAGGCTGTCCCATTTAAAGTGACAATGGCCTATAGATATTACAACCAATGGGATGCTAGACTGGGTGGGCCCAAATTAGAATGATGACTAACCAGCCAACGAGGGAGGACCACTCTACAGTCATGTGTGTTTCTAGAGCTAAGAAAAGAATCTATAAAAGACAACACACAGTAAAACTCGTGGAGATTTAGATAGAGAGAATTTACAGGGTGGTTATCCCATCATACGTCTAGAGCCTTGTATACATGCTTAGAGGTGCGAAATCTGATCACATGCGAGTGTGTAGATTCGTCTCAGCATGACTTCAGAGTTAATCTAGAAGGTTGTCCGACTGTTCTCCAGGACCATTGCATTGGTGTCTGTTGGAAGAATGGTGGCCCTTCTACGATCAAAGTGGCACGTTAAGAACTATGTGTAATCCTAGGAACTGCGTTCCCATTGGCTCGATTAAGGATTCTATTAATCCTATGGACTGTGTTCCCAGTGGCTCGGACAAAGTGGCTTGATTAAGGATTCTGTGAATCCTAGGTAAGAACTGCGTTCCCAGTGGCTTGATTAAGAGTTATGTGAATCCTAGGGACTGCATTCCCAAAGGCACATGAGTTCGGAAAAATAGGTGCATCACATGAGCCTTCAGAGAACGAAATTATTCGATACAGGTGTTACACAAGAACCAGTGGGGCATGTCTCAAACAATTGAGAACTGCTGATGGTTGTAAGTGAAACATAGCTCAGTGTTAACTCCTGATTGTACACTTGACAGCCTAAAACAGCAGACCTGACAGAAAACGACAGATCATCACCAACGTAGATAATCCGGAGGATGACACGAGAGATGACTGAGATGGTTAACCACTGATTTGTAATACTATTCAATTAAACTAAGAGAGTCTCAGGATGACCGCCGCTTTTTTCGAAAAAATAATGGTTACTGTCTGACTGTGTACGCAGAAGAAGAAGAAGAAACTAAGTTTGGGATTTATGGTATTTCAATTGAGACTTAGAACCTGGGTATAAATAGTTTTAGAGGCACCATCAAACGCTAGTGCTTGCTTTTTTTTTTTTTTTTTTTTTTTTTTTTTTTTTTTTTTTTTTTTATATTTGCGTTCGCCTTATTTATCTATTCCCCAAGGCGTGTGTGCGTTACACTGTGGTTTTTATTTTGCGCCTGTCGGCCCAGTGCATCCGACTTCAGCATGCATTTTATGTAAGGGTCTGCTTCCTCCTGCATTTTCTAAGGGTTTGCTTCCCCGGGGTAACGGCCGGTGCTGTGATGGGGATCGAACCCAGCACCTTCTGGTTGTGAGCCGTGCCACTTAACCACTAGGCCACGCCGTCCCCTCGCTAGTGCTTAAATCAGCTGAGTTAGTTTAAGATATATTATTGTTTAGTTTTGAAAATCTTTTCTTTTGTTGATATTATGTAACAAAACAATGATTCATGCAAATAAATGATACTATTTTGTTTTAACGGTTAACACTAGTAGTTTTAGTGTTTTCTGTGATTGAATTGTAATATATTACAGTCCATGTTGTAAGTCAGTTAACTCTTAGATGACTTACTCAGCTAAGACGACCCTGCTACAATGGCAACAACACAGTATAAAGACTTTAATCATAAGAAACAAGCTAGCATTTGTGCAACAAACATGTGAGATATATCTTCTTTTTTTTTATATTATAAACATAGCTTAATCAATACACTTTTACCATAAGGTGCAGAGTTCTCATTTCTACAGGATGGGATAGCCAGCCCATGTCAAACCTTCCTCAACTGATTGACAGGTAACAGTGTTACTATTTGTTCCCCATTCTGCGGCTGGTATATATTACTCATATGTTGATAATTCTACAAGGATTGACTTATATGACTTTTAATTTTACATTTACTTTACCTCAATTTCAGTATGTTCTAATTCTTTTACTCACAATGAAGGTCTGGCAGGTGGGTGGTACCAAGGTTAAAAATGATAGGACCAGTGTAACCTTCAATGATTGTTGCAAAATGTGACTAAAGAAAGTGGGACCTGCAACCTTATTGAAAATACTATTGCTATGGAAACTGCATATGCTCAGATACAGGTTTAATATAAAGGATCCAGCTAAAGTGGTGGCCATATGCTTCACTTGGAGCAGACAAAATGAATCACCATGAAGGTCTGTTTTAAGTTGGTCGAGGTCACATCAAATGCAGTGAAAAACTATGAACAGTTGAGAGTTCAGACGTTTTACGGTATCTCAGTCATTCTTACCAAAGCCTGGCTTTGTCACCATACACTGCCTGCATTCTGTGATAAATGTAAACTGGTCGACATCCTTCAGCTGTTAGAAACCGAATCACCGCTCGCTGATCAACTCTGGATTCCATATCACACACACCATGTTGTCAACGGTCTGCTGAGGAAACTATGAGTTGGAGGATAATGAAATTTTGCAAACTTGATGGTTGGTATGTGCTGTTTACATCAGAAGTGACATCATCATGTGCATGTTCACTTGGTGCAGTTAGATTCAGTTTCATTTGAACATGCCTCGGAGTTTATAAAGAGGCTGTGATATCTATGTCTTTCAGCCCGATCTATCTAGTTTGAGCGTAGCATTTTTGGGACTAAATTTGTCTTCCCTCTGTAATCCCTATTCTCTTAATCAATTGTACGTGTGTGATTTATTTTCTGGGCCGTGGTCTGTTTCTAGGGCCGCTACCTGGAAGTAAAATAAGGTCTCTGTCATCAATAGTTTGCCGGCTGCTGTCAGTTCATTCCCTGCTGTATCCTCATGCAACAGTGTTATGTATTTGGGAGTAGTATATAACAGGACTACCGACCAAGAAAAGAACTGTTTATCCTCGCAAAGTTGGGGGCAACTGGGATCAAAACGCCATATTCAAAGTGGCTGCGAGTCGAGAATACGAGAGGCAATGTGGTTACTAGTGAACGCCCCTTTGTAGTTTAAGCGGTCGAAAATAGTACGGCAGGCCGTTACTGTTAGAATGACGGAGTGACCGGTAGAGATGAGTCAATGAGACATTTCTAGACAACTTGCTAGGACAAGGATTGAAGTAGCCAAAGATGATTGACAGATGTCCGATTGACTCAAAGCGAGCATCATAGTTTTAGAGAGCGAGAAGGGGGTCTTTTAAAAGACAGAGCAGAGTAGATTTTATTAGCAGATCTAGAAGGCTGGCTCACTTAACTCCAGGGACATTGCTTTTGTGCCGTTTGGAGTGAAATGGTGGTCCTTTTATGATTGAAGAGAGAACCTATCTTTAGTCTGCAGTGAACGCTCTGATCTGTCTGGACGAAAGATAGAACATACGCATACAGTCGAGAGAAAAAAATATGTCAATAGTCTCCACAGTGAATGCTCTGATCTGTAGGGATGAAAGATAAGAGAGAACGTACGTATACAGTGGTAAAGAGAACATATTTATAGTCTCCATAGTGAACGTTCGGATATGTCGTTACAAAGGATAAGAGAAACCATACGCATACAGTGGCAAAGAGAACATATCTATAGTCTCCACAGTGAACGCTCTGATCTGTGGGGACGAATGGTAAGAGAGAACGTACGCATGCAGATATAAAGTGAGATGTATCTTAAGTCTCCTCAGGGAGCACACGTACGAATATAGTAAGAAGCTATCATTACACGGCGTAGAACCAACGACCACTAGAGACCATAGCATCAACTGCCAAGATGGGCATACAAGATTCCAGACAAGAGAGTATTTAAGTAAATAGGTCAAGATTTGTATTGTGTTTCATATGTATATTAGATTAAACTACAGAACTGGGTTTTATAGTTTCAAAGGTTCCATCTAATTCATATTAATATTCCCTGAGTTAGATAGATTCATATTTGTTTAATATGTTAGGTTAGGTTTTTAATCAATGTGTAACAATTACTCTTTTTGTAATAAATAAATATCTGATTTTATGTTTAATAGAAGTTTTAGCATTTTGCTATGAGGAAGTCTTATTGTCCAGTATTAAATGTTGTTACACTCTAGCTCACAATCAATCTAAGCAGATCTATTACACTCAGCTCCTTCTTCTTTACACATCTTGCGAAAAAGCTGAGGGTATAACTGCTGTCTTCACATTGAATGTTGGTTCAACAGCACTCCATATTTTCTATCTGTAATTTTCGACCTTGGCATTTCCCTCTTCCAAAAGCACTGTAATTCTTCTAACTATTGATCCTTAATCTTGATATTCTAAAATGGTTCTGACTTCATATACAAAATATTTTATTTATCTCACTTTCTCAGTTCAGTTCAAGCGCCATCTCCACATCAAAGGTCGGTTGTAATAGATCTAATTTGTACTTCCATGCATTATGATAGGTAACTGGTGAGGTCTCAATCCCTTCCACAATGACCAGCCATTATCTTTGTTTGTGTCTCAAGGGTGGTTCACACACTTTGCTGTTCTGCTTTGGGTGTTGATCTTTACAATACATCCACCTCCCTCACCATCATGAATTTTGCATACTAGGGATGGATTCCATGTTTTATACCCACTACAAGAATTAAGAGGATACAGTGTATGCTTCTCAATGCTTTTTTTTATGTTGAGATGTTAATTTGTTTTTCATGATGCAGAACACAATTTTGCACAGACTCTATTCTTCAATTACCCACTGTATCTCGAATTTTAAAACTCCTAATTCAACTTAACGTCTTTATACTGGTTCAGAAACACAGAAGAATCTGTATACAACTTGTTTATTTTACTTCCCTGGATGGTCTATTATAGCCCATAGGTGCCTTTCCTTTATCTTTCTAATATTGTTCTCTCCCATTCTGTAATTATGTTCCATATTAGATCTACCCATGTGGATGACTGTACATTTGTCTACATTAAACTCCAGCTCTCAGACCATTCCAGAATTATATCTAAATCCGACCTCAATATATCCACTTCTGTTTTAGATGAGACACTTCTTACTAGTTTTGTGCCATCCACAAATATTGTGATTCGATATCACTGTCTAAATCATTTATATATATCAAGAACAAAAATGGTCCCAAAACTGATTGCTGTGGCACTCCACTTTTTACCTCACGCCACTCAGAGTACTCCTTATTTATGCCCACTTGACTGAGCTAAGAGAAATAATCTATAAATTGACTCATTGTCAAATTAAATTGGTAAGTTACCCCAACCTGATACAAGTATGAAGCAGATGGAGAATAGGTTAAATGACCAGTAGAAGCCTGAGAATACATGTCACTAATATAATTATGGACATGACCAGCTCTGCAGAATAAAACCAGAAATTATCTTTAGATAGGTTTGGCCAAAATAACTAAGACACCATTTGCTCAACATAAGAAATATAAGATGAAACTGGTTGTATACAGACTCTGCAGTAAGATAAACCAGTATAAAGACGTTAAATTCAGTTAAGAACTACAGATGAGTAAAGTGTAAATGCGCTACTGATAAAATGACCCCTTAACATCTGCTGCACAACACATGAGGATAGGAAGGGAAAACTAATGTCTGGTCAGGCAAAAAATACTGATCAGACATGTTAGTCAGGGTCAGGCAAAACATACTGATCAAGACCCTCACCAAACACTGTAGAACGACTGACAAATCGAGAGCACTTTCGTTGGGTCTAAAAGTGAACGTGTGCTGGTATTAGACCCACGGAAGACAGGTCAGCTCTCTAACCTTCTAATGAAGGATCGTTACGGAAACCGTGTCTTAACACCGCAGAAACCGCAGGTTCCAGATACCTGGTCACTAACAAACATTAGCCCTCGATTAATTCGTCCTGGCCAAATAATGAACGGGTGCTGGAAATAGACCATCGGAAGACAGGTCAATTTTACCCTACAAATGACAGGGCGTTGCTACGGAAATCCTGCTCAACTCGAGAGGAGCCGCAGACATTTGGTTCACGTACCAGGCTGATAAGCCAATGGCGCGAGGCTACCATTCCGGCTAACAGGCGTCCGGCCGTAATCCCGCCAAAATTCTCAGCACCACTGCAATGGGAGGCTCCGATATCGTCGGGATCTGGGGATCGCGCCTCAACCCTACCAGGTCGAGCCACAGAAAGAGGTCTCTTCCATCCGCTGATCAAAGCTGGCGGATAGCTGCTCGATATTCACCCTATACGGCGATGGGGTGCGAAACCACCAACATAAGACTTAGTTCTTGGTCGGGGTGTCGAAAACAGTAGAGCAGCCACCTCACTGTGAACTGTCGAGACTCAATCCTTGACCACGAGATATGTCCGCAAACCAGGCGAACAACATCTCCGTGACATTACCAGGCTTGTCCCCTGGTTAAATGAACTTTTGCTTCGATATCTACCTCTGTACGCTATCAGCCATACCAATGGACGCAGAAGAGATGCAGACTAGCGGACATTGCACACCTGCCCCACTGTGTCAACATCCCAGGTGGCGGGGAATGCTAGGCGTACCATCCCTGCATAGAAGCCAAGAAAATAAAGGGAGCAAAGAGATACCCCACTCACATGCAAATGCTACGTTTCTGGCAGGACGTGACGATCCTGGGTACAGACACACTGGACTGCCTCTCTTCCGGGTAAACCAATCCATATCATATATCATCTCATATATCATCACCGCACCCTATAGACACGAGTAGTGAAGACTCGTTAGTCTGGTAAGACAACTTCCATAAGAGAGACAACTCTGATCATAAACAACTGCTGCCTTGCAGATAGGCTGGGGACAGCCAAAGGCTAAGGAGGGCATCCCTACAGAAACGCCTGTTGAAATCGGATGCACGGGGCCACAAGCTTAACAAAACAGTGCAACATAAATCGCAGTATGATGACAGTACAACCGATCAGAAAAACGTATGGCGCTCATCCTGCGGAGTCCCGCCAGGCAGCGATAGTGCCGGGCCTCACGCCTCGAAGGGGCCCACCCTTGACTACTGGTGGTCACCCACCCATGTGTCGTGGAGTCAAGGCACATGGCTATGGGGCAAATCCTATTGACCAAAAACTCAAGACCCTCAAAATACTACAGTGGAATGCGGAGGGTGTCATTAACAAAAAGCTTTCCCTAACACATCACCTGCATGAAGGTAAGATTGACGTGGCATGTATCCAGGAAAGGCACCTCAACAAAAACCATAAATTCTCAATCAGAGGATACCAGACCTTCCGTCTCGATAGAGAAGGTCACAAAGGAGGGGTCCTGATACTGACCCGAAACTGCATACAGAGTAGCGCGGTATCTGTCAATCACACCAGACAAGCAGAAATTGTAGGAGTTGACATAATGGCTCAAGAGACGAAGCTCCGCATTTTCAATCTGTACGGACCACCAAATAAATCCCTATCGCTCTCGAGTATGGACGTCAAAGACTCCAACTGTATAGTAGTTGGAGACTTCAACAGCCACTCGGAGAGATGGGGATACTCGGACACAGACAGCAGAGGTGACGAAGTGGAAGATTGGGAGAGACACAAATCTCTCCCTAATCAATAGGCCGGAGGATAGCCCTAGTTTCTATTCTAGAACATGGCATACCACCTCGACTCCAGATTTGGCCTTCTCCACACAGGACATACACCATAAAATAGACCGCCAGGTGCTAAGCCAACTGGCAGGTAGCGACCACGGGCCGATCAGGCTAGACATTGATATGGAAGTAGGCCCACAGGAAACAAAACCGCTCCCACGTTGGAATTACAAACGAGCCGACTGGGACAGATTTGCAATCCTGACAGACGGGCTGTGTGAAACCATCAACACACGAAACAACAAAATGAAGCCCATGGTGGAAAGCCTAAGCAAGGCAATAATGCAAGCCGCCACTGAAACCATCCCAAGAGGGGCTAGGAAAAACTATAAGCCCTATTGGAATGATGAGTTGCAGAAAGCGGAAGATGCAATCACAAATGCTAGGAACATGGCAGAGCGAGAACAATCTATGGAGGCAAATATCGCCCTCAAAGCCGCCACGGCGAAATACAAATACACTCTCAACCAAACAGCAAGAGAGAGCTGGAAAAACAAAACTGAAAGTTTCAACCTAGACAAAGAAGGGAACAAGCTATGGAAGCTAGTCAGAGCCATGAACGACGAAACCCCTTCAAACAAACAAATTACCATCAAGCAGGGCGAAAACCTGCTCACAGGGAAGAAAGCCGCAAACGCTTTTGCAGAACACTATGCCAAAGCAAACCACATTGAGGTCCCTGCAGATAGGCATACAGACATTAGTGAAGAGCAAAAGGGGCACGACAACATCAATATGGCACCAGAAGAGCATATGATGGCCAAATTAACAATGAGTGAAATGGAAGAGGCTATGAGAACATTAAAGAAAAGGAAATCTCCCGGAACAGACGGGGTAACAAACGAAATGCTGATGGGGCTGGGCCAAACAGCGAAGAGGAAACTGCTATCGGTCCTGAACCAAAGCTGGAAAAGGGGAATTGTACCCCAGGCATGGAAAGACGCAGTACTTGTACCAGTACCAAAGAATGGAAAGGACAAAACCGATCCGAATGGATACAGGCCTATCAGCCTACTGAGCTGTGTTGGCAAACTGATGGAACGTATGATAAACACCAGACTGATTTGGCATCTGGAAGAAAAACGAATACTAATTCCACAGCAAGCCGGCTTTAGCCAGCACAGATCCACTGAGGACCAGGTCATCCTCATAGCCCAGGAAATAGAAGATGCCTACCAGGCACAGAAACACACAGTAGCGGTTTGGGTGGACCTGGAGAAGGCATTTGACAAAGTCTGGAAAGACGGACTTAGAGTCAAGCTAAGGAGAAGTGAAGTTTGTGGGAGAATGTACAAGTGGATCAACCACTACCTCAAACAAAGAACGGCCAGAGTCCAAGTACAAGGGCAGATGAGCAAAAAGGTGACACTCGAGCAGGGAGTACCCCAAGGGGGAGTACTGTCACCCACCCTCTTCCTGGTGTATATAAACGACATTACAGAGAATATACCAAGAAGAGTCCATAGCTCAATGTTTGCAGACGATCTGGCTATGTGAACCTCTGAAAAGAATCTCACGATAGCAAGAAATCGGTTGCAGCAGGCCCTAACATCGCTGGAAGAGTGGGCGAACTCATGGCTGGTCAAAATAAACGAGGAGAAAACCACATGCACAATATTCTCGCTTTCAATCAAACCACAAAACACCAAATTAAGCCTAAATGGCAAATTCCTGCAGCCAAACGACAACCCAAACTATCTGGGAGTCACATTTTTATCGGCGCATGACATGGAAAAGTCAGATCGAGAGAAACCGAATGAGAGCCAGAGAAAGAATGGCAATCATGAGGAAACTTGCTGGCACAAGTTGGGGAACAGACGGAAGCATACTAAAGAAACTGTATACTGGAAGAGTGAGACCAGTTCTCAAGTATGGCATTGCGGCATGGACAACAGCAGCAAAGGCAAACTTTGATAAAGTTAGCAAACTTCAAAACCAAGCCATGAGAGTTATAACAGGAGGCATGAAGTCAACGCCAATTGTAGAACTTGAAAAGATTACAAAACTGCAATCCATGACCGATAGAAGAGACTGCAGAGCCCAGCTGCAGTCAGAGAAACTCCGAAGACTGACTGACCATCCAATGCACCAGAGACTAAACAATTTGGGAAATGGGAAACTAAAGCGGAGAAACTTTGCAGAAATAGCCAAAGCAAAGATGAACAAAGATCCCATAAACGCACTAACAACACCAAAGCCCATCACTACTGTACGAAAACCTACCTGGAGGCAGGATATATTTCCAGAGGTGGTAGAAAATATACCAGGTATTGCAAACAAAAACTGCCAGACTGAAAAAGAAAGGACAGATACTACCCTAAGCTTTATATCGAAAAACTACCCAAGCATGGACTGGACCCATGCATACACCGACGGTTCTGTAACAAACACTACACAGAACGGGGGGGGGGCAGGAGCATTCCTGAACCTACCAAATGGCAGACAAATAACACTGTCATTCGCTACTGGTAAGTACACAAGCAATTTCAGAGCGGCGGCAAAGGCACTGAGGGCGGCAGTGGAAGAAATGGTGACACATAAAGAAAATGAAAGCCATACAGTCCTGCTTACAGATGCTCTCGCCGTAGTCAGAGCGCTAAAAAGCCAGAAAAACACAGAGCTTAATGACTTAAGAACAGCACTCTGTCAACTATGCCAGCAGTCCGCACCAAAAAGGGTAGTGGTACAGTGGGTCCCATCACACTGCAACATCCAAGGCAACGAGGAGGCAGACAGACTGGCAAAAGAAGGCGCAAGACTACCCCAAACAGATACTAGTATTACGTACGAAGAGTCAAAACGGCTTATTAAAGCCAGATACATGACCAAATGGGAAACCGACCATACTGGTTACACCAAAAACGATGCATATTACCAGTTGAACAGAAGAGAGCAGGTCATTGTCTTCAGACTTCACACTAGCCACAATAGACTGAGGTATCAGGATCAGAGAGAGCAGATGTGGCCATCACCAGTGGAACCACAAGACAAGCTCTATGGCAGTGTCGACAGCCTCAGGATGACCGCCGCTTTTTTCTAAAAAATAATGGTTACTGTCTGACTGCGTACGAAGAAGAAGACCCTCACCTTGGCTTCCTCATAGCCCTTCCTGGTGATGGGCTGTTTTCCCGGAAGCCTGGCAAATTTATTTATTTTTTTTTTGCGTTTGCCTTATTTCTCTTATCTCTAAGGCGGTGTGCGTTGTACTGTGGTTTTTATTTTGCGCCTGTCGGCCCAGTTCATCCGACTTCATCATGCATTTTATGTAAGGGTCTGCTTCCTCCTGCATTTTCTAAGGGTTTGCTTCCCCGGTGTAACAGCCGGTGCTGTGACGGGGATCGAACCCAGCATCTTCGGATTGTGAGTCGTGCCACTTAACCACTAGGCCACGCCGTCCCCGGCCTTACTGATGAGGTGAGGTATCGACGTGATCCCAGCAGTAGCGAGTGACACGCAGATGAAGCCAAGCATAGCACAACCGCCTGGAGGACCCTGTCCACCTTTATCAGCACTCTCGGGATGTGAGGAAAGCTACTGCAACCCACCACTGAACGTTCTTTTCAGGACGTACAAAAGAGTAAACTTACTCATTGTGGACATTTGAAACAACACATAAAGATAGAGAAAGCATATATGGCTATCGATATTGTCACTCCTCAACAAGCTATTTGGAGATGTCAGGCTAACCATTGTCTTCTTTAAACATAATAGAGTTTGTATCTGAAATCACACAAAGATGAAATCTCACATTCTTCATTATTATGTATGAAATAATATTTTTATAAAGAATTACACAAGACTTCTATGAAGATGTCACATGTACAATAATGCACAAAGGCAAATTGTCAGACCCATTTACAGTTCACACTGGTGTCAGGCTACTTCCTCAAACAATCTCTCTCATGGCCATGGGCTAAGTGATGTGGCAAACAACAGAGCGAAGAAAAACAGAAATACAGTGATATTTGATAAACAGTTGGAAGACCTCAATTTTATAGATGATTTACGCATGTTGTCATATAAACAGCAAAACATACAAAGAAAGATGGACATACTAGCATATGAAGCAACATTGTGATCACAGATATTAGTGTGAACTAAACAAAGAAAATGAGAATAAATAATAAACAAAGAAACCCCATAAATATTAATGGTCAATAAATTGAAGAAGTGCAAAAATGTTACCTTAATGGAAAGTAAAACTGGCAATTTAAAAAAACTTGTAAACTGTTGTACGACTTTATTTCCATTGCTTGGATAGTCGAGAGATTTTTGGACAGAGGACTACAGGTCGCTTCATAGTATCATGTACTGGCTATGTTTGTTTATTTCAACCCCAACAGGAAAACAACAAATGGAGATTCAATCCGCTGCCCTCCTTGTCAGTAGGCAGGTATGGAAACTATTTGGCCACACACTCCTCACCTTTGATAATCACTGAGAAAAAACCCAAGACACCAGGATTAGCAAGGCCAGATTTTCTTTCAACCTTCTTTGTCCAATATGTAGATGCAACATTCTCCAAGGAGAATAACATTAGGCATTTTAACACAAATGTAAAGTCCGTCCTGCTGTATGACTCAGAGACATGGCATGTGATTAAGATTATCACAACACATGAAGAGCATCTGAACTTAACTTAACGTCTTTATACTGGTTTAGAAGACCCTGCAGAGTCTGTATACAACCAGTTACATTTACATCACCTTGCTCTAAAAGCTATGCGCATCCAGTTTATTCTTAAATGCATTAACTGTCCCTGCCTCCACTACCTCCCCTGGCAATGCATTCCAAGCAGACACCACTCTCTGACTAAAAAAATATTTCCTAATATCTAATCTGGACCTCTCTTTAGTCAGCTTGTAGCTATGCCCTCATGTTATTGTGGGTGGCTGTATTTTAAAAAACTTGTTAAAGTCTAATTTATCCATTGTTGCAGCCCTATGTTCTAAGGGGAAGCAGACAGATAAGTGATGTTGATGATGAATATTTTAAAAAGTCTCACTTGCTTTAAAGTATTCCATTTTATTTTTTAAAAAGTCCAGGTAACAATAGAGAAAATTAACTGTTAAGAACTTTTTACAGACGTATTTTTCACTACATAACCAGTAGTTATTAGTCGTTTTCTTTTTTCTCTGAAAATGTGATGCTACCAGAAAATAATTCCAGTTTTTATTCTAGAATTATTATCTGTGGCAAATGCACAGATTAATACATTAGCTGGTTTTTGTAAAAGAGATTGTAAGTACTCATAATATAATTATAATAACTGTAGCAGACGGTGTTTACAATTATGTTATTTGTGAATGCCAACAATTAGTAGGTTACTCTTTTGTGCGCCCTGAAAAAGACGTTGTTCCTCACATCCTGAACATGCTGATGAAGGTGCACCGGGTCCTCTAGGTGGTTGTGCTATGCTTGGCTTCATCTGCGTGGCACTCACTACTATGGAGATCACGTCCATCCCTCACCTTGTTAGCCAGGCTGACATGAAAACAGCATGTTTCTATGGAGGGCTACTAGGAAGTCGACATGAGAGTCTCGGCCAGTATGTTTTGCATGACCCTGACTAACATGTCTGATCAGTATATTTGGCTTGACCAGACATTAGTCTTCCTCCCAGTATTCACAATTAAGATTACTATTTAAATTATTAATAGTTCAAAAATGCCCATGTGGTAAGAATAATAAATGAGAAGATAAGAGATCATATATTGATTCAGAAAATGACATGGCTTGGATTAATGCAGGGAAAAAAGTCGCCCATTTTCGTTATCAATAATAAAAATGTGATGTTGGCAGTAGGTATGGGTGTAGGAATATAGATAACGTCATTTCAATGGATCATTCTAAAATGAAAGTGTCCCGTTTGATCTGTATACAAAAAGTGACGTATGCATCATGATTTATTGTTGTCAGTTGGTAGTCAGTCACACAGTATAAACTGCCAG
Source organism: Ariolimax columbianus (assembly GCA_036924085.1). Classification (NCBI taxonomy): domain Eukaryota; kingdom Metazoa; phylum Mollusca; class Gastropoda; order Stylommatophora; family Arionidae; genus Ariolimax; species Ariolimax columbianus. The sequence goes on along the minus strand of JAVGWX010000001.1, from coordinate 165,287,802 downwards.
ACAAAAGGCATGCCGTAGACAAAGGAATAAGAGGGGGTTGGCATGGGACCGGCTACCCATCCTGTAACTGTAGAATTGAGCCAAATAAAGATAAATAACGACATGTGACTGTGCTGTGCACCCAGGGAAAGCAAAGGAGCGAATAAGTGATGTTATTAATTAATCGTATGTCTGTGTCATATATTGTAGTCACATATAATATAGTGACACCATCTACTACTAGGACCTGTTCAGCATAACGAAAGTTGCGCCTTTTTATCAGTATAAAAATATTTTACAATTGTGAAAGTAAGGCGTAAGGTATAAGTTAAAGATAGCATAAATAATTAATCATAGAAATTCCAGAATAAAGCGTCTGTTATCAATATAAACCTTTGATGTACACAGCACGACAACCTTACACTCCAGTTAGCTCTAACGACCAGTTTCATCCACACGACTGGCTGTAGACTAGAGTGTGCAAGTGTGTTTTGTTAGTGTTTTTTTTTTAATATTTTAGTTTGTGTTTAGAGTTTGAAGCTCGCTTTTCATCTAAAGCAGGGGAACAGACCGTGAAGCATATTAGACATCCGCTCCAATATACTTTAAGCCTAAAGCCAGCATACTTAAGTAGAGAAGTCGGCTCAAAGACCAAGCACGGAATAATACTACGCTGTTACTTTGTTAGTGAACCTTAAAGAAGTCATACTTACATTGTCAGCGCCACTTAGAAGCACAATCCTTAATCCAAGCCCTAGCAGAAGACAGTTCTATTTTTAACAAGAGAGCAGGAAGTTGCATTATTTGGAATTTTTACAGCAGTGAATGAAACTTTCTTCACTGATTGGCTGCTGATGTGAGGGCTGTTATATTTGACCCAAGACTGTCGTCGGTGCCGACCAGAACATGTCATGATTCTGTTGGTCTCATCCACATTCTCTGATATATATATATTTTCTTATATATATATATATATATATATATATATATATATATATATATATATATATATATATACATATATATGGAACATAATTACAGAATGGGCGAGAAAAATATTAAAATGATAGATAAGGAAAGGGACCTAGTGGTTATATTAGAGCATACAGGTAAAGTGAGTGAGCAAGTCCAGGTAGCAGTGAATAAAGCAAATGCATTGTTAGGAATGATAAAATGAAATATTAAACATAGGAGTAAAGAAGTGATTGTCAAACTGTATAAAGCATTAGTTAGACCTAGATTTGTGTACAGGTGTGGAGTCCTTATCGTAGAGGAGATATAAACATGCTGGAAAGGATACAATGAAGAGAGACAAAACTGACAGTGGGATTACAGTTATGAGGAAAGACTCTGAAGAACCGGCCTTCGGTGTCTAGAAAAGAGAAGAATTCGATGTGACTTAATATAGGTTTATAAGATAATCACAGGAAAGGTTACATTATTAGACTATAACATTTTTTTCAAAATACAACCACAAATAAGAACAAGAGGGCACAGCTACAAATTAACTAAAGAAAGGTCCAGATTGGATATTAGGACATATTTGTGTTACTCGGAGAGCGGTGTATGCTTCGAATGCTAGGAAGTAGTGGAGGCCACCAGTTACTTCCATTATGAGAATGGTATGGATTTGGAAGCAGTGACCAGCTCTGGGATGGCTACCTAAGACTTCTTTAACAGGAGCAGTCATAGTTGTCTCCTTACTTCAAAAGGCTGGATAAGGCACAAGTATATAGCAGATGAAGAGACAACAAACCTCCCGGGGCTGGTGTATATCTACTGTCCTGGTCATACTGGGATTCCAGGCAGCGACAAAAGTGACAACTTGGCTTGGCAAGCATCCATTATAGGCACATTTGATGTGGATAAGGGCGACATTTTAAAGTATATGAATGACTGTCTGTTGGATGATGACACGGCCATAGATGAATTGGCAATTCACAGGCTGTATAACGTTGAAATGAAATGAGAGTTAAACGGAGTGGGGTGCATGAGAATGTGGAACAGGAGTGTGTGACTGTCAACGAGCTACAGAAACTATAATTATTCTCACCCTTCGTAATTTGCTGAGAGATTGGGCACATGCAGGTATTCTCACACTACAGTGGGCACATGCAGGTATTCTCACACTACAGTTGGCATATACGGGTATTCTCACACTACAGTTGGCATATACGGGTATTCTCACACTACAGTTGGCACATACGGGTATTCTCACACTACAGTGGGCACATGCAGGTATTCTCACACTACAGTGGGCACATAGGGTATTCTCACACTACAGTGGGCACATAGGGTATTCTCGCATTACAGTGGGCACATAGGGTATTCTCGCATTACAGTGGGCACATAGGGTATTCTCACACTACAGTTGGCACATAGGGTATTCTCGCACTACAGTGGGCACATAGGGTATTCTCACACTACAGTTGGCATATACGGGTATTCTCACACTACAGTTGGCACATAGGGTATTCTCGCACTACAGTGGGCACATAGGGTATTCTCACACTACAGTTGGCATATACGGGTATTCTCACACTAGAGTTGGCACATACGGGTATTCTCACACTACAGTTGGCACATACGAGTATTCTCGCACTACAGTTTATATACGGGTATTCTCACACTACAGTTGGCATATACGGCTATTCTCACACTACAGTTGGCACATACGGGTATTCTCACACTACAGTGGGCACATACGGGTATTCTCACACTACAGTTGGCACATACGGGTATTCTTACACTACAGTTGGCACATAGGGTATTCTCACACTACAGTTGGCACATAGGGTATTCTCACACTAGAGTTGGCACATACGGGTATTCTCACACTACAGTTGGCACATACGAGTATTCTCGCACTACAGTTTATATACGGGTATTCTCACACTACATGGAGCACATACGGGTATTCTCACACTACATGGAGCACATAGGGGTATTCTCACACTACAGTGAAGTCGATTCTTAAGAATAGAACATGTGTCTTTATAAACCATTGTCAGTTTGCACGTTTTTATTTATGAATACTTGACATTTCTGATAAAGTGATCAGATTTAGATACCAGGTGTTTTGTTTGATCAATAATCAATACACCTCTCTAGACGACCAAAGTTAATGTAAGTTTGATTGTTCTCGTTTTTCCAACATTACATTTTCTTGTAGGAAGACACGCTCAATTCAACCGTAGACCGAAGTTATTCTGGATGTAGTGGTATAGAAAGAATGTACTGACCATAACAAAATATCGACATTGAGGCCTAAAAGCGGTGGACAAAATCTCAAACCATGACAGCTACTTTTAGAGAGACTGCCGCATCGAATTAAAGGTTGGATAACTGCAGAATAAAGGTTCACATCATGATGCTTTGTAAATGACCCGAGTACATTCCCTTGAAATTATCAAATTTGAACAGAAAATAGACACCTATAGAAATATGTTGAACAATTCTTCTAATTCTCAATGCCGTTCGTTACAACACATATGTCATAGACTCTTTACAGTAAGCCTATGTCAAAACAAATTATGTGCTCTTGCAATGGTGGTCTCTATGGCAATTTGTTTTTCAGACAACAAGCACATCTGGTCGCGTTTTGCAACAATCATAGTGATGCAGATACCTATACCTTTCATTTCCAGTAACGGGCATCTATGGCCCGCACAAGAGTACTGAACAATTATGTCTCCACAATGATGGTTCATTGAATCTATGGTGACTGTACTGTATTATATAAACGGAGGACATTTTCCCATCGTTTTACTAAAAAGGTTGCAAGCGACGACAATGAGGACAAAAAGAACGACACATCAAATTTGAACAATTTAATACATTTATGTCCGTCACCGTCAACTTCAGAACATCTTTGATGTTGTGTGTCCATCTTCTCCTCGGTCTGCCCATGTCTCCCAGTGTCAATTTTTATAGACTATTGTGACGTTTCATGTGGCCAGAACATTTTAACTCTCCTGAACGTAATATTGTTTACCAGTCAATTTTGATCTTCTTCTTCTTCTTCTTCTTCGTTCGTTCTCAATCTCCCACTACCAAACCCTGAAAGGGAAAGTAGCAGAATGTAGTCCAGAGAACGGAATGCACTGTGTCGTAGTTTACACCTTGGCTGCGATATTTGCACCTTTCGGTCCAACACATCCGACTTCAGCAAGCATTTTTTGAGTACCGGGTTAGCATTCCCTCTTCGATCCATTCTCCTTAGCCAGTCTGCCCTGCTGCAGCCTGTTATCCAGGATCACCGCGTGGAGGTGTAGAAGGGTCTTGGCAGCTATGGTTCGCTGGCCCTGACGCTAGCAGTCAGCTATGGGTCGCTGACCACTGCAGCTCATGCGCTGCTCAGCTTCTTCTTCAATTTTGATCTAATCCCGACTCATTTAGGACTTCTATGTTTTTCTTTTTCGCTGTCCGTGATATTTTTAAACATTTCCCGTAGCATTTTAGCTCCAAAGAAGCATGTCTTCGTATTTTTTTTTCTTCTTCATTTTTTTTCATATTCTGCCATACGTTTCTCATTTTATTTGACCTCTGCATCGGCATGGGCATTTTTCTGCTGATTTATTTTTGAGTCTCCATTGTTGCTGCTAATGAAGTCGGTGTATTCGAAACTTGTGACGTTTTCAATTGCTTAATGTTTTCTAGAGTAACTTCAGGCGTGTATGTCTACATGATGTATCTATGTATTCAACAGAGTCGCTTTATTGGCATGTTTCTTCTAGAAATAATAATAATAATGTTCGCATAGGCGTCCGAGGCCCGTTGCGTCGGTCAGTCAACTCCATGACCCACAGCTGCGGCGTGGCTCCAGGCCTCGTCCATGGTGGAGGGGGAGGTTGATATCTGCTGGAGCCATACTGTGTGGGGACGGCCTCTTCTGCGCCTACAGCCGGTCAGGGGAAGACTTTTTGAGCTGAGGAACAACTTGTGTAGTATCATACGGGCCGGGGTTTCCTGGTCCAGCCGTACAACATGACCGAACAAAGAAACTCGGCGGCAGTCAAGTGTTTCCAAAATTGGGTGGAGGTCTATTTTAGCTGAGACCTCCACGTTGCGGATGTAGTCATGCCATCAGATGCCCAGGAAACGTGGCTGGTTGCGCATGTGAAAGGTCTCAAGTATTGAGATGTTGTTTGAGTAATGTCCAGGTTTCGGAACCGTAAGACAGGATTGGGACCACGCAGGACTCGTAGATGCGGGTGTTTGTTTTAAGGGAGATCTTGCATTTACTCCATACGTCGGAGGTCATGCATAGCAGACGTAGGTGGTTCGATCTGCTTTGACATATCGGGACCGCTTCGCCCACTGGATGATATCATGCTGTGGGGATAGATGAATGTGTTGGCGTTCTCCGCAGTGTGACCTTGAGTTAGTTTCAGTACCCTGGGGGGGGGGGGGGTGTCGAGGCGGGGGGGGGGGGGGGCTGTGTCGGAAATAAGGCTTTGAACTTTGGTCTTGGCGCAGGATATAGATAGACCCAGGGAGGGCGTTTCGCTGTCTAGGACTTTCTTCTAGTCAGTGTCGTCGTTGTTCTAAAATCATTGATAGAACCTTCATTGGTACAAATATTAATCATAGCCTTCAATAATTGATAGAACCTTCATTGGTAGAAACACTAATCATGGCCTTCAATCATTGATAGAAACTTCATTGGTACAAATACTAATCATAGCCTTCAATCATTGATAGAACCTTCATTGGTACAAATACTAATCATAGCCTTCAATCATTGATAGAACCTTCATTGGTACAATTACTAATCATAGCCTTCAATCATCGAAAGATCCTTCATTGGTAGAAACCCTAATCATGGCCTTCAATCATTGATAGAATCTTTATTGTACAAACACAGTCTATAGTCTTCACCAGGTCGGAGCGGCTGCTCCACAGCTTGTCTCAACCCTGCGGCCATGTCTGATATCTCATTTCCCTGTAGAGTGGGCATTCCTGTAGAATGTGCTCAGGATTCTGGCCCCTTGTTCCACGTGGGCACTCATCGGTGCGTGCGATCTTTAGTCCGTATAGATGTTCTACTAGTCTGCAGTGACCAGTTCTCATGCGAAATATGGTAGTTTTATGGTTTCTTTTGATATGGTGAATTGGGTCTGGTGTACTGCTTATGTTACTGTCTTCTCTCCATTTGTGTATGTACTGATTTGTGCTAATGCTCTTCATCTCTCTATATGGTACTCGGTGATTAAATTGTGCCTTTTTACTGTCATCTTTTGTTAGATATGGGATGTGCATCCTCACAATGTCAAGGTAACAGCGTGAAAAGTTTGGGCGCACCCAGAATAAAACACATCTTCTTCTTCTGTGATCATTGCTCATAAAGACTGGGACGCCTGATTCACCAATAAAGTATATTGTCTTGTTTAGGGTCTGAGTACCGCAGTACAGCTTCTCCTCGAGGGGAGTCAGCGTGGACCACATCTTTCTCAGATGTGTGTGCTGATACCAGGCCACTGCAACATACCCTAGTGGTACCTATCTTAAATTTGTTGTACATTCTTATGTGACCAGTTCAGAGAGGTAGATTGATATCTTGGTATTTTGTGGACAGTTGGTAGCAGCCGACAACTTAGTGGTATTTGAGGTGTTCTTCCTGCCACTTTTTCTTGTACTTTTCTTTGAATGACAGAAAGCGTCTAGTCATGTGTTGAGCAAGGGATTGTGAAGATATGGTCAAGTGCTGGATAACGCCTACGTGCGAGTAACTGAAAACAAGAGGCACCAAACGTATAAGAATACCACAGATATTAAGGGAGCTATAGTTAAGAGAGGGACGTCATAGATCGTACAGGCAGAGATGACGATTAGCTGTGTGACGACAGTAGAAATTATAATCTAATGGGAATAATAAACCTCTACCGTCGATGGCCTACACCCGAGTTATCATCATTCCTGGCAGGGTTGGCAGAGTTGCATAACGAGGAAGCGGATACTTTGGATGATGATATCGTTATATCGTTATATCTGTCAATGGATCAGTGATTTCGTGGAGATGTTTCTCTGTTACATTGATAGGTAAAATCGCGACCAAGCCGAACTGTGCAAACATGATAACAACCGGGAATATGAAAATGGAGATTGAAACATTGACGTTTTGTTCTGATAACAAGGATGACCATTGTATCGAACTCTCAATCAATGATTCTAAGAACAGAGAAGACTGACTACAGTGTCAATAGAAAGCGCACAATTTGGTCTTGAGTCTACGAAAAGCATTATGCAGACCCAAACTGAGACGGCTTCCATGAGACAAGGCGTATACCTAGGGAGCAAGTACATTGAAACACAATTTGGTCTTGAGTCTACGAAAAGCATTATGCAGACCCAAACTGAGACGGCTTCCATGAGACAAGGCGTATACCTAGGGAGCAAGTACATTGAAACACAATTTGGTCTTGAGTCTACGAAAAGCATTATGCAGACCCAAACTGAGACGGCTTCCATGAGACAAGGCGTATACCTAGGGAGCAAGTACATTGAAACACAATTTGGTCTTGAGTCTACGAAAAGCACTATGCAGACCCAAACTGAGACGGCTTCCATGAGACAAGGCGTATACCTAGGGAGCAAGTACATTGAAACACAATTTGGTCTTGAGTCTACGAAAAGCACTATGCAGACCCAAACTGAGACGGCTTCCATGAGACAAGGCGTATACCTAGGGAGCAAGTACATTGAAACACAATTTGGTCTTGAGTCTACGAAAAGCACTATGCAGACCCAAACTGAGACGGCTTCCATGAGACAAGGCGTATACCTAGGGAGCAAGTACATTGCCACACATGATGTTCGTCCATCACATAAGACCACTCTCTTTGTTCAGCTGAATGGATAATCTTTTCTCTTTGTTCAGTTGAATGGATAATCTTTTCTCTTGCTGTTTTCGCAGAAATAGATGACTTACGCTGTGATTTGAATTAAAGTGAGGAAGAAACTGCATCTTTTGCCAACCTCACTCTCTGGTCCTGAGCTACCTTTGGTCAGTGGCAAGATTTTATCGAGACGCCCGGAGATAGCACAGGATGCAGATTTTCCTCAGGTTTTACTCCCGAAGCCTTTCCCGTAAACAGTTATCCCACAAGGTAGCAGAGTGGGGGGGGGGGGGGTGGCGGTGGGTGGTGTGATATCTCTCGTTGTGTGTTGTGCCTATTCCATAACCGAAATAGGTGGTATGGGCATCTCTCCAAGGCCGTGTTCTAGTCCATTATAGTCGTATTTAAATTTCAGTCACACCAAAAACCGACGTTGTCTGCAGCTAGGGCGAAGGGTGCCAATCTCGTGAAGTTCAGCCGTGTGAACTAACCCGTGAAAATATGACACAGGTTTAAGAGTAGTGCTAATTCATATAGACGATGTCCAGGTTAGGATAATCGGAAGGAAGAAAACACAAAAAACGAACGAATTAACTAGTCCAAATGGAAAATACCGACACAATTTCGTGTGAACACAAGTGTAAGTTGTCGACTAGTGTGAATTCTAGGCAAATCCGTGGCCTGGCGGCATCCATAATGTACTAAAATACGAGAGCAATGTAAACTTACAGCAGGTAGAGCGCCATCTTTGCCACTCTTTTTCCCCATGTTTTTTCCCCTTCATTTTATTGCCATTAATACAGTCCTACAATCAGCACAAAACCATTTTTTTCTGATTACAATTGAATTATATATAAATAATAATTTAATATAAATATAATAATTTTTACAATATTTATTTGTTTTCCATCCTTTCAGACCAGATTATGGGATCAAGACGCCGAGGACCGCATGAGCTGCAGTGGTCAGCGACGCATAGCTGACTGCTAACGTCAGGGCCAGCAAAACCAGAGCTGCCAAGACCCTTCTACACCTCCACGTGGTGATCCTGGATAACAGGCTGCAGCAGGGCAGACTGGCTTAGGAGAAGGGATCGAAGAGGGAATGCTAACCCGGTACTCAAAAAATGCTTGCTGAAGTCGGATGTGTTGGACCGAAAGGTGCAAATATCGCAGTCAAGCTGTAAACTACGACACAACGCATTCCGTTCTCTGGACTACATTCTGCTACTTAAGCCCTTTCAGGGTTTGGTAGCGGGAGATTGAGAACGAACGCAGAAGAAGAAGAAGACCAGATTATTTGTTTAACAAAATCATTCACCGAGACGGCAGCCTCACACGTTTATTTCTACCATCGAGACTAGATGTAACTCCCTTGTCTCAAACTCGTGTGTCTATGTGCAGGACCAATTTGAAAGAAAGAAATTACTGCTCTTCTTTCATGAATTGTATTAGCACGTCCATATCAGAGGAATGAGCGGGGGCTTGTTTGGAGTCAACCTTCTGTCAGAAACGAACAGAAATGTGCAATGACCACAACGGTCGATTTTAAAATCCTCTGAAGTATAGTAAAATAACAAAAGAAAAAAACTGAATAGAAGATGTATTTTCTTGATTGTTAACTTTATAATAATCACGTCCATGTTCCAGATAAACGTGGCGGCTTGTCTTTGTCTTGTCACATCTCATGAAATTAAACCACCAGTTGTGTTGGAAAGTGCTATGATTTTACTCTGCTCTTCTCCATAGCAGTGGTTTGAAGAACTTTGTCATCTGTTTGTTTGGCTCTCCGCGCGGACACATTTCCCTGTGTCTGATTTGTGATCAGGCGAACTGGTAATATGTTAGTCTGCACGAGAGTGTTTGCACGCAGACATAGTCATTTAATTACGTTGGAAGTGAAGTCTTCAGGTTCTTGATAAAAGATAGGCAAATCAGCCAATGACCTTTACGCCTGTTATCATTTGTGAGGTCAGCAACGATCACACTCAATTTCTTCTGGTCCGTGATCAGCCTTCGAACGGTGTTCTTGTTCTGGTTCGTGGTTTTGATCGCAACTTTGCTGGTCCTTCCTCAAGTTGCCTTAGATCGATCTATCGTTCGTCTTCTCTTTGGGGTCCATTACATGGCTAGAACTTGACCGACCAAGTTTCAGCGTCAACCAGTTATGATGGTGTCTGTGCATGTATTCTTGGTTTCTTTGGGCAACTTCTTGTTTGGTAATGGCGTTTAGCCATGAAATGTAATCAACTTACCTTAGACATGTTGCATGGGCAAATGACAATTTGAACACGTTTTGTTTAGCTACACTCCAGCACAGTAAAACACCAAAAATTAACTAGTCCAATTCTTGTATACTCTTAGTTCGGTGTTTCTGATTTACTGCGAAGACTTCCACATGTTTAAGGTGGCATAGGTTATTCTGATTTTGTTCGTTGTGATGTTGATGTCATTGCCTACCCTACTGTAAGCTTTAACTGTGCTCCGTATGCATGTGAATATGTACGTCTTCGTTAGTTTCTCATTCCTTACTTTCATAGTTGTCCTACGTGTTGTTCTGATTTGTGTCTTCTTTAGATTAATATTCAGATCCACTTGTTGTCTTTATATTTTTGCTCATCCTGTATTCTGTTTAACTGTGTCGATATGAATGTGCAAGAAGTACAATGCCATCTATTTATTCCAGATCTTCCAGTAAAGTGACTTGTGTTTATCTTATTATTTTCTAGAGGTGTTCTCTGTGGTTCGGCTCATCTGTCTGTAGGAGCCTGTTCGCAGTAAGAACATAGTCAATGACAGTTAGGACAGAGTTTCTTTGTAAGGGTTATTCTTACGTACTTCTGTTTTTACCATTAATGTTTTACTCTGTTCATACTGCATGCAAAATGCTTTTATACACTTTTAATGATTGCAAATAAAAAACGGGTGGATATACCATAAGCCGTTAGTATTATTCATAGCCTAATCCTATGAAATTTATTAAAGATATTTCTCTTCAACGTAAGTAAAATTTGTATGCAGCTGTATATGCCATTTTAAACATTGCTTTCACAAAAGAAGTAACAATGCATTTTTGAGCATTTTAAACGTGTTAGCTAACACATTTAAATTGCAAATTTAAAGCTTCTACCACCACTTCAACAATGAACTAAATTAATTAGATTGGTGTCGATATATGTATACACATACACACACAAACACACACACGCACACACACACACACACATACATACACACAGTTTCTCCGATTCTTCAGCTCTGGACATGGCAAAGTACAACTGCCTGGGACTGAAGTATTAAACTGCCTGGGACTGAAGTATTAAACTGCCTGGGACCGAAGTATTAAACTGCCTGAGACTGAAGTATTTAACTGTCTAGGACTGAAGTATTAAACTGTATAGAACTGAAGTATTAAACTGTCTAGAACTGAAATATTAAACTGCCTGGGACTGAAGTATTAGTTTTGCAAGTTTACTCCTGTTACTTGTAATGATGAGTCCTGCGACACATTAGCTGTCATCGCTTAATCAAGACATATTTATGGAGCTGCAATGTCTTGAACATAAAATGCAAGTATGGTGGACAGCTCGTCTTGTTCCGTCTGATTCGCGTAATATTTTGCTTTTATTCTTTGCACTGCGCTTATCTTGCGCGTCTCAACTTTTTAAATTTAAACACTATAATTTAATAGCTTCTTTTTTTTCTGTGATTTTTTTTTTTAATTCACAATTTAATTATGAAATGTTTTAAATTAAAATTGTGTTTTGAAGATACAATCAAAAACACACATGTTAAGGTCGAAGAACGATACATTTGCAATTACGTAATGCATATTTTCCGGATGCGCCCTTTTGGTACTGTGATGTCGACACATTTAATTCTCACTTTTCCGACCTAATGGTACAGTGATGTTGACAAAATTAAAGGTCACAAAATATTACATGAATATGCAATTTGGTCAATAAAATTGGGTCATCGCGTGACAGTAGCGTGTTGTTTATTGTCGATTTTAAAAATGAAATTATATATAATCATATGCCCATAACTCCTGTAGGGAAAGACATAGTCCTGCTGATCTACAAATCAACCGTAAAATGTTCACTTTAAATTTCAGCTCGATATGTCCTTCGTTTCGCTAATGATTGCTTCTTCATATATATATATATATATATATATATATATATATATATATATATATATATATATATATATATATATATATATATATACACTTTCAAAAATAAAGTGTGTGTGTGTGTGTGTGTGTGTGTGTGTGTGTGTGTGTGTGTGTGTGTGTGTGGGTGGGTGGGGATTACCTATTGCAAGCGAAGGAGGCGACAGCATCAGACGTGCTAAAGGATGGGATCTCATATAATCAACTGGCACGCCAGACTCTGCCGCAGTTGGGACACACGTGTTGGTGTGCGGTCATTGTGCGTTCAACTCGCTTCCTGAATCTCTGTGATTATATTCTACACGGCGTTCTTGCACCTTGTATGTTGCTAGCACGCCATGCAAACTGTCCTGTGCAAGCATCGCCTAGAAGTCGACAAAAATGTTGAATCTTTTCAGATACCTTTTCAAAAGTCTATGTAGCGCTTCTTCTATCTCACTGACGAGTCTCAGAGATAACCATAAAGTAGCTACTTGGGGAGTGGCTCATCGAGTATGCGAACTACATGCCCCTCCATCTTGTCTAGGCTTTCTGCAGACGCCTTTGGAGACTGAACACATTTGATTTGTTCAGAATTTCAGAGTTCGGTACTTTGTCCTGTCACCTGATGCTGACCAGCATGCGGAGACAGGTTATGTGAAAACTATTTAGCTGTCCGTCATGTCTGACATACGCTTTCCGTGTTTAGCAAGCATGCAGAAGAGTGGTTAGCATTACCGTGTAATTCACTTTTATCTTGGTGACGAAAACTGATGCCCTGTCTGCTCCAGACATTTGTTTGTGGTCTCAAAAATGCCGAGCTTGCCTTTATAATCGTGTTGTTTAACTCAGAGTCTATATTCGCTTCCCTGGTGAGATTATTGCCTTCATAGGTGAAGCTGTCGACTGTCTGGAGACGTTGGTTGTAGACGGTGTTGTTTGATTTGCTGTACGGTTTACAACGACCAGGCTGCAAGAGTAACTCGTATGATTTATACATCTTCATGCTCTGTCACTCAACGTGTTGGAGTATGAAGATATTCTACATTGCATTTGTTTTATCCATCCAACTTGTAAAGAAGTCTAATTCCAGTCCTTTATATATATATATACAAACTGGATTATTGGACCACCCGTTCCTCAGAGGCGGTTACGCCGCTGATGGTCTCAACTTCGTTTCCATTGTTTTCTGTCTTGGACCACGGTGGACCAGTGATATATGGGGAACTGAGACGCTAGTCCTGTCAGACACAACATACTGACCAGGACGTCGCGTCAGGGTCAGGCACAATACACTGACCAAGACCACAATCTCTCTTCAATGTAGCGTTCCCTGGAAATAGGCATTTTTCAAGGCATCCTGGCTGACAAGATGTGGATCGATTTTATCCCTGTTGTAGTGAGCGCCACGCAGATGAAGCAAAGCATAGCACAACATACTGGATAACTGCGGTCCACCTTCATCATGCTCGGGATGTGAGGAAAGCTACTACAACCCGCCACTTAACGTCCTTCTCAAGGCGCACAAAAGAGTAAACTTACTCATTGTGAGCATTAAACAACAACAACAACATATATATATGGAGATCAAGATGCTGAGCAGCGCATGAGCTGCAGCGGTCAGCGACTCATAGCTGATTGCTGAACCAGAGTTGCCAAGACCCTTCTGCACCTCAACGCGGTTATCCTGGATAACAGACATTAACAAAGCAGACTGGCTAAGGAGAATGGATCGAAGAGGGAATGCTAACCCGGTACACAAAAAATGATTGATGAAGTCGGATGTGGTGGACCAATAGGTGCATATATCGCAATCCAGCTGTAAACTGCCACACAAGGCATTGCGTTCTCTGGACTACGTTCTGCTTCTTAAGCCTTTTCCATGGTTTGATAGTTGGAGATTGAGAACGAACGAAGCCAATACATATATTTATATAGATTCTTTCTTTTCTTTATCCTGCTGCCCATGCCATGAGTCGTCGTGCACTGGAACTAAATGACCAAACTATTTGATTTTGTTTAGCGTCAATGGAGGCACTAACTGGGTTTGTCCTCATTTTCTGCCTCGGCGCAGTGTTGCGGATTCGTTCACGGATTGTCTTTTCGGTTACACTTCTCACATCGCGTCTCACAGCTGTGGATCTTACTCTTGTGTGTTTTCAATAAATAAAAGATTGACATTGGTAACACAATGTATAAATGAACAGTGTATTTATCAGCCTCCTCTTAGTTGAAAGAATCACTCGAGGGTGTTTCAAAATCGGTGCAATTTGATAGTGGACAATGTTGGCCTTCTGAATTCTATGTGCAATCTCTATACCCATTCTGTCGCCATCACCGAACATACTACCTAGGTATTTGAACTCCTTTACTTGCTTGATACTTTTGTCACTGTTGTGGAAACTTCTCTGCACATGTTCACGTGGTATCATCGTAGTCTCGGTCTTGTCTGTGTTGAGGTCATATTAGTAACAAGCGAAATTGACATCGTTTAGGTGTCGTTGCAAGTAAAAAATGACCGGATAATTAGCAAACAACAGTTCATTTAAGAACATCTCCATGCCGAAGAAGGATGTGTCGGACCGAAAGGTGAAAATATTGCAGTAAAACTGTAAACTAGCGACACAACGCATTCCGTTCTCCGGACTACATACTGCTACTTGCAAAGCCCTGTTCAGGCTTGACTTGGTAGCGGGAGATTGAGAACGAACGCAGAAAAAGAAGAAGAAGAAGAAGAAGAAGACCTCACGCGGGTTAACCACCAGTGTAATTTCATCCATTTCAATTATAAACAAAAGGGGAGAAAGAACACACTCCAGTCGTACACTTCTCACACTGGAAACCAATTTGCCTTTTTCAGCATTTGTCCATACTGTACCATCGCTGTTTACGTGCAAAACACGAGAATGCCATCCAGTAATTGACCCTCTACACCAAATTCCTTCATCACCTTCCATACCTTACAACCTTATATTTGTTTACCCTGTCAAATGTCTTTTTCAATAAAGGAAAGGTAGAGTTTCTTATTGTATTCTATAGTTTTTTTTCACTTAACTGTCTGATTGTAAAGTAAATATCGCATCTAAACATCCCCTGCTTTTCCGGAATCATGATTGTGAGGTACTGGGCAGAGGCTCTACAATAGCTCGTACTGTTCGAGAATTCGTGCCACAAAGTGTCTTGTGTGGCTAAGAAGAAATTTGCCCATATACGAAATGCAGACTTTTCTGCTCACTTGTTTCCCAAAAAGGTATCACCACCGCTCGCTGCCAATCATCAGGTACCTTTCCTTCAATCCACGCCTGATTAAAGTTCTTTGTGAGCCGTCTTACCCCTACATCTTGTAAAGCTTTTATGTCATCTGCCAATATATTGTCTACACATAGAACCTTGTAGCTATGTCATCTTCTAATTGTCTCCCTGGCTCCTTGCTCGAGTATTAATCTGTCATTACTCGCAATAATTGTCGGGGTTTTGAGCCAATGAATGATATTGCACATATTATTTACTGTCATCTTCTTGTGCACTTGGGACAAGTAAGTCTGAAATACTCTTCCCATCTGTTTCTTATCCTTTCAGGTTCATAGATGGGTTGCCCCTATCTCTCATTTACTACTGTGGTAAATACATAGGTCAGATGGGCGTCTGTTTAACCTGTCCCGACCGACTGAGAACAGAACTGAGACCAAGATGAGAAGAGACTCATTAGGGAGATGCTATTTGCGAATGCTGCAGTTATAGTGACAAATTGTGACGAAGCCCTACAGAGACTTGGAGACAGAGTTACCAAGGGAGGCAAGGAGTTTGGGCTCACCCTTAGCTTGGAACAGACAAAGGTCTGCTCACAGGGTATTTACCCCCCCCCCCCCCCCACCTTCCATAAAGATTGATAGCGTCACTCTATAAGTCATCAACAGCTTCACTTATCTGGCGTCTGTCATTAACAGCACTCTCTCGCTCGAAACGGAGATAAACAGTAAGCTTAGCAGAAAGAGTACCGTCATGGCCCGCCTGACGAAGAGAGTCTGGTAGAACACTGCGCTGTCTCACTACACCAAGGTCTGTGTCTATCAGACCTGCGTTATTGCACACGTGAACAGCATTTGTAGTTGGGCAGTCTTTAATTCTTTCCTTTCGCTTCCAGCCAGCAACATCAAAGGATAAATTTTAGATTGTCTTTGTATTATTTCCTATGTTCCCCTACGAGCGATGTCCTGTCATAAGCGACAGTTGTTTAGGGAAGCGCTCATCTGACATGCAAACAACATGCCCTGTCCATCTGATCTGGGCTCTCTTTAGCAGGGTATGGATGCCAGAGAGTCTAGCCCTGCTGAGGACTGCAGAGTTGAGCACTCTGTCCTGCCAACCGATCCTGAGCAGTCTGCGGAGATAGTTTACATGGAACTGGTTACGTTTCCTGATATGCCTGCTTTAGACTGTCCATGTTTCGCATACGTACAGAAGGGTGGTTAACACAACAGCATGATACACCCAATCGTGGTGGCAACACTGATTCCCTGCCGGTCCCAAACATTTTCTCGTAGTCTGCCGAAAGCAGCCTTGGAATTCTTGTTGTGGACCTCAGAGTAAATATTTCCTTCTCTGGTGAGGTTACTACCAAGGTAGGTAAAGCTATCAACTGCTTTTATACGATGTCTCTGTACAGTGACGTTTGGTTCGTGGTAGGGCTCCCTGGGCGCAGGTAGAAATATTACCTCCGTTTTCTTGGTGTTTACAGTAAGATCAAAATTAGTGCACGCAATTGAGAACTCATTCATAATTGCCTGGATGTCCTGTTTTGAGTACGTGTTAATTCCGCAGTCATCCGCCAGAGGAGATCTCAGATTGTTACTTCTTTCACCTTTGTGTGGTCCATTAAGAGCATCAGAGTGAACAGCTGTCCGGTATCTGATCTGTATGCAAGTACCGCAGTCAGGTGTTGCACCAGAAAGCATAGCTGCAAATACCATACTAAAAAAGTGTTGGGGTCAGCACACAGCCCTGTTGTACTCTATTTATGGATGGGAATGCTGCAGATCACCATCATTCTTTACGCAGGCTGACATGTCATCATGAAACTAGCGAACAACTGTGATGAATTTTTCTGGACAAACGAATTTCGAATGAGTTCGTCCCTGTTGACAGTATCAAAGGCATGTGTCAGGTCAACAAAATTCATGTATAGATCACGGTGCTGTTCTTGGCATTTCTCTTGGATTTGACGAGCTGCAAAAATTATGCCAACCGTCCCACGACCAGCTAGGAAACCACATTGACTGTCTGGAAGTAGCTTCTGCTCGAGATGAGTTGTTAGACAGTTGAGCAAAACTCGAACTAACATTTGTCCAGCGATAGACAGGAGGGAGATCCCTCTGTGGTTATCACAAGATTAACGATTGCCCTTGTACTTGTACATGTGGACAATGGTAGCATCTTTCTGTTCCTGCGGCATATGACCTGTTTCCCAAATTGAGCAAAAGAGGTATGTCAGCTTGTGCAGCAGCACAAGGCATCCTGCCTTGTAGAGCTCAGCAGGAATAGTATCTGACCCAGGGGCTTTGCCACTCGACATTAAGCAGATTGCTTTCCCAATCTCATCTGTACTGGGCGGGATACCCAGCCTGTCATTGACTTCCGCCTGAAGCATGTGTGTTATGTCTATATCCCCTCTCTGATAAGGACTCCACACCTGTACACAGTACTCCAAACTAGGTCTAACTAATGCTTTATACAATTTGACTATCACTTCCTTGCTCCTATGTTTAATATTTCTTTTTCTCATACCTAACATTGCATTTGCCTTTTTTTACTGGTACCTGAACTTGCACTCTCACCTTACATGAATGATATATTATAACCCCTAAGTCCCTTTCTTTATCTATTTTTCTAATATTGTTCTCTCCCATTCTGTAATTATGTTCCATATTGGATCTATCCATGTGCATATGACTGTACATTTATCTACATTAAACTCCATTTGCCAGATTACAGACCATTCTCGAATTTAATCTAAATCCGACCTCAATATATCCACTTCTGCTTTAGATGAGACACTACTGCATAGTTTCGTGTCATCTGCAAATTTTGCAATAATGGATCCCATACCTATGTCCAAATCATTTATATATATCAAGAATAAAATTGGTCCCAAAACCGAGCCCTGTGGCACTCCACTTTTCACTTCACACCACTCAGAGTACTCCTTATTTATACCCGCCCTTTGCCTTCTTCCCGTTAACCAATTTTCCATCCAGTTGGCAACTTCCCCACCTATTCCATGTGATATTAACTTTCGAAATAATCTTTGATGAGGTATAGTTGTGAGCTGGTTCTGTACAATCCTGCGAATATTGGTAAACGCGAACTTTTTGGTAGATGAGGAGGGATCGTCTTGGTGAAGTCTTAATAAACGATGTTTTTTATCCAGCAAAGTCTTAATAGCTTCATCGTTGTCATCAAACCAATCTTAGTTTTTGCGATCTGCATGACCCAAATACTCAGAAGTGATAGAGTAGACAGCATCCTTCAGAAAGGCCCATTTCTCCTCGACTGTCTCCACACATACATGTGTGTCCGTCAGCCGGCTGTCTAGAGCCCTGGAAAAGCGTACCACATAGGTCCCACTTTGCAAATTGAACATGTTAAGTCTCTTCATAGGGTTTCGACCCTAGTGACATCGCCAAGGCTCTATGTAGAGGTTAAACTTTGACACAGTGAGTCTGTGATGTGTCCAACACTCGGCACAGCACATAGCCTTTGTCACTTGCGCGTCTCGTCTGGTCTTATTTCTGGTGAGGACATAGTCAATAAGATGCCAATGCTTAGAGCGGGGATACACCCACGACGTCTTGTTGAGAGCACTTACACTAAGCAGGAACGGCGACCCAGCATCTTTCACATGAGATGTCTATGGCGTATATTGAGGATTGGCTGGCAAGAGAGAGAGAGTGCCACATAATGTGGTCTTACAGCGAGCAAACACTCACAGCATGTACTCGCTGTTGAGCCAGTCACGTCTTAAATGGTTTGGGCACGTTTACCGCATGAAATATGAGAGGCTGCCAAAGGATATCCTTTATGGACAACTGGTCATTGGCGTTAGTAGTCGGCCGTTTCACACTGCGATTCAAGGACGTACGCAAGAGGGATACGAAGTCATGCGACAATAAAAACACACACACACATACACACACATTCATATATATATATATATATATATATATATATATATATATATATATATATATATATATATATATATATATATATATATATATATATATAAATAAATACCTCAGCTCGATTAAGAAGTAGAATTTCCATGGTATTGCCGAGGTTAGCTAAAGTTATAATCTTATAACTTTACACGTCTTTATACTGGTTTATAAGACTGCATAGTCTGTATACAACCAGTTACTATCTGTGGCAGGGACTGTCACTCGCGGATCAGCTTTTACAGTCATAGCAGACAGTATCGAAATACAGAAGACAGCTGGAAAAAACTCACAGGTCGCCGCGCTACAGAGACTGAGATGCATATCATGATATATGTATAAATATATATATAAATATATATATATATATATATATATTCTAGTATTAAATATCCAAGAAAAGTGGCCCAAGTAACAAGGTCTGCAATCAGACAATAATGCACGGAATACTAACGAAATGACAACAACAACAACAACAACAAAAAAAAGATTCTGGGGACTTGCATCTTCCCTGTGACAACGTTTGAATCCATCGAGCTAAAATGCTGTAGGAAAAGGCTCAGAATACGTTGGATAGCGAGAATGAAAAACACAGAATCCAAAAAAGAGATATAGTCAAAATCGGCTAGTAAACAATATTTCGTATAGAAACTAAAATACTTTGGCCATATCAAACGCCACAATGGTCTAGAAAAAAAAACGATACTGGATGGTATGGCACCTGGAAAACGAGGCAGACAAAGAAGATAATAGACATAGGACGTTTAAGTTTAAGAGTGGTGTGAATGGGACGGTCAATGCATTTAAGAACAGATTGGATGCGTACAGCTTCTAGAGGAAGGTGATGTAAATGGAACTGGTTGTATACAGACTCTGCAGAGTCTTCTAAACCAGTATAAAGACGTTAAGTTAAGTTAAGAGGTTCTGAGGATTTCGATGAGAGAAGCGGGATAGTTGACCAAAGATTGAGTCTTACAGGTCGGCTGTTACTAAAGCGACGTTCTGCAAAGGACAAGCTACATGAAGATTATATATATTTATATATAGCTAGATAAATAGATAGATGGATTAGAGAGAGCGACAGAGTGAGAGAACAAGATATATAAACAAGAGTTTATGGTAGTATGATGTCATTGGAAAGGAACAATGAGTGATTGTTGCAGTTTTCGATTGACATGAAGCTGTGAAAGGACATAACCACAGAATCAAGATCACACAACATATAACAATGACCACTAGCATTTCTTCTAAAAATATACCTATCGGACTACTAGATTCACATTATTCTTAACGTGATAATAATTTGGAGGGTGGTATCAGTGTGAGTGGAAGTATATGTAGGAGTTGAATGCCACACACAACCTGGTATTCAGACTAGGTCAACCAATCGCGATTCGAGGAACTTTACGGAACCCATGACGTCAGGGCAGCGGCCAAAAATCAAGATGGCTCTAACAGCGGAGAGCTATCTCAGCCTCTCGCTACTTCAGTACCGTGTGGTAAATGTGTGTGTGAATCTGTTCACATATAGCTTTATAAATTATTAGATTGTTTGTATAAATAATGCATTCCTGGAAGTTTTATTGTGATCACAGCGAGCCCAAACAGCATAATTTAAGCTAGAAAAACGGTGGTCCCAGCCGAATTTGTCAGCAGAAGTGTGTCGATGTGTTATTCTAGATTTGCTCCTGCTTTTCGGTGGAATGAGCTGTCGATCTCGCCTTGGTAAGGCATATGGTAGCAGAGAGGGTAAACCTTGTTACAAGCATACACTGGGATACACTACTAGCCGTCGTCTTGCCCGCGTTAATGCATTTCTGTTGACTGTTCAGGAGAAGAAAAGAGAAATAAAAAAAACAGGTGCTGTCAGTAATTTGCGTGTGCCTTTCCTTTGATGCTTTGTGTTACTGCAGCTGCTCGAACAAGATAGCAACAAAATCATCTGAACACGGCCGTCGGGAGTTTCGACAAGAAAATAGAAGGTGGTGAGTGGTGCTGGCTTGTTCAAGCTTTCTCAATGCGTGTTTTGAGTCTGTGTTGTGACTCACCGCAAGAAAGCAGTTTTTTCACATAGAATGATAATGCCTGTTTTGTGCCAGTTAAGTTAGGAATAAGGGAATTTATGATTAAATTGATAACAATAAATGTGGGAATTTATGATTAAATTGATAACAATAAATGTGGTGGCTGTCTAACTAAAATAAATAAGGTTAGTTTATTTATTTTGTCACTTAAAAATAACACACCAAAAATTATTTAACATGCATTTAACTGACATTCTGGCTTTAAGTAGTTTAATTATGATTTAGACCTACTGACTGTTGCTATTGCAAAAATTGAAATTATAAACCTAATGTTGTTCTATTATGAAATATAAAATCTGAGATTATTGAAATAAATTAATTAGGTGTTGGTCTATCCTCAACTTGTAGAAGAATTTATTGATGCATTTGAAATTAATTTACTATTAGATCTAATAAGAACTAGAAAGAACCTCAAATAGACTATCTACTAAAACTATAGTTAGTCTAGACATTTAGTTTTAATTTTAGATTCCTTTGAAAAGATGAGCAAGGTCTGTGAAGCTAATCAGATATAATAATACTAATAGATCTAAATCCCACATTTTCTCACTTGAGATCTTCTAGAGCAGTTTAAAATGTATCACATTCACTTTCAGCATTGGTCTCAACACTTTTCAGCATTCTAAAAATGTCTTTGTTCATATCTTCCCCAAGGTGCCTGTGTTATAATTTAAAAATCAAAGGTAATTTTAGGTAAATACCGTTGGCTGGCATGTGCCTACTAGTCATTCTGCAGTATTTATACTTCACTCTATATTGTAAAGTTACATTATGTTTCACTTTAACCATGACCAGCTCATACAAAAATGAACATTATTCAGGTATTCACAGAATAACATGGTAGAAACTGCACAAAAACAAATAATTTAGCTATGGTATGAGCTACTTGTATTACAAGCATTGTTGTGAGGAATAGATGTTAAATATTTGTTCAGCTTTTCAAAAGACTCTCGGTTGTGCAACACAAATAATAGATAATTAAGAATAGATAGTCTACTGTGTCTTTTAGATAATATGTACAAATGTGCCCGGTACAGTTACAAATGTGCCCGGTACAGTTACAAATGTGCCCAGTACAGTTACAAATGTACCCGGTACAGTTACAAATGTGCCCAGTACAGTTACAAATGTGCCCGGTACAGTTACAAATTATTGGTGCTTGTGAAGTATAGTTCCAAATAAAGTAGTTTTTAATCATAGCTGTTAGGCTCTATTTGCAAAAGCTCCTGTTCATTTCTCTGATTCATAATAGGTAGTATTTAAGAAATGGTGTTTGTGACATGCACTAGTGGTCAGTTAGACTTCAAGCTGGAACAAAATGGATACGTTGATTGTCCATTAATTAATGCTTCATGAACCTCCGAAGGGATGTACCTTGCATCATGGAAATATCTGCCTACATAGGACACTTGCTGGCTATGTCCTTCATCATATCCACAATTATGCCACTTTGCAATGGATGTGTAACAGGCTGTCAGTGTACTATGGCAGGGTCTGCTAAGAGACAGAAAGGACGTAAGGTGGACTGTGCACAGCACCCAGTTCCTTTTACAACTGTGGAAAGCGTCAATTTTCCACCAGACACTGTCCACTTGTAAGTATAAACCTGAATTTTATTTAAAGAAGGTTATTTTTTTCAGGCAGAATATGTTTTCAATCATTCAATCAAAACTTTGGAGCATGTTTTCAATCGTTCATTCAAAACCTTGGAACATGTTTTCAATCATTCAGTCAAAACCTTGGAGCATGTTTTCGATCATTCATTCAAAACCGTAAAATATGTTTTCAATCATTCAATCAAATTCATGGCATGAAGTCCATGTCTTGCATAAATATCAAATGCATGCCATGTATGCCAAAGTCTCTCTTACCCTTTTCTGTCTGTCTATAGCTGTCTTTTCCATGTCTAATTCTATCTCTCTCTATTTTTTATTAACCTGGGGATTCCAGCACAAAGACTGCTTTGGGATGCTGTAAACTGATTTTTTGTGTCTGTATGTCTGGTTTTTCTCTATCAGTTCCATTCTCCTGATTAAATGACAGCATTTTACTCATTTTATTCTAAGCAAGCAACCATTCATAAAAGTTTTGTTTATTTTTGGCTGTTTTTGTAGTTATTATCCATGTTTCAGAGACCTACAATAGGTCTTTGAATTGGAGTTGAATATTTTTTACTTGTGCATTGAACTTAATTTATGTTGAGATCCATACTCTTCCAAATGTGATGTTTGCTACTATGCTATTTGTATAATTTTTTTTAAATGTGTTCTTTGTTTCTTGCTAATTTGTTAATATTTCTGCCCAAAATATATGTATTGTTCCTCATATCTTTAGTTTTTTTGTCATGTATTTTACATCAAATGTAGCGTATTTGATTAAGTTAGCTATTAGAAGTGCTTTGTGTTTCTACATTACATTGATTTTCATTCCTGCCTTATCTATCCCCTGCCTTTAAGCTAACTAGCTATTAACAATACAGCACTACCCAGTTGTGGTAAATGGGCTTTGCCAAAAGAAAATATGAAAATTTAGTTTCTTGTTAGACATTTGATATGAGAATGCTATGCAAAGCAATGGAGCAAGAACCTATCCTTGTTTTTAAAAAAACATGTGTTATGTCAATATTCAGCAGATTTATCCTCTGCCCTTGTTGATCTGGTTTCATGGTGTGAATGCTATTTGTTAATAAATTAAATGAAAGCAAGGGGGACGGCGTGGCCTAGTGGTTAAGTGACACGGCTCACAACCAGAACGTGCTGGGTTCGATCCCCATCTCAGCACCGGCCGTTACCCCGGGGAAGCAAACCCTTAGAAAATGCAGGAGGAAGCAGACCCTTACATAAAATGCATGCTGAAGTCAGATGCACTGGGCCGACAGGCGCAAAATAAAAACGCAGTGCAATGCACACCGCCTTGGGGATTAGAGAAATAAGGCGAACGCAAAAAAAAAAAAAAAAAAAAAAAAAAAAAATGAAAGCAAAAGGTAGAAATTTGAAATCTATTTTTTAATGTCTGAGGTGTCCAGTAACTCGGCGCGAATATATAATATAGTATATCTTGTGTACACGACTAAGAAGAAATAATGATCAAGATAATACTTTTATTTTGACATCATTTACGAGCTAGCCATAAGACCTATACTGTAAAAATGAATTCAATCATTTTAAGGGAATCATATGCCGTACATCCTAGAGAATTGCATATTTGTTTTTCTTTAACATGTTAAACCCAAAGACTCTTTAGATCAGATGGAAGATGCAACTACAAAATAAATTTGCAGGAAAGCCCAAACAAAATCGATCTTCTAGACCATGAAGGGAATATTGTGTAATAAAACCTTGTTGCTGGAACTGATAGAATCCTTGGATGCTATGTGGAACCAGTCCTGACATATGACTGTGAACCATGACCAACCAGTAAGCAAGCACGTAGATCTTTGGAAGCAATGGATATGTGGTTTTACAGAAGAATGCTGCGGATACCATCCACTGCAAGGAAGACTAATGATACAGTACTCAAAGAGGCACGAATACAAAGACAGCTCATTTCAAAGATCAGAACAAGGCAGTTGTCCTTTTTCTGACATGTTATGAGAAGAGGCGGTTTGGAGCACGTTGTGATAATGGAAACGATAGCATGAAAGACAGACAAAGGAAGGCAGAGAGAGAAGATGTTTGAGAGAATTGCACGGGTGACAGTCAACAACAGAGGTGGTAAATGACACACGTGATAGAAACGGATGGAGGTCCATGAATGCCAACCGGCAGACCACCTGATGATGATGATATATATAATAATAATCATTAAAAAAATTCTTGAAATCATCCTATGTTGAGTATGTGGATGCAATTGTGACTGATCAAGCCAACTCAAGCGCAGAAAGTTCTATAATATGACTGGCAAATATAGTCTGCAGCTGCCTCTGGTATTTCCTCTGCTCTAGCCTTTCTAATTGCGTGTGCATCCTGATCTACCTGAACACAGATGCTGATTTCAATGCCGTTTGTGATTGCAATGAGCCAGGTTGTCTCTGGTGTTAATGTCTATTTGACAGCACTTAAAGCAATCCTTTACACTGTCCTTGAAATGTTTTTTTTAACATCCCTGTCTTTGTTCTCCTTCACTCAGTTAACTGTACAGGGACATCTTTTGGAAGCCAATCACTTGACATTCAAACAAGTTGGCCTGTCTATCTCAAATGTTTTTTTTTTATAAAGTTCATTTAATACCTGGCTCCGGATAGCACTTCATTATCTGTGATATGGTCCTGCCAGCGAATATGCAATATGCGTCTCAGACAATTCATGTGGAAATTATTTAGTTTCCTGGCGTCACCAGCATAGACAGTCCAGCTCTCACATGCATAGAGCAAGATGGGAAAATGGTGGCAGGGTATACCTTCAGCTTAGTTGTCATGCTCAGTCCTCGACGTTCCCTTACTGTTTAGCACATTTGACCAAAAGCTATACTGGCCTTTGCTATTCTGTTAGCGAGCTGATCAGCAATAGTCACTGATCTCGACAGCGTGCTTCTGAGGTAGACATATTTTTAAACCGCTTTCAATTTCTGTCCCCTCTCTGTAACCACTGACTGTTTATATGCTGTGCATGGTGCTAGTTGATACATGACCTCAGTTTTCTTTGTGTTAATGGTCAAGCCAAAGTTGTCCATGTCCTCCTGCATATTTTGTTCTGAGCTGTTCAGAGCACAGCCATCTACAAACAAGAGTTTGCATATCATGTTGCACATCACCTTGGTCTTTGAATTCAGTCTGCGGAGATTGAATAGATGGTCATTTATGCAGAACTTTATTTGTATGTCATATTCGGTATCTTTGACGGCATCCATCAGCATATCTGGAAACATCAAGCTAAACAAGAGTTGAGACAAGTACACATCCCTGTTTAACGCCATTGTTGGCCTTGAATGATGAAGAGGTCGTGCTGCTGTCAAGTACACGTGTGAGCATGCCCTTGTAGTACTGTTTCATCAGAGTTACAAATTTGTTATAGTAGCAGCTGAGTTTGTACATGATCTTCCATAGCTCACCTCTTCTGACTGTATCAAATGCTTTTGTGAGATCAATGAATGCAGTATACAGATCACAAGTTTGTTCTTGACACTTCTCCTGTAGCTGGCGTGCTGCAAATATCATGTCTACAGTCTCTTGACCACCTCTGAATCCACACTGACTTTCCTGGGATGTGAGGGTCTAGTTTCAATATGTTTGTTCAGGCAATTGAGCAGCACACGTGGGAGGATCTTGTTGGCAATAGACAGCAAGAAACAAATTTTTGTGGTGATTGTCACACTCCTGACCATTACATTTCTTCGTGTAGACATGTACTATGGACACATTCTGCATTTATTGTGGGGCTATTTCTTCAGTCAACATGGAACAGAGACATGGATTTAAAAGTATTTAGAACCTATATATATATATATATATCATGTAGAATGTCTTTTGCAGACTGTTGCTCTCATTACAGCCAATCTGTAAGACTGTCAATCTCTAGCCAGAACTCTTGCCTCTGTCACTGTCATTCTCAGGACCTACATGATGTCTTGTGTCCATCTTCTCTGCCTCTGCCCCGCTTTCCAGGCAACATACCCTCCAGTATCGTTCTCTCCAGGGCCACTGTGAAGCTTGATGTAGCCAAAATATTGTAACGTTCTGGACAGGATATTGTTTACTAACCAATTTTCCTCAATATCTTGTAGGATATCTCAAAAAATTTTTTTCCACTAGCCATGGTATTGGAGCAAACTTCTGTAACATTTTAGTTCAAAATATTCAATCCTTTTCTAAAGTGTTTCTGTAGTGGTCCACGTTTTCCTTCCTTACGTTGCCATCGGGAATATGCAAGTTCCCAGAAATTTTTTGTTCGTCATTTTATTAGAGTTCTGCCATACGTTTCTTATTTTATTCAACCTCTGCAATGCCATAGTCATTCTTCGTCTGACTTCCATCAGAAAATCTCCATTGTTGCTTATAATTGTGTCAAGATACTCAAAACTTGTGATCTCAATTTCCTGTTGTTCTAGAATAACTTTAGGTTTGGTCTTTGTCTTGTCTGTTCTCATTATTTTCAGTTCAGTTCATCCCGTAACCCATCAGGTCGTTGGGGCACACATGAAGACATGAAAATCCCACGCCAGCTCTCTCTGTCTGTCGCCGCCTGACGTATCTCACCGTGACGAAGGCCTGACCACTCAGCGATGTTGTCCACCCATCTCTTCCTTGGACGTCCTCGCCCTCTCTGTCCCGGTACGAATCCAAAGAGTATCGAGTTGGGAATTCCGTTGGACCTCGCGACGTGCCCGCACCAGGCCATCTTTCGTCTTTTGATAGTTGTAAACAGATCTTCAAAAGGACCAATAGCGTCTTCAACTCTCTGACGGATGTCTACGTTCGTGACACAATCCTTATATGTCTCATTATTTTGGTTGTACTTGTATTCAGGTATAGATTTTGGTCTTTGCTGTGTTGTTTTACCAATACGATCATCCGTTCCAGTCGCTCTGCGCTCTTTATGAGAACAAGTGTGTCATCTGCTCTGGTATCTCCTTCCCACCGATTGTTAACTTGTCATAATTCCCATCGTTTTTTACATTCCTCATAAATTCAGCATATATATTGAATAGATAAGGGGGGAGTATGCATCCTTGTCTTACGCTCTTTTGCGCTTAGAAGCAGTCAGACGGTTCGCCGGCTATTCTGATTGCAGCTTGTTGTTCCTGGTATAGTGATATAATCAATTGTACTCTGTATTTTTCTATAATATTTTGTATGTTGAGGATGTGATCTCTCGTGTCCCTAACTTTTCTAAAACCTGCCTATGCTTCATGGACCGCTACATTGATCTTGTTTTCTATATACTTCATGATGATCAGTAGAAGGATTTTGCTGACATGACTTAGCGATGGTTCGATAATTGCATTGCTTCAAATCACCTTTCTTGGGGAGAGGTACATACACAACTCTTGCCCATGCTGCACCTTCCTACATAGTGCGTGATAGATGATGACGCTGGCTTCAACTCCTGCATGAATAAATTCACAGGGTATATCGCATCATGGTAATTTCCATTTCTTCAAACCTTGGATTGCGGAACGACCTCTTCTATACTAGGTTCCGGCTCTGGATCAGGAAGCGTATACGTTGGGATGGAGCCGACTCCGGTGTTTTCAAAAATTTCTCCGCAGTACTGCCATCTCTCCAGCATGTCATTGCTTTCTGTCGGTGCATTGCCATCTTTAACGTTTATGACATGCAATGCCGATTTGAATTCGCCTGTTAGTATTCTGATTTCTTTGAACGCCTCTCCTTCTAAAATTTACTTTGCTTTTTTTGTAACGCTTCTGTTCTGCTACACGTGTCTAATATGTGTTGTTTCTTGTCCTTTCCGATCTTTCTTCTATCTTCTCTCGTGCTGTATTTGCTATTGTGTTCTATCCTAGATTGTTTTAACTTTTTTCTTTCTTCTATGAGTCTCATAGCCTTTTCTGTGATGTAACTGATTTTAGTGCCGTTTTCTAAGTATACTGCTACTTGCAGATGAGATTAAAATATTTCCTGCATGTGTTGCAAGTTCATCGGGTGTCATGTCTTCTTGCAAACGTATTCGTTACCTCTATTGAATATTCTAGTGTATTAGGATAACGTCATAACGTATTAGTCAAGCGCATTTCAACAGCTTTTCTAGTCTTATTTTGATATCGTGACGAGTAGCTGGTGGTCTGAGTCGCAGTCTGCACCTGGTAGTGTCTTCACGGATATTGCACCTGACCTCCATCTTTGTGGCATTATAATGTAGTCTATTTGATTTCTGTTTTTCCCATCCTGTGGTCCACGTATATAGTCGCATGTGGTGTTTAAAGAGCATTTTTGCGACGGAGAGATTGTTTTCCATACAAAATTCCATTATATTTTCTCCACTTTCATTTCTGAGCTCTAATCCAAAGGGCCTCTGTATTTTCTGTTGTTTCCTATTTTTGCATTGGCATCTCCCACGATTATCATGATGTCTCTTTCCTCTACTTTAATTGACAGTCTCTTGTAAATCATAATCAAACCGCCTATCTCATCTTTCGCTGCTACTGCAGTTGGTGTGTAGACTTGTATTATTGTGAAGTTTCTGTTTTTCCATTTTAATCTGATCCCGAGAACCCGATCATTAACTGAATTGTATCCAAGCAGTGCTGCAGACGCTTTTTCGATAAAAGGAAACCAACTCTGCCACAACCGCTGGTTTCTCCCCCTATGAATACAAACCATCCTCCTATGTGGGTGCTAGAATGGCCCTGGCCTGCTAACCTGTGTTCCGAGATCCCCAATATGTCTACTCGTGTTCTCTCCATTCCCTTTCCGATCGTGAAAAGTTTACCTTGATATGGCTTCTTGTGTTCCGTGTTCATTTTTTTGTTCAGACCAGCGCCAGGGCTTTCCACTGTATTCCTGTCGGGCATTTGGTCGTCATCAGTATTACTTGTACTCGCCCTGGCATTGTTCTCATATTCTCAGCCCCACTTCCCTTACTTGATCTGAATGCCATGAGGGTCTGACCATCGGATCTATGAGTTTTTTTAATATTTAGCTGTCATGATTTTCTTGACAATTTATATACAGTAAGTTACTATTGCTTTCTTTATGGTTATGGCCTCTATTCACATTCCGTTCTAAGGTGCGCCCTAAGCTCAATACCAGGCTGTTCAAGCGCCTGCCCTCCGAGCCGTTGTCAGTTATGATGATCATCCGTCTCTTCGGCCAGCGGCTGTAAAGGGGGGGGGGGGGGGTGAACTCTCCTCCGCGGTACCTCACGTAATTTAGCCGGCGAGTCAAATCCGTTGTTTGACTGTCTCCAGCCCAACTACAAGACAGCAGTTGATATCTGACATTTAAATATCTTGTGATCGCCAAGTAAGAAACCACGGCATCATATTGGAGAATCGTGACGTCATGGTACTCCCTAGCTACCGCCCTTCATGAAGACATAATGTTGTCATTCTCAACAAACGTAGATACTTAAACAAACATAATGCTTCATAACGACAGAGGACACATTCAGAAAAGCGTTTCACACTGTCACGATACACATATCACCGCTGTTAGTGAAAGATGCATCGTGAACTACAAAGCTTGTGACAGATTTGAAAAGCGTGGCGCCATCTTGAACTGGATATATACATATAAATAAAATTAAATACTTTTCAAATGTTTTAAAATATTATTAGGCCCATATTAAATCTATATTATAATTTTAGTACAACATTAATATGGACTATACTGTAGGACAAAATACGCTATGAACATAAATCTTTGCTCCTGAAAGTTGACATATCTTTTAGCGGGCCCAAAAAATTATTTTACTAATGAAAATGATAAATGTTTCTTTTTTAAAACCACTCCTTTAATTGGAGTAAAAAAATGTAGACTCCACTACTCCTTCACAAATTAATAAATGACAAAGTAATATAAATTCTCTCAGGTTTGCAGAGTATTAAACAGTGGTTTTTCTATCGTCAATATTGTCAGGAATGTTAGTCTGTCTCCATCCAGGTTGTTACCTTGAAATGGCCGAAGGAGCTTGCATCTCAATTATATCAGGCGCTAGGCCAACGGCAGTGAAAGATTCCAAAATGGGTCACCTAAGCTGGATAGGTCATGAGGGAGTGAATCGACTGGCAGTGAAATTAGCTGTGCGAAACAAGATAAAACACAATCAGGACAGATGAGACTAACAACTGGGAAAATAATTTACTCTGGAAACGAGATAACTGGTGCCCAACACACACAGTGGCATTTCTAGAGAGACACATAGGGCGCTCATCAATAGAATCATATGAGTGCAATCTTTAGAACTAGGAACAAAAACATCGATATCATTCAGTGCTATGCCCCAACTAACGAACGACCGATGATAAAAAGCCACGGTTTTACAACGAGCTGGAAGAGGTCCTTGACACAAAGAAAAATAAAGGAATCTTAAAATTAACGGGGGACTTCAATGCTAAAGTGGGAACAGACGGCAGCGTGTTTGGAGGAAAGGTCTTTTGGTAAAGATGTTCAGCATTGAAATTCATGGCAAACTCTACAACTGGATACACTACTTCCTATCTAAGCTAACTATCCAGACGAAGGTGAAGGATGCGATCTCTTAAAAAGACGTTTTAAAAGAAAGATTACCAAAGGGCTCATCTTTAAGTTGTACTCTTTTCCTGATCTATATCAATAACTTGGCTGACCAGATCAAAGCCGAATAAGCTTTGTATACTGATGACCTGGCAATATGGTTGAGCCATGGCAATATTGGGAGTGGGGCACGAAGGCTAAATGTAGACCTGAGGAGACTGCATGGCTACTACCAAACATGGAAACTAAAAATCAATTGTGAAAAGACGTGTATACCATCTTCACAAAGGCGCCAAACAAAATATAATTTTGAGATTAGAGGAACACCAATTGATTAGAGAAAAACGCCCCACATATCTTCAAGTCACGCTTAACCAACAATTCAACCTCAAGCATCACATCCAGAATGTGAAGAATAAAGCTGTGAGATGTCTACAGCCCTTAAAGAGGCTTGCTAGTACATCATGGGAATTAGACAAGGATACTTTGAGAGGCTTATACTTTGGTTATGTGCCTCAGCATTATAATATAATAGTGCGCTCCTAACAACTTGTTCAAAATCTAACTTGGAATCCCTGACGGTGTGCAAAATAGTGCTATACGCTTCATTTGTGGATCAATGAGAATAACACCAATAGGAGAGGTTTGCTCCAACTATGAAGCTGAGATAACTGCACTTGAAGCCGCTCTGTACCATCTGAGGATACCTATAGAAACCTATACTCCACAATAATCAAACTAGAGTCACCAAAGTAGAAGCTCGGAGAAATTATACTGTTACAGACAAAGACGTCAAAACATGTGTAAAGAAAAATAAAAGGGAATATATTGACAAGTCGGCATAGTAGGCAGAGAGAGAGGAAATATGAGAGGTCTCGAATCATAACATGGAAAATATACATATACAGACATATCAATCACAAATAGAGAATGCAAGATATTGGTATCATCGGAGGAACAACAGACACGATGGGTTTAGTATTTTAAAGAAAGTCTAAGCAGACATCCACCACAAGAAACGTCAAACATCCTACCAGCAGTGGAGATCCTGAACTTGGACTACAACCAACCAAGTAAGATAGAAATGCAAAAGGCCATATATAAACTTAAGATAGGAAAAGCGGCAGAGCCAGATGGAATCGCAGCAGAAGCCATAACGGCAGATACAGATACGGTCACAGACTATTCAAGGATTGTTCAAGAAGATATTGGAAAAGGAGGGAGTGCCAACATAATGGAAAGGACATCTGATGATTAAACTGCCTAAAAAGAGAGGTCTGGGAGATCGCAATAATTAAAGATGGGGTGGGGGTGGTGGTGGTTGGGTTTACATTGCTGTCAGTGCCAGGCAAACATTCAACATAATCAATTTGGACAGATAAAATCGAATGTAGACAAAAAGTTCTGAGAATGAACAGGCAGTATTTCGCCAGTGAATATCATGCACATAATTAATGTTACAGCTGACAATGCGTGTGCGTGAATAATTTATTATCGGTAATAGCTTATCCAAGAGAGTTGCTGAAAATTTAGGCTGGTTGCGGTATTGTGGGATACTTTCATTTTTTACCACTATTTTTGGGGCTATTTGGCTCATACATATTGTGTATTTACGATGTAACAAATGCGCTTGTAACTTAGTGTTTCTTTTCAGCAAATTGCAGCATTAACTTGTATTGCATTTCGTTATATCTTTGGCTTAAAAATACAACAGAATAATATTTGAATTTTTACTCTGATCTGAATAAATTATTTAAATCGTGTGCATAATTTATATTTAGTTTCAGGTTATTAGAAAACGTTGTTATGGGCAAAGTACGGGAAACAATATTGCAAAGATTGAATACAAGATTCAGCACCAAAAGATTGGATCAACAAAGTCTAGTTGAAAATCTCCTGCATATTCGGGGATACATGGCTCGTAATTACATTTGTTGAAATATTTTCAGCCAACCACAGCAATGCTATCCTTGTTTACATCCGATTTGTATGAACATAGTTTAACAGAAAATCTGTCTGAAGATTTGGATTTCGACTTTTGTTCACTCAACTTAACTTAACGTTTTTTTTTTTACTGGTTTAGAAGACTACTGAGTTTGTATACAACCAGTTTCATTTATATTTCATTGCTCTAAAAGCCATGCGCATAAAACTATTCTTATATGCATTAATTGTCCTTGCAATTATTTTATAGCATATATTTTCCCTTCTATAACATTATTACTGACATTTATTGTTTATATCTATTTTCATTTAGCATTGCACCTACCTCTAAACTGCAAAATTTACAAGTTTTTTGTGGGTGGCAATAATAAGTTTCGTTTTTTATAAATATAAATCTTAGTATAATGATGTTCATCTTTAATAATATTTAAATAAAGTTGAACTCAATTCAAGTCATGTATATTTGTGCGGTTTTTGAAATGTTTTAGGTCCGTTTTTTTTAAAAAGAATTATCTGGCAACACTGACTATAAGAGCAGTCTTCTCTGCTTGATTTCCACCATCTTCCATTTCGCAGTCACGTTTAACGGCGAGACCGAGTCATAATGTTTAGAAAGTGACTTGTATATAGGCTCGTAGAGTAGGAATAACATTAAACACAAATAAGTCTGCCAAAGTGTATTTTTTACGATTTCAAAAATGAGCTAAAGGAATCAAAGCTATTGATTCGTTTGCCAGGGAAAGGCAGGAACTATATACAAACCACGTCACCCTCAACCGCACCCACCAAAGTTACGTATTTTGTAGTGTATTAATTGTGTTATAAATCCGTAAAAGGGTTATAGAACAAAACATTATTTTGTGAGCTTGAAAAGTTGTGACCGTAAAGTGTAGTTGATGATCAAATTGCATTTACTTTCAATCATGTTGTTCAAACTGAAATTCCTTACATCTAAATTCTACGTCATATCACCATGAAATTTACCAAAAGTACAGATAAGTAGGTGAAGAATTACAAAATACAATTGTTGTACCTATTTGCGAATCAAGCATATGCATGTGTCATTTTTGCACTTGTCATTGACAGTTTGATGATTACATCTAGGTTTATTGGCAATCCCGTGATAGGCGCGATGTTTGACACCTCCGCAGTTAAAAAGTGGACTATTCTGTGACGTCACTACCCAAAAATCCGGTGCTAAAAATATATATTAATATTTCTTTGGGGTGAACTAAGGAACATGTACCTATATATAATACACACGGCGTGCACAGTTCTGATGCCAGTCGTTAAGAGAAGCGGCTTACAACACATTACCCGTTTCTCGTGTATTGCACGCCGTCAACACACCAATATTTTCGAGACATGGACCCAGCGTGATTTCACGTTTATTTTAATTCGTGAAACTCTTACCACTATGCCTAATCTTGTATGGCTCAGAAGCGTGCTCAGCTAACAAACGTTTGATAGGGGGGGGGGGGGGGGGGGGGGGGGGGGGTGTTGTTTGACTTTTTTATTGTTGACATTTAAAGACGATTTGAAATAAACGATATCAAATACGGAAGCCATGCGACAATTAAGCGTCAAAGATTTCCTATTACGGACACATTGAATATATTTTGTCATATCAAAAGACATAACACATTGCTGGAAGGAAAAGTAGTGACCAAACTTGCAAAGGTTAAACAAACGATACAAGTGGGAGAATAGCAATATGTGTGTGTGTGTGTGTATAATAATAATAATGCTCATCAACAATCTTTCACTTCACTTTAATATCCTGGTCACTGGGACCATACATCATCAAACGTAATAGACTACATAACACCCTCTGGCAATCTTCTCTTGTGGCTGTCACTATTATTCAACGTACTATATATATAATATAATATAATAAATATAACTACCCCCAAGTTACTACTGTTCTGACCCCTGTTACTTATACGCTGTTCTATAGACACAGTTCACAATCAATAACTCAATGTGGCTATCTATACTTTTACTACACCACCGTGACACTTTAACACTATTTAATTACAGAATAACATATAGATTTGTTACATAAATGATCAACACACTTTAATGAATTCTTCACACTTCTTTTCACACGCATAGTACACATACACATAGTTCTAACGCTATCCGTAATATTTATGTCCACTGTCTACTGTAACTATCAAGACATGAGGTGTAAATGCACGTATGTTGGTCTCGCTAATAAACCAAAGTTTGATCCTGTGGTCAGTACTTCGCTACCTTTAGTTTTAATTTGACTATTCTAAACCACTTAGTTTTTCAGCTCACATATCGTCTACTTTATGGTTGAAACAATAAGTATGACTATGTGTGTCTTCAAAGATCATGCACTGTTTCTGCAGGGCTCTGTGGGAGGCAATGGTCTTATTGGCACGCTCTCCTGTCCGTTGAGCTAATGATCTGCTTCTGCTCTTGTCTTGAAAGACCTGACCGCTTTCTTATTCTCAATGAAAGAATGTCTTACATGTCTAACCTACTTGTGTTAAATCTGTATCTCTGTATGTTTTTGTGAGACTGGCCTGCTTTCTCACTTCTCAATGAATTATTGTTTTGCTCAGGGAGCAAATCTCAACCGCTATCTCACACTTCTCTATGAATAATCACTTCAATCAATAATCAATCTGCTCAGAATGTTCTGAGTTAATCTAAATCTATATCTCTTCCTGTGAGACTGCGCCCACCTTCCTCTCTCTCTCTCTCTCTCTCTCTCTCTCTCTCTCTCTCTCTCTCTCTCAATCTCACTTCTCAATTAAAAAATCCTTGTTCATAACGTACTTGGGCTAATCTGTCTTTCTCTTTTTCCTTCCTCTATGACTTGACCTACAGCTGGTCTTGCGTCTCAACTACCAACTCCCCGAATCATTGTCTTTCCGGACATCTACCCACGTTCTTAATGGACAAGCTGTCTACTCGAGACAAAGTTTAGTTAATTTCCTGATCTGGTGATCGCTCATATTAGCGTAGAGGTGTGAATCAAAGCATCCCGTCATAATTCTGTTTCTGTTCAGCGGCATCTGCCTGGCTGGCATGGAGGTGTGATTTTGTTGCAATCTATCACTTAAGCGGACTATTCGTTTCAGCTCAGTTCACCATCAGCCTTTATTGAATATGTGGGGCCCTGGCATTCACGTGTCAAAGTACCGAGCTTTAATTGCCCGATACCGAGAAAGGTTCTAAAACTGTTATTGCGCTCAACACCTTGATGGTAGTTTTGCAACCCCTGGGTTCTGTAATTTGCGGGTAAGGAAATCTGTTACATTTATATATGTATACATATAAACGTATATATACACTCGCACACACATGAGTGTTGGGTTCGTATTAACCATAAAACTAAAACCAAGTATATTTAACAAAGTTACAGGGGTACATGGAGCCTAAGCCAGGGAAGTCCTGAAAATACCGTTCGTGGTACCCAAACATAACTTGAGAACCCGGCCCGAGAGGTTCAGTTCATTGAACGAGGCATGGTCCTCAACTCTCAACCAATGCAAGTTGGGGCTGGCCGACGAAAATAGGTCGCGTTCTCACGGTTTGAACTGGGAATCCCCGTCAACTAGCGGTCAGTCAGTAGTTTGGAAAATAAGGCAGCCGTTCTTTGGGACACGTGAGTTCAAATAAACTTTCTGGGAAATGAACTAAAGAAAGTAGAAGTCATTGACTAAAGCGGGAGAGCTTAGCATATAAGCTGGGGGAGACAGAATAGAGGACAGATCAGAAGCAGCAGACAAGGGTGTCCTACCGGGCAGTGTAGTGAGTAGCACATTAGTCAAGAACAAGTAGATAGTTAAAAGCTACAGAACTTAGCCAGTGAGTGACAATAGGACAGTCATAGAATTAGAAGCCACAGAAGCAGACCAACACTGAAAGGCAACGAGAGACCACACACACATGCAAGAATCTGTCTGTGTGTGATGTTTTGTTCGAGACGTCGTCGCTAACATCTTGCTCGAGTGACCTGACTTCCTTCTCGTCAGACGGAGACGGGTTGCTGTAACACGAAGCTGTCGTCCTAGACGACCGTGGTGATGTGTGGGTTTCCTCGTCCTGACAACCACAGTAACACAACCACTGCCGTCTGTCATAGACACGAGCACAGCTGCAGACAGAGCACAGATGCAGTCACCGACTGCCTGATGTAGAGACGAGGCAAAAGGTCCAGTATACATCCGCCTTACGAGAGACGAGACAAGAGGTGCAGCAGACATCCATTTTTATGAAAGCTGAGAGGACAGATAGATGAGGACTGATAAGTTGTAGATAGACATCCTTTATACCAACGCACAGAGACAGACAGTGAATAGAACAATTGCTAGATTCCAACTACGTGATGAGAACCCTGAGTAAAGTTTAGTACTAGAGTAAGACCTGCGCTACTTGCACGAACCTTTAGAAGTAATCATAGCCAGATAGAGAAGCGATGATAACCAACCTTGTGAGAGACATTAGAAATCATTTATAACTGATGCACAATATGATATGATCAACGAGCCAAGTGATTTGATTTGATGTGCATTTTGTTTTACTTGTGTTAAAAGAATTGTTAGTAGTTAAATCTAGAGTGTGTTAATGAGTGATAGTGGTAATGAAGATAGAATAGAGAATACGTTAACCCTGCTACATATTATATTAACTGATACCGTGAATTAGGATATAAAAAAACAACGTTAGATCTGTTACATGTGCTCTAAAAATAATAAAAAACTGTTTTAATACTAAAATGTTAGTGACTAGAAAAATGCAGGCTTATGAAACAGTGCCAATGTTTGTAGTTCATTCAATTAGCACCAGCCACGGTTTCACCAGTAATGTTCAATTTTGAGAGAATCTTGGTGCATCTAACATAGGTTGTGTCAAGAATTCAGCGCTGGGTGATGATACAAATGCAAAATTAAAACAATGAAATTTGGTTTCTTCAATTGAGAATTGTTTTTCTCCACATTTTGTTAAATGTGTCTGTTATGTAGATAATTCCACATGTGCAGCTCAGTATGCTTTATTGAGAATGAAAGAATAGGATTACAAGACCCTACTTAGCATGTGGTAAAGGCAACTAACCGACTTTGTCTTGTAAAGTGCCACAGCAACCACCACTGCAGTAGCACATTCAAGCTCTGGACACAGGTTTACTGAAAGGGTGCAACAGCAGTGGTGACAGCATGCTCCTAGTTGAGAGTCTACTATTTATGTATTTGTGTGTAAAGAGGACGAAAGTTGCAATTGTTGTAAAGCAAACACACAAATATATTTATAGGAACTTGAGAAAAAAGATGTGAATTTTTGAGATATCGAGTCCTTCGAATCAAAATGTTATAATAGAAAGGGCCTTAGAATACCATGGAACGAAAAAAAAAAAGAATACATACATTCTACAACAGTTGGGCATAGAGGAGAACTGGTTCATAAATTCCACCAGGAACAGAATATTGAAATGCTTTAGCCCACATCAAAAGACACACCGGTCTTGAGAGAATGGTAATGGAAGGTATTGTGATGGGCAAGAAGGTGAGCGCACCAAGATGTCAAGGAATGCTTGGGCCTGACTCTGGTGCAGGCTGGAGATTTGACAAGATATCGAGTTTTATCAGACTTGTGATGGGAGTGACGTTCTGTAAAGGATATTCTACATTATGATGCTTGAAATACTATCTTTTGAGTATTAATATTGATTCAAATTGATTCATTTTGACAGAAATCTAGCACACAATGCAATTGTGACCCTGAAGCAAGCCTCATTCATTCAGCTGTCAAGTCTTCAAAAGCTGTAAGTTATCATGAGTGAATGAATGAGAGCATGTAGAGCACTGCTCTGTCAAGTCTTCAAAAGCTGTAAGTTATCATGAGTGAATGAATGAGAGCATGTAGAGCACTGCTCTGTCAAGTCTTCAAAAGCTGTAAGTTATCATGAGTGAATGAATGAGAGCATGTAGAGCACAACTCTGTCAAGTCTTCAAAAGCTGTAAGTTATCATGAGTGAATGAATGAGAGCATGTAGAGCACAACTCTGTCAAGTCTTCAAAAGCTGTAAGTTATCATGAGTGAATGAATGAGAGCATTTAGAGCACAACTCTGTCAAGTCTTCAAAAGCTGTAAGTTATCATGAGTGAATGAATGAGAGCATGTAGAGCACAGCTCTGTCATCTTTATCACACTCATTGTTCATGGCAGGATGCAGTTACACAATTCTCCATCCAATATAGCCCTCCCTCTCTGAATCTCTTGACCACTCTCGCGATATTTGTACTTCTTAGTTATCAGTCGACCTGCACTTCTTCAGGGGCAGAAGTATTACTCCGCTGCGTTGGGGCAAGCGATTGCAGAGGGTGTTTAACCGATGTGCGAGTCCATCTTAATAGACTCAAATACTACAGCAAAGTAGACCTGCAGCTTGTTAGTGCCATCTAAACAAACCAACAAACCAGTGTTATGCCATGTCACAGAGTTAGTCGTCTCTTAGGACATGCTCTCTGTGAGGCGGTGATCATCTCGACTTACATGTCCATGTATGCACTTTGTCTTGTGTTCAATTTACTGTCTCAAACTTGTAAAATAAATGTTTATTTTGTGATTGTGACTTTTCATTTACATATGCACTTTTTAGTATTTGTTATTTACTGATTGTTCCACAAAGATCAATCATCTCACATTTACTTGTTTTTCTATTTTGTTCATTTCTTCATCTGCTTATTTAATTTTATCAA
This sequence comes from Ariolimax columbianus, assembly GCA_036924085.1. Taxonomy (NCBI): domain Eukaryota; kingdom Metazoa; phylum Mollusca; class Gastropoda; order Stylommatophora; family Arionidae; genus Ariolimax; species Ariolimax columbianus. Next base: position 165,247,722 of record JAVGWX010000001.1, on the reverse strand, counting down.
TTCGATTTGAAGCTTAGTACGAAAGTCTCCTTTCATGAATCATATATCACACAAGGGAGCTCTTGTGATGGTGCCTTCTGTAGGAAATTATTTTACACGTGAGAATACTAGATCCATTCAAAACCCTCTTTAGTCAAGCTTTTCAAGCAACTTGAAAAAAAGTAAGACTGTCATGCTAAGAAATGTCGTAAGAGGCTGCTAGTGAAGTTAGTCACAAAACGTCAGCAGATATAGACATGTACATTTTAATACTTGGTATGGAGTTGTTGAAGACGTATGCTTCAGTGGAAGCTGAAAAGCTTTTGATTAATTGATGTGTATATGTGTGTGCGCGCTTGCTTGCTTTGCACACACACACACGCGTCATGTTCAGGTGCTTGTCACTAAGAGAAGCAGCAGCTAACAACACATGACCTGTTTCGTGTGTACATGTATTAGACGCCGACAACACGCACACATATTTGCGAGACATTGGACCGTTTATATGATGCCTGTTTATTTTAATTTGTGAGACATCTTACCGCTATGAGTATGACTTACCGTGTATGGCGTAGAATCACAAGAATCACAAACATTTGACTAGGTGGATGTATAAAAGAGATTGGAATGAAAAGAAAACAAAGACAGAAGCCATGTGACAATTTGGCGTTCGGAGATTTTCTATTAACCGGGTCAGAGTCAGACATTTAATATATTTTGTGCATTATCAAAAGGCACAACACATTGATGAAAACCGTACTTGAAGGGAACGTAGAGAACATACTTGCAAAGAGTAAACAAACGATACGAATGGGGGAATATCAAGATACGGACAGACATAAACCTGTCAGATTGCATCATCAAAGCTGCAGATATGGGAATTGGAGTGTCACTGCCACCAGTCGACCTACAATGTGGAAATGACAACCCATCAACTCTTACCAACCACAACGTTCTATTTCCCCTGTCGTTGCTAACGCACATTCACGCACACAATACACGCGCACACATAAATAATACAATAAATAATGTCCCATAGAAGAAACTGCCGTCGGGGGTGTTGTCTTGGAAACTTCGTTACACTAAACCACAACTTGCGTGAGCTGGGATGACCAGTTCCTTTCCTCCCTGAGTTTGCTAACCTAACCGTAATTCATATCACCTTATTGTCCAGTCCTGTAATTATCACGCTAAATGATGTGTAATCTGTGGGGATCACAAGCCAAGTAGTATCGAGTTGCCTGTGGTCTGAAGACAAGAATTGTTGCACATTGTATACTCATTCCGGATCTGGAAACTGAGGTCAGGAACACCTGCTCTCGACCCACTGTAACGGGGAACAAAGGAATCCGGCGACTAGTGGGTAGTTCTACTTCTACCGACAAGAGCGAGCGGAAAATCACAGGTATTTCACATCAGCAGGTGAGACGACACAACTCGAGAAGTGTGTTGAGATGAGAATACCGAGTAGAGACATAGAAGAGAAGAACCTGAAAGATATACCGTTCGGGAAGGTGGTGGTGTTCAACCAAATCTTACAATTAATAGTGTATATGCTGGTACATGTTCTGACTTGGCATAGAGGTAATAAAGATATGAAACTTCAGAGCAAAGCAAGCAATCTCATCATCAGAAGTGGTCTCGCCGTCAGTCAAGTGTGTTAGCCCTTTCGGTTAAATAAAGTGAAGCCTTACGGCAGGGCTAGGGTATTCAGCGAATCTTATATATTACACAATGATCATGTTATATTCTACACAGGCTTGTTGTATCAGATAGAAACATACATGATAAACAATGAGACGAATGGATGCTGTAAAATAGTTGGGGGATTTATGTGGAGAGATCATTTAGTTTATCCAACTCAATGGTATCATATCCCCGTGTGAAACCTTACTGGTTAGGAAAGCAGAAGACAACTCCATCCTCACTCAAGTCGCAGGTGACTGGTAAAAGGCGTACATGAGACTCGCAACCTCATCATGTCATGCACTCGATACAGAAACCTCCACTGGATAGATATGCAAAGTGATTTTGCTCAGCCTTCCCGTTAGGGACCTTCTACTGTAACTATATACATCGTACAGAGCGACATAAATATGGGAAAACTGCATCATTGCTCTAGATTCGAGAGAATGACGCCTACTTTCAAACCCACAGACCTATCATGTATTCAACTAGCAATAACCCGGTCAATAATCACGGAAACTAAGAGACATTTGATATTTTTTTGGCGAAAGTGCATGGTTTTTTGTGTGGGCTAAGAATGCTCCCTATAAAATATGAAGTATTCTTAGGTTCTTAGTCAACCTGTACTTCTACAGGAGTAGATGCCACTAGCGTGAGCTGGACGTAGCCGGAAAAAGGATTTCCTGCTTAGCGGGCTAGACTCGAGCAGCTTATTACTCCACTGCGTTGGGACAATCGCTTACGGAGGGTGGTTAACCGATGTGCGAGCTCATCTCAATAGACTCAAACACTAGAGCAAAGTAAACCCGCAGCCTGTTAGGCGCCATTTATGCTGCTCTAAACAAACCACCTAACCATGGCCGGTGTTATGCCATGTAATACAGTTAGTCGTCCCTTACGACATGCTCTCTGTGAGGTATTGGTGCTATTTTTGTCCTTGTCATACACAAAGACCCCGGCAGACCACTCGGCTTATGTATTTATGGAAATGATCGATTGTGAATTTTAGTGTCGTCACAAGGAAAGTGCTAACTTAATTTGTTTTTGTAATCTTCGTTTAATGGACAACTTTAACTTATCTTGGGAGTATGCTTTACTTCAGTTTAACAGCCTCACTTTAATTAATGCTACATGACGTTTTATATTTCATTGTTCTCTTCATACACCATATTTGCTTTCTGTTTTGGTTTTTAATACCGAGGTTTGATTTCTGTTTTGACCGATGAATGCACTAAAGGACGTTCTGTACTAAGACCCACGTTTGGTTTCTGTATTGGTAAATAGACTGACAAACGGCGAGCATGATGTTTTCACTTACTTGTTTTGTTCTAGTGTTCACCACAAAAGTACTCGTCTCTGAGCATCTCTAGAATTGTACATACTTTTCAGGCGCGGGATTTAGTTACTGACTCAGTTAAAATTCTAACTGGTTTATTAACTATTAATATTCATTTTTTTTAGTTGGGATTGCATTGTTCGGGTGTTGTAAAAATAAAGTTATATGAATTTATTACGAACTAAATGATTAAAATGGGCGGTTATAACATTAAACGAGTTTACGGTGAATTCAATTTAAACTAAAAATAGAATGATTTATACTTCTTTGTGCAAACTTGTGAAAAGCATGTTTGTTTGATATATCAGGAATCAATATCTGCTCTTAGGGAATAACATTTGAATAGACGTTGTGACACAAAACATGCACAGAATATCGCCAGTCTCCGGGCTCAGCAACACACAGACACACTGAACATTGTAAGAAAGCAATTAAAATCGCTACAATCCGTTTTGATGATGGAAGTTATGTCTTCTCCTTCCGAGTTCGTCCTGAATGTACGTTGTGACGTAGCTTACAGCGAGTCTGCCATATCTTCGCCTTTTGGGCTCAGAAACATCTGGTTTCAGCTGGGTTTTTTGGATACTGAGTTTGCTTTTCCAATGCGATCCCTATTCTCTTAGTCAAAATACACTAGTGCAACCTGTTTCTAGGGCCACCGCTTGAAGGCAGGATAGGGTCTTTGTCAACTGCAAGCAACTAGCTTTGAGTAACTGACTGATGTCAGCTCATTCACTGTACTGCCCCACAGCTAGTAATATAGTTATATCATTGCTAAGAAAAAATTGCCAAAAATTATAAACCATTTTCTGATCGGGAATTTGTGAAGGTGTGCCGTTTAGCAGCAGCTGAACTTGTGTTTCCCACCAAAGCTGATGCTTTCAAAAATATAGACTTGTCTGGAATGACCGTTAGCAGAAGAGCAAGAAGTGAATGTTTGAAAGGCATAGAAACAAAGTTGCTGGCCTACACATAGGCTTCGGAGGAAAGCACGGATTTTACCTATACAGATCAGGTGGATATTTTCATTCATGGAATTGACTACGAATTTAAAGTATTTGAAAAGCTCTTTTCTTTATGTCAATTGAAAGGAACAGACTCTTGCTAGATACTACCTCAGTTTAAAAAACCTCACGTGGTTGGCGACGGATGGAGCACTAATTATGGTTGAGATAAAGGCGGGATGGGTAGTACTTAAAACAATAACCACACACACACACAAATACATACAATTGCATCATTGATGAAAGCTGGAAAAGGGGAATTGTACCACAGGCATGGAAAGACGCAGTACTGGTACCAGTACCAAAAACAGGAAAGGACAAAACAGATCCAAATGGATACAGGCCCATAAGCCTACTGAGCTGTGTCGGCAAGCTGATGGAACGGATGATAAACACCAGACTGATGTGGCATCTGGAAGAAAAACGAATACTAATTCCACAGCAAGCCGGCTTTAGACAGCACAGATCCACTGAGGACCAGGTCATCCTCATAGCCCAGGAGATAGAAGATGCCTACCAGGCACAGAAACACACAGTAGCTGTTTGGGTGGATCTGGAAAAGGCATTTGACAAAGTCTGGAAAGATGGAGTCAAGCTAAGAAGAAGTGATGTTTGTGGGAAAATGTACAAGTGGATCAACCACTACCTCAAACAAAGAACGGCCAGAGTCCAAGTACAAGGGCAGATGAGCAAAAAGGTGACACTCGAGCAGGAAGTACCCCAAGGGGGAGTACTGTCACCCACACTCTTCCTGGTATATATAAACGATATTACAGGGAATATACCAAGAAGAGTCCATAGCTCAATGTTTGCAGACGATCTGGCTATGTGGACCTCTGAAAAGAATCTCACCATAGCAAGAAATCGGATGCAGACGGCCCTAACATCGCTGGAAGAGTGGGCGAACTCATGGCTGGTCAAAATAAACGAGGAGAAAACCACATGCACAATATTCTCGCTTTCATTAAAACCCCAAAGTACCAAATTAAGTCTAAATGGCAAATTCCTGCAGCCAAACGACAACCCAACCTATCTGGGAGTCACATTTGATCGGCGCATGACATGGAAAAGTCAGATTGAGAGAAACCGAATGAAAGCCAGAGAAAGAATGGCAATCATGAGGAAACTTGCTGGCACAAGCTGGGGAGCAGATGAAGGCATACTAAAGAAACTGTACACTGGAAGAGTGAGACCAGTTCTCGAGTATGGCATTGCGGCATGGATAACAGCAGCGAAGGCGAATTCGATAAAGTTAGCAAACTTCAAAACCAAGCCATGAGAATTATAACAGGTGGCATGAAGTCAACGCCAATTGTAGAACTTGAAAAGATTACAAAACTGCAATCCATGACCGATAGAAGAGACTGCAGAACCCAACTGCAGTCAGAGAAGCTCCGAAGACTGACCGACCATCCAATGCACCAGAGACTAAACAATTTGGGAAATGGGAAACTAAAGCGAAGAAACTTTGCAGAAATAGCCAAAGCAAAGATGCACGAAGATCCCATAAACGCACTAACAACACCAAAACCCATCACTACTGTACGAAAACCTACCTGGAGGCAGGATATATTTCCAGAGGTGGTAGAAAATATACCAGGTATTGCAAACAAAAACTGCCAGACTGAAAAAGAAAGGAGAGATACTACCCTAAGCTTCATAACGAAAAGCTACCCAAGCATGGACTGGACCCATGCATACACCGACGGTTCTGTAACAAACACAACACAGAACGGAGGGGCAGGAGCATTCCTGAACCTACCAAATGGCAGAAAAATAACACTGTCATTCGCTACTGGTAAGTACACAAGCAATTTCAGAGCGGAGGCAGAGGCACTGAGGGCGGCAGTGGAAGAAATGGTGACACACAGTGAAAATGAAAGCCATATAGTCCTGCTTACAGATGCTCTCGCCGTAGTCACAGCGCTAAAAAGCCAGAAAAACACTGAGCTTAACGACTTAAGAGCAGCACTCTGCAAACTGTGCCAGCAGTCCGCACCAAAAAGGGTAGTGGTACAGTGGGTCCCATCACACTGCAACATCCAAGGCAACGAGGAGGCAGACAGACTGGCAAAAGAAGGTGCAAGACTACCACAAATAGATACTAGTATGACGTACGAAGAGTCAAAACGGCTTATCAAAGCCAGATACATGACCAAATGGGAAACCGAACATACTGGTTACACCAAAAACGATGCCTATTACCAGTTGAACCGAAGAGAGCAGGTCGTTGTCTTCAGACTTCGCACTGGCCACAATAGACTTGAGGTACCACCTATTCAACAAATTGAAGATAGGGTGTACCGACGAATGCCCGTGCGGTACTGGTAAAATGACCGCTGAACATCTGCTGCAGAACTGCTCGACATACGAGGATCAGAGAGAGAGCAGATGTGGCCATCACCAGTGGAACTGCAAGACAAGCTCTATGACAGTGGCGACAGCCTCAGGATGACCGCCGCTTTTTTCGAAAAAATAATGGTTACTGTCTGACTGCGTACGCAGAAGAAGAAGAAGCATCATTGATGAGGAAAAGTTTTGTGCCAAATATTTCAGTTTTTAAAATATCATGAAAGTTATATACATCGTGATTTTGGTCTCCGAGCAGGAATTCAAAGCATCGACAATTTCAACATCTTCTACAGACGGGGGGGGGGGGGGGGGGGGGGGGGGGGGGGGGGGGGTGGGGGGGGGTACTGATCATGGCAAATCTTCTACAGACGGGATGGAATACTGATCATGGCGATGCTGTCTACTTCGACGTGCGCAACTTAAATCGTTGAAAAGTGGTCTCGTGGATTTGTTAGTTGAAAGGTACCGCCCAAGAGGCTATAACAGATAAAGGCAAGCTAATGCCAGAGTTCGGCGATCCGAATTGGCTGACCGACTTTGTCTTTCGTTCAGACTGTTGAATCAGTTGAAGTTTCAGTCGAAAGATCAAATAGTGAATGCCCTGTTTAATCACACCAAAGCTTTTCAGACGAGATTATAACTTTTGAAGTGGCAACTTCAAAACCAAAATTTAAGTCATAAAAAAAATATGCTGTGTGTAGAATCAAATGAATCAATCAGAACCTTTCCAGTTGCATATAGACCACATGTCTTCAACAAATACATGCCAAGTTATCAAACGTTGGCGTAATTGTATCTACGTTTGTGTGGCTTTAAGCCAGCCCCACGTCAAGCCCTCCTCGGTCGACTGTTACGACGTGCCTGGCAGATTACAGTACTACTATTCTTTGTTACTTTCCTTTAGGGCCCTGGTATGACACTGTCCAGTATACAGAATGCGCTCCTCAATATATGGATGCAATCTCTCAGCTTCAGGCCGAGGTCCAATAGAAATTTCAAGTTTGACGAGCTAAAGCTAGAAATAATTGGCCTTGAGTCTGACTGAGATCTAAAAATGAAATGTGCAGAACCGACGCGCCTAGAATGTGTTAACAAAATCTATTCAGGAAAGGAAACATGTGTTCTTGTCAGAATATATGCAGCAAGAGTCGCTCCTTCGTCTGTAGCATCAACTTATATTAACAAATATTACCAGAAGTCAATATTGAGGATAACAAATGATTGATTCTTGAAGTGGTATGGTATGGAGCTATGCTTCCTACTAGCTACAACAGTAGACTGACATTAAATTATTAGTTTACAAAATAAAGTCAATACACTCAATACATTTTCTCTTCAGTGTTGTTTGGAAAGTCGAGCACAAAAGCTGTATATAAGATTTGTTTATTGTCAGGTTCGATTAGGTCATTCCGTAACCAATGAGGCCGTTGGGGCACACATGAAGACATCCTTACAAGCCCACGCCACCCTTCTCTGTCAGCGGCCGCTGCCTGTGCCTCTTCTAGTCGGCGATTGGTCCATTATTTTATGTTGTCCTCCAACCTCTTTTTGGGACGGCCTATTCGTCGTCTGCCTTGCACCTTCCGTGCAGGATGGTATTTGCAAGACCATTTGATCTCGATATGTGACCGTACCAAGACCATTTGATCTCGATATGTGACCGTACCAAGACCATTTGATCTCGATACGTGACCGTACCAAGACCATTTGATCTCGATATGTGACCGTACCAAGACCATTTGATCTCGATATGTGACCGTACCAAGACCATTTGATCTCGATATGTGACCGTACCAAGCGAGTTTCCTTCTTTTGACAGTCGCCAAGAGGTCTTCGAAAGGCACAATTGTTGTTGTAATTCTATCTCGTATGTAGTTCTATGTCTATTGTATGTCACGCGAAAATGTGTGAAAATATTCAATTTGGTTTTCGACTTTCTAAAGATTGAGTACCCCTGTTCTAGAGCGTACGAGTAACTAGAGTGCTCTCTTCTCGCGGCAAAGGTCCCAAGTTCAATCTCCGTTATTGACACACCAGTCGACCCAGCTATAAATGGGTACATGGTCCCACTTAAAAGGAAGGGATCAAGCTGCTGAGTAGTGCGTGAGCTGCGTCAGGGCCAGCGAACCAGAGCCGCCAAGAATCTTCTATGAATCCACGCGGTGATCCTGCAACACAGCAGAATGGCTAAGTAGAAGGGATCGAAGAGGGAAGGCTAATCCAGTACCCAAAAGGCCGTGCTGAAGTCGAATGTGTCAGACCGAAAGGTGCAAATATCTCAATCAAGTTGTATATAACGGCACAACACATTCAATTCTCCCGACTACATCCTGCTACTTGCAAAGTCCTTTTCAGGGCTTGGTAGCGGGAGTTTGAAAACGAAGACGACTTAAAAGGAAGGAAAGTTAGATCAAGAGAACTGACAAACCTACCTCGTGTAAAGTTTGTGCATATTGCATTGGCATTTCTAACACTTCCTCCCCGACAGCAATGGTGCCTGAGACTACTTTGACTTTTTTAAAAATCTCCTGTTGGGAAGAGACATAAAAATGAGTGCTTGGAGAATTGAGAGACCGTTGAATAAAACGTGTGCGCTATTGCGTTCTCGCCCTTTGTGACTCATGTTGTACAGTCTGCCAGAATGTCTGGGCAAGGCCTGCCTTAAGTTTCTATGTTTAACCTCGTTATTCTGTTTTGAATTCAGGGATGTATTCTCCTCCAGACCGAACGTCATTAGTTAACGAAAATATTAATTATATTTGTCTAAAGGTTTATCGAAGACAGCCAGGCATCTCCTGGATCATTTTAGTGCCTACACGAACGACACACTACATGCAGCTAATATCAATGTGCAGCACTAACGAGACCTCCTCTACCTTCATCCCCAATTATCTTCTGTTAATACTTTCTCATTCCTGACTAGGGCTAGAGTTTTTCCAGGAGCCTCTCAATAGTTGTCATAGATCCTGCCAACACTGGTAGCTAGCCTTCCACTAGTCTACAACACCAACCCAGACGTATCAGACAGGATCGTCTACTCTAGTCTTCAGTCTCGCACTTCACAAAGTTGTTGATGTCATCTATAGATCTATTTGTTTAGTGTTTTGTTATCCACACATTTTTTGGTGTCTAGTTATCTATAGATCTATTTGTTTAGTGTTTGTTATCCACACATTTTGTGGTGTCTAGTTATCTATAGATCTATTGTTTAGTGTTTGTTATCCACACATTTTTTGGTGTCTAGTTTTCTATAGATCTATTGTTTAGTGTTTGTTATCCACACATTTTTTGGTGTCTAGTTTTCTATAGATCTATTTGTTTAGTGTTTGTTATCCACACATTTTGTGGTGTCTAGTTATCTATAGATCTATTGTTTAGTGTTTGTTATCCACACAGTTTTTGGTGTCTAGTTATCTATAGATCTATTGTTTAGTGTTTTGTTGTCCATATATTTTTTGGTGTCTAGTATTTGTAGTTCTGTGTTGCCTAGTAGCAACATCTGGTATCTGGTTGTCTGGATATACGAAGGACAGTAATTAAGTAGCAGAAATTGTATTAATAACCTTTTTTTTTTTTACAAAAGCGCGAATCATAAATTTATGGTGTCTTATTTGTGGACATAGTCTTCGTGTCTAGCAACACACTGTCCACTAGCCTGTGGACGCCCTCTAGAAAAAAAACGTCTTGTGACCTTATATCAATTTTGCAGCACCTCCATTACCTCGTTAGCTGCCTTGTGACCCGCCTACTACACATTTTCCTATAACCGATTCCACTATGGACAATTTGTATCAATAGGGACTCGCCTATTCCCACGAACTAGCTGGTCGATCTACTATTTCGATGTGTTCAGTTGCTACCCTTGCTGGTCTCCCACGTTGTCGTTCATCAATGACGCTTTGTCTTCCGTTTTGAAATCCTTCAACCCATTTATACACTCATCTCTGACTCAATCAACTGTCTCCATACTGAACTTTCATTCTTCTGTATATTTCAGAAGGTTTTACACCCTCTGAGAATAAGAAACGAATAGCACGGTGAAAGTCGATAGTGTGGCGGCCATGTTGTAAGCTCTATTGCTCATGCGCATACTGCTCGATCGTCTTAATCTCTACATGGAGCATTGGTAAAGAGCCATTTTGTGTCATGATGTAATATTTTCCGTTGTACATGCTCTTCCATGTGCTTTATAATAAAATTTATGTTACTTAAAAGTTGCCCATCCTACATATGTTGCTATCCAGACGTCCGTATGCCCATTACTTGTCCAATTAGTTGATTTTATTTGTTGTCTTGTCTAATGGTATTTGTGTTAAATGTCTTGTCTAGTGGTATGCGTGTTAAGTGTCTTGTCGTCTAGTGGTATGTGTGTTAAGTGTCTTGTCTAGCGGTATGTGTGTTGAGTGTCTTGTCTAGTGCTATGTGTGTTAAGTGTCTTGTCTAGTGCTATGTGTGTTAAGTGTCTTGTCTAGCGGTATATGTGTTAAGTGTCTTGTCTAGCAGTATGTGTGTTAAGTGTCTTGTCTAGCGGTATGTGTGTTAAGTGTCTTGTCTAGTGCTATGTGTGTTAAGTGTCTTGTCTAGTGCTATGTGTGTTAAGTGTCTTGTCTAGGGGTATATGTGATGAATGTTTTGTCTAGTGATATGTATGTTAAGTGTCTTGTCTAGCGGTATGTGTGTTAAGTGTCTTGTCTAGTGTTATGTGTGTTAAGTGTCTTGTCTAGTGGTATGTGTGTTAAGTGTCTTGTCTAGCGGTATGTGTGTTAAGTGTCTTGTCTAGTGCTATGTGTGTTAAGTGTCTTGTCTAGCGGTATGTGTGTTAAGTGTCTTGTCTAGTGTTATGTGTGTTAAGTGTCTTGTCTAGTGGTATGTGTGTTAAGTGTCTTGTCTAGTGGTATCACGAAAACCGAGACTTGAAAATTAGATCTTTAAGACTTCATACACACCGACCGGGGTATCATCAGAGCGCTTGTCTTGGGGCATTCAGTAGGTCTCAACACGCTCCAGGCAATGTCTGTAAATGGATGCATAACTGGGATCAAGATGCTGAGCAGCGCATGACCTGCAGTGGTCAGCGACCCATAGCTGACTGCTAGCGTCAGGGCCTGCGAACCAGAGCTGCGCAGACCCTTCTACACCTCCACGCGGTGATCCTGGATAACAGGCTGCAGCAGGGCAGACCGGCTAAGGAGAAGGGATCGAAGAGGGAATGCTAACCCGGTACTCAAAAAATGCTTGCTGAAGTCGGATGTGTTGGACCGGAAGGGGCAAATATCGCAGTCAAGCTGTAAACTACGACACATCGCAATCCGTTCTCTGGACTACATTCTTCTACTTAAGCCCTTTCAGGGTTTGGTAGCGGGAGATTGAGAACGAACTAAGAAGAAGAAGGATAAATAACGTACGATTAGATAAGGCCAGCCAGCCATGAAAGGAACTGGTCAATTTACCTCCCAAAAATCTGAGATCACTTACAATGGAGTCTCTAATCATCACCAACTGCAGTGTCGGCTATAGGACTACCATTTTGACGTGTATATGTTGGCCTATTTGAGGGGGGGGGGGGAGAATGTGTAAAGGTTTTGATTGATTGACCCAGCTATTCATGTCGGAGAATGGAGGTTCTGACTCGAAACACCTGCTACCTCGCACTCTGCCTGATACGGCTAAGGGGAGTTGACCCGAATAAAAGGTCTTGCTGAAAACGGACGTGACTGACCGACATGCGCAGATAGCACAGCTCAACATATAAATTACACATCGTATCGTTTCAAGTTCATTATGCTAGACTTAAAGCATTACGCTAGACTTAAAGCAGAGCTTTTACAAACAATTTTTTAAAGTTGATTATGGCTTTTAACGTCTGGTCAGACAAAACATACTGATCAGACATGTTAGTCAGGGTCAGGCAAAATATACTGATCAGACATGTTAGTCAGGGTCAGGCGAAATATACTGATCAGACATGTTAGTCAGGGTCAGGCAAAATATACTGATCAGACATGTTAGCCAGGGTCAGGCGAAATATACTGATCAGACATGTTAGCCAGGGTCAGGCGAAATATACTGATCAGACATGTTAGACAGGGTCAGGCGAAATACACTGATCAGACATGTTAGCCAGGGTCAGGCAAAATATACTGATCAGACATGTTAGCCAGGGTCAGGCAAAATATACTGATCAGACATGTTAGCCAGGGTCAGGCAAAATATACTGATCAGACATCTTAGTCAGGGTCAGGCAAAATATACTGATCAGACATGTTAGACAGGGTCAGGCAAAATATACTGATCAGACATGTTACTCAGGGTCAGGCAAAATATACTGATCAGACATGTTAGTCAGGGACAGGCAAAATATACTGATCAGACATGTTAGTCAGGGTCAGGCAAAATATACTGATCAGACATGTTAGTCAGGGTCAGGCGAAATATACTGATCAGACATGTTAGTCAGGGTCAGGCAAAATATACTGATCAGACATGTTAGCCAGGGTCAGGCGAAATATACTGATCAGACATGTTAGTCAGGGTCAGACGAAATATACTGATCAGACATGTTAGTCAGGGTCAGGCAAAATATATTGATCAGACATGTTAGTAAGGGTCAGGCAAAATATACTGATCAGACATGTTAGTTAGGGTCAGGCAAAATATTCTGATCAGACATGTTAGGGTCAGGCAAAAAATTACTGGCCAAGACCCTCACCTTGACTTCCCCACAGTCCTCAGTCCACGGGTTGTTTTCATGGCATCCTGGCTGACAAGGTGAGGATCGACGTGATGCCCCTAGTAGTGAGCGATACGCAGTTGAAGCCAAGCATAACACAACCGCCTTGAGACACTGGCCCACCATCATCAGCACGCTCGTGATGTGAGGAAAGCTACTGCAACCCGCCACTTAATGTCCATTTCAGGGCGCACAAAAGAGTAAACCTATTGAATGTGGGCATTCACAAACAACAACCCCAGCGGCAGGTAGTATTGGCTACAGAGATTACATTTACCTGTACTATTATTTGTAAACGTTAAACAGACCCAGATATTTCAGACTACACTTCCAGCAGCATGGAATCACCTACTGATAGTTATCTGGCTCTGAAGTAGACCAGAAATATATTCCCCAGCTAGACAACTTCTCACCTCTTGAAAGGTGTGTCACGGTTAGTGTACGCCGAGCCAGAGGTACAAGACGCAGTGTGCTTTAGGGAACAAGACAGGTAAGCCTGGGACGGACGGAGGAGGTAGCGCTCACACTTTCCCGCGAGATGACTGAGTTGGGGAAGGGAGCACAAGTGCCGGACTAGTAGCGTTGAAAATCTGATTTGTTCATCAGTAGCTAGAACGGTGCACACTCAGTTTGGAAGGAGCTCGGTACACATTCGACGCCTTTCATTAGACATTATGTTTACTAGTATTTGTGAAATAAGAGGCTCATCATTTCATCGCAGATTCAGGGACTGGTGCATTCGTATGCTTGCAGCCACACCGGTTGCAAGAACGTGCATTATCTTGTACTTGGAAAACATACAACGAATAACAGAAAATAAAATCAAGTAACCCTTACCGCAGAATTTTCCCAGTAACTTCTGTCTCTGTATTTATTTATTCATACTCAACTTTTTCTTTAAACGACCTACCGACTGGTGCAGGTGAAACCTATCTCCCTAATGTCATGTCACTAGTACAGTTTATCATTTATTTTCTTCTGTAACATTACATATATACTTACATATACCATCCTTGTTAGTCGGGCATTGGTCCTGACACGATATATGGATTTAACCTAACCAGTTCAATCCTAGGAATCCTATGCTAGTATTTATGGTATAGATTTATAGGCAATAATTGTTACCACAAGTGATGTTGCTAGCCCCATCACAACCTTGCCTGGTCCTCCGTGACCCACAGGAAGGGAATCTATAACATTGTAAAGGTATATCTTCGTCGTCATTGTCGTATCGCGCCTATCTAGTGTCTCAATAAATCCTAAGATGTTCTGTTTTTGTCAAGAATATACAAAAGAGGGTTAGAAATCTCAGAGTTTGAAATTGAGCATTAGTAATGTTCTTGCTTGATCAATAATGCTGGACGGATACTATGTCATATATTGTTATTTGTATCAGTCAGCTACCATAGTCTCCTTGCTGTCCGATGTTTCTCTCCAAGAAGCAAGCAAGCTTTTATCAGACGTGAATATCAAGAGATGCGACTTTATGTTATTGCTTATATCTATCGTTTTTTTTCCTCGCTGTTTCGCGCCATTTTATTATTTGTTATATTGTCATCTTAACTAACTCATTTAGTCTTAAAAAATTAAAAGGCCGCACTATCTACGTTAAAATTTGTTTCATGTTTATAAAAAAACCACAAAATGTTAAGATACAAAGGTGCAACTAATAATAGATTCCACACCGAAGGCAAGACCAATCACAAAAAGAATATAATAGAGAGATCCTTTGGTCCCCTGCCAGAAGGCATACATATGTTTGTTTGAATCCAGGATTCCAAGTATATTAAAAAAAAACTGTAACCAAAGCTCAATTGATGCACACAAATTCACACAGAACCAACAAACGGGATTCTACACATCCTACTTTTGATACATGCACTCTGACTCACCGGGAAAATCCCATGAAACGTCACATTCTACCGCCTACTAAATAACGGAACTCATATTGTGCCAAGGTTTATAATCAATCCATGCTCCACACAGAAAAATAACAACAACAAAAAATTAACTATACAGAACACAACAAATCACTGTTGAGAGTGATCCTTTCATAGAATCATGTACTGAAACCAACTGCATATCCATCTTTGTTTCCCGAACACGCTATTATAGTCGCACTGATACTTGACATATGCAAGTTCCGTTATTTAGTCAGCCGTGGAATGTGACGTTTCAACGAGATTTCTCCGTGAGTCAGAAAGCCTGTATCTACAGTAGACTGTGCCTTATGATGACTTTCGCAAAGCTAATAAGTAGTACGTTTTAATTCGCAACTACACGTCACGCCAAGCTAATAATATATGCAGGTCAACACTTTCCCCTTACAAATAACACGTTTTGAGATCTTGTTAGACAATTGTGCGCGAATCTCGCATCCTTGATTCTCGTACAAAAAACCAGTATCTGTTAGTTGAAATACTTTTACACTTCATTTGTTTTTTGGAAATTAAAAAAATAATACGTGGACCCTACCAAACATGGCAATAAAGCTGACTAACAAGATAGGTGTAAGAGCTAGTTGCCGCATGCCATTGGCAGCACTACAGCTGGTTTATAGCATGTTTCTCAGCAGACCTCCCGAAGGTGACCAGCTGCAATAGATGTCCCAGTACTCTATGTTGGACAGACGGTTATAAGAATTTAACAATAATACACCAGGCATTGTCTCATTTTGAATGCTCTCAGCCTTGTGTCTTGTATGTATACCATCTCACTTTACCCATATATATATTCAAAATATTTGTATTCGCATAACAAAATAACTGGCTTCAAATCACTTCATGTGTCCACGTTCTCCTTCATGTCTGTATTACTTGTCACATCATTTTGTCTGATTAATGTAGTGGTAGAGCACTCGTTTCTCAACACAAAGATACAGGGTTCAACTACCGATTCGCTTCAGTCGACCCAACTTTAAATGGGGCTCATTTGTGAATAACCTACGGTTAGGGAAAGAAAGATAGTGCGGAAGGGAACTAGACACCTACTTCGCACAAGCTGTGACTTTGTGCAGTGAAGCCTCTAACACTTCATCTCCGACGGCAGCCTCTACTATAAAACATCAAACATTTTTGCCTTTGATTACATTTCTGCATCACCGGGGCACATATTCAAACAATTTGACAGTCTGTTTCACGAGGAAGTTTAAAATACAAAATATAAGAGCCGATTTCAACTGAAAGTTCTACGGCTTACTCGGTTGTTTGATCTCATATGCTGTCATAGACAGGCGTGGAGTTGAGGGTGACTTATCAAGTCAAACTATATGGCAACAAACACAACATCAGACAGGAAGAGCCCAATTGCTGACCTTCATGAGACACAACTGTTTCCACTAAGATGATTAGCAACGAGGCACAACCTTACACTTGAAGGCTCCGACGTAGGTGAAGCCTGTAAACCATAGGTAGTCATACATATCGTCATCATTTATCTATCATTCGCTCCAGATGGTGTAGTATAGGTACAACGCTGCATTGGACTTACCTCACCAACTATATCAATGCAACTGCCCATTATATGTCTTCATATATCTTGTCAGAATATGAATACAACAGGCGACCGGAAACGTATGGCAATTAAAGAAAATGAAACCCACCACAAACATCCAAAATCTTTAACTTCAATTTAAGATCGATTCTATTGTATGGCGCTGAAACATGGATGACTACATGGCTCTGAAACATGGATGACTACATGGCTCTGAAACATGGATGACCACATGGCTCTGAAACATG
This sequence comes from Ariolimax columbianus, assembly GCA_036924085.1. Classification (NCBI taxonomy): domain Eukaryota; kingdom Metazoa; phylum Mollusca; class Gastropoda; order Stylommatophora; family Arionidae; genus Ariolimax; species Ariolimax columbianus. The sequence continues at coordinate 165,230,895 of JAVGWX010000001.1, read as the reverse complement.
GATGACTACATGGCTCTGAAACATGGATGACTACATGGCTCTGAAACATGAATGACTACATGGCTCTGAAACATGAATGACTACATGGCTCTGAAACATGAATGACTACATGGCTCTGAAACATGGATGACTACATGGCTCTGAAACATGGATGACTACATGGCTCTGAAACATGGGTGACTACATGGCTCTGAAACATGGATGACTACATGGCTCTGAAACATGGATGACTACATGGCTCTGAAACATGGATAACTACATGGCTCTGAAACATGGATGACTACATGGCTCTGAAACATGTATGACTACATGGCTCTGAAACATGAAGGACCACAACAAATGTACGAACAAAGATGCAGACTTTCATCAATGGGTGCCTGCACAGAATACATGGATTGAAATGGTATGGTACGATCACGAATGTGGAGCTTTAGGAGAGGACCTGTCATATGTTGGTAGAACAGGACATAAAGAGGAGGCAATGGTGTTTGAAAATCCATTCCTTAATGAAAGCAATTGATAGCATTACAATATAGTCTCTGTTCTGGAACCTCAAAGGTGTGGCCAATGAGTAGCCAGCGACTGACTGTTTGCATCAGTCAGTGACATATACCTGACCAAGACCCTATTCCTTCACCTTGTTGCGGTCCTAGAAACAGACTGCAACCAATACAGCCTGGCCAAGAGATTAGTGATCGAATATTGAAGGTAAACCTGGTCCCAAAAATACCGAGCTGAAATCGGCTGTCTGTCCGAACGGCATATACATTGCAGCCTTGCTGTAAACTACGACACAACGTCACAAACTTCCTTTTCGTGACCAATGGCTTAGAAGAACACCAGAGGTAAGAGAAGTAGAGGGCAGGCCTTCTCGATCATTGCAGAGAGAGCTAGAGGCAGACAAATATACAAAAAGGCGGGGAAGACGTGTATTGAGCTGGACCAAAACAGGAACATTGGCGTGTAGTTGTTGAAGACCTATTCTCCGCAGGGGCCGATAAAGGTTTTCATTGATTGATTTAACCAACTATTCATGTAGGAGAAGGACAGTTCTGACTTGAAACACCTGCTACCTCGCACTCTGTCTGATGACATCCTAAGGCTAAGGGAATTGACCCGGATACAAGGTCTTGCTGAAAGCGGATGTGGCTGGCCGACATGCGCAGATGTCGCAAACCGACAGTCAAATGTGACACATCATATCTCCTATACCACACACACACACACACAATCACACTCAAAACAGATGATGGAAGACAAAACACAGAAACTGTGGAGCAAGTCTATTCGTGTCCAAATAATGCTTGTTCGTACGCCTTATTGATTCACGTTTGTGCCTACAAAATTAGATGCCAGTTCTAGGTTATTGGTATCTCTGCAGAACTTATCCTGAAATGGTAGTCGTGATGTCAAATGGACTCTATTGGATCCTCTCGATTTTAACTGCCAGCTCAGGCTTCTAAACTATGGAGTTTAGGTCTCAAAATAGGAGCTCATTTTCTGCCACAGACATACTTGACAGCCTGCAGAAGAATGTGCACCCCATTATCAGAATGTATATTTTTAAAAATTTGGCAATAAAGTAGTCGTATGTCTTACAACTATCAAGATGTGTTGTTGGTAACATACACAATAATACTGTGATTGGTTGTTGGTGGCAGACACAATAATACTGTGATTGGTTGTTGGTGGCAGACACAATAATACTGTGATTGGTTGTTCGTGGCAGACACAATAATACTGTGATTTGTTATTGGTGGCAGACACAATAATACTGTGGTTTGTTATTGGTGGCAGACACAATAATACTGTGGTTTGTTGTTGGTGGCAAACATGTGATGTTGGTGGCAGACACAATAATACTGTAATTTGTTGTTGGTGGCAGATACAAATATACTGTGATTGGTTGTTGGTTGCAAACATGTGATGTTGGTGGCAGACACAATAATACTGTGATTTGTTGTTGGTGGCAGACACAATAATACTGTGGTTTGTTGTTGGTGGCAGACACAATAATACTGTGGTTTGTTGTTGGTGGCAGACACAATAATACTGTGGTTTGTTGTTGGTGGCAGACACAATAATACTGTGGTTTGTTGTTGGTGGCAAACATGTGATGTTGGTGGCAGACACAATAATACTGTAATTTGTTGTTGGTGGCAGACACAATAATACTGTGGTTTGTTATTGGTGGCAGACACAATAATACTGTGGTTTGTTGTTGGTGGCAGACACAATAATACTGTGGTTTGTTGTTGGTGGCAAACATGTGATGTTGGTGGCAGACACAATAATACTGTAATTTGTTGTTGGTGGCAGACACAATAATACTGTGGTTTGTTGTTGGTGGCAGACACAATAATACTGTGGTTTGTTGTTGGTGGCAGACACAATAATACTGTGGTTTGTTGTTGGTGGCAGACACAATAATACTGTGGTTTGTTGTTGGTGGCAGACACAATAATACTGTGGTTTGTTGTTGGTGGCAGACACAATAATACTGTGGTTTGTTATTGGTGGCAGACACAATAATACTGTGGTTTGTTGTTGGTGGCAGACACAATAATACTGTGGTTTGTTGTTGGTGGCAAACATGTGATGTTGGTGGCAGACACAATAATACTGTAATTTGTTGTTGGTGGCAGATACAAATATACTGTGATTGGTTGTTGGTTGCAAACATGTGATGTTGGTGGCAGACACAATAATACTGTGATTTGTTATTGGTGGCAGACACAATAATACTGTGATTTGTTGCTTACTTGCCAATTGAATGAGCTACGGGCAGTACACTTAAGAGTTTCGTGAAAATAAAGGTGGACCTTGTCACATCCGCTCTAGCGATGGCGGTGCCGGCAAGAAGAGCAGAGAGTAGTCTCTTACCTGACAGGCGACTAAATACGGTTAAACTTAAGGACTAACTACCACATCCTGTAGAAACTGTAAGCCGCTTATGGGGAATACCACATCCCAATGTAACCAGTTGGACATCGGTAACTACTGCGCTGGTAGACCGAGAGAAACAACAATCGTATCTGATGGCTTTCGTGAGTGTTTTGATGATGAGTTGATCAATGTCAAAGTTGCTACACGATCTCATCAATCTGTGTCCATTAACTCTGTCCAGACCCGAGGCTGATTATGTGTTGGATGATGTACAGGGAGAAGGGACCGAGGACAAGAATGCCGGACTAGAAAACGACGGTAAAGATTACGAGAGTCCTATAGCCATTCCATTGCGGAAACCGGTTTGATGTATTAGGCTAGGGACTAGTTTGTACTTGGTCTCAGCTTTTTATGAGTCGGGATGTGGTTAGCTCCCTTCATCGCTGCATTTCCTTCTCTAACATTTTGCCGGATACTCATGTAAAGCTTGGTCACAGGAGCGTGTCGATAACAGGGGTTGAATCTGGTAGAACTAGCACTCAATCAGTTAAACAAAGCGGGAGTCAAAGATAGTGGGACAGACCACAGTGTTCTTGTCGTTCGTCCATCACGGGTAATGAAGACCACTCTCTCTCTGTTCTTCCATTACGGGAGATGAAGACCACTCTCTCTCTGTTCTTCCATCACGGGAGATGAAGACCACTCTCTCTCTGTTCTTCCATCACGGGAGATGAAGACCACTCTCTCTCTGTTCTTCCATCACGGGAGATGAAGACCACTCTCTCTCTGTTCTTCCATCACGGGAGATGAAGACCACTCTCTCTCTGTTCTTCCATCACGGGGAATGAAGGCCACTCTCTCTCTCTCTGTTCTTCCATCACGGAAGATGAAGACCACTCTCTACGTTCGTCCATCACCGGAGATGAAGACCACTCTCTCTGTTCGTCCATCACGGGAGATGAAGACCACTCTCTCTGTTCGTCCATCACGGGAGATGAAGACCACTCTCTCTGTTCTTCCATCACGGGTAATGAAGACCACTCTCTCTCTGTTCTTCCATCACGGGGAATAATAGCCACTCTTTTTTTTCTTCCATCACGGGTGATGAAGGCCACTCTCTCTGTTCTTCCATCACGGGGAATGAAGGCCACTCTCTCTGTTCTTTTATCACGGGAGATGAAGACTACTCTCTCTCTCGTCGTCCATCACGGGGGATGAAGACCACGAACATGTTTGTCAGTCGATTGAATCGAAGAGGAATGAGGACCTCCCGACGTAGATCTGAAACAATCTTGGCCACATTAATGATACCGCATATGTCCACCTGAACTGTTTAGCAAAGCAAAATATAGACCAGTTTTGCGTAAACATGGAACTTCTGTTCCACTATGAGGCCGCCGACATTTTTAATGGCTACTGGCGAGTACGAAGAACTGTCGCATAGATAATACCGAGCCTTTATAATATTGTCATCGAAATCAAGTAAAATTTGAGTGACATTGTACTAAAGTGGGGTCGTATATGTGAGAGGTCCCATTTGTCTGGGGTCGTGCTTGAGTGGGGTCGTATATGTGAGAGGTCTCACTTGTCTGCGGTCGTGCTTGAGTGGGGTCGTATATGTGAGAGGTCCCACTTGTCTGGGGCCATACTTGTGGTGAGTCGTATATGTGAGAGGTCCCACTTGTCTGGGGTCTTGCTTGAGTGGGGTCGTATATGTGAGAGGTCCCACTTGTCTGGGGTCGTATATGTGAGAGGTCCCACTTGTCTGGGGCCATACTTGTGGTGAGTCGTATATGTGAGAGGTCCCACTTGTCTGGGGCCTTACTTGTGGTGAGTCGTATATGTGAGAGGTCCCACTTGTCTGTGGCCATACTTGTGGTGAGTCGTATATGTGAAAGGTCCCACTTGTCTGGGGTCGTTCTTGAGTGGGGTCGTATATGTGAGAGGTCTCACTTGTCTGGGGTCGTGTTTGAGTGGGGTTGTACTTGGGGTGAGTCGTATATGTGGGAGTTTGCACTTGTCTAGGCTCGTACTTGAGTGGGGTCGTACTTGGGGTCCCATGCATACACCGACGGTTCTGTAACAAACACAACACAGAACGGAGGGGCAGGGTATTCCTGAGCCTACCAAATGGTAGAAAAATAACACTGTCAGTGGCAACTGGAAAATACTCAAGCAATTTCAGAGCGTAGGCAAAGGCACTGAGGGCTGCAGTAGAAGCAATGCTGACAGGCGAAAGCAATGAAAGCCAGATAGTCCTGTTTACAGATGCCCTGGCCGTAGTCACAGCAATAAAAAGCCAGAAAAATACTGAACTTATTGATTTAAGAGCAGTATTCTGTCAACTATGTCAGCAGTAAGCACCAAAAAGAGTAGTGGTACAGTGGGTTCCATCCCACTGTAACATCCAAGGCAACGAGGAGGCAGACAGACTGGCAAAAGAAAGGTGCACGACTACCACAACCAGATTCTAGTGTGACCTACGAAGAGTCCAAATGGGAAACATAACATACTGGCTACACAAAAAATGATGCCTATTACCAGTTGAACAGAAGAGAGCAGGTCGTGGTCTTCAGACTCAGCACAGGCCACAACAGACTGAGGTACCACCTATTCAATAAACTGAAGATAGGTGGCACTGACGAATGTACTTGTGGCACCGGGAAAATGACCGCTGAACATCTGCTGCAAAATTGGCCGACATACGAGGACCAGAGAAAGCACATGTGGCCATCATCAGTGGCAACACTAGACAAGCTCTATGGCAGTGTCGACAGCCTCCGGATGACCGCTGCTTTTTTCGAAAAAAATACAGGTTGAAGTTTGACAGCGTACGAAGAAGAAGAAGAAGTACTTAGGGTGAGTTGTATATGTGGGAGGTCGCACTTGTCTGGGGTCGTACTTGAGTGGGGTCGTACTTGGGGTGAGTCGTATATGTGGGAGGTCGCACTTGTCTAGGATCGTACTTGAGTGGGGTCGTACTTACGAAACGATTCAACATCACTAATATAGATTACGATCATGACTGGTGTTTCTGGGTTCAACTCCCTCGACCGATACGCTCCAGTCGATCACTTTGTAAATGGGTATCTGACTTACGGACAAGTCAAGGGAAAAATAACGAAACATGAAACTGGCAACCCTACCCCACACCAGCTGTGTCTTAGCACACTACTGACGCCTCTATACTTTATTTTTTATGTATTATATTATGTTATTTATGTGGTAATTATCTTGGTATTGTCAAATGATATTTGTCTTGGTATTGTCAGATGATATTTGTCTTGGTATTCTCAGATAACATTTGTCTTGGGATTCTCAGATGATATTTTTCTTGGTACGATTTTCTGGTATTTATTTTGGAATTCTCAGATATTTATATTAGTAAGATTTTATGGGTATTTATATTATGTCGTATAGTTGATATTTACATTATATGGATGTTGTAAGGGTGTCTGGGAAGCGTTGGTCATTAGACCGGCTACTTCGTCCCATTTTAAACCACAAAAACGTCAACAAATGTGGAATAGTCAATTAGGAGAAACATCAAAGTAATCGCAACATCAAAGACAAAGACTGGTCTTCTGACTTGAGAAGGCCAACTAACCCACTAAGGTTCTCGTCGCCGAACAAACTGTTTTCTTTGAAGAACGCCTCAACGTTGGGTAGGTAGGTAGAACATTGGTACAATGGATGAACAAGAGAAGGCTGCACAGGTGACTCGGCGGGAATGCAGAACTATAATATTGCTATTCTAGAATTGGCAGAGATACGATGGACATAAGTTAAAAGGATGAGACAGAACACGGGGAATTGCTTCTGTTCTCCGGGCACACTTGCATAGGCGCACACCATAGTGAATGTATGACCCTCATGTCACCAAGAGAGACACAGAAGGTATACAAGAATGGTAGGCAGTAGGACCAAGAATTTTTCTAGCTACTTTAAAAACTACAAAAATGAAGATAAGTATAAAGATATTCAGTGTTAAGCATCAACCAATGACCAAAAAAAAAACGCGGTGAAAGATTAATTTTACTCAGGATTTCAAGATGTTACGGATACACGACTAATGGAAGACATGACGATTTGGGTGGGTGCCGTACATGCTAATGTGGGAGGAAATAACATCAGCTTTGAAAAGATCTTGGCCAAGCATGGAGTCAGGACGAACAATGAAACTGGAGGATTGCTAATGGACTTTCAATCAACTGGTGATTGGCGGTACCATGTTTGCACATAAAAGTATCCACAAGGCAGCAAGGTTATTACCAAACTAGAGGACATAAACCCAAATTGACCATATATGTATAAATAAGAAGTTCAGATCATCGTTACCAGATGTAAAAGTGTGTAGAGGAGCAGACGTCGCATCAGACCGCCATCTTCTGGTAGTCAAAATAAAGATGAAACATAAACGGTATATAACAACAGGCAACAGTTCAATGTGGGATTCCCCAGAGACAAGGTCATTCAAGATCACTTTTAAACCTCGTTATTCAAAAGGTGTAACGCATTACAACAGCTGGAAGGCTTGGACAGTACGGGAGAGTACCGACGACAGATACAGAACCTGTGGGACGAGACTTGTATAGAGGTCCTAGCTAAAGGAGAAATACAGTACAATATTTGGATAACCGATGATACTGAAGCAAAGATAAAAGTAAGGACAATGAAGAAAGCACAGCTAGACCGTAGCAAAACAAGGGGTAACAGAGCCAAGACGCAGGAATATGTATACCGTACCCCAGTCAAGAAAGAGGTTAAAAAGTGCGAGAGAGGAGACACATGAAAATATATTGAAAAGTAGACCAAAGAAGCTAAAAAACCTGCAACTATAAAAGAAATGTGTTAAAAAAAAAAAATTACAACTGCACTAAGAACCTCACAGAAAAATGTAAACAAATGAATGGATTTATTAAAGATCAGTTGGAAAATTTGCTCAGCAATAGGAAAGAGCAAAAATGAAGAGATGGGCACACCATTTTTATTAACCAATAAATAGCCACTGCCACAAGATCTCTCACACATTTCACTAGAAAAGAAATCAGTAAAGCTATTTTATCACAGAAAGATGGTATATCCAACGGCACAAATGGCATCTCAGCAGAAACATCAAAGCAGACGTCCACATTTCAACAGCGTTATTATACAAATTGCGTGGTACAAATTGGGATAGAGAAGAAATACCAGCAGACTGGAAGAAAAGATATGTAGTCAAGTTGCCGAAGAAAGGTCAAGGTCTGCCACAATGCAAACATTATAGAGGCATACTGTTAGGTGTTTGAGAAAGGCTGTCGGGGTGACAAGGCTTGCCAGAGTACGAAACGAAGTAATCAGTGAATGCAACCCGATGTGTCAGACCGAAAGGCGCAGATATAACTTTAAACTACGACACAACGACCATTTCAGGGCCAACTCCAAATAGGAAGTATATATCGCATTCATGGATTATGAGATGGTATTTGGCAGTGTAGACAGGAAATAGCTCAGACACCAAGGTGTGCCCCTGCAACTCAAAACAAAATAAGAAAACGTATGAAAATATGAAGGCAGAGTTCTACATGATGCAGATCGTTCTGAGCCGTTTGAGATGAGAACTTAAGTACGACATTTCTCTTTCTTCGGGCTATTGACTGGATTGTGGAGAACATGCCTTCTACATGAGAAAACGGAATTCAATGACTTTTTACTACAAGAGGTAGAAGGATGCATACAGGTTGCTAACAATATAGACAATGTGTAGAAAACACTGAAATCAAATTAAGAATACGCAAGACAAGATATATATTTTTTGGATTTTGAGCATTTGTAGTGATCGAAAGAAGTTGTCCACCACAAAAATATAGATCGTCAATTCCAATGTTCTATTGTATGTCTCTGTGATGTGGGAAACAAAGAAATGTACAACTAAAAAGATCCAAGCTATCATCAATGGAGGCTGGCGTCGAATAGAAGGAATCACATGCATAATATAGAACTGTGGGAAATAACTGGGCAAATGCCAGTTGGACTAGACGTAAAGAGAAGGCGTTGGCGATGGATATGACACACATTACGGAAACCAGCTGAAAGCATTACAAAGCAGTCATTGTTCTGAAATCCCAGAGGGCAAGACAAGTACGGGCGTACCTTAACACTCAGGGAGAAGGGAAATCGAGCCAAACATGACATCGGAAGAATACCCGGAGGGGGGGGGGGTGCACAACAGGAAGACTTTGCGAGTATTTGTTGAGTATCAATCCTCCGCAGGGAGTTGAAGGGGTTTACTTGATTGATATGTGTCCCAATATATATATATTTTATTCAGTACGTGAACTGGAGATCACGGTGGCACTATAAATAGGATGTGATCAGTCTGTCGTACGTGATTATGTGAAACTTGCAGACATGGTCACGTGATACTCAAAACGAGACTTGACAGAAGTACATAATATGACTCTGCACTGTTGCCTGTCACATACGAAAGGTCAATAGGAGGTTGACATTTAGTACGGTTCTGCCATACTCTAGTTATCTTCCCCTGCCGTAATCCATTACTGCAGTAATTGTACAGTTGTGGCCACTTAGAGCCATATTTCTCACGCACGAACTACAATTGGTCCCTATGACTTCCATTATCTTGTCAGTAAAACCTGACCTTTAGGACCCCAGTAATGTCAGGTTTATGAAGACCTGTCGCCGAGACTCTTTCTTCTGCTTGTTCTTCAGATTGGTTTGAGAACTAAGACCTGTCGCTGGGACCTTCTCCATTTTGTACATAACGGCTTTTCTTTCTTTCCTTCTGGTGTTCATCATGACACGGACTTTGTGTGTGGCGTAGTTTACAGAGAGGCGCCGTTCGGCCCAACACCACCGATTTCAGCTGGCTGTTTTGTAACCGGGCTTACCTTCCCATTGCGCTGCATCTTCGACCACTGATTCTCATGGCAAAATCATTCCTTGTCGCTTTCAGTCTAACATCGCTTTCAATGTAACATCGACTTCAATTGTTGTTCGTTGCATGTTCGGTTCATGTAGACTTCCACGGTGTCTTTCTGGGGGGGCTGTTTTACTCTTCATTTCTTTTGGCTTACAGTCAAAGGCACACGTGTGTATACATTCTTCATGGTTTGTCCCATCCATCTGTTTCCTCTTTTAACCTTCAGCTGTTGCCCCAGCTCGTATGATCAAGTACCTGTTTGCTACCAGTTTGGGTCACTTAGATGCAAAGTTTGTATCGGAGACGTGTCAGTGAAAGTTGCCGTATTCACACACCATGTTTACAAACCATAAAGTAGATTTAACATCTTTGTTCAGTAGTCTAATCTTAGAATTATATGTTGAGCGGAGAGAGTTAAAGCACATATAGTTTGGTTAACTCCTGCATTGCATTCAGGTTCCTTCTCACCTTCTTGTTCACTTAACTTAATAAAAGGTGAAGTTCTAAATTCTTCATTTATTTTATCGTCGATCGTTTTATAAAGCGGCTTTCCATTATTTATTCTCACTTTCTATTGTTTAGTTACCCTGCTTTTATTGTTAAACGTATGCCGTTTCATGTATCTTGCTTACGTGAAAGAAAATCAGATCGTTGGAAGATTCATGATCTTCTGGTATACTTCTTCTTCTTCTTCTTCTTCTTCGTACGCAGTCAGACAGTAACCATTATTTTTTCGAAAAAAGCGGCGGTCATCCTGAGGCTCTCGCCACTGCCATAGAGCTTGTCTTGCAGTTCCACTGGTAATGGCCACATCTGCTCTCTCTGGTCCTCGTATGTCGGGCAGTTCTGCAGCAGATGTTCAGCGGTCATTTTACCAGTACCGCACGGGCATTCGTCGGTACACCCTATCTTCAATTTGTTGAATAGGTGGTACCTCAGTCTGTTGTGGCCAATGCGAAGTCTGAAGACAACGACCTGCTCTCTTCGGTTCAACTGGTAATAGGCATCGTTTTTGGTGTAACCAGTATGTTCGGTTTCCCATTTGGTCATGTATCTGGCTTTGATAAGCCGTTTTGACTCTTCGTACGTCATATTGGTATCTGTTTGTGGTAGTCTTGCACCTTCTTTTGCCAGTCTGTCTGCCTCCTCGTTGCCTTGGATGTTGCAGTGTGACGGAACCCACTGTACCACTACCCTTTTTGGTGCGGACTGCTGGCACAGTTTGCAGAGTGCTGCTCTTAAGTCATTGAGCTCAGTGTTTTTCTGGCTTTTTAGCGCTGTGACTACGGTGAGAGCATCTGTCAGCAGGACTATATGGCTCTCATTTTCACTGTGTGTCACCATTTCTTCCACTGCCGCCCTCAGTGCCTCTGCCTCCGCTCTGAAATTGCTTGTGTACTTACCAGTAGCGAGTGACAGTGTTATTTTTCTGCCATTTGGTAGGTTCAGGAATGCTCCTGCCCCTCCGTTCTGTGTAGTGTTTGTTACAGAACCGTCGGTGTATGCATGGGTCCAGTCCATGCTTGGGTAGCTTTTCTTCATGAAGCTTAGGGTAGTATCTCTCCTTTCTTTTTCAGTCTGGCAGTTTTTGTTTGCAATACCTGGTATATTTTCTACCACCTCTGGAAATATATCCTGCCTCCAGGTAGGTTTTCGTACAGTAGTGATGGGTTTTGGTGTTGTTAGTGCGTTTATGGGATCTTCGTGCATCTTTGCTTTGGCTATTTCTGCAAAGTTTCTCCGCTTTAGTTTCCCATTTCCCAGATTGTTTAGTCTCTGGTGCATTGGATGGTCAGTCAGTCTTCGGAGTTTCTCTGACTGCAGCTGGGCTCTGCAGTCTCTTCTATCGGTCATGGATTGCAGTTTTGTAATCTTTTCAAGTTCTACAATTGGGGTTGACTTCATGCCACCTGTTATAATTCTCATGGCTTGGTTTTGAAGTTTGTTAACTTTATCGAAGTTCGCCTTCGCTGCTGTTGTCTATGCCGCAATGCCATACTCGAGAACTGGTCTCACTCTTCCAGTGTACAGTTTCTTTAGTACACCTTCGTCTGCTCCCCAGCTTGTGCCAGCAAGTTTCCTCATGATTGCCATTCTTTCTCTGGCTTTCATTCGGTTTCTCTCAATCTGACTTTTCCATGTCATGCGCCGATCAAATGTCACTCCCAGATAGGTTGGGTTGTCGTTTGGCTGCAGGATTTTGCCATTTAGACTTAATTTGGTACTTTGGGGTTTTAATGAAAGCGAGAATATTGTGCATGTGGTTTTCTCCTCGTTTATTTTGACCAGCCATGAGTTCGCCCACTCTTCCAGCGATGTTAGGGCCGTCTGCATCCGATTTCTTGCTATGGTGAGATTCTTTTCAGAGGTCCACATAGCCAGATCGTCTGCAAACATTGAGCTATGGACTCTTCTTGGTATATTCTCTGTGATATCGTTTATATATACCAGGAAGAGTGTGGGTGACAATACTCCCCCTTGGGGTACTCCCTGCTCGAGTGTCACCTTTTTGCTCATCTGCCCTTGTACTTGGACTCTGGCCGTTCTTTGTTTGAGATAGTGGTTGATCCACTTGTACATCATCCCACAGACATCACTTCTTCTTAGCTTGACTCTAAGTCCGTCCTTCCAGACTTTGTCAAATGCCTTTTCCAGATCCACCCAAACAGCTACTGTGTGTTTCTGTGCCTGGTAGGCATCTTCTATCTCCTGGGCTATGAGGATGACCTGGTCCTCAGTGGATCTGTGCTGTCTAAAGCCGGCTTGCTGTGGAATTAGTATTCGTTTTTCTTCCAGATGCCACATCAGTCTGGTGTTTATCATCCGTTCCATCAGCTTGCCGACACAGCTCAGTAGGCTTATGGGCCTGTATCCATTTGGATCTGTTTTGTCCTTTCCTGTTTTTGGTACTGGTACCAGTATTGCATCTTTCCATGCCTGTGGTACAATTCCCCTTTTCCAGCTTTGGTTCAGGACCGATAGCAGTTTCCTCTTCGCTGTTTGGCCCAGCCCCATCAGCATTTCGTTTGTTATCCCGTCTTTTCCGGGAGATTTCCTTTTCTTTAGTGTTCTCATAGCCTCTTCCATTTCGCGCATTGTTAGTTTGGCCATCATGTGCTCTTCAGGAGCCGTATTTATGTTTTCGTGTCCCTTTAGCTCTTCGCTAATGTCTGTATGCTTATCTGCAGGGACCTCGATGTGGTTTGCTCTGGCATAGTGATCGACAAAGGCGTTTGCGGCTTTCTTACCTGTGATCAAGTTCTCGCCCTGCTTGATAGTAATTTGTTTATTTGACGGGGTTTCGTCGTTCATGGCTCTGACTAGCTTCCATAGCTTGTTCCCGTCTTTGTCCAGGTTTAGACTTTCCGTTTTATTTTTCCAGCTATCTCTTGCTGTTTGTTTGAGAGTGTGTTTGTACTTCGCCGCGGCGGCTTTGAGGGCGATGTTTGCCTCCATGGATTTTTCTCGCTCTGCCATGTTCCTAGCATTTGTTACTGCATCTTCTACTTTCTGCAACTCATCATTCCAGTAGGGCTTATAGTTTTTCCTAGCTCCTCTTGGGATGGTTTCAGTGGCGGCTTGCATTATTGCCTTGCTTAGGCTCTCTACCATGGGCTTCATTTTGGTGTTTCGTGTGTTGATGGTTTCACACAGCCCATCTGTCAGGATTGCAAATCTGTCCCAGTCGGCTCGTTTGTAATTCCAACGTGGGAGCGGTTTGGTTTCCTGTGGGCCTACTTCCATGTCAATGGTTAGCCTGATCGGCCTGTGGTCGCTACCTGCCAGTTGGTTTAGCACCTGGCGGTCTATTTTATGGTGTATGTCCTGTGTGGAGAAGGCCAAATCTGGAGTCGAGGTGGTATGCCATGTTCTTGAATAGAAGCTAGGGCTATCCTCCGGCCTATTGATTAGGGAGAGATTTGCATCTATCTCCCAATCTTCCACTTCGTCACCTCTGCTGTCTGTGTCAGAGTATCCCCATCTCTCCGAGTGGCTGTTGAAATCTCCAACTACTATGCAGTTGGAGTCTCTGACCTCCATACTCGAGAGCGATAGGTCTCTATTTGGGGGTCCGTACAGATTGAAAATGCGGAGCTTCGTCTCTTGGGCCATTATGTCAACTCCTACAATTTCTGCTTGTCCGGTGTGATTGACAGATACCGCGCTACTCAGTATGCAGTTTCTGGTCAGTATCAGGACCCCTCCTTTGTGGCCTTCTCTATCTAGACGGAAGGTCTGGTATCCTCAGATTAAGAATTTATGGTTATTGTTGAGGTGCGTTTCCTGGATACATGCCACGTCAATCTTACCTTCATGCAGGTGGTGTGTTAGGGAAAGTTTTTTGTTAATGACTCCCTCCGCATTCCACTGTAGTATTTTGAGGGTCTTGAGGTTTTGGCCAATAGAAGTTGCCCCATAGCCATGTGCCTTGACTCCACGACACATGGGTGGGTGACCACCAGTAGTCAAGGGTGGGCCCCTTCGAGGCGTGAGGCCCGGCACTATCGCTGCCTGGTGGGACTCCGCAGGATGAGCGCCATGCGTTTTTCTGATAGGTTGTACTGCCATCATACTGCGATTTACGTTGCACTGTTTTGTTAGGCTTGCGGCCCCGTGCATCCGATTTCAACAGGCGTTTCTGTAGGGATGCCCTCCTTAGCCTTTGGCTGTCCCCAGCCTATCTGCAAGGCAGCAGTTGTTTATGATCAGAGTTGTCTCTCTTATGGAAGTTGTCTTACTAGACTATCGAGTCTTCACTACTCGTGTCTATAGGGTCTTCTGGTATACAAGTATCCATATTTTCTTTTCATTGCTCTATGTATTTCCGAGTGCTGCTCTTTGACATCTCGTGTTCTTGTTGCTCTAAACCCTGCTACTGCTTCCTGAGTTTTCCAGCTATAAAGTTACTAGCAAGGCAATCGTAATTTTTCCGTCTTCTTGAACACTGTTATTCGTGGACCTAACTGCATGCGACCAGTTTGGCTTTCGTCTACTGTTTAATCAGATGTCACTTCTCCAATTTGTTTTTGATGGCCACTTGTTCCAGTGTAATCTTGAAGACAGGTTTAATATATCTGCATTCAATAGACTTTCCACTTTCCTGGCATGATTATGAGGAAGAGCGGCTGGAATGTCATATGATCTTTCTATTTATAAATAGTTTTATAGATTGTATAATATATTATTTAGTGAGTGAATTTATACCACAGTTTACTGTAGATACAGGCCTTCTGATTCACGGGGAAATTCCTTTGAAACGTCACATTCCAAGGCTGACTCAATAATGGAACTTGCATGTGTAAATTATCAGTGCAACTATAATAGCATGTTTGGGAAACAAAAATGGATATGCAGTTGGTTTCAGGGCAGGATTGTGTGAAATGATCACTATCAACAGCGATTTCTTGTGTTTTTTACCGTGAATTTGTTTTATTTCTCTGTGTGGAGCATGGATTGATTATAAACCTTGGCGGAATATGAGTCCGTTATTTAGTCGGCCTTGATATGTGACGTTTCAAAGAGATTTCCCCTGTGAGTCAAAAGGTCTGTATCTATAGTAGGCAATGCTTTATATTTAAGTGTGGAATCTCGTTCCTGGTTCTGTGTGAATTTGTGTGCATCAATTGATCTTTGTTTAGAGTTACTTTTATATACTTGGAATCCTGGTTTCAAACAAACATGTGTATGCCTTCTGGCAGGGGACCAAAGGATCTCTCTAGTTGATTCTTTTGTGATTGATCTTGCCCTCGGCTAACCAATTCTGGATGTTAGATAGTTTGCGTATTGGATAGGAATTTAATCTTCCTTTTTGGGGGGGGGGGGGGGGGGGAGGTTGTAATTTTGCCAGGATGGTGGCTAACAGTCTTCTCGTATTGATTTTTAACTACCGAATTGTCTTTCTACATAAATTGCCTATACATAGGACCTCCGAGTTTACCGTCCGTCATCGATGGGTCGGTGCTAGATCTCCTTACCTCTCTTGAAACATGGTTTCGTGTTTTCTTCCTTTTTTGTTTCTTGACGCACGAGCGAATTGCCTCTCTGCTATAGCAACCCCTTCTCTTTGATATATTAAGCACTTATGATTATTCTATTCAAATTGCTGATGGTCTGTCCTTGTTTAAATTGTTGGTGAGCTTACTTCGTGTTTGCTGTCATTATTGAGTAGTCAGACCATAATGCGCTTTAAGGCTCATATTTATGGCAATTCAATCTGCTTTTCTAGTTACATGTTCCAATTATCGCATATCGTCATCACCATCTGGTTGATACAGTTCTAAAACTGGCTGTAAGGTTGTCTGAGCATATCTCTCCATTTGACCCTATCCTCTGCAGCTCTCTTCATTCCAGCATATGTTCGTACATTGTCTCTGCATGTCGGGGCTGTAGAGATGAGCCTTGGTGGCTCCCTTCCCCTTTTCCCCAGCATCTTGCTCTCTGTTATGTTCTTTAGTAGACTCATGTCGCATATTGTGTCCCAGCCAACTCTGAATTTTTGTATCATTATCAATGTTTGTCTTTGTACGTCTACCACATTGAGAACTTTGCCATCGGACCTTCTTTTGTCCAACTTTCCATTCTACGGTAGCCTCACATTTTAAACGCTTTCAAGCGTTGTTCATCCGTCTTTGCCAGAGTCTAAGTCTCTGCCCAATACAGTGAAAATGACCATACATGAGTAGTGATATTCTTTTCCTCAGTTCTATTGTAACATGGATCCCGCATGGATTCTGACAGGATCATATGGATGATCGAAATCATGATCCCTAACCAAAGGGAAATTGAAATCTAATTTAAACGTTTCTATATTCCGATTAAAAGAGGTCACGCTAGACAAGGCAGGCAGAAAGCAAGGGGATGAGTGAGAAACAGACTATACAAAGTTCAGAGTTTAAATGTATCGGGCTTTTTTTAAACAAATCCAACCTTGTTCCTGAATGTAATTTGTTATTGTCTGAAATCACGTCAAGGGAAAGTTGGATAGATAACGGACAGAATTTCCTGTCTTTTGTTGTCGACTCTTGTTATACATCATTTGTTACCCTTGTTCTAAATGCTGAACATGTCACTCTGGGGTTTTCTGAAAAATTGTTTTTCCGTCTAGGCTTTATCTCCCTCAAAGTAGTAAGTAAAGCATTATGTTTGTCTGTTACAAATTTTAGTGGGCACTGTTTTTCATTCCTCGTGTTCCGTAGGGTCCAGTAGAGCAGCTTCTAGTTTTCTCCTGCATTCTTCTCCAGTCTTTCTCCAAAGTCCTCCCAGAATTGTTGTTTTGCTGTTAGCATTGACTTCTTTACTTTCGTTCTGAGTATTTCATGTTCTTTTCATTTCTTTATTTTTCCTGCTGTATTCTTGACATGTAAGTATTTTTTCCATGCTTTTTTCTTTTCCCTTATTATCATTTAGACTTCTTCTGTCTACCAGTGTGCCCTCTTTATATCGTTCTTCACTTTGACTTCCCCACACGTTTCTACTGCAGCTTCCATGAAGGTAATCCTGAAATTGTAACCAGAGAACTTCTAGATCTCCAGGTGGTAGTTTTGCACTTTCCACTGCTGTCAATATAAGCCCCTGGTATCTGGTCCTAACGTCTGACTGTATAAGCTTATGTGCCTTTATTCTTGCTTCTTCTTCTCTGGTGTTCGGTTTCTGATTTGATTGTGAGCGTTGTTTTGGTGGGACTACTCTTTCAGTTCTACTATATATTGTCACTAGGTGGTGGTCACTTTCGAGTTCTGGCATCTCTCACATACTCAATGAATCTTTCCCTATGATGGCAACATCAATGATGGGTGTCTCTTTCTTTGACGGTTCCCATTGAGTGTTTGTATGTGCTTGTGTGGGAACTTTGTGTTTGTGATGACTAGGTTTTGTTTGCTGTATAATCTCTAAGGAGTCGCTTTTCATTGTCATTCAAAACATCTTCACAATATCTCCCAATCACGTCATGCTATCTAGAATGATCTTTTCCAACGCGGCATTGAAATGTCCAAGGTCAACAGAAAGCATAGCATATAATTAATTATGCACGCACTGACAATGGCTGCTCGGTTTCTGCCAGCTATTATTTTTTAAAACAATGTTATCGCCGCTCTCTCTCTCTCTCTTTCTCTATCTATCTATCCTTCCTCTCTCCCCTCCCCACTCTCTCTCTCTCTCTCTCTCTCTCTCTCTCTCTCTCTCTCTCGGAATCCCTATTCCTCACGAAATCCACATAGATGTCTCGCGGAATCCCTATAGACCAGGTTTCGGGGAACAGGGGTACATTTTCCTAAATGGGGCACAAGTTGTACGTAATTAATTTATAGTAGTTGTAGATTTGTTCAAAACTACATACGGAAATCTGTACAAATTGTTATACCATTTTTTTCAAGCGAGTTGTGATAATTGTAGAAAATGACAGTAATATTGTTTTCTAGTTAATACTGTTGAACCTACAGCCAAAATGATGTTGGTCAATTGATGTCAAGTTAAAGTCACGTGAGTAATCTACAATTTGACCTTTTGATTTTGCTAATTGGCTGACTCATAACATAACCACATCGAGGAGTTAAAGTAAATATCATTTAACAGAAATAAATAATGGGTAATTTAAAAAAAAGTTCATCGATCCGTGTCAAACCATTATTGACGTCTCGCGCACGAAATCCATATGGAAGTCTCACCCGTAAAGTAGTCGCATCCCCATAGAAGTCTCGCGGAACTCGTATAAACGTCTTACGGAACCCGTATAAACGTCTCACGGAACTTGTATAAACGTCTCACGGAACCCGTATAAACGTCTCACGGAACCCGTATAAAGTTCTCACGGAACCCGTGTAAACGTCTCACGGAACCCGTATAAAGTTCTCACGGAACCCGTGTACACGTCTCACGGAACCCTTATACACGTCTCACGGAACCCGGTATAAACGTCTCACGGAAGCCATATAAAGTTCTCACGGAAGCCATATAAAGTTCTCACGGAACCCGTATAAAGTTCTCACGGAACCCGTGTAAACGTCTCACGGAACCCGTATAAACGTCTCACGGAAGCCATATAAAGTTCTCACGGAACCCATATAGACGTCTCACGGTGAATAACGGAGATTTTAACAGTTCTCGTCAATTCTTATTTGCTTCCTATGCTTTTTCTTTCCATTACATTTACATAGGTGTCTGTTTTCTGCCGACTTTTACAATGAAATATACGTCGATATTTTATTTCACAACTTGGTGTTTGCTGCTGATCTTCAGTTATTTTAGTTATTTATGAATCACCTCCGGGCAAATGCAACAGCAGAAACTTTCCGATTTCCACTTTGGAGTTTTCCTATGGAGCACCGGTACTGGATCTATCTGATGTCACAATCATTAGCCGAATAGCAGATGCAGATTTGATGGTGGTTCTCGTTGAAAAGAATAAATTCTAGGTTTTAAAACGTCGCTACAAATCTTGTATCGATCATGTTTCTAGTAGCTGTTGTTTGCGAATGTCCACAATGAGTAGATTACTCTTTTGTTCACCCTGAAAAGGACGTTAACGGTCTTGGCCAGTATGTTTTGCTTGACCCTGACTAACATGTCTGATCAGTATATTTTGCCTGACCAGACGTTAGTCTTCCTCCCCGATTCTAGTAGATAACTTGTTTTGTCAGTTGTTAGTCAGGATTCTACCTGTATAGCGGGATAAAAGACCTCAGCAATTGTCAATTTACTCCTTGGCATTGAGTTAGCACCACGGACACTCACGCTCCTAGAGATCATTCTAAATTATACTAATTAGTGTCTTGGGCCGAGTAGTCTGCTTAGAAGGGAAACTAGGTATAAGGAATGACTGGAGGTGGTTGAATAATTTAAACAAAACACTTTCAATTGTAAAGAAAATTGGATGATACATAGAATGAATGAGTAAACATTTAATTAGACAATCAGTTCTTCTTCTTCTTACGCTGGTTACAGCGATATATGTTGCACTGTTTTATTTTGTTAAGCCTGTGGCTCAGTGCATCCGATTTCAACAGGCGTTTCTGTAGGGATGCCCTCCTTAGCCTTTGGCTGTCCCCAGCCTATCTGCAAGGCAGCAGTTGTTTTTGGTCAGAGTTCTCTCTCTTAGGGAAGTTGTCTTGCAGGACTATCGAGTCTTCCCCACTCGTGTCTATAGGGTGTGGCAATGATATGATATGATGGACTATGTACTAGTTTGTACTATTCCGGAAGAGAGGCAGTCCAGTGTAACTGTGTCTCAGGATCGTCACGTCCTGCCAGAAACATAGCATATGCATGTGAGTGGGGTATCTCTTTGCTCCCTTTATTTTCTCGGCTCATCTGCAGTGATGGCACGCCTAGCATTCCCCGCCACCTGGGAGGTTGTCATAATAGAGCAGAGGTGCAATGTCCGCTGGCCTGCATCTCTTCTGCGTCCATTGGGATGACTGATAGCAGGCAGAGATAAAGAGCGAGGCAGGAGTGCATTTAACCAGGGGACAAGCCTGGTCATGGCACGGAGATGCTGTTCGCTTGGTGTGCGGACATATCTCATGATCAAGGGCTGAGTCTCAACAGTTCGCAGTGGGGTGGCTGCTCTACTGCTTACGACACCCCGACCGAGAACTAAGTCTTCTACTAGTGGTTTCACACCTCATCGCCGTATGGGGTGAATATCGAGCAGCTTCCCGCCCTCTTTGATCGGCGGACGGCAGAGATCTCTTTCTGCGGCTCGACCAGGTCGGGCTGAGACGCGAGCCCCAGGTCCCAACCATATCGTAGCCTCCCATCGCAGTGGTGCTGAGATTTAGGGCGGGATTCCGGCCTAGAGGCTTTCGGCCGTAATCTCTCATATGGTAGTCTCGCACCATTGGTTTATCAGCCTAGCACGTGGACCAAATGTCTGGTACGCTGCTGTTTAACTGGAACTACACTTCAGCAGTCAAATCCATGTTGAGGAATGCGCATTGATTTCATGGTTGATAAGCATGTGGTGTCGCTGATTGTAAGCAAGACAGGTAACACCTTTATTTTCTTTCTGTAACTAACATCTCTGTGTAGCATGGACTGGGCATTTTTCTGAGAACCAAAAATGGTCTGAGAAAGGATATAGCAAAGCCAGGTTGGGGAAAGATAGGATCAAAACAACACCAAAGTTAGATTGGGTTGGAATCGGGTGACAGCGAGAGGCAATGTGTTTACTAGTGAACACCTCTTCGTTATCTGGCAACCAAGAATGACAGAGTGGCCGGTGCTGTTTCACGATGGGAGGTTCCAAGGTATGATTGACAGATGACCAGTCAACTCAGGGAGAACATTCGCCACCAACTTAGTTTGATTAGGCTAAAATTGGTCTTTAAAAAGACAAGAGCACATGAGCTGTAAGGAGAATTTAATTGTGAAAGCAGATCTAGAAGGCTGTCTCAATATGCTCCAGGGGCCATTGCATTTGTGCCTTTTGGAGTGAAATGGTGGCCCTTGTATGATTAACAAGGGACAAGACAACGTATCTGAAGTCTTCATAGTCAACGCTTTTATCTGTGATGTGATGACGAGAGATAAACGAATGTATACATATAGAGATAAGTGAACGTATCCGTAGTCTTAATAGTGAACACTGATCTGTAAGGATGAGAGAACATATACACGCAGAGATAAAGTGAATGTATCTGTAGTCTTCACAGTGATAGCTCTGATCTGTGAGGATGAAAGAACATATACACGCAGAGATAAAGTGAACGTATCTGTAATCTTCACATTGATCCCTCTGATCTGTGGGGACAAAAGAAAACGTACGCATGCAGAGATAAAGTGAGATGTATCTTAAGACTCTCCAGAGAGCAGACGTGCAAATGTAGTAAGAAGCTATCATTACTTGTCGCAGAACCGGCGATCACCAGAGATCAAGATTACCACTAACTGTCAAGATGGGCACACGAGATTCCAGATAAGATATTATTTAAGTAGATAGGACAAGATTTGTATAGTGTTTCACGTGTATATTAGATTAGACTATAGAACTGAGTTTTTATCATTTCAGGGATTCCATCTAGCTCATAGTTATATTGAGTTAGAAATATTCATATTTGTTTAGTAAGTTAGGTTAGGTTTTTATCAATGTGTTTTAGTGTTTTGTTATATGGAAGTCTTAATGTCCAGTATTAGATGTTGTAACACTCTAGCTGACAGTCTTAAGTAGACATGCTACATATAGAGTCCTGTGTATGTGTGCATCATGAGACAATCAGTTCAAGGTTAGTCTGTTTTCATTACGAGATCACTATCTGATCTATTTTGATAGGCACTGGAATCCTGGTATTCAATCGGGCAAGTCAGGGTCTAATGCAAGTAGTCAGAAATGATTCTCTTTGTTCTACAAATCTATCTGGTTGATCCTTAGAAAGTGTAGTCCTGTGTCTTTCATTGTTTGCTTTTCCGCTTTTCGTTTGCTATTAGTAGTAAGTTTGTGGATGCTCTCCTCCTTGCGTCTTACCAGCCATGGGGAACCGTTATGAGGTTTCCAGCCTCAAGGTTCTCCCTGTTGACATTGATCCTGCCCAGCAGGTAGGGTCTGCGCGCTGCCGTGCTGATAAGCGTTAAGCTATCATTGCATGAAGTTTTGCTACTGGACATTTCCCACCATCACCTCTATGGGGTATGTCAACGTCGGTGGACTCGCAATTGGGAGAATCACCCAGTTCTGCATTTGTTGGAAAGCGAGGTGGTTTAATTTCGTGGCGTCTTCAACTTAAGAATGCAGGCACATTACAGCCATTTACGACCATGGCCTCAGATAACAGCAGCGAATGTTCGTTTTATGGGCCGTTTCCCAGTAGAAATATCCCAGTGAAACGTCTTACCCCAGAAGATCCGGTCAAGTCTGTAGAACATTGGATTACCAATTAGGGTCAGCACCTAACAGGACAAGAGCTCTTACTCGCTGTCGACTTTATCGATTATGCTGATTGAATGCTCGAATAGATGGTCAGATGGGAAGGGAGTTGAGCGAAACAATGTCAGTGAACTTGTTGTATTCATTATTCACACGCGGCCTCGAGTAGCTAGCCAATGTCTTCTTTCAATATCCCTATTCTGAAGAGAGAAAGAAAAACGGTATTCCATAAATACTTGCAGTATCCAGCGAATTCCTAATTTCATTTATCCCTTTTCTGAAGAGAGAAAGAAAAAAGAAAAGGTATTCCATAAATACTTGCAGTATCCAGCGAAGGCCTAATTTCATTTATCCCTTTTCTGAAGAGAGAAAGAAACAAAGAAAAGGTATTCCATAAATACTTGCAGTATCCAGCGAATACCTACTTTCATTGATCGTTATCCTGAAGAGAGAAAGAATGTCATTTTCCATTGATGAGTATTTATGAAGCCGTGGTATGCGGAGCTCAGCGAGTCTATCATTTGTGACTAAGGGACCCACCCACTCTGTTCTCCACAGCTGATATGATAGATGTAAAGACGGTGAGTAAATGAGTTGTAACTAAGAGACTCAATCTGTTCTAAGGAGTTGATGTCTCAAGAGTTGATATGATAGATGTAAAGATTGTGAGTAAATGGGTTGTAACTAAGAGACTCAATCTGTTCTCAGGAGTTGATGTCTCAAGAGTTAATATGATAGATGTAAAGATCGTGAGTAAATGAGTTGTAACTAAGAGACTCAATCTGTTATCAGAAGTTGATGTCTCAAGAATTGATATGATAGATGTGAACAGTGCGTTATTAGATCGTCACTAAATGAGTTGTATAAATGCTTATTAGTATTGTTTAAACAGTTGAACCTTCTTTTGGAGACTATACCTTTTCTATCACAATCATTTTGACATTAACTTCACTCCCCTCATCCTTCCCCCTATAGATTACGGGTATTTGAGTCCTCGTGTAGCCCACTTCGTCAGAAGACAGGAACCCACACCGCTCGGTCACCCGCTTCTCGTTACCATTATAACCATCATTATCCTCTAAGCTAAAGTTGTTCTAACACTAGAAAAAACTTTAGCTGACCTTGTAGCGCCCAGCCTACATCCTTTTGTCTCGTACATGTTGGTTCTCTATGAGCCATTAGTCACTACTCCAGCTGGCCTTGTAGCGCCCAGCCTACCTCCTTTTGTCTCGTACATGTTGGTTCTCTATGAGCCA
Organism: Ariolimax columbianus; assembly: GCA_036924085.1. Classification (NCBI taxonomy): domain Eukaryota; kingdom Metazoa; phylum Mollusca; class Gastropoda; order Stylommatophora; family Arionidae; genus Ariolimax; species Ariolimax columbianus. Next base: position 165,206,972 of record JAVGWX010000001.1, on the reverse strand, counting down.
TTAGTCACTACTCCAGCTGACCTTGTAGCGCCCAGCCTACCTCCTTTTGTCTCGTACATGTTGGTTCTCTATGAGCCATTAGTCACTACTCCAGCTGACCTTGTAGCGCCCAGCCTACCTCCTTTTGTCTCGTACATGTTGGTTCTCTATGAGCCATTAGTCACTACTCCAGCTGACCTTGTAGCGCCCAGCCTACCTCCTTTTGTCTCGTACATGTTGGTTCTCTATGAGCCATTAGTCACTACTCCAGCTGACCTTGTAGCGCCCAGCCTACCTCCTTTTGTCTCGTACATGTTGGTTCTCTATGAGCCATTAGTCACTACTCCAGCTGACCTTGTAGCGCCCAGCCTACCTCCTTTTGTCTCGTACATGTTGGTTCTCTATGAGCCATTAGTCACTACTCCAGCTGACCTTGTAGCGCCCAGCCTACCTCCTTTTGTCTCGTACATGTTGGTTCTCTATGAGCCATTAGTCACTACTCCAGCTGACCTGTTTCACACCAATAACCTGTACTTTTGAAGTGATGGTTTATGAAGCAATTCTTTAGTCACATTCCACGACACGCTGTGACGTGTTACAGGGTCGTATTCTGTCTACGCTCAGTACCACTTGGACAAGCGCCGATCGTTGCAAGCGCCATATTACAATGGTTCTAGTAGCTGTAGGAAACGGTGGATGTATTGATGTTTGGAGCCCTTACCGAAATAAACCAGAACATTTAGTATAATCATAGGGGCAAAACAAAGTCAGTTTAGACTAATAAGGTTTTCATAGGAAGAATAACAACACAGCATCGTTTTCTTGCGCCATCTGTATTATGTAACATTTTAAAACGTCACTTGGCGGCCTTTCCCAACCACAAGCAGATAAGGTTTTTGAAGCGGCTTATGGCAAATATATACACAAACGAGGGAAACACATATTTATCTTTCCCTGTGCGGCTAAACATAGTTCAGGACGGAGTCAAATTGCACAGGAGTCGGTTAAAAAAACACAAAAGTAATAGAAAGTAACATGGTTTATAACCTCATTATTTTTCAGATTCTTCAAATAACCCTTTTTTGTATATCTTGTGATTCAATTTTTTTAATGTATAATTAGTCATGGGCTATAATGTTGTGGAGACTTTTAAATTTGCAATTCGTTGTGTGTTACAGTTTTGTGCTGAAAGTGATGATTTCTTGGTCTAGGACGGCCGATGTGTTACAGTTTTGTGCTGAAAGTGATGATTTCTTGGTCTAGGATGGCCGATGTGTTACAGTTTTGTGCTGAAAGTGATGATTTCTTGGTCTATGACGCCCGATGTGTTACAGTTTTGTGCTGAAAGTGATGATTTCTTGGTCTATGACGGCCGATGTGTTACAGTTTTGTGCTGAAAGTGATGATATCTTGGTATGTGACGGCCGATGTGTTACACTTTTGGGCTGAAAGTGATGATTTCTTGGTCTATGACGGCCGATGTGTTACAGTTTTGTGCTGAAAGTGATGATTTCTTGGTCTAGGACGTCCGATGTGTTACAGTTTCGTGCTGAAAGTGATGGTATCTTGGTCTATGACGGCCGATGTGTTACAGTTTTGTGCTGAAAGTGATGATTTCTTGGTCTATGACGGCCGATGTGTTACAGTTTTGTGCTTAAAGTGATGATTTCTTTATCTAGGACGGCCGATGTGTTACAGTTTTGTGCTGAAAGTGATGATTTCTTGATCTATGACGGCCAATGTGTTACAGTTTTGTGCTGAAAGTGATGATTTTTTGGTTTATGACGGCCGATGTGTTACAGTTTTGTGCTGAAAGTTATGATTTCTTGGTCTAGGATGTCCGATGTGTTATAGTTTTGTGCTGAAAGTGATGATTTCTTGGTCTAGGATGTCCGATGTGTTATAGTTTTGTGCTGAAAGTGATGATTTCTTGGTCTAGGACGTCCGATGTGTTACAGTTTCGTGCTGAAAGTGATGGTATCTTGGTCTATGACGGCCGATGTGTTACAGTTTTGTGCTGAAAGTGATGATTTATTGGTCTATGCCGGCCGATGTGTTACAGTTTTGTGCTGAAAGTGATGATTTTTTGGTCTAGGACGGCCGATGTGTTACAGTTTTGTGCTGAAAGTGATGATTTCTTAGTCTAGGACGGCCGATGTGTAAGGAGGTTACCAAATTGTTTCATCTTCTGCTTATCATCGTTTAGGTAACATGAGCTATTCACTCTTCTATATCTGTACCTTCTATGGCGTATTGCTTCAAGCACTTTGTATCTTCATACTCAGAATAGCTATACTGCGTCACACACCGTAGGAGTTTGGCCTGTATTAATAGCAAGGTGTATAATGCAATCAGTTTGATAACAACATCATTATAAACATTAAATATTGACAAACATTGTCCTCTCCAACCCTGAGGAGAATAAAGTGTATGATGACCAGCGAAATATGTGACAGATTAACAAGTGTATGATGACCAGCGAAATATGTGACAGATCAACAAGTGTATGATGACCAGCGAAATATGTGACAGATCAACAAGTGTATGATGACCAGCGAAATATGTGACAGATCAACAAGTGTATGATGACCAGCGAAATATGTGACAGGTCAACAAGTGTATGATGACCAGCGAAATATGTGACAGACCAACAAGTGTATGATGACCAGCGAAATATGTGACAGGTCAACAAGTGTATGATGACCAGCGAAATATGTGACAGACCTACAGGTGTATGATGACCAGCGAAATCTGTGACAGATGAAGAAGTGTATGATGGCCAGCGAAATATGTGACAGATCAACAAACACGCACACCCACATATGTCTGCATGATTGAGAGAGACTGCCTATATCATCATGATATCATTCCTGGTATAATCTGTCACACGAAAGACAGTTTAACTCAGCTAAGAGGAAGAAGACTAACGTCTGGTCAGACATGTTAGTCAGGATCAGGCAAAATATTCTGGCCAAGACCTTTACCTCGGCTTCTTCATAGCCCTCCCTGGAAACCGGCTGTTTTCATGGCAGCCTGGCTAACAATGTGAGGGATCGGCGTGATCCCTATAGTAGTGAGCGACACGCAGATGAAGCCAAGCATAGCACACCCTGCCTCCAACCCACCACTTAACTTCTTTTTCAAGGCGCACAAAAGAGTAAACCTAGTCATTGTGGGCATTCGAAACAACAACTCAGCTAAAGAGAAATTCGTCATATTGAAAAGCAGTTTAACAAATGACATTAACCGACCATCACTCCAGTATTCACTAATTAGGACTCGTAGCCAAAGACCTTTTATTTCTGTTTTAAGACTGCTTTTCGACATTTTGAGTTTGTCAGTTGCCATTGGTCGCCACTTTTGCTGCTTTCCTTGTCACTAATAATATCTGGACTATACAAATGTATTAATCTTCAATGGTTGCAAATACACCGACCATTGTGAGGGATGGTGAAAGTGTTACCATTTCAGCTCGGCTACCATCAACTGTTCAATAATAGATGACCCCCACCGTCCAGTCAGTGTAGTTTACAACTGGAGTATTGTTTCATTCATTCTTCTCGGCCTCGTGTCAAACGCGCATGCTACATTCTCCAACCATTTTAACATCTGTCGAAAACATGCCTTCCGAATTTTATTCTGGCTACCATAGGCCTGGCATATTTAGGGGCTCTTCTCCGCCGCCTGTCCCATATCTGTCATCACAGACGGGCTCTTCGTGGTTTGTACCACGTGCGTCCATTGTTTCAGCTACTGTACGGGCGGCCTCATCGCGTGAGCGGTCATGACTCATCGTCACACATTTACATCTTTGAATGCTTTTCATTGGTTATCATTTTCTTGTTTTTCTATCCTCTTCTTGTTTTTCTATCCTCTTGTTCTTTTCCATCCTCGTTTTTTTCTTCCCAATCATCTTGTTTTCAATCCTCTCGTTTTTTTCTTCCCAATCATCTTGTTTTCAATCCTCTCGTTTTTTTCTTCTCAATCATCTTGTTTTCTATTCTCTCGTTTTTTTCTTCTCAATCATCTTGTTTTCAATCCTCTCGTTTTTTTCTTCTCAATCATCTTGTTTTCTATCCTCTCGTTTTTTTCTTCCCAATCATCTTGTTTTCTATCCTCTTGTTTTTTTCTTCCCAATCCTCTTGTTGTTTTCTATCCTGGCCGGAATGTAGTATTTAACGTATTGCGTATCGTTTTCTTTTCTCTTCTTCGACCTTCATGTCTTCTTAGTGTTCTCTCTCTCCCTAGTTCTGTGTGTGGTATCCGACCTTAATGATTGAGATATCAAAAACAAATTAACTGCTCATGAACCTCAAAGTGATTAGAACACTTTAATCTCGTGACAACCGTTGTATAAAGTCATTAGAACACTTTAATCTTGCGATAAACGTTGAATAAAGGCATACGAACACTTTAATCTCGTGACAACCGTTGTATAAAGTCAATAGAACACTTTAATCTTGCGACAAACGTTGAATAAAGGCATTAGAACACTTTAATCTTGCGACAAACATTGAATAAAGGCATTATAACACTTTAATCTTGTGACAAATGTAGTCTCCAGTGATTAGGACACTTTAATCTTTCGACAAACGTTATATAAAAGCATTATAACACTTTAATCTTGCGGTTAGCGTAGTATGAAGTGATTAGAATGCTTTAATCTTGTGGCAGATGTAGTCTCTAGTGGTTATAATGTTTTAATCGTGCGGTAAGCGTAGTATGAAGTGATTAGAACGCTTTAATCTTGTGGCAGATGTAGTCTCTAGTGAATAGAACGCTTTAATCTTTCGAAAAACGTAATATAGAGTGATTCGAACGCTTGAATCTTTCGAGAAACGTAGTATCAAGTGATTATACAATTTTAATCTTGTGACAGACGTAGTATCGAGTGATTGGAACACTTTAATCTTGTGAAAGATGTAGTTTAAAGTGATTGAAATACTTTAAACTTGCCACATATGCAGTCTCTAGTGATAGAACACTTTAATCTTGCGACTAAGTATCAGGCTCCATCCCTGGTTTTGATTTCCCCAGTTTACTTACCTGTAAAAGAATACCTGACTTTACGTTAGGTACGGTAAGACAACACGGAAGGGAACAAGTCACCTCACCGTCGACGGCAGTGCCTGTCATGGTACCACATGATGACAGATGTCCAATCAAGTACACGTATACTGATCTTGCTATGTGGAGGACTGGGTGCAGCAAAAACTATGATGTCACTCTTGATATTCAACGTTCTTTAGTAGTTCTGTAGCTTACCATGATGAAGTTACTAGTCCCATGCACAGTCTTCCTTAGTCGGCTTTTAAAACATAATTGTTTGGAGTTGAGACAGCCATACGTGTAGAGGGTTGAGACAAGCTATACAAGTAGGGGGTTGAGACAAGCTATACAAGTAGGGGGTTGAGATAAGCTATACAAGTAGGGGGTTGAGACAAGCTATACAAGTAGGGGGGTTGAGACAAGCTATACAAGTAGGGGGTTGAGACAAGCTATACAAGTAGGGGGTTGAGACAAGCTATGCAGGTAGGGGGTTGAGATAAGCTATACAAGTAGGGGGGTTGAGACAAGCTATACAAGTAGGGGGTTGAGACAAGCTATGCAGGTAGGGGGTTGAGATAAGCTATACAAGTAGGGGGTTGAGACAAGCTATACAAGTAGGGGGTTGAGACAAGCTATGCAGGTAGGGGGTTGAGACAAGCTATGCAGGTAGGGGGTTGAGACAAGCTATGCAGGTAGGGGTTGAGACAAGCTATGCAGGTAGGGGTTGAGACAAGCTATACAGGTAGGGGGTTGAGACAAGCTATGCAGGTAGGGGTTGAGACAAGCTATACAAGTAGGGGGTTGAGACAAGCTATGCAGGTAGGGGGTTGAGACAAGCTATGCAGGTAGGGGTTGAGACAAGCTATACAGGTAGGGGGTTGAGACAAGCTATGCAGGTAGGGGTTGAGACAAGCTATACAGGTAGGGGGTTGAGACAAGCTATGCAGGTAGGGATTGAGACAAGCTATACAGGTAGGGGGTTGAGACAAGCTATACAAGTAGGGGGTTGAGACAAGCTATTCCAATAGGGGGTTGAGACTAAGGAGCTGTAATGATTAGAACAACACGAGACATATATATATATATCTGTTACAAAAGTACAGTGCTGGTCGTCTTCAATAAGACTAAATGTCTATATCAGTGTTTCGCGGACAAGTGAAGTTAACAAAATTTTAGGCGAACAAGTTAGATTAGGAACAGTTTTTCGTGGACCAGTTAGGTTAGGAACAGTTTTTCGGGGACCAGTTAGGTTAGGAACAATTTTTCGCGGGACAGCTCAGATAGAAATCAAAAACCATTATTTCAAAATACCACAACACAGTGTTAGCAGAGAAATGCACCTCTAAAACTTTTCTATCAATTTACAAATAAACAAAAGCCCACAAAAAAAAACACTTTACATACTTTGATAAATACGATAAATGTAGGTAAGCTCTTGTGTCCGAAAAGTACGGACACTTGTGTAGCTGAAGTCATTTCAATTGACGTCAACAAAATTCCCCATCAGAGCTTATATCACCTGAAGGCTACCTTCACAGTTAAGGAGTTAAGCCACAATATCGGTTTTGTAGACTGGTAGGAAATTTCTGCGGACCGGTACCGGTCCGTGGACCAGCTGTTAGGAAACACTGGTGTATATCATGCAGTGAGACGGGAGGTCACAATAACCTCCTAGGTTACCGGGAAACAGGCGAATGAAAGTTTCTCTGTGACGTCACCTTCGGGCTCATTTAAGTTGGAGACTCCACTAGAGTATAAAAACTGAATGAGAACATACGTTGGTGAGTTTATTTGGGGTGTAGCCCGTTTTTGGGCGAAGTAATTATTAGCACTCGTACAAGCGTTTAGGCCTGAATAACCTGCTGTCTTTTGATGGCTCGCGCGTTCTGAAATAACCAATAGGAAACACTTATTTCAGCTGTGCCTGTGGTCACATATGGCTAGCTACATATGTGTGTGGCTGGCTACATGTGTGTAGATGGCTACATGTGCCTGTGGCTGGCTACATTTGTGCGTGGTAGGATACATGTGTGTCTATGGCTGTCTTCATGTGTGTCTATGGCTGGCTATATGTGTGTCTATGGCTGGCTATATGTGTATGTATGTAGATCATTCATAGGCGTCTCAGTCTTTGCAGACCATGTGCATGGCACCCTGAGAGTAGCCTCTTAGGGCTCAAGTCCGAGCGCTGAATATGGAGACCCTGGGCTGCCCAAACTGATGGATCCCTCTCTCGGCCTCGCTGGTGTAATCCAAAGGAATGCAAAGTATGACAATTTGACACCAGCTTAGCTGCAGGAGCTGCCGGAATGAGTTCGCAATTTTGAAACCATCTGCCTTAGGTGCTACCACTCCGGATTTTCTGTCTGGGCTTACTCCCGTAGCCCTACCCTCTACCGAGGTTTCCACAAGGCAGTGGAGTCGTTGCCCGTAGATGCTAGTTACTTGAGACATCCGATGATACTCTCATCGTCCCAAGACTAGCCAACACTCTCTGGGACTTGTTGATTTAAAATCAGAGTTCCTCCTCTCCTATGCGAACTTACTGAATAGGCTAACGAGCTTCGTCTACCCGGGTTTAGAGTTTAGCCAACCAAGGCTAATTAGCCCAATCTGCCCGCACAGTAATACCGCCGGGTACTCGGTCGATCCCCACAGCAGGCTCTGTAAGAAACAGCGGGCCCCTCATGAAGTTAGCTGCTGGGGACACAATAATGTAGGGAGAGGCCATTGGCATGAAAACACCTGAACGGCAAGCCGAACAGTGAATCCAGCGGCGATCTCTACACCTGGAAAGGAGAGGCTATATCAGACGCTTCACTTTCCTTTAACGAGTGGCACGTCGTAAAATGTAAAACTCGCTACATATGTACGTCTGTGATGATGTGTGCGTGTGACTGACTACGTATGAGTGTGTGTGTGTAAATATGTGTGTGGAACTGACTACATATGTGTGTGAATTTGTCAGCGAATGAGTACACGTTTTGGAATAGCACATATGTGACCAAATAAAATAAAGCGCGCCTTGACGTCATCTCCTAATCTGAGTATGCATGCTGTACTGCCTTTTCATACATTCTAGAATGTGTGATACTTTCAGATCCACCTGCTTGAGCCAATAAACCTAATCTCGTTTAGACCAAGTTACATTTTTGTGTGAGGTGTGGTGTAGTGAAGTCCGATGTTTGTTGTTGCTAAAAATGATATTTTGATGATTGGCTGAAACTACAATTCTCATGATTAATATGCATATACTATTGACCTGTGCCGTTGTGCGTCTCTTTATACAGCAGACCCTTGTACTCCCATTTATACGTATACTGCTGGCCTTTGTATTGCCATTTTTAGATAAGCAGTCTAACTCACCAGGGAAATCCCTTTGAAACGTCACATTCCAAGGCCGACTAAATAATGCAACTTATATTGTGCCTAGGTTTATAATTCATGCTTCACACAGATAAATAAAACTAATTCAGGGTACAAAATTCAACAAATCACTGCTGAGCGTTATCCTTTCACAGAATCCTGCCCTGAAACCAACTGCATATTCATCTTTGTTTCCCAAATATGCTGTTATAGATGCACTGATAGTTGACACATGCAAGTTACGCTATTTAGTCAGCCTTGGCATGTGCTGCAAATGGATTTTTCCATGAGCCAGAAGGCCTGTATCTACAATATGCTGTGGCTGACCTCTGAACTACTATTTCAAGTTCTTCTTAATTACCCACCTTTGTTCTGTCATTTGTACTTCTGCTTATACTGCTAACCTCTATACTGTCATTTATATTTATACTTCTTGTTCTACCTGAAAAGTACGTTATTATGTTGTGTTATAGTTTACTTTGAGACAGCTATATTTGGTGTCAGCTTGCTTTTTATAGGATACCGAATTTGTCTTTCCACCGTGATCACTATTCTCTTAGCTATACATTAGTGCAGCCCGTTTCCAGGGCCACTGCTTAGAGATGGAATTGTCTTGGTCAGCTCTGGTCGCTGACCCTGATGCAAGCAGCCAGCTATGAGTTGCTGGCTGCTGTCAGCTAATTCGCCGTTCTGATACTGCTGAGCTCTGTACTGTTATTTATACTGATGCTGCTGACCTATGTACTGTCATTTATACTGATTCTGTTGAGTTTTGTACTGACATTAATACTTTTATTTATTCTGCTGACCTGTGTGCTATAATTTATAATTTTATTTATACTGCTGTCTGTGCTGTCAATTATACTTATACAGCTGATCTCCGTTCTGTCATTTATATCTACTTCTATTGCTAATTATGATTATGGTTGGTACTGACAACCTCATCAGGTCAAACTAAGTGCCACGGAAACCACATCTGTATGCAAGAAGGCTGTTTGAGGGCGATGAACTCATGCTCCTCATGGAAGGAATGAGAACGGTCATGGGGAATAATGTTATATAATTTGTTGTTAGATTGGACCAGAATATCTCATACTTTCATATTAAATGTCTGTTCTTATTGCCTTCTGTAGATTCTTGTCCTTCAGAGATGTATTTTGATCAGCAGGGTTGGCATTTATTGCTTGTCGTTTTTATGTTTGACAGGAACCTCAGTAATAACCAGATAGCCATCATTGAATCAGGTGCTTTTGATGGACTACAGAGCCTGAAGAAATTGTGAGTACTTGATGTTGTTTATTTAGTCAAGTGTTTTCTTGATTGTTTAGATTATGATTTTTTCTGTGCACTGAACATGTTTATAAAGCAGGCTTACTGAAGAGAGGTTCTGGCCTGATTAAAGAGTAAGTAAGGAACGAGATGGTGGAAAGATACGTTAACATTGCTTGTAACATTGGTTCCTATCCTGGAGTCCACAGAATGAGGGTCAACAACCAAATCTACATTTTAAAATAAAATAAATCTCTTTTCTATATGCATAGGTATTTCACATGCCATCTTATGTGTGTGTAGTGCACTGGCGTGTATAGGTGGTTATTTATGATGGGCTTGAGGCGGTGCATCACCTGAATAACGTTGGGAATCACTAGCTTACTTGATAAAAACTGGGCTTAGTCTAGGAACTTTTTTTTATGGGAATCCAGAGATAGAGAGAGGGGTTATGTTGTATCTGATCTTCAGTTCTACTGCCGCTTTCAAGCAGACAGACAAGCAAAACTAGGAGCAAGCATGCTTCAAATAAACACATCAGCCAACATAGAGACAGCACAACAAATACTTCAAAACAGCTTCAAAGAGGAATGACTGAACCGATGGACGAAAGGGTCTCAAGGGTGTGCCAAGTATAAAGACACATTCTAATTAAAATGACAACATCAACAAACTGCACCGCAGGGAGCAGAGCATAATCTTCCTTCCAACTTGGAACAGAACATATCGGACTTAACAAATACTTAAACAAGTTAGACCCTGCACACGAACATAACTGCCACAACTGCACCCATCCATATGAGACAATTCAACATGTCCTGCTCGCTTGCCCCAGACTGACCTCAGACAGAGAAAAGTAATTGCCGGGCATCCCAACAATCACCAACACCTTATACAACTCCACTCTTCAGAACTTGGCACTGAGTGCAAAAGAGCGAACAGCTAGGAAGACATAGTTAACAGCAACTGCAGCTTTCAGATTTGTATCTTGCTACATTCAGTTACTTTTTCTGTTTATTGTCTTTTATTTGCGATTGCTTTATCCCCCCTGCTTCTAGCACATTTCCATCTTCATCATTGATAATTATTAGTTAATTTGGTCACTGATGGCCTTTTTGGCAAAGATCTTTTGGTTGTAATGTAACTTGTCATATTTTATGTATAGGCGACGGCGTGGGCTAGTGGTTAAGTGACACTGCTCAAAACTCGACCGTTACCTCAGAGAAGCAAACCCTTAGATTATGCAGGAGGAAGCAGACCCTTACATAAAGTGCATGTCGAAGTAGGATGCACTGGGCCGTCAAAATAAAAACAGCGAAACACACACTGCCTTGGGGAATAGAGAAACAAGGCGAACACCCAAAAAAAAAAAAAATATTTTATGTATGGCCAGATAATATCCACACTTGTTTCTGTCATTATTTACATTTGACATCCACTTTGACTGTAGCGTGATGATATAGTTATTATGTTAAGGAGAACTTGAACCACCTCATCACTCTTGTCAGATCTGTAGGTAGGAATGGAGAGAGGGAGGGAGGGAGGGTACCTCTATCACTTCCAGATATCTCCCACAAGCTCATGCCCATGCAGAAATGACATTGAGACCCTTGAACATATCCTGCAGATCTGCCCAGCCCATAATGTGTGCAGACAGAGATGCTGAGGCAGGTTCTGTGAGGCTGCAACTTAGGCCTGGAAAGGACTGGGCACATCCTTGTGATAAAACTAGATCTAGCATGACTAATGAATTTGAACACAGAAGGAGAGAGAGAGAGAGAGAATTACAAATTCTAGGTGACAAGTCCCTCCTTGATGGAAGAAGCCTCATGAGATAATGAAGATGGAACTGAAGTGTATAAAATGTAGAAGCTGTATTTTTTGTATTTAACCGCAGTTTGGTTTTACCTAATATTGTAGACAAAATAAAACATTGACACATAATATGTGTGCAGTTGTAGGTCAACCTATACAAGTAGACCTTGGTCAACAGATGTCTGCTTCTCACACTTTGTGCTAGATGACCATATGTAATGATAAGCACAGATCTGTGACAGTGAATGTGACAACATACATTTCAGTAGTATTGAGGAAAAAAAAGTGAAGATGGGCAGGTCACAGCCATGGTAAGAAACTTAACAATGTAACCAGGTATGTGCTGGATTGGAATCCACAGGGAAAGAGAAGCATGTGGAGGTTAAAACACTTCTCAAGGAACAGTCGAATAGAAGGCCAAGGCAGCTGGGGTTTCATGGTGGCTTACAATAAGAATTTATGGAGAGTGTACATTGCAGCTACTGAATGATTTCCTGTGACAAAGAGATTGGGACCACTGTTTCTTTCCTTGCATGTTGTAAAAAGTGACTAATGAAGTCTGTGTATGGGACTGGCAACATCACCATGTAAAAATTATTGCCTTGAAACTGGACTGCAAATTACTGGATTCAGGCTTTTCTAAAAGTTGTTTATGGTAAGTCAAATGCAGTGTTGTGCCAATGCCTCAATAAATGGAGCAATGAGATATTTGATTAATTGATGCATTGCAGCCCTATGTTCCAAGGGGAGCCACAAGGTTTAAGTTACGTATTCAAGCCTGTGTCATTCTTTATCATTTTTTTGGTGACAATTAGTGATTATAGCAGCAGAGTGGTTTCCCCCCTGTGGGGTCGACTCCCTTGCATCCCACTACAACATTCATGGTATGTCCGAAGGAAAAGCTTGTTATCCACAGAACCTCAATAGCCTAGGTTAGATAGATGAAGCTTGGACCTGCAGCAGTACAACCGCTAATGAGGAAGGGGTCATCAAGTAAGTCATTAGTGATTAAAAGTCAAGAATTAACGCAAACATTAAACTGAATGTCATTTCATGAAACTCATCTTGTGGGAGTACCATGAACTGATCCACAAATGTTTTGATCTTTGTTGTTCACAGAGACCTATCCAGAAATCTCATTGGGGCCATCAATAGCAACATGTTCTCTGGTCTGCCCAAGCTGAACAAATTGTAAGTCTTGTCTTTATTTAAAATGACATATTTGACTAAATGACACAAATATGGAAATAAAAACAGAAAATTGCTCATAGAACTGACTTACATTGCACCTGGGTACCTCTGTATCTGTTTAGTTTCTTTCATCAGCTGAAAGTGCTGAAGACAGAGCATAAACTCAGTAGCTTTGGTGACAGCTTCAAGTTTTTCTCTAGACTTCATCCAGTACCAATTTACAGCTGGATTGATTGGGATAAGTGGCCATGTCATGAAGAACTCACAATATTTCTGGTCTGTCAACATATGATTGGAACCCGATACATTCTGTTTGTAAAGCTAGCTCACAATCCCTTGGCCACACCCTCACCCTTAAAATATGACCTGTATAACTCATGGTAATAAATATTTCCATTTATGTTTCATCTGAATTCTTTGTGTTCCATGCGAGGTATGGTTTTGACTACCACAGCCTATCCCCTTAATAGAAGTCTGTATGAAATCGCTAACATGAATCTGACAATGGTCGTACCTGCAATAGTTTATTGAAATGAGGTTGCCAGGCAGGTCATTGATAGCCCTCTTGTGGTTTTTGACAACGCAATACACTTGGATGGTTACAGAGCTCTGTCTGTACTGTTTGTGTCCTCCCCAGGTACCCCTCAGTCAGGTAACACTGTCATGTTTCTGCTATAGAAAGACATTGAAATTATATGAGAAGAATGTTAGGGTAGTGAACATTATCAAGTGCCACGCAGAATGCAATTGATAATGTCTCTCCTCTATATGATGTCCTGTTCTTCTTATTCAGCGTTCGCTCTCAATCTCCTGCTACCAGGTCCTGAACAGGGCTTTGTAAGTAGCAGGATGTAGTCTGGAGAACGGAATGCATTGTGTCGCTAGTTTACACCTTGACTGCGATATTTGCACCTTTCGATCCGACACATCCGTCTTTGGCAGTGTCCTGTTACTACACTGTTCTTTTGTTAACTCAACTCCATGACTCTATATTACCCATGATCTGTTTTCCTCCATTCCATTTTCCAGAGGTATTCTCTGTTTTCACTTAACTCTTTCTTCCAAAGATATTACAACAACAAAAAAACCTTTTTTTTTGTCTGATGTGTGATTCATTTATGAACTGGTCTCACTCATGACATCATAATTTCTTATGTATCTGACCATGGGACTCATTATTTTCCTGTATAGCTAGATCTCTGTGTACTTCAGTCATCTTCTCTAGTTTGTTTAGTCATTATCCATTACTTGCTTCCATATGATGTAATATTGACTGTGTATATTTGTAGAACTCACCAGTTTTCCTCTTTGAGACATTTTTGCCTAAAGTTCTTTTAATTTCTTTTGGACGCTGTTTTTAACAAAAATAATTCTGTTCTTTACTCCTAAGTTACACTTTCCCTCTTCTGTGTAAATCATGCTTGCTTTTACCTTTATGTATTTTTGTAAGCCATGTGCCATTTACTTTGCCATTGCATTCTTTAGAATTGTGTTGCTTAGAAATTATCATTACTTCTACTGTTTTTCTTCTTCTTCTTCTTCATACACTGTCAGACGCCAACCTTTATTTTTTCGAAAAAAGCAGCGGTCATCCTGAGGCTGTCGACACTGCCATAGAGCTTGTCTAGTGTTGCCACTGGTGATGGCCACATCTGCTTTTTCTGATCCTCGTATGTCGGGCAGTTTTGCAGCAGATGTTCAGCGGTCATTTTCCCAGTACCGCAAATACATTCGTCAGTGCCACCTATCTTCAATTTATTGAATAGGTGGTACCTCAGTCTATTGTGGCCAGTGCGGAGTCTGAAGACCACGACCTGCTCTCTTCTGTTCAACTGGTAATAGGCATCATTTTTTGTGTAGCCAGCATGTTCTGTTTCCCATTTGGTCATGTATCTAGCTCTAATAAGCCTTTTTGACTCTTCGTATGTCACACTATTATCTGGTTGTGGTAGTCTTGCACCTTCTTTTGCCAGTCTGTCTGCCTCCTCGTTGCCTTGGATGTTACAGTGGGATGGAACCCACTCTACCACTACTCTTTTTGATGCGGACTGCTGGCATAGTTGACAGAGTACTGCACTTAAATCATTAAGTTCAGTATTTTTCTGGCTTTTTAGTGCTGTGACTACGGTCAGGGCATCTGTAAACAGGACTTTCATTTCATTTGCATGTCACCATTTCTTCTACTGCAGCCCTCAGTGCCTCTGCCTCTGCTCTGAAATTGCTTGAGTATTTTCCAAGTTGCCACTGATAGTGTTGTTTTTCTACCATTTGGTAGGCTCAGGAATACCCCTACCCCTCCCCCTCCGTTCTGTGTTGTGTTTGTTACAGAGCCGTCAGTGTATGCATAGGTCCAGTCCATGCTTGGGTAGTTTTTTGTTATGTACCTCAGGGTTATGTCTCTTCTTTCTTTTTCAGTCTGGCTGTTCTTTTTTCCAATACCTGTTATATTTTCTACCACCTCTGGAAATATATGCTGCCTCCAGGTAGGTTTGCGTACAGTAGGGGTGGCCTTTGGTCTTGTTACTGCGTTCATAGGGTCTTCGCTCATCTTTGCTTTGGCTATTTCTGCAAAGTTTCTCCGCTTTAGTTTCCCATTTCCAAAATTATTTAGTCTCTTATGCATTGTATGGTCAGTCAGTCTTCTGAGTTTTTCTGCTTGCTGCTGGGCTTTGCAGTCTCTTCTGTCGGTCATGGATTGCAGATTTGTAATCTTTTCAAGTTCTACAATTGGTGTTAACTTCATGCCTCCTGTTATAACTCTCGTGGCTTGGTTTTGGAGTTTGCTAATTTTGTCAAAGTTCACCTTTGCTGCTGTTGTCCATGCCGCAATGCCATACTCGAGAACTGATCTCACTCTTCCAGTGTATAGTTTCTTTAGTATACTTTAGTATACTTTCGTCTGCTCCCCAGCTTGTGCCAGCAAGTTTCCTCATGATTGCCATTCTTTGTCTGGCTCTCATTCGATTTCTCTCAATCTGACTTTTCCATGTCATGCGCCGATCAAATGTGACTCCGAAGTAGTTTGGGTTGTCGTTTGGCCGCATATATTTGCCGTTAAGACTTATTTTGGTGTTTTGTGGTTTGTTTGAAAGCGAGAATATCGTACATGTTGTTTTTTCCTTATTTATTTTGACCAGCCATGAGTTCGCCCACTCCTCCAGCGATGTTAGGGCCTGCTGCATCCGATTACTTGCTATGGTGAGATTCTTTTCATAGGTCCACATAGCCAAATCGTCTGCAAACATGGAGCTGTGGACTCTTCTTGGTATATTTTTTTTTTTTTTTTGCTTAGATGTTTGCCTCACTAGTTTCTACTGGCGGAGGCGCGCCATTTTCCACCCCAGACAGTAGTCAATTGGGCGATATCAGGATGCATAAACCAGTGCTTGGATGCATGTGTGCATCTGTATGTACCTATGCTAGGTTTGTGCGCCCTCAGAAGCTAGCCCAACCAAAGTGCAATGGAAGGGCTTTACCACGAGGGCGCGTGTGAAAGTTGTGCAAGGGTGTGACTGTAGGACAGAGTCAAATGAAACAGAGTGAGGTAAGTGGAGAGAGAAGGGGAAAAGTGGCCCCCAGATAGATTCTCGCTCTTCTTGGTATATTCTCTGCGATGTTATTTATATACACCAGGAAGCGTGTGGGTGACAGTACTCCTCCTTAGGGTACTCCCTGTTCAAGTGTCACCTTTTTGCTCATCTGCCCTTGTACTTGAACTCTGGCTGTTCTATTTTTGAGGTAGTAGCTGATCCATCTGTACATTTTCCCACAAACTTCACTTCTTCGTAGCTTGACTTTAAGTCCCTCTTTCCAGACTTTGTCAAATGCCTTTTCTAGATCCACCCAAACCGCTACTGTGTGTTTTTTCTCCTGGTAAGCATCCTCTATTTCCTGTGCTATGAGAGTGATCTGATCCTCAGTGGATCTGTGCTGTCTAAAGCCTGCTTGCTGTGGAATTAGTATGTGTTTTTCTTCCAGGTGCCACATCAGTCTGGTGTTTATCATACGCTCCATCAGTTTGCCTATACAGCTCAGTAGACTGATAGGCCTGTATCCATTTGGATCTGCTCTATCTTTTTCTTTCTTTGGTACTGGTATAATTACAGCATCTTTCCATGCCTGAGGTGCAATTCCCCTTTTCCAGCTTTGGTTCAGGACTGACAGTAGCTTTCTCTTTGCTGTTTGGCCCAACTCCATCAGCATTTCGTTTGTTACGCCATCTTTTCCGGGCGATTTCTTTTTTCATTAGAGTTCTCATGGCCTCTTCTATTTCATTCATTGTTAGTTTTGCCATCATGTGCTCCTCTGGTGCCATATTGATGTTGTCATGCCTCTTTTGTTCTTCATTAATGTCTGTGTGCCTATTTGTAGGAACATCAATGTGGTTTGCTCTGGCATAATGTTCTATAAAGGCGTTTGCTGCCTTTTTTTCAGTGAGCATGTTGTCGCCCTGCTTGATGGTAATTTGTTTGTTTAATGGAGTTTCGTCGTTCATGGCTCTGACTAACTTCCATAGTTTGTTCCCGTCTTTGTCTAAATTGAGGCTTTCTGTTTTGTTTTTCCAGCTGTCTCTTGTTATTTGGTTTAGAGTGTATTTGTATTTCGCCGTGGTGGCTTTGAGGGCGATATTTGCCTCCATAGATTGTTCTCTCTCTGCTATGTTCCTAGCATTTGAGACTTCGTCTTCCGCTTTCTGCAATACATCATTCCAATAAGGCTTGTAGTTTTTCCTTGCCCCTCTTGGGATGGTTTCGGTGGCTGCCTGCAGTATTGCTTTGCTAAGGCTTTCCACCATGGATTTCATGTTGTTATTTCGTGTGTTGATGGTTTCGCACAGCCCATCTGTCAGGATTGCAAATCTGTCCCAGTCGGCTCGTTTATAGTTCCAACGTGGGAGTGGTTTTGTTTCCTGTGGGCCTACTTCCATATCAACTTCTAGCCTAATTGGCCTGTGGTCGCTACCTGACAATTGGTTGAGCACCTGGCGGTCTATCTTGTGGTGAATATCCACTGTGGAAAAGGCCAAGTCTGGAGTAGAGGTGGTATGCCATGTTCTAGAACTACTAATTTTCAATGTAGGCCAATGTCTTTATATTTACTTTCCTTCGCTGTATGATGTTGTAACAAACATTCTCTCTCTCCATACATATTTTCTCCCTTCACTGTATGATGTTGTAACAAACATTCTCTCTCTTACTTACTTAGTCGCTCCTCTTCTACCATGAGGAGTAGAGGTACATTCTCTCTCTCCATACACATTTTCTCCCTTCACTGTATGATGTTGTAACAAACATTCTCTCTCTCCATACACATTCTCCCTTCACTGTATGATGTTGTAACAAACATTCTCTCTCTCTCTCTCCATACACATTTTCTTCTCTGCATGATGTTGAAAGTAACATTCTCTCTCCCTACATATCTGTTCAAGTCATCTTTAAGGATCGTATTACATGGCCAAAAATATAAAAAGTTGATTATCATCTTTTACTGTTCTCATGTTGTTGTTGCAAAAGCCACTCTAACTTGAGTTAGTTTAACTCTTGGTGCTTCTTTGGTGATGGGTTACAGGGGCTTTCTTTAGATCCCCAAGTGTACTTGGAATGTAGACCAGGGTCCTCTGCTGTAGTGCGATGCAGGGCTCCTGAGTAAGCACATCACTATAGGAATTACAGTGTTGATGCCCACCTTGTTGGCAAGACTGCTTCCAGTGAGAACCCTGCACGGACATGAGGTGCGGTTTTGATCAGCATGTTTCCTCTGACCCTGATTACTCTTAGTCCCCCATTGTTCTCATGTAAAATTGCTTGTTGACTATTTTTATATTTTGGCCAATTGAAGTAGATGTTTACAGGTCAACTCTGGTAA
Organism: Ariolimax columbianus; assembly: GCA_036924085.1. NCBI lineage: Eukaryota > Metazoa > Mollusca > Gastropoda > Stylommatophora > Arionidae > Ariolimax > Ariolimax columbianus. Next base: position 165,188,438 of record JAVGWX010000001.1, on the reverse strand, counting down.
TTCAGGTCGTCTCTGCTAGAGTGAGAGGTGAAGTTGTTGCTGAACGGAACAGGGCATACAGGACAACAACCTCCAGTATGAGAATGAAGATGGAAGCAGTGACTGGCAGCTCTGAGCTGGCTATCTCAGACCTCTAACAAAGGCAATCATAGTGTCAGACTCCCACTCCTCACTTAGGAAAATGCAGAAGGACTTGCTAAGGCATGATGGTCTCCAAACTGTCCTGATCATTCTGGAGTTATAATGAAAGAGCTATAATTCTGGTCTAAACAGCGCCCATGGGCACACTAGATATGTGCAGCACAGCTAAGATGGGCTGACCATGGGTACACATGTCAGATCAACGTCTACCAAAATGACAAGAGAGGAAGCGGTGGGCAGTGGAAAAGGTACAAGGACACACCTAAGAGATCACTGATCCAGTGTGGTATTTACCATGATGACTGGGAAAGAATTGCAGCTAATCGCACAGACTGACACGGCACTATTGCCGAGGGTGTATACAGGTATCAAAACTAAATGAGACTTTCCAAAGAAGATCGCTCCGCAAGTCAGCTCACATCAACCCTTTTTCAACCGCGGTGCAAGGGGGTGTCTAATTTCCCTGTACTAAGTGCAACAGACAATTTAAGGCTCTGATTGGCTTATTTAGCCATCTTCGAACTCATGTGAACAGTGAATGCTGAAAAAGTGGTCCTCATCGATTAGGATGGGCGAACAACACAGATATTGATAGGAGTGACATTTTGAAGTCTATCGATGACTGCCTGTTAGATAATGACTCCACCGTAGATGAATCAGCAAGTTACAGATTGGAAAGCTTTGAAACCAAATGAGGTTTGAGTGGAGTGGGGCACAAGAGATAAATGAGCAGGAGTGTGTACAACCAATGAGCTACAGGAGCCACCAGTATCTATATCCTTCACGATTTGCTGAGATATCCTTAGTATCTATGTATATATCTAAGGTGCAGTGAAGTGAATTGTTGGGAACAGAATACAGAAACATTTTCCAGTTGATTCACACATAATATTTGTGTATACTTTTCCACATCTTATCAGCTTTGTCAGCTAACATATTGTAATTCACTTTCATTATCTTTCCAAAGATTGTTATCCAACAACCACATTTCTGTCATTCCGGATGGCACCTTTAAGGAGCTGAGATCACTGAAGCGCATGTAAGTGAATGCTAATTTTGTTGGTTAGTTTCATATATAGAAATATTGAACTGTTTGACAGCATTCATAGATGTTGACAGACTAATATTATGTAAAGTGATCAGTGAAGAAACATTGACATAAGCTACGAGGATACAGTGCACATACATGGTATAGACAAGCAGTGAGGAATTATTAAGGCATTTAAATGTCAGACGTGGAGATAAATTGTATCAGCAATAGAACACCAGAAAATAATGAAAGATTGGTAGAATATTATAGTTAATGTACACAAGAAGAATTTACAAGGAAGAATTTTAACATTGGAAAGGTCAAAGTAGTCTCATAACAGACACATCTTCTTCTGAGGTGTGGTGACCAATTGTTCATCTACTTTTTCTGTTGTGGGGTGACCAATTGTTCACCTCCATTTTCTGAGTTGGGTCGACTAATTGTTCATTGTGAGTTGACCAATTGTTTAATCCTTTTTCTGTTGTGGGGTGACCAGTTGCTCTTGTCTCCTTTTTTCTCTATTTGAAGCATAGAGTGACCACCACAGCTGATCCCTTCACAGGATGCTTATGTCATTGCATATACAAGGGGCTCTCTGAAAGTAATGCCTCCTATTTTATTCTATAAAAACCATAACAGATCAAAAGAGCACAATAAGAACACCATTTGATAGAGCAAAATCTTGCCTTCAAAAAACAATTTTTCAATATAGTCATCACCCTTGGCTATACATTTTCTCCAACAATGAACAAGAGCATACATGCACCACTTGTAAAAATCTGCACCAGCAGAGGTGATCCACTTCCTCACAGCTGCTATGACGGCGTCGTTGCTAGAAAAGTGTTGCCCACGCAGTCTATCTTTCATTTGCTCGAACAGATGGAAGTCAGAAAGCGCCAAATCCGGACTATATGGTGGGTGTGGTAGGACAGTCCAGCCAAGACTGACAACATGCTCAACAGTCTTCAAACTAGTATGCGGCCTGGCATTATCGTGTTGCAAAAGAAAGGTTGTCTTCTTCTCTGGGCTGACACTGGAAATTCAAGCCTTCAGCTTAGTCAGCGTCACAATGTAATGGTCAGAGTTGATGGTTAGTCCAAGTTCCAGGAAATCCAGGACTACTTCTTTCCAATCCCAACAGACAGTGCACATCACTTTACCCGCTGACGGTTGCTTTTTGAACTTTTTCCTCGACGGGAAATTCATATGTCGCCACTCCTTGGACTGCCATTTTGACTCAGGACCATAGTGATGGCACCACATCTCATCACCAGTGATGATATTATCCAGGAAACTGTCACCGACATCCTCATAATGGTTCAAGATGACAAACTTGCATGCAATGTTCTTTCTGTTCATGTGTGAGCATTTGTGGTACCCACTTGGCGCAAACTTTGTGATATTCCAACATTGCCACCATCGTGGTGTGACAACTGTGCATGGCCGTCCAGAGTGTGTCTTGTCCTTCATCTTGCTTTCGTGACTGCTGAAACGCACAACCCACCACCTCACTGTGCTAACATCCACTATTTGGTTTCTGTAAATATTCAGCAAACATCAATGAATGTCAATTGGTGCAACTTTTTCTGCATGGACAAATTCAATAATACACCTCTGTTTATAACAAGCTCCCATGACAGACGCCATTTTGTCAAACTGCTCCTCCACTGCCACCTGTTGGACAAAAACAAAATTTTACAGATATTGGTGGTAAGGTTCAAACTTTACAGCGAAACTACCAAAATTCACTTCTGACATGGAACATCACAATAAAATAGGAGGCATTACTTTCGGAGCTCCCCTCGTAAATGCACTCTTTCAGGAGTGGTTTCTGCAACAGTTTGTTTTACATGATGTTCCCTATTTACAGCTGGATAGACAGGTATGTTGAGACCAGGGATTAAACCTTGTCCCTTTGCTGTAAGAGACAAGCTCTCTAACCTTGCTACCACTCATTTAACACTACATAATAAATAAACAGAACACCCACTCAGATGCAGACCTCTTGTTATGTAGGAGTACTTCTTCTTCGTACACTGTCAGACGTCAACTTGAATTTGTTCGAAGAAAGCAGCAGTCATCCTGAGGCTGTCGACACTGCCATAGAGCTTGCCTAGTGTTGGCACTGGTGATGGCCACATGTGCTTTCTCTGGTCTTCGTATGTCGGGCAATTTTGCAGCAGATGTTCATAGGTTATTTTCCCTCTTACCACAGGTTCATTCGTCAGTAATGTAGGAGTACAGTAGGAGTGCATTATATAACATCTTGAGAATTTGATGAAGAAAGGGACAGGAGGGAAAGGGTGAGAGAGCACTTGACAGATTAAACTAAAGACATGACTGTAAAGACAGTCACTAGTAGAATTCATAAAGGAACTATAGCCGTGTATTGTAGAAAATCATGAGTACCAGTCAACACTGCACCTGTAGAAGTTGACAGTTGCCAGCAGAGATATAAACATGTGGGGAGAGTAGTAGAGGATATAATGACAAACACTTAGATCACGTTGAAAAACTTTACATAAACAGATGGAATGATGTAAAAGTTGTTGACATACGCTGGTGTTCCAAGTGAGAAACTTTATATAAACAGCTTGAACGATGTGAATACTGCGTTGATAAATGCAAATACTGAGGGTAAAGATGTGAAGTAATAGCAGGTTGAGTTGACCAAGGATAACTGATGTCAGACTGATATGATAAATATAAATATATGATGTATAATATATACTGACTAACACTAAGATTGCCATACAACTTATAATATCTTCTAGCACAATCTAAGTGTTATGTCTTGTTCTGTTGTTAGAGTTAGTTACTTAAACTCTACCTATCTTCAATTTGATGGATATTTCCAGTTTTTTTTTAAAATTGTCATTGGTTGATGTAATTTTGAAAATCATTGTTGATTTAAATTTGATCTTAAACTGATGTCTTTGTGTTTATTAATGATAGTGAGTTCCACTCACCTGCTTGTAGTAACACTCACCTGCTTGTAGTAACACTCACCTGCTTGTAGTAACACTCACCTGCTTGTAGTAACACTCACCTGCTTGTAGTAACACTCACCTGCTTGTAGTAACACTCACCTGCTTGTAGTAACAGATGACTAAAGTGGGTTAAATAATGATACTAGCAATATCACAATGTAAAATAACATGCTACATAAACCACCACTGGAAGAGCACACAAAGTGCTTTGTTGAAGGCTTCCTGAGGACTGAGTTGGAGAAGATAGTGAGTTTGATAATGTTAATATCAATGTTTTATGTATCTTTCTGTGTTTGGTTGTAGCGATTTCAGCTCTGATCATCTGCACTGTGATTGCCATCTAAAGTGGATTCTGAAGTGGACAAAAAAGCAACGTGTGCGTATCCCTAGGTCTACAGTTTGTGCCCTGCCAGCAAAGTTGAGAGGGCAGTCATTGTCAAAACTGGATCGCAAAGATTTACATTGTGGTTGGTGAATATTTTTGCTTTTCTCAATCATACCTTTAATTAATTCCTGGACATTCTTTTGTTATCACAGACAAATAGAAAATTGTATTGATAGTGATACATTGAATGATATCCTAATTACACATATTGTTTATTGTGATGATTTTGACAAATCATTCATGGTGAATGATGTAGATTGCATGTTGATTAGTTTTAATTGAACCTACTATAAGTTTGCTTGCTTGACTCCTTCCTTCTGGTATGGGATATATGCTCTTGAACAGTTTTACAGTCTCCCTACCACTACCACGACACACATATCAGTCTTGACTTTCTTATCCTAATCTTCAGCTAAACTGGTTGTTTCCATAGGTCTGTGTTTAGCTGCTATACCACTTAATGATAACATAACAGAATACAATAGCAGTGCACTCCAGAGGGTTGTCGTATGTAACCTTTAACCACCACATCTCAGAGTACCCAGCTTTCAATGGTGTTGGAAGAAATCTTTTGTCTATCAAGGCTAGATAAATGGATTACCTGGTATGAAATTGAGCAGCAGATGTGACACATCTGGCCCATGAAAACGACTTACTCTCCTTACCGTCTATCAGGGTACAAGTGGTCCGATAACTAAGAAGAACAGAACACTTAAGTTAGAATTTTTCACCAAACAACATAGCAAAGGTTTTTTAAAGATACTTATAAACTTCAATAATTTTGTGAAAAATATGCCTTTGTTGAGATCAGGCAAAAGAAAGAATTTTGTTGAATGTTGTACAAAACCTGCTGCTGAGAATATCAGTGGAACTGAATACAACTGAAATTTACATTTCACATGAAAAAAATGTTTAATCAGTACCCAGGATTCACATACATGGGTCTGTATTGTTTCTACCAAACACTTGAAAGCTTGCTCTCCTCTTCTTTCGTTCGCTTTAAAAATATAATGTCTATATCTGCAATGGTGTCTCTTGTCTAAACTTCACTGTCTTTTGTCGTTCCAAATGTAGACCATACTCAAAGCTGATGTTTAATCTTTTGCATTTTTCATTTAATCAAGACCCTGCTGATGATATGACAACAATTTAGATTACTATTTTTATTGTGTACAACGTTACACATTTTTGTAAAACCTTAATTAGTCCTTATTATGAACTGAAGCACAAATTAAGTCAAGGGTTACAGAAAACATCTTCGAGGGCCACATGTTTGAGACCACTGCTCTAGAAATAATACCCAATATGTAATGCAAGAATAAAATCATGACCGTCTCATTTATCCAAGGATCACAATATGAAGAAGAAGAAGAACGACAGTATTAATCAATATCTCAGACCATAATGTTCTTTCTCCCTTTCCCAGATCATAAAATCCATCTGCCAATATTTGATATTCGTCCATCTGAGAGCCAGCTAGTGTTTCATGGAGACAAACTTCCATTTGAGTGTCATGCCTCTGTCGCACCTGGGAAAATGGAAATAGCTTGGTTCCGTGCTGGTCAGCTGGTGACAACCAACAAGACTATCGGTGTATTTGTGCACACGTCACACAATCTTGACCACACCGTCATCAACCACAGACTTGTTGTGGAGAGCTTGGACTCGTCTCACGCTGGGGAGTGGAGCTGTGTTGTGACTACAGCCACAGGAAACCTCACAAAAACTGTAAGTCTGTGCCAAACTAATGTCAGCATTTCACCAGATAAATATCTTTTTTGAATGTTCTTTTTTTTCTCTTGAAAATTGCATTTTATTATATCCTGATAATTTTGTTTGTTATTGGTGTTGTTAGCAACCATTTATAGCTCTCAGTTTCTGATGTTTTCCAAACACTTTTTTATAGATTTGCCCCTCTATTCTACTTCTATCTTTCTTTGCTATATGCTGTTGCAGATTTTCCTGTTATGCTTGATGTATCACTTCTCCACACAAATTTAGGGAAGATTGACTTCTTGTTCTCTCTATTCTCCTTCGATCAAATGATGCTATGCTTCTAGCCTGGTGAGGTTCACGAAGTAGACTGCATTTCAAATCATTGCTGGTCCTTCACTGCTTTTCAAGCAGGGTCCTTACCCAGGTTAGACTACATATCATTGGTCTGCATAAGTAGAGCAGTCCTGCAGAATATGTTCTGGCATTTGCTTGTGTGCTCCACAATCACACGTGGCAGTGTCTCTGGCTTTGAGCCTGTATTGTCCTATTCTGAGCCTGAAGATCTTTGTCTGCCCATCTCTGCCAATTTTGTCTATGCTGTCATTTTCTGGCTTGTATTCTTTGTTGAATGGTGAGTCTGTGTGCTGCCACTTTTGGTTTTTATGAACTCATCTGCCTTCTCGTTTCCAAGTATCCCACAGTGGGTCAGAATCAACTTTAGAACTAGATCTGTTTTTAAAAATATATTTCCATTTGTTTTGCCTTCTATTGTCAGAAACTCCCTTGATTACAATAAGAAAGGTTGTAATTAACATATTTGAACTGTTTTCACTTTTTGTTGTTCATATATGTCATTATTCAATCAGACATTTCAAACGCTTATCAATGACTATGCCACAATACATTTGCGCTTTCGACATGTTATGAGAGAACTGTAGAAAATCATTGAAAGTCAAAGCCTAACCTATTTTTTAGCTTACAGATGCATTATTGCCACCAAAAACGTAAATAACTAACTATATAAAAATTGTGAATGCATGCAAAACCTAGAAAAAACAGAAATAGACACAAGAATAAATAAACATAAGCCTACATAAACAGTCACACATTTTAAGAAAATGTCCATCAAACTATTCTCGAGTAAGTAGGTGAATATATGCAGCATGTGTAGTTCTGAATGTCTAGATTTTTTTAATCTTATGAAGAAAATTGGAGGAGCTCTAATTATTTTTGGGAAGGGAGCTGAGAAAGAGATGTGGCTGGGAACATGGCTAATGTTGATCACTCAGAATAAAACAGCAAAAATAGACTTTGAAAAAAAACTTGCTCAGAGGATCAAGACTGACAGTAAAAGCTTCTTTTCTTATGTTAGAAATAAACAAAGAACGAAAGACAAAGTAGGCCCTCTCATAGACAGTACAGGGAAAATAATAAGTGAGAATAGGGAGGCTGCTAATCTGCTTAATCAGTACTTTGGCACAGTCTTCACAAAGGAGGACTGCTCCGAGATCCCAGAGCCTATAGATATTTTTCAAAGAGACATGGATACAGCGGGATTAAGATCAATCTGTATTACAGAGGAAATGGTTTTTAAAAAATTGGAGGGGTTGAAAGTGAATAAATGTCCAGGTCAAGATGGTATTCACCCAAAATTGCTGTATGAAATTAGAAACCAACTAGCAAAACCATTGGCTATATTATGTTCTCAATCACTTACAAAAGGGATTGTTCCACGGGATTGGAAAGATGCAGGAGTGATCCCCTTATTCAAAAAAGGCAAAAAATCAGATCCGGCAAATTATAGACCGGTGAGTTTAACGAGCATAGTCTGTAAATTGTTAGAGTCAATAATCAAAGAAAACATTGTAATGCATTTAGAAAAATTTAATCTAATTAGAAATAGTCAGCATGGGTTTACTAGAGGGAGATCATGCTTAACAAATCTATTAGAATTCATGGAGGAGGTTACTAAAATCATAGATAAAGGGGAGCCAGTGGATGTTATTTATCTAGACTTTGCAAAGGCCTTTGATAGAGTACCTCATCAAAGATTATTTCGAAAGTTAAAATCACATGGAATAGGTGGCGAAGTTGCCAAATGGATTGAAAATTGGTTAACAGGAAGAAGGCAGAGGGTGGGCATAAATAAGGAGTACTCTGAGTGGAGTGAAGTGAAAAGTGGTGTGCCACAGGGCTCGGTTTTGGGACCAATTTTGTTCTTGATATATATAAATGATTTGGACATTGATATGAGATCCATGATTGCAAAATTTGCTGATGACACAAAACTATGCAGTAGTGTCTCATCTAAAGCGGAAGTGGATAAATTGATGTCGGATTTAGATAAAATTCGAGAATGGTCTGTAAGCTGGCAAATGGAGTTTAATGTAGATAAATGTACAGTCATCCACATGGGTAGATCCAATATGGAACATAAATACAGAATGGGAGAAAACAATATTAGAAAGATAGATAAGGAAAGGGACCTAGGGGTTATAATAGATCATACAGGAAAGGTGAGTGAGCAAGTTAAGGTAGCAGTGAAAAAGGCAAATGCAATGTTAGGTATGATAAAAAGAAATATTAAACATAGGAGCAAGGAAGTGATCGTCAAACTGTATAAAGCTTTAGTTAGACCTAGATTGGAGTACTGTGTACAGGTGTGGAGTCCTTATCATAGAGGGGACATAAACATGCTAGAAAGAATACAAAAAAGAGCGACAAAGATGATAGTTGGATTCCAGAATTACAGTTATGAGGAATGACTCAGAAAAACGGGCCTACAGTGTCTCGAAGAGAGAAGAATTCGTGGTGACTTAATACAGGTTTATAAGATGATCAGAGGAATCGATAAATTAGACTATAACAAGTTTTTTAAAATACAGCCACCTACAATAACACGAGGGCATAGCTACAAGCTGATTAAAGAGAGGTCCAGGTTAGATATTAGGAAATATTTTTTTAGTCAGAGAGTGTTGTCTGCTTGGAATGCATTGCCAGGGGAGGTGGTGGAGGCAGGGACAGTTAATGCGTTTAAGAATAAACTGGATGCGCATAGATTTTAGAGCAAGGTGATGTAAATGTAACTGGTTGTATACAGACTCTGCAGGGTCTTCTAAACCAGTATAAAGACGTTAAGTTAAGAATCTGGAGGGCTAGGTTGAACGATGACAGCATTTGGTTGTGGTCATTACTACTTGAAAAAGTCGTGCAATGTCATTTTGCATCATTGATGTCTTCTTCCTTTCTCTAAGAAATTCTCTGTTACATACAATTTGGTGTGCTAACCATTTACCTGAGAACTGATGCGGAAAATGTGTCCTATTTTGGCAGTTTTGATTTCCAGTTCTTTGGTGGACATTTTATCTCAGCTGTATCTTCAGACATGACTTCCTATTAATTCAGCAGTCTTCTTTGTTCTTCTATAACCAAGAGATCCTCATCATTTAGTGATGGATCATGACACTCAAGAGCAGTTGTCTAACATCTTCAGCCTCTACTTCCAGTTTCAGCTGCAGAACCATTTCCACATTTGAAGTGATGACCTCCACTGTTTCTTCAAACCTCTTCTAACTCATTGATTGACTATTCTCAAACGCCTTCCAGATTAGATTTTTGATAACTTCCACGTATGGTTCTCTGAAATGGTTCTCTTATAGGTATGATGCCATCCAGAATATTGAATCCTTTATAAAAAGACTTTACTACTTTAAAAATTTTTTTTATTAATGCCCCCTCATCAACACCTGCACACCTATAGCCTTCACAAATGTGTGTTGGATATGGTCAGATTTGTTGTTGTTGTTGAATGCCCACAATGAGTAGATTTACTCTTTTTTTATCCCCTGAAAAGGGCATTAAGTGGTGGTTTGTTGTAGCTTTTCTCACATCCCGAGCGTACTGATGAAGGTGTACAGGGGACTCCAGGCGGTTGTGCAATTCTTGGCTTCATCTGCATGTCGCTTACTACTATGGGGTTTATGTCGATCCATCACCTCATTATTCAGGCTGCCATGAAACAACCCATATCAAGGGAGGACTGTGGGGAAGTCAGGTGAGGGTCTTGGCCAGTATATTTTCCCTGACCTTGACTAACATGTCTGATCAGTATGTTTTGCCTGACCAGATGTTAGTCTTCCTCCTTAAAAGTTAAAAAAAATTAGATTTGAAATGAACTGGAGAGGAAGACTTAAAATAATCTTTCAGGGCCCTAGAATTCCTAGGAGAATAAATGAGCATAGGTCGCCACTCCATTAACACCTAGCAATAAGGTTAGCCTATCTTTGGCAGCCATAAATCCAGGCATTAATTTCCCCTCACTACTACAGGGTCTATCCACGTCTCTTCAGACCGACTGGCTTGAAAACAGCCTGTTTCCCTGGAATAGTACATGAAAGAGAGATTGTGATCTTGGTCACAATATAGTGTCTAACCCTGATGCGGTGTCTTAGTCAGCATTTTGTGCCTGGCCAGAATAGCGTCTCAGTTCCCCTGTTCACCCTGTCAATTTCAACATATCAAGCTCGAACCACAACTTTATTTTATATTAGATTTTTAAAAAAAAGTTAATTCTGAACACCTAGTCGTGTCAGTTTCATTGTCGCAGTGCAGTCGGAAATAATTGAACTGCTACATAACACAGCTCTTCGTAACAAACACAAGGACCAACTGAGTTTTGGATGACATATGTTTCTTCTTCTGAATTTTAGCACATATCAAATTGTAAAAAAAACTATTGGCAAGGTTTGTAAGCACTTGCGTCTGTGCAGCTGATTAATTCTTTGACATGACCAACATCAAGTTTAAAAAAAAAAACATTAAAATTTGATGAGGGTGCTGTTACTCAGTACCAGCCACAAATTTTAAAAATTGCAAATTAAATTCAGGGTCAATGATCTTTCACGATAATTAATAGTCAGCTTTTGTGTGCTTATTAATGATGTCATGTCTTGATGTTCAAGCATACATTAGTTAGTTATAGGTTCACTTGTACTCTGATGGGTGTCGTGGGGAACCTTAGTCGCTTCTCCTGGGCCAGATGCATGTGTCTGCTGTCAACCGCTGTCGCTGAAAAATCATCGTTTATCCACGTTTCCCTCTTGTTCAGAAGCCGGACAGTGGTTATAATTGAAAACCAATGCGCTGTCATTTTACAATCGATTAGCAATGAATCTCGGGGGGATGAAAGCCGAGTTATTGCATTGAAAGTCTGTTCATCTGTTATCAGGGCTTTCAGGGAGAGCAAAGATCAGTAAGACTATAGTCAACCAGCCTTGTCATAGAGAAAACTATGAAGGGTTGGGTATGGGGGTCTAGCTAACCTGTAGAAGTTATTAGTGATAGAAAAAGAAAAGACATCCACAACCACATGGTAGAAAAGTAGCAATGAAGTCATTGACATTATTCCATATGTAAGCTTTTTAATTAAGGTAAATGTTTGCCTTAAATAAAGTAATGCAGTTAGTAAAAATGTTGTATTGCTTTGAGCATGTCAGAGAGCAGTAATGAATTAATTTTTTGTTGATATTTGTGTTACAAAGGTGCACGTTGAGGTACGCCCACCTGTTTTACTGGCATGCCCATCTGTGACAAACCGCACTGCAAAAGGCATTTATATCTGGGATGAATCCATGGCTGGCATTTTGGCTTCTCAGCCATGTCAGAAGGGAGAGAAAGGGGCAATGGCTACTCACAAGTGTGGGATGGATGGCAGGTGGAAAAGCCTGAATACTTCATTCTGCAGTTTTATGAAAGATATCACTCGCAAACTTGCCAGATTTGCCAAGGTACAGTCAAGAAAAAATATTTTTTAATCCCAAGTTATGATAAATCTGAGGGTCTGAGTGGTTGGAACACATGCTTCTTATGGCAAATGTACCCGTTCACTGCGACTTGCTCCAGTTTACCCATGTGTAAATTGGTAAAAGATGTTCTATAATCTCAAGTTATTGATAGATATGAGGGTCTGAGGGGTTGGAACACATGCTTCTTTTGGCATAAGTACTAATTCACTGCGACTAGCTCCAGTTTACCCATGTGTAAATCGGTACTTGACTTACTATTAAAGAAGTATCCAACATGACATCAATGGCAGCAGGGTCTGCTATGGTATTTCCTTTAGCAATTTTTTAAACTGATAGAAATATTAATATTTCCTGATAGTGTCAAACTGACTAATACCAACTCAAAAGTCTTAATTTATATATTTGTAGAAGGCAATTTTCCGTTAGGTGATTTCAGAATAGTTTAAGTCCAGTAATATTGAGCTCAGAATGAGTAATTTTAGTAACATCAGTTTAATATGAACATGGAAACATTATATTCTTTGTATGTTTATAACATTGTTGATATCTATATGAATGTAAAATCTGATTTCTGTTTGGGTAGAAAAGATGGCATATCACCACGAATGATCTAGTACAGTGTTTTTCCCAGTGCTCTGGATCAATAGAGCACATGCTTTGTCAGTTATATATAGCACATTGGGCAGAATAACATTTGATTTTACTCAGGATAAGAGAAAAAGGTCCTTACAATGGATCAGACATGTGTCATTGACTAGTATCCTAACTGCATGGTCACCACCCTCATATCCAGAATATTTGCTCTGATTTAACAGATGTCACTGCTGTTTACTTAGATGGTCTGATGTCATATCCAGAATATTTGTTCTGATTAACAGATATCACTGCTGTTTACTTAGATGGTCTGAAGTCATATCCAGAATATTTGCTCTAATTTAACAGATGTCACTGCTGTTTACTTAGATAGTCTGATGTTGTATCAAATTATAATCTTTCTAGAGATTATGACGATAAAGAACAGATGGGTAAAACAGAACTTTAGCCAGTATAACCAGACCAACCTTTGTTTGGAAGAACTGTGGAATACAAACAAGAAAACATTTGTAATGGTCAATGAGATCAGTCCATACTTGAAACCAGATGGGTAGGACCAAAAGGCACAGATATCGCAGCTCCACTGTAAACTGACAACGTAACAATGTGTTCTTTTCAGGACAAATGACAAAGAATAACATTCCCCATACATAAGGAATGTAGCCATTACTTGATTAGTTTCTACTCTGAATCATCATCTTAATCTCTTCATGGCACATATTTGCAACTGGGTTTGCTTTCCTTCTTCTGATCCATGTTCTCTCAGCCAGGATGCGGAGATGCAACCTGTTACCAAGGCCAAAACTTAGAGGCAGAATAGGGTCTTGGGCAGCTCTGGTTCACTGACGCAAGCAGTAAGCAATGAGTCGCCAACTGCTGACATCTCGTTCACTGCCTCTTCGGCTCTAGTATGGCTGATGAGAATGATGGCTGATGCTGTACAGTTGTTGCTCATCAAAGTCACTTCCTTGACCTACTCAAAGCAGACTAGAATCAATTTAACCAACATTCCTGTTATAGGATCATCAAAAGTTTTCAAACTTCCATAGGACCTTTGTTTAATATTAACATTAGTGGAGAAAATATAGATTTGACAAACAATTTAGTTAAATATAAAACAAGATTAACATTACTTTTAAAATGATCCGATAATTGCAGAATTGCCAAAATACACCTTTTTGTTTAATCTGGCTCATGACATCCACAATTACTTTCACAGTTTATATAGCTAGTTCTGAATTTGTTTCATTTCCTCAAACTTTTGAACATTTCAAATGGGATCTAGATGCTGAGCAGCGCATGAGCTGCAGTGGTCAGCGACCCATAGCTGACTGCTAGCATCAGTGTAACGTTCGTCTTCACTGTAAAAACTGTGTAACGTTCGTCTTCTTTGCAAAAACTGTAACGTTCGTCTTCTCTGTGAATTCGTGTAAGGTGAGGATACTCTTCTAAATTGCGTAAAGTTCCTCCCTCTTTCAAATCGTGTTAAGGTTCACCTTTCCTTCAAATCGTTCTCTAAATCGTGTGAAGTCTTCTCTGCAAAAATGTCTCCTAGTCTTCTCAAATCGTGCAGTCTAATGCATCGTGTTCCCCAATCGCGTATTGTAAGAAAAGGCCCCTTGCTCCTGGCCCGCCAGGCTTTTTATAACATGAGACTATTTTCTTAGTTGGCGCTACTTGCAAGATGGCGTCGCTATTACTCCGCCATTCGTCACGTAATCGCCGACTGAGTGGTCAGGTCCCGGTGGGAAGTCCGTGGGGAGACAAGATTTGTCTGCCCAGACTAAATCTGTCACATCAGGGCCAGCGAACCAGAACTGCCAAGACCCTTCTACACCTCCACGCGGTGATCCCGGATAACAGGCTGCAGTAGGGCAGATTGGCTAAGGAGAAGGGATCGAAGAGGGAATGCTAACCCGGTAGTCAAAAAATGTTTGCTGAAGTCGGATGTGTTGGACCGAAAGGTGCAAATATCGCAGTCAAGCTGTAAACGACACAACGCATTCCGTTCTCTGGACTACATTCTGCTAATTAATCCTTTTCAGGGTTTGGTAGCGGGAGATTGAGAACGAATGCAGAAGAAGAAGAAGAACATTTCAAATACTCACTGGTCTCATTCAAACTGCATCAATTCTTTTGTATTAGAAGGTCATGTTAAAAGACAGTTAATTGAGACTTCCATGTCCAAGTGGTTTCTGGAAAGTCTGTGTGTGACAGACATGAATAGCACTACTGTCATATGAAGCAACTGACAGTTCTGTCTTGTCCCTCTGGGCCAGAAGACTGCAGCACATTGTATTTCACAATCAATCACTCACACTGTCAAAAAGATGGCTGAATGGGAAATGGCATTTTGGGTTTGGAAGAAAACTAGAACAATACACCATATATGATATAATAATAGTCAATACTTTGATTCTTGGAAGAGGAGGGTTAAATACAATGAATGACTGAATTACAAAGCTCATACTTATGCTGCATATTGTTCTTCATAGGAAATAACTACTAGCACTCTTGGTCTGAATGTGTCTTTATCATGTTTATTTTATGTGCAGTCTGGTACAGAACCTGTGGACATACCTTCACTGATCTACGGTATGAACAAGGCCTTGGTAACAGCTGCTCACAGTGGAGAGAGTATGGACTCATTTGATATCTCTTATGTGTCCAAAATTATGGATATTCTGCTTCCTCATTCTGCTCTCAATACTGGAGTGAGTTATTCTTGTAGTCCTGCATGTTTTTTCATGTTAAATGTGCTTTATTTGCTGAAATCTTTGTTTGTACTGAATCATTGCTTCAGAAAACTATGATAATTAGCAAAGTGTACTCAACGTCTACTCTACACGTACAAATAGAGGGTCAAATACAGGAGCAGGTCAAGAACTTCTCCTATTGTAAAAATATAATAACAGAAGATGGAAATGGAAGAGAATAGGAATAATCTAATCTGTTTTCACCAAACATGAGTCATATATTGACATCCAAACAAGTCATCCATAAATCTGTTTTCACCAATTGCAGAAGATAATTGATGCCTTTGAAATGTGAATATAGAGAAGAATAGGATGCATCTCCTGGAAAGAAGAAAGCAAATAATGAAGTCTTAGAGAAATTAGGAGTGCAAAGAGAACTGATGAACAATCAGAGTCAACAGTTATTAAGATATGTATATATAAGTGCATTTGACTTCAGCACTTATTTTTAATTATCTGTTGACCTAAACATGGACATCTCACAATAATAGTCGCCTACGCACCCACAGACGATGCTCAACCTCAGGCAAAAGACATCTTTTACTAGGATCTGGCCGGGGCCCCAGCCACAGTTCCTCCTAATGATGAATTCATCCTACTGGGTGATTTAAACGCAGTTTCAGGGTCTCAGTGTAGTGGTTGTGAATCGTTCCTGGGCTCGTTCGGCAGTAGAAATGCAAATGACAACTCAGGCAGGCTCCTGTCATTCTGCACCACCTACAGTCTGAAGATCACCGGCTTATGGTATCGCCACTTAGACTTCCACCGTGACACATGGATCTCCAATGACCAAAGGACTAGGAAGGAACTCGACTACATCCTTTTGAGAAGTCTCTACCGGGTGACTTCCTATCGTGTCTTCCGGGGTGCGGAGGCCCCTGCCAATACTGACGATCACGTACTCCATCAGCCCATATGCTCCTCCAAAACCTGTGCTGGTCCCAAGATACAATATCCGGCTTCTCGAGGCTAACCCAAGCGTCTCCGAGTAATACACCAAGGATGTCAGGGGAAACCTAGCTACAGCGGACCCCCTACCTGATGACCCAGAGGCAGCATGGGCAGTCATAAAGAACGTCACATGTCAGGCCGCCAAGCTAATCACCGGCTCAAGGTCCCCAAAGTGTCAGCAATGATTCTCTGATGCCTCGTATGGCATCTTACTTCAAAAGAACTCAGTCAGGCTTCGCAATGACCACGCTGAATGACAATGGCTGAAAGGTCAATTCTGCGCAGCGGCCAGGACAGACAAGGAACGCTTTCTAAGCGAAATTGCTGATGAAGTCGAAGCTGGTCTCAGACCTCACGACCTCAGAACCGCCTATCAGAACAAGAAAAAAAGCATAGAGTTTATCAATAAGTCTGATGGGTCCTAGTGCTGGTCGTACGACGAGGTCGCAAACAGTTGGAAGGAGGATTACACGCATTCTCTAAACAGGAATGTGTTCTTGCCCCCGATCTATTCTGCAGGGCCGTTGATTGGCTTCTTGACCGCGTCAGTGCGCACCAAGAGGATTTTGCTATTAATCAGTCAACCTTCACTGATCTCGCTTATGTGGACGACATTGTCCTGTTCGGCATAGACAGCTCTTGGCTGTAGCGCTCTCTGGAAATGCTAGACAGCGAAAGGCCCTCTCTAGTCTAAAAATGCCATCTACCAGTCCTGCGTTGTTCCAGTCCTGCTCTACAGCTCCGAAACCTGGACATTTCTGAAACACGACACATCAAAATTAGAGACCTTCCACGTGTGCAACCAGCGACGTATCCTGGGCATCCGATGGCATGACTACATCTGCAACGTGGAGGCCGCCGAGTTTCTTTGTTTGGTCATGTACGGCTGGATCAGGAAACCCCGGCACACAAGATACTACACAAGTCGTTCCTCAGTTCCAAAAGCCGGATGGAGACTCAAAAGAGGCTGTCCCCGTATGGTATGGCTCCAGCAGATATCAACCTCCGCCCTGGACGAGGCCAGGAACAACGCCGTAGCAGTGGGTCATGGATGTGGCCGACTGACACAACGGGCCTCAGATGCCTAAGCGAACATTATTATTGTTGACTTCCCATATGGGTATGACCTTGCTAATTCATGAATCCAAACACATGCCAGTTTAGTTTGTGAGCTATGGGACTTGACTGACTCATCTTCTATTAGTAGAAATCTGTCATCTCTAATCACATGTTGGATGCTCTGATTGCTGTCTGCCTGTAGTTGTTTCAAACTACCCATGCTGACTTAAGTTTAACTCTTGATGATGTTATTTTGGTAGTGGGTTCCAGTTGCTCTCTTTACATCTCGAGGTGTACTTGAGAATGTCCACCTAGTTGTAGTGCAAGGCGAAGCTCTCGACTAACCTCATTGCTAATGGAATTGCAGTGTTGATCGCCACCTTGTTGGCCAGGCTGCTATGACACAGCCTGTTTCCAGGAGCACAAATGTGGGCATGAGGTGACGTCTTGGTCAGTATGTATTACCTGACACAGACGTAGAAAATTGGGTCCCTGTCTGGTTGTAATGTACACATCACTTTATGTACAGAGGTTGTCCAGGGTAACATAATTTTGTGTGATTATTTCACTTGCATATGACATCTTGTTGACATGAAGTGTATGAACATTTATATTGCCAGGTAGCGTCTCTTTTGGTCAACCTTGTGAGCAATGTGAGTTCTCTGCCCCCAAGAATTGTAGACATGACATACATGGAGAGCAGATCACCCCTCAGGTCAGGACATTTTCTCACACCTAACAGAGTTCAACATAATAACATCCACAACTACATTAATATTTATTGACTGTTTTTTTCTTTGTTCTGGCAACATTTTTTGAACGCTTTTTTTGTTATATAAATGTTGAGCCTTATCATATCTAAATCTACGTATTTTATATTGACCCTGATATTTGAATAAATTTCTACATAAGATTTTATATTGACCCTGATATTTGAATCAATCTCTACATAAGATTTTATATTTGAATCAATCTCTACATAAGATTTTATATTGACCCTGACATTTGAATCAATCTCTACATAAGATTTTATATTTGAATCAATCTCTACATAAGATTTTATATTGACCCTGACATTTGAATAAATCTCTACATTAGATTTTATATTGACCCTGATATTTGAATCAATCTCTACATAAGATTTTATATTGACCCTGACATTTGAATTAATTTCTACATACAATTTTATATTGACCCTGATATTTGAATCAATCTCTACATAAGATTTTATATTGACCCTGATATTTGAATCAATCTCTACATAAGCTTTTATATTGACCCTGATATTTGAATCAATCTCTACATAAGCTTTGATATTGACCCTGATATCTGATATATATTTTATAATTTTATTTTGCGTTTCTCTAAATTGTTTTCAAATTTTGGGATAATTCACTTTCCATTTTGCAGAAGAATAGCTAAATAACAATAAAACATACACATTAAAGGCGTTAAATAGGCAGTATGAGGTTATTCATACAACAAAGGCAGGAATCTGAAGACTCATTAATAAAATATATTGTAATAACTAAGTTGCTCTTGTTTCTTGTCGGTGTGAAGTTGGCTCGACCTTATTGTTAGAATTTTCATGACGTCTTTGTTTTATTTGAAAAGGTCATATCAAACATTGAGTGTGAAAGTTTGGTGTGTTGAATATGTTCTCATCGCCTTCTTCTTCTGCGTTCGTTCTCAATCTCCTGCTACCAAACCCTGAAAGGGCTTAAGTAGCAGAATATAGTCCAGAGAACAGAATGTGTTGTGTCGTAGTTTACAGCTTGACATCAATATTTGCACCTTTCGATGTGTTGAATATGTTCTCATTGCCTATGCAGTAATTCGTCGCCATAACGGCGAGTTTATTGCTGTACCACCGTCGTAGATTGAATCACTGCCTTTTTGTTTCACTTGCCTGTGCATGTAAAAGTATAAAACTATGTTTAAACTATAATTTATTAAGTGCACAATAGTGCTCGACCAAAAGAAGCGATATAGAAGTAAAATGAGTATCACATTGCTTACTTGTCTTCAATATTTGAGTCTTTCTTTTCCTTGTGGTGATGCGAAAGTACATTTGAAAATGAAGTTTTTTATTATTGAAGAAAGTCTGGAGGTTAATAGTGGCGATTCATTATCTGAGCACTCAATGAATCTTATTCATTTTCATGATGGAGATTTGTATGAGGAAGCTAGTACTGAGCTTTGTCTTGATGTTGAAGATTTCAACACTAGGCCCACATATTGTTGAAGGTTGTTCAACTAGGCCCACATATTGTTGAAGGTTGTTCAACTAGGCCTACATATTGTTGAAGGTTGTTCAACACTAGGCCCACATATTGTTGAAGGTTGTTCAACTAGGCGCACATATTGTTGAAGGTAGCTCAACACTAGGCCCACATATTGTCAAAGATTTTGATAAGGGTGGAATTTTCTTCAAGTAAGATAGCGAAGTTTGCTTCATGGATTGACACTTCCTGTGTGGAACAATTTCTCTGTAACATGTGATGCTGTTTAACACTTCTGTTCACTAAGCAACTTCCTTTTACTCGAAGCAGCCGTCTCTGACTATAGGCTTAAATTATTCTATAAAGATTTGCAGTCATCCAGGCTGTTTTGTTTGATTGTAGTAGACAGATGGCTAAATTTAGCCAAAATCCTTGTCTCTAGGATTTTCTACATTTCACATTTGCAGCTGTGTGTTTACATTTGTAGCTGAGTGTTTACATTTGTAGCTGAGTGTTTACATTTGTAGCTGAGTGTTTACATTTGTAGCTGAGTGTTTACATTTGTAGCTGAGTGTTTACATTTGTAGCTGAGTGTTTACATTTGTAGCTGAGTGTTTACATTTGTAGCTGAGTGTTTACATTTGTAGCTGAGTGTTTACATTTGTAGCTGAGTGTTTATATTTGTAGCTGTGTGTTTATATTTGCAGCTGAGTGTTAACATTTGTAGCTGAGTGTTTACATTCATAGCTGAGTGTTTACATTCGTAGCTGAGTGTTTACATTCGTAGCTGAGTGTTTACATTCGTAGCTGAGTGTTTACATTCGTAGCTGAGGGTTTACATTCGTAGCTGAGTGTTTACATTCGTAGCTGAGTGTTTACATTCGTAGCTGAGTGTTTACATTTGTAGCTGAGTGTTTACATTCGTAGCTGAGGGTTTACATTCGTAGCTGAGTGTTTACATTTGTAGCTGAGTGTTTACATTCGTAGCTGAGTGTTTACATTTGTAGCTGAGTGTTTACATTTGTAGCTGAGTGTTTACATTTGTAGCTGAGTGTTTACATTTGTAGCTGAGTGTTTACATTTGTAGCTGAGTGTTTACATTTGTAGCTGAGTGTTTATATTTGTAGCTGTGTGTTTATATTTGCAGCTGAGTGTTAACATTTGTAGCTGAGTGTTTACATTCGTAGCTGAGTATTTACATTCGTAGCTGAGTGTTTACATTCGTAGCTGAGTGTTTACATTCGTAGCTGAGGGTTTACATTCGTAGCTGAGGGTTTACATTCGTAGCTGAGGGTTTACATTCGTAGCTGAGTGTTTACATTCGTAGCTGAGTGTTTACATTCGTAGCTGAGTGTTTACATTTGTAGCTGAGTGTTTACATTCGTAGCTGAGGGTTTACATTCGTAGCTGAGTGTTTACATTCGTAGCTGAGGGTTTACATTCGTAGCTGAGGGTTTGCATTCGTAGCTGAGTGTTTACATTCGTAGCTGAGTGTTTACATTTGTAGCTGAGTGTTTACATTCGTAGCTGTGTGTTTACATTCGTAGCTGAGTGTTTACATTCGTAGCTGAGTGTTTACATTCGTAGCTGAGTGTTTACATTTGTAGCTGAGTGTTTACATTTGTAGCTGAGTGTTTACATTTGTAGCTGAGTGTTTACATTTGTAGCTGAGTGTTAACATTTGTAGCTGAGTGTTTACATTCGTAGCTGAGTATTTACATTCGTAGCTGAGTGTTTACATTCGTAGCTGAGTGTTTACATTCGTAGCTGAGGGTTTACATTCATAGCTGAGGGTTTACATTCGTAGCTGAGGGTTTACATTCGTAGCTGAGTGTTTACATTCGTAGCTGAGTGTTTACATTCGTAGCTGAGTGTTTACATTTGTAGCTGAGTGTTTACATTCGTAGCTGAGGGTTTACATTCGTAGCTGAGTGTTTACATTCGTAGCTGAGTGTTTACATTCGTAGCTGAGGGTTTACATTCGTAGCTGAGTGTTTACATTCGTAGCTGTGTGTTTACATTCGTAGCTGTGTGTTTACATTCGTAGCTGAGTGTTTACATTCGTAGCTGTGTGTTTACATTCGTAGCTTAGTGTTTACATTCGTAGCTGAGTGTTTACATTCGTAGCTGAGTGTTTACCTTGAAGTTGAGTTTCACTAAGCATGAGAAATAGGGTAAGAGAAAGGGGCAGTGAAGCAAAGAGCCATAGATTGGAGCACCGTAGATCAGGATACTACTGTAAACTGCTTGCTATAGTAGCCTGTTCACTATATCCGTGACTCTTACTGTTTTTTATATCTCTTAATTCATTCTTAGGTTATTGGCATGTTCAGTTTTGTTGTGTTGTATGCTTTCTGTATTTCCTCATTTTGTCTTTATTATTTGTGGACTGTGTAATTCTTTTTAATGCTATTTTTATTGCCCTGTATTATGTGTATTTTTGTATGTAGTTTCAAATTAAGGTCTTATATTGTTTGTTTGTGCAATTGCATTTCCATAGTCCATTTTGTAAATGTATCAATTATTGAGTTTTGTTATTAAATTGTGCTGCTTCTTTCCAGGATGGTCAAGATACTGGAGCAGATGAGTGAAGAAATCATCTCGCAGACTGAGAATCTCGAGTGGAAGGTATTCTCAGAAAATGTGGCTGTGGTAGTGCTTGGTCATCAACTTCTTCAGAGTGGAGTTTCCTGTGCCCTTCTTGGAAACAGAGATTCATTAGAGCATGGGTTTACTGGATCTAATTTCTACTGCAGTAATGTAATGGCAGAGACGGTGAGTGCAATCTAACATCTTTTTTATTCAAATGCATCCCCCGTCTGAGATGTTGTGTAGCCAGGGCCTATCAATATGATCATAAATATAGTAACCATAAGCTGACAACCAGGCAGAGAACAAATCTCAGACTCTACCACCATTATATTTAATCTATTTTTATCTGATGCATACCAAAAAAGAAGAAGCTAAATAAGAAACAAAAGAACAAAAACCAAAAAAAGAACAATTTCTCTTCTTGTGTCATAGTTATAGGGTGAGGCTTCAGTATCTGTGCCTGTCAGCCTGATGCATTCAGTTTCAAGCTGGCATTTTTACATTTTTGCCTTCCCTCTTTTTCTTAATTTTATCAACCAGGGTGCGGTCTGTTTCCAGGGCCGCCACTTTGAGATATAATAGGGTTTTGCTCAGCTATGATTCGCTGACCCTGATGCAAGAAGCGAGCTAATAGATTGTTGGCTGATGTCAGCTCATTGCGTCTTTGACACCAAAAAGTGTAACTAAACTTTTTGTTGATATATTTGTTGTAGAATAGCATGTTTCCCTTTACTATACTTATATTTATTAAATTTTTTTGTAGGACACCCAAGTCTATGTCCACATTCCAGTAATGCTGGCTGATAAGTCACAGGACCAGACTGTTGGTTCAGGAGTCACATCAGCGCCAACACCAAGCAATGATGATCTCAGTTTGAATGCATTAAGCAACAGCAGCCTTGAGGATATTGGCAATTTCAGCAATTCTTTTACGTTCAGCGAAGCATCATCTCATGGACCAGTATTAGATTTAGCTGCAGATTCTAATGAGGATGTACACACTGACTCTGTTGAACCAAACTTGGACACTGAGCAAGACTTACCATCATCTGCCAGCCCACACGAGAGGACCAGACCACCTACATCCTACCCACCATTCACTTCAAGTGAAAACCATCTTGAGGCTCTGAATATTTCATCCCATTATTTCTCAAAATTCTCCAAGCCTATCAACATCTCGTCTAAAATGCTGCTCAGCCTTCCATCCTCCCTGGACCTTTCAGCCAGACACCTGTTTCCGTACGTCAAAAACCCTGTCCTTGTACCAACCAAGCCAGCCCCACCATCAGGTCAGGCTAATGTGTATGTCATCATGTACAGAAATGGAAGACTGTTTCCAGTGATTCAGTCTGAGCTAAGCGATGGAGCTTTCAGGCAAGGAAACTGGGCTGTGGTAACACCTGTTGTTGCTGTTTCTACAGGTAAACTTTAAATAACTACTATGTGATTATACAGTACAGTAAAACTGGCTTGTAGACAAATATCCATAACACAAAGGTGTACACAACTGTTGTACTAACTGTTACAAATAATATGCACAGTCATGTATTTATGTAAAAGGTATATACAGTGGAGTACTGGTTATCCAAAATCCCTAAAATCTAAATGACAAATTAACACTTTAACTTAACTTCTTAATACTGCTGTTAGAGGGATGGCGTGGGCTAGTGGTTAAGTGACACGGCTCACAAACCAAAGGTGCTGGGTTCGATCCCCATCACAGCACTGGCCGTTACCCCGGGGAAGCAGACCCTTAAAAAATGCAGGAGGAAACAGACCCTTACATAAAATGCTTGATGAAGTCGGATGCATTTGGCTGACATGCTCAAAATAAAAACCACAGTGCAATGCACACCGTCTTGGGGAATTGAGAAATAAGGGGAACGCAAAAACAACTCTGCAGAGTCTGTATACAACCATTTTCTTTTACATTTCCTTGATCTAAAAGCTATGTGCATCCAATCTATTCTTGAAGACATTAATTGGCCATACCACCACTATTTCCTGGCAATGCATTCCAAACATTCACCACTGTCTGACTAAAAAAAATATTTCCTAATATCTAATCTAGACCTTTTTTAAATTAATTTGTACCTGTGTCCTCTTGTTCTTGTAGGTGGTTATATCTTAAAATATTTGTTATAGTCTAATTTATCCTTTCAGTTGATTATCTTATAAACCTGTATTAGCTCTTCAAGCAAAGATTCCATCACCTGGAGGGCAATTTTGCAACAGATGTTCAGCGGTAATTTTCCCTGTACCACAGGTGCATTCGTCAGTGCCACCTATCTTCAGTTTTTTGAATTGATGGTACCTCAGTCTGTTGGGGCCTGTGTGGAGTCTGAAGACCCCGACCTGCTCTCTTCTGTTCAACTGGTAATTTCTAACTGATATTCAGTTGTTTTACATGAGTGGAAGCTGTGCTGGTACAGATGTCTGCAATGGACCAACAGTTTCAATTTTGACAGTAGTGTTACTCTGCTGGGTCATTCAGGCTATAATAGCTGGCCATCGTTGTAGATGAGGACAGCCGACATCATCCTTGTCACAGATTTCCCTGTTGGGTGTGGGTGCGCACGTGGCTGAACAGGCCAATGTGGGCACGAAAACATCTGTTACATATCAGGCACACGAGATTTGTAGAAGGGGATGGTGTTCCCGCTGCTCTTAATTTCCGCGTCTCGCGTCTGCTCTGGGCTTTCACAACACGGTCGTCTTCACCGGCAGCTACACCCGATTTGACTGCGCTTCTCCAGTCAGATCTGTTTTGCGCAAGACATTCCCAGGTGTCGATGTCTATCTGGCAACTTTTTAGTGAGTCCTTCAGACCGTCTTTAAAATGTTTCTTTGGGCGCCCCCTCTCGCGCCAACTCTCTCTCAGCTCGCCGTAGAGAAGCTTCTTCGGGAGCCGCTCGTCTGACATACGGACGAGGTGTCCGGCCCATCCTAGTCGTGCTTTTTCTAGCAGTGCATGGATGCTGGGCATGTTAGCCCTCGAGAGAACCTCGATGTCAGTGACACGATCTTGCCATCGGATCTTGAATATTCGCCTCAGGCAACCTGTGTGGAAGTGGTTTAACCTCCTTACATGTCCAGAGTATACAGTCCAGCTTTCGCAAGCGTATACTAGGGTTGGAATGATGGTTGCACGGTAGACTTTGAGTTTGGTCTTGACGCTGATGCCACGACGTGCCCAAACCATCAAGCGCATTCTACCAAAGGCTGTGCTGGCATTTGCTATTCTGCTTGCCACCTCATCGTCTAGGCTGACAGATCTCGACAGTGTGCTGCCCAGATATGTGAATTTGTCTACGGCATTAAATGTCTGCCCGCTGACTGTAGTCTCTGGTTTTGTGTACGGCATGCCTGGTGCTGGTTGGTACATGACCTCTGTTTTTTTGGCATTTATGGTCAGGCCAAAACTTTTGCATGCGGCAGAGAACTGGTCCATTCCAACCTGCATGTTCAGTTCTGAGTTGCTCATTAGAGCGCAGTCGTCAGCAAAAACAAGTTCCCTGATTATGTCGCCAGCCACTTTGGTTTTGGCCTTCATTCTTCTGGAATTGAGTAATTTGCCATCTGTGCGGTACTTTATGGATATTCCAAGCTCCAATGATCTGAAGGCGTCTGTCATCATGGCCGCGAACATCATGCTGAACAAAGTCGGGGCGAGTACACATCCTTGTTTTACTCCGTTTGATACTAGAAACGTTTTAGAGATTGCACCGCTGTCCAGTACACGAGCACACATGCCTTCGTGTAGCTGTTTTACCATTGTTATGAACTTGTTGGAGCAGCCAAACTTAGACATTATCATCCACAGCCCTCCTCTGTTAACGGTATCAAATGCCTTTGTCAAATCAATAAATGTGGTGTACAAGGCCTGATTTTGTTCTCGACACTTTTCTTGTACTTGGCGAGCGGCAAAAATCATGTCCACTGTTCCTCTTCCGGCTCTGAATCCACATTGGCTTTCTGGGAGGTGGTGGCTTTGTTCAAGGTGTTTGTTGAGCCTGTTTTGCAGTAAGCGAGCTAGGATCTTGCCTGCTACGGAGAGTAGCGATATTCCACGATGATTGTCGCATTCCTGACGGTTGTCTTTTCTTTTGTACAGGTGAACGATTGAGGCGTCCTTTAGCTCCTGCGGAATTTTTCCTTCAGCCCACATGTGACAGAAGAGTTCAGTGATCCTTCTGGTGAGGGATGGGCCAGCTGTCTTATATACCTCTGCTGGTATTGCATCAGCTCCTGGAGCTTTTCCTATAGATAGTGAACTGATTGCCCTGTCGACTTCCTCCTCAGAAATGACTTCATCCAACGCCAGGTTCAGTTCCACCTGCGGCATTCGCCGGATGGCCTCTTCATTTATGGACGATGGGTGGTTTAGTATTTTGCAGAAGTGGTCTGCCCATCTGTCTAGAATCTGAACCTTATCTGTTAGCAGTACCCCATCCGCACTGCGAACTGGAGTATTACTAGAGGGCTGCGGGCCGTAGAGAGCTTTCAGTGCCAGTAAAACCGTTTGGTGTCATGACGCTCGGCGAATATCTCAATTTCGTCAGCTCTTTTGCTGAGCCAGGAGTCTTGCTTCTCTCAGGCTATAAAGGGCTAACAAATCACAGCAACTAAGAAAATACAAGCTTTAACTTTGACATAAGACCACAACCACTTGTTGCGTCATCCCATTGTTTGTCATGCCAGGTTTTTCTCGGCCATCATTTTTGACACATTCGAGTGTTATGTTTTGCTTAATTATGAAACCAATTCTCAAATTGATATAAATCAATGAAAAGATGTTGTTCTGATATTATTGTGTTTGGCTGACTTGGCTTCTCCTTAGCCAGTCTGCCCTGATGCAGTCTGTTTTCTAGGATCACCACGGGGAGGTGTAGAAGGATCTTGGCAGCTCTGTTTTACTGGCCCTGACGCTAGCAGTCAGCTATGGGTCGCTGACCACTGCAGCTCATGCGCTGCTCAGCATCTTGATCCCATTATTGTGTTTGATAGTTCAAGTTCACCTGAGTGGTACTGCGATTGAAAACATTGGGACCATTGCAACTTTCCAAGCAAAGTCGCTAAAGAGGATTATGCACGTAACTAGCAACCTTGTCATGTAAAACCATTGCTATTGAAACTGCTACTGCAGATGCTCTGATACAGGCTTTCAGAGAATGAGCCTGCTGTAGTGGTGAGCCTATGCTTCACTTGAAGCAAAAGTCGAATGATCATCATCTTCAGTTCAAGTTATAGCATTGATCTTATTACAAGTAATTGGATTGCTTTATTATTTCATTGATACAATTCTTCTTGCCTTGTTTTCTTGTTCAAAGTGGATTATTCTGTTTTCTTGGTAAAATCACTCATGATTGTTTTTATTATTGTTCTTCTTGTAATCACCAATGTGATGTTTACATCGTCAGACAGTTCCCATGGTGAACCCAAATTCTCTCTTAAGCTTTGTACAGTTTTGAGTTTAGTTGGGTTAGTGTTTCTTCCTTAATATGTCATACAGGGGACAGACCTATAATAAATGATCAGCAGTTTTTTTCATTTAGTCCACATGTGCACAATGGTGACAGAGACAGTTGTAGCTTGTGCATGTGTTTATTCGGTCTGTTCTGCCCTGTCCTAATACAGTATTGTCAAATTTTGATTTTATTGTAAAATGAAGTTATGCTTGATTTTATAATTGGACCATATAAAAACCTACCATTAAATTCTAGTGGTACTGACATGTGTCAAGGTCAAATTTGCTGCCATTCACTATATTCAGGCGAACAGTTTAGGGAACAAGAAAGATAGGAATACCTTAGAAACACTAAAAAGTTCATATTAAGAAATAAACAGGAACATTCTTGATAGAGGCAGAAATCATGCTGATGAGATAAACAAAAGTTAAAACAGGACAATTCATAATATAGTGATAATGTGGTGTCTCATATGAGATAGGAGAAGAAGGTATTGTATAGTTAAAATTGGTCCAGCTCTTATTTTTAGAATGACTACAGCTGTTTTACAGTAACTAATAGTCGGTTTGTTTTCTGTGCATTGGCAGGTAGGCGAGCACAACAAACATCCCAACCAGTTGTTGTCAGGTTCACAGTTTCAGAAACGAGAAGACCCCTCAAGGCTGCATATTTTGATTTTGGAATCATTAGTAAGTACATACCTGTATTTTATTGGTAGATATCTCATGAAGATGATTTGGATGAGAATGAAGTAATTTCTAATAAACTCTTTACAGTCAGGATGAATTTGGATGCATGTCAAATTATAATATTTTTTTTCTCCAAAATAATATTCATTAATATTAAATAAATAGATAAAAAATTATGATTAAAAGATCGAAAGACACATAATTAAATTATCTATGACATGAAGTATTAAATAATAAAAATAAATATTAGTATGCAGCTTTAAATGTTATTAATGGGAAGGGGTTGCATGATCATTTGCCTGATCAAACAATAAGTCATTTCTCAACACTTCAAATCCAAAATCCTTCATCCAAAAAGCACAACCTGATCACATTCACAGCATATTTAAATATCAGTTGATTGTCAAAAACTTTACATCAAACTAAAACTGCTCAAGCTTCAGACATTCTGCTATACTTATTGATATTTCAAAACTATATCTAAGTGACACAACAAAACACCAGCATGCCAATCTAGACCGAATTTAACTGTAACTGGGACATTTTGCGCCCAACCAATTCTGACAAATGAAACTAAAGAATTAACATGCTCATGGCAATACATTACCAGTCAGTGGCTGTAAATGATTTGATGAAGTAAATAAGTGAACAAGAAATGTTATCTGGACTTTGTTATGATTTGGCTCTTCCGTCCATAACGCCTCAGTTGGATACAAAATAGAATAGGTATGCTTGGTAGGAGATCTCTGAGGTTAGAACTGGGTGTGAACAGAAAGGGAATAGGAATAATGACAGTTGATGCAACTGGTGACGGTCAGATTGTGCTTGCAGACAAACACCTGTAGTATGTGGAATGATTCATATGTTTTGGTAGGGGTATAGACAAGGTGGGAATACAAGAGGCAAGAGCAGCTTCAGGTGCAATGAGGAATTTATGGAAATCAATAGAAATTCGGTTCAACAGGAGGGGGTAAAAATCTTCTGTTCCAATGTGTGCTCTGTTCAGTTCTATGCCTCTGGGACATGGAGAACAACAAAAACAACTATGAAATAGGTACAGACTTTCATAAATGAGTGCCTGCAGAGAATAGATAGATTTAAATGGTATAAGATAAATTATGGGGAACTGTTGAAAAGAACCAGACAAATATCAGTGGAGAGTGAGGTGAGGAAAAGGTGCTGATGATGGGATAGGACATACATTAAGCTTTTTCAGTTCAGGCTAATTTTGCTGATTTTTGTGTATTTTAGGTCCAAAATACCAAAAATCTGTGAAGTTTTATTCAAAATAAAATTTATTATTTTATCAAATTGAGCTAAAATTACAATCTAAGTATCATAAGAAGTATTCGCAATAAAGATTATATACTTGATTCTAGGAACCATCGTCATCACACAGGGGACATTCCCATATGTGCTCCATTCTCCGTCCAACCAGCCAGCCAAGCGCATATATACTCAGAGTCCCAATCAGGTGTTGATTTCGTGTTCTTCGGATCTTTCCAGACAGAACACACATTCTCCCTTAGTCACTCCCAAATCTATCATCCTCGGCACATATGCATTTTTGCGACCCTCTGTCTCTTCATCATTCTGTAGACTGTCCATGACTGCCCTTATCAACTCAACCCTGTCTCTTGTCATCACTGCGTCATTCACCACAGCACATTCTGCCACTGCATCAGCTCTTTCGTTGCCCCAGATGTCTGCATGTTCTGGGAGTAGATCCATGTGACACCCTGTACACCAGAATTGTTCAGAAGAGAGGCCCACTCCCTTCTTAGCATGCCCCACTCTATCTTACGGAGCATGCCTTGCGAGTCTGACAGTATCACTGCGTGCGTCACCGACCAAGTCAGGGCCACTGTTACCGCCTCAATCTCATACTCGATGTGACAGTGGAGTAGGTAGCTGATTTCTCCACCACCTTCTTGCCATTTTGGTAGCCGCCGAAACCCCAACCGCAATTGTTTGCATCTCTGTCGCCGGAGCCATCTGTGTATCACCACCCTTGTCAGGGGGCTCTCGTTGCCCACTTCTACCCATTCACTACCTCTTCCCACTTCCTTCTACCCATTCACTACCTCTTCCCACTTCTTCCAATGCAGATTATATATTAGTATGAAATGTTCAATGACATTAATGTGCAGGTGCAAATTAGAGAGAACAAATTTTGTTGGTACCTACCACGCGTATTTCACCGATATATATCCGTCAATTCTTTTACACATACCTTTTGTATTATGTGTCTCAGTCAAAGTTTTAATCTGACGTGTATTAAATATCCATGGGTAATCCAGATACGTGATCATTGGACTGATCAAATAATAAATCATTTCTTGGGTCTTAAAGCCCAACTTTACTTGCGAAAAATGGTTTGAATTTTAAATGTCGCAACTTTTGCAAATGTCTGCACTTCTGAAATAAAATTGTAGTTAAAGGTCAATTGTTCATGCATGGACACAGCCATCGTGTAGAGCTGTAACAAAATTAAACTCCATAAACTAAATTATCGAACACAAACGCATGTTTCAAAGGTTTATTTTGGTTGTATAGTATGACCATTTTAGGTTTTCACCAGCCGATTTCATTGCCTGCGAGCTGAAAAGGGTTAAGATAACCAGCTGATAACATTACAAGTCAGTCTGTGTTCTGAAATTCTAAAGGCAAGAGACCTAGAGGCAGACCAAAACACACATGGAGAAGAAGGTGCAAGACAAACATTAAAACACACGAAAGACATGAACATTGCTGGAACTAGTGACCCTGAAAAGGGGAACTTGGCATGTATTTGTTGAAGACCTGTGGTCCATAGAGAGCTGAATGATTTGTTTCACTTGAGTGGAACGTTAGCTGACACTTGTGCTAGAATAAAATACATTAAAGCCACTACTATTCATTTGTTCCTGCTACAGATGGCTATGGGGGCTGGAGAACCGATGGATGTGAGATAGTGCAACAGAATGGTAGCATCATTACTGTGCGTGTACAGCACCTCTCAAACTTTGCACTGCTACAAGTAAGTTTAACTTTATTCTTTGTTCAATTTGTGGATTGTGGTTGGGCACGAGCTTGTGATCTACCTTATTTATAGCTGGATTCTGGCTTGTGGTCTGCCTCATTTATAGCTGGATGTTGAATTGTAGTCTACCTCATTTATAGCTGGATGTAAGGTTGTGACTTACCTCATTTATAGCTGGATGTTGAATTGTGGTGGTCTCATCGTGGTCAGGTTATCCTGATATCCTTGGTCAGGTTATCCTGGTCTCCCTGGTCAGGTTATCCTGGTCTCCCACTGTCGATGTCAAATCTCGATAATTTGGTCTTACCATGTGCATAATGACCAGGAATTTTCTGTCAGAGATGTTAGATATTTGATATCTACTAATGATAACCAGTGTAACTGTCGTCACAGATGTTAGTTATTTGATATATTCAAATGATGATCAGGATTTGTATGTCACTGTTTGTCACAGATGTAATTTTTTTTTTTTTTTTTAGCGTAAGCCTTATTTTTCTTATCCCCAAGGCGGTGTGCATTGCACTGTGGTTATTATTTTGCGCCTGTCGGCCCAGTGCATCTGACCAGCATGCATTTTATGTAAGGGTCTGCTTCCTCCTGCATTTTCTAAGGGTTTGCTTCCCTGGGGTAACGGTCGGTGCTGTAATGGGGATCGAACCCAGCACCTTCAGATTGTGAGCCGTGTCACTTAACCACTAGCCCACACCATCCTATTAGTTATTTGATATCTTCTAATGATGACCAGAATTTGTATGTCACTGTTTGTCATAGATGTTAGTTATTTGATATCTTCTAATGATGACCAGTGTCACTATTTGTTACAGATGTTAGTTATTTGATATCTTCTAATGATGACCAGTGTCACAATTTGTTACAGATGTTAGTTATTTGATATCTTATAATGTATGTGTTTGTCTTCTACAGGATATCTCTTATATATATAGATCTGCATCATTTTCCATGGAACCTGTCATCTTTGTTGGCAGTACAGTATGCATATTGTGCATGGTTGTAGTTATTGTAACCTTCATCGCTTGTTTTGGGTAAGTTTTCTGATATTATGTTGTCAAATATGGAGATTTAATTATTTAGTATTACAAAACTTATGCAGTATAACAGTACTTTTTGTGGAGGTCAAATATGGACATTTTCTGTATCTGTTATTTTATCATTTACAACCTGACCTCATTATTTTTTTAGATTTGTCTCTTAAAGTCCATGACATGTGACACAAGTCCTTATAACAAAAGGTTTCTTTGAAAATAAAATTAATTAATATTAAAGTGTTAAATGGCATCAATGTAAAGGAAAAAGTACGACGTCAAATGTTGTTATTTAAGTTACTCAGGCTTGTAGCAGTTCTAGCTTGCTGACCTACCGCAGCAGATGGTGCAAGGGGTCTGCCCTAACTATATTCTCACTTCAAACAAATTAACTATGACACTTATTGAAAATAAAACAAACGATAAAACTTTATTTCTACTCGTTCACAACACTAACTCCCCAATATTCACTCAAAACAAAACCTGTCTGGCTGTAAGAAATCTGAACTAAACTAAACTAAAAGAAACTAAATGAACCATATTTTAATAGACAAAACGTTACTTGATAGACGAACCGTTATATGAACTGCCACAGAATGGAAGATTCGTGTTGTTCTACCACCATAGTGATTCGTCCATGGTGCTGTCCTCCTCGTTGACGGTGGCTTGTAGTGATTTTTGAAGCGCTGGATCACTGTGCTAGTTAAATATCTCTCTAGTTAGACGCTGGATATTTTAGATACTTCTGTTAGACGCTGTTTCTTTAGATAATTTTGCTAAGACACTGTTTCTTTAGATAATTTTGATAAGACGCTGTTTCCTTAGATAATTTTGCTAAGATGCTGTTTCTTTAGATAATTTTGCTAAGACGCTGTTTCTTTAGATAATTTTGATAAGACGCTGTTTCCTTAGATAATTTTGCTAAGATGCTGTTTCTTTAGATAATTTTGCTAAGACGCTGTTTCTTTAGATAATTTTGCTAAGACGCTGTTTCTTTAGATAATTTTGCTAAGACGCTGTTTCTTTAGATAATTTTGCTAAGACGCTGTTTCTTTAGATAATTTTGCTAAGACGCTGTTTCTTTAGATAATTTTGCTAAGACGCTGTTTCTTTAGATAATTCTGCTAAGACGCTGTTTCTTTAGATAATTTTGCTAAGACGCTGTTTCTTTAGATAATTTTGCTAAGACGCTGTTTCTTTAGATAATTTTGCTAAGACGCTGTTTCTTTAGATAATTCTCAGCAGCAATGCGAATAATAGTATCTAAGATGTCTATCTCATGCGTGTTCCTCGTGACACACTACTATATCTGTTTCTAAAAACTTGCTATGCGAAACATCAATTTCATTACTATTTACCTCTCCCTGATATGCTGGACTCTGGTGGTAAAATATTGTCTGTCAATACCTCTCTCTCTCTCTCTCTCTCTCTCTGTCTCTTATTCTCTTTGTCTCTCTCTCTCTGTCTCTCTCTGTCTGTCTCTCTCTCTCTCTGTCTATCTCTGTCTCTCTCTTTGTCTCTCTCTCTCTCTGTCTCTCTCTCTCTCTCTGTCTCTCTCTCTGTCTCTCTCTCTCTCTCTGGGCTCCAAAATCTCATCTCTAAACGCTGGAATGTGTGTCTCAGCATCTCCTTTTCCTCTTCATCGTTATCAAGACTGTCCTGTTCTCCTCGTTGCTCACTGCCGACTGATGTCGACTTGTCTCTCCGCTGCTCGCACCCGAATGATGTTGACTTTTTCTCTCCTCTGCTCGCACCCGATTGATGTTGACTTGTCTCTCCTAGCTATCTATATCTGCGGCTTTTTCCAGATCTCATACCTAGGTTTTTTTCTCCCCGAGATTTCAGAAAAACCAGTTAATGTCATGTCCGATTTCAGTCGTCACTACTGATCATGCTGTAACATGAGTCTAGGCATTATGCAAGGTTACGTAGTTTTAACGTGTGTGGCTTGGAAACCAACGCTATGCATTTCCAAGCATTCCTATGACCAGATTTGAGTACATCTGTACTGGATAGTATTACCTTTGGTACAACAAGGGAAAGCCTTCCATGAACCCAAAGACCTGTATCTTAACCATTCTTTTAGCTGTGTTCCTCCTTCATCATAGTGGCTTATTGCTGTGAGGCTAGCCAATCCTTACCTTTTGTAAATTGTCATATCCCTCGGTCCATTGTCATATCAAACATTAATCCTTTCCAGTTGTGAATTATTTTTTCAATTTACATCTTTCAGTCCAGTGCAAGTGCCACAACTCAGTATGTCAAATAGTTTTATTCAAAATAAAATTAATGAATATTTGTTTAATTGAGGTAAAATTACAATATAAAGATTGTAATAAGACACATAATTAAACTATCTATGACATGAAGTATTCATAATAGAAATATATACTAGTGTGGTACCTTAATTTTCATTAACATGCAACTGAATATATGGACCACCCAAAAAATATATGTTCACGATATGTCATGAGTATTTCTGCTTTAAATCCCTTGATATCCTTGCTAGTTCCTTTTTCTCTGTGTCCCAGTCAAAGTCCTAATCGGTCGTGTGTTGAATATCAACGTGTAATCCACATGCATCATCATTATTCTTATTTAAAAATTAATAATTTCTCGGTCTTGAAATCAAAATTTCCTCATGCTAAATCTGTGAAATAGATGATGTCAAAACCTGAAATTTATCGAACTAAATAGCACATGTGTTAGAAGTCTATATTGACCTGATCAGACAGAAATTGACATTTCAGCGCTCACTGGGCAATACAAACTGTAACGGGTTAAAGCAGGAGTATCTGTTATGGTGTGCTTGTCCCTGTTGTATAGAGGCTTCACATATGTTTACACAGAAGCTTATTGGGATGTAAGGTGTATCATTTTGAATTTGTGTGTATATCTACATTTATAATTTTGTTTCCACTAAATACACATACTTTCTTATGTATGTGTTTATAATGAAATTTATTGATGGCAGATAAATTATCATATCTTATTTTTCTTGTCCCTTTTTTCACTCCAGTTGTAATATAGGGCCACCACTACAGTTGGCCACCTTTAGAGTTATTGCCGATTGCAAAGCGATGATGACCACAACATCAGATGGTTTTGTCTTAATAACATGATGTGCGCTGTATTTGGATTATAGGGAGGAAGAATATACACTGGTCATCAATCTCACTCTTATCCCTAGTTACCTTGTATCAGCGGCAAGACTATTGGTCGAGACGACCGGAGGTAACTCGGGATGCAGGCACTCTGGTCTTACCTTCCGTGAGACTAGGGGTCGCTTGAAACTTGCGGGATTTGATCGCCCACCATTTCCGTTCATTGCTGTGAGAAGGAAGTGCCTTAACCACTTGACTACAGCGACCACCTTTAGAAAGTCTGTATCAAAACATGTTTGCGCGCTTTTGCAGTTGTGGTTTCTGTATCAATTTGTTTTACACAATGAGGTTGCCGTCCACGTGAACAACTTTCTTTACTTGCCTTTTACGATATGCATGAAGATTCAGCAGAACTATTCTGCATAATTGTTGATATTAATCATGTTGAGAAATTAGGGACAATGTAAGTGCAAAATAAATGGTTTTCAAGTTCGTATTTCATTTAGTTTTCTTTTAATAGCTATTTGGGACCTATTTACTCACATTATTAGTTAAAGGATAGCTTTTCATACTTTCTCTTGTATGTCTACATAGATTTTTATTGACATTTTCATATTAGGTACATTTTGTTCTTATGATCTTTATTTATTTATCATATTGGCCCAAATTTAGTACTACAACCTCTCACATAATATGACTCTACAGTTTTTCAGGTGTTATCAATGATAAATAAATTATTGTGAATATACAGAGTTTAAATACATAACAAATGTTTCACAATTATTTCTTAATGAAAAAGTGATGTAGGACCTTATTTACTACCATTAGCCTCTGAATTTCCAAACCATTTAGCAGATACCTACACCTTCTTTGTTTGTTTCTGTTGCTCTGGTTTATTAAAAGTCATAAATAGCTTTTTTTCATTCCCTAGTTACATTTAGACACAGAGAAACCTGTTCAGCAGGACCACTAACTTGCCAATATGCTACTGGCAATTGGTAACCTTTTAGTTTCTACATTTTTTAAATTACGTCACAAACATTTAGGTTTACCTAATTGTCTCCAATCTATGAAATTACAGCAAAGCACTGATAGTGTTCCTAACCAAACTGGCATATCTGTTAGTTTCCACTCCAAATGTATTTATAACATCTACATAAACTAAACAGACCTGCCTCAGAAAAATCTAAATTTCATCTCAATCAACAATTGGAGATTCTTCCTAATCCATGTGAAATAGAACAAAATCATTAAAAAATTATCAAAACTCAAAAAAGGCCGTTGTGTTTAACTTAACCCAACACCTTTATACTGGTTTAGAATACTCTGAAGAGTCTGTATACAACAAGTTTCATTTACATTTTCTTGACATTAAACCTATGTGCATCCAATCTATTCTTGTATACATTAATTGTCCCTGCCTCCACTACTTCCTGTGGCGATGCATCTCAAGCATTCACCACTCTCTGACTAAATAAAATATTTCCTAATATCTTATCTTTACCTTTATTTAGTTAATTTGTAGCTATGCCCTGTTGTTGTACGTGGTTGTATTTTGAAAAACTTGTTATAGTCTAGTTTATCCTTTTCGTTGATTATCATAAACCTTTATTAAGTCACCTCGAATTCTTCTCTTTTCTAGACACTGCAGGCCGGTTTTTCTGAGTCTTTCCTCATAACTGTAATTCTGTACTCACTATCAGATTTGTCACTCTTTTTTGTATCCTTTAGTATCCATGTAAGCATTTTTATATCCCCTCTACAATAAGGACTGTACACAGTACTCCAATCTAGGTCTTAACTAATGCTTTATACAGTTTGATGATCACTTCCTTGCTCCTATGTTTAATATTTCTTTTTATCATACCTAACATTGCATTTGTCTTTTTCACTGCTACCTGGACTTGCCCACTCACTTTACCCGTCTGATCTATAAATATATTGGTGTGGACGGAAATGGGCTCATTTTAGATTCAACCGTTTTTGTAGCAAAATTGGTGTTAACACAATGAATACACCGGTGAGTATACAGTGACAATGTCCTGGGCTAATTTTTCCGCCAATGGGTTCAGTGAAAGTTAACAAACAGTAGTCATTTCAAACTAAGAATTGTTGTTATAGGTAAACAAGAGGAAACTCTCAGGCTTGCCAATTGATGAACACAATAGCAGTAGAAGAATAGCAAAGAAGTAGAGTTTAAGCACTGGGAACATTATACAGCAAACAACACAACAGAAATAATTAACAGTCACATCTGGAAGTTGAGGGATTGGTTCTGGAGTGCCTAATACTTCACTTTCTTTTGTGTTGTTTGGTGTTCTCTCAGTACTTCTTAAACTAGTCTTTGCCATCTTTATCACATCACAACTTTACTTACACATGGTAACCGTTTTTAATTCCCTAAGTATCTAGTATACAAACCACTTGATGGGAACTGAGATGCTAGTCCGGTCAGGCACAACATACTGACCAGGATGTTGCATCAGGGTCAGGTACTATATACTGACCAAGTCATGTAGTCTCTCTTTCATGTATCATTACCTGGATACATGCTTTTTTCAAGGCAGTCTGGCTGACAAGATGGGGATCGACATGAACCTCATAGTAGTGAGCGTTTGGTAAATGAAGTCAAGCATAGCTTAACAGCCTGGAAGACTCCTGTCCACCTTAACCAGCATGCTCAGGGTATGAGGAAAGCTATTACAACCCGCCACTTAACACCAATTTCAGGGCACACAAAAGTAATACTCATTGTGGGCATTAAACAACAACCTCAAGGCAAAGATCAAATGACCAATGAAAACTTTATCAGCTCCCTATGGAGCAAAGGACCTCGACAAATGTATGCCAAGTCCTCAAATGTTGACAAACCCACATTTATTTGTGTTTTTGTTGCCTAAAGTATTTACAGGATGGAATATTCAGCCCCATGCCCAAACCTCCTTAGTCGCAAATTATGACATACCTGATAGGTTACAGTGTTACTATTCTTTGCTCCCCATACAGGCCATGATATCACTTGAACAGAAGACAGAGATTAAGTAACATATCGTAGTCATGGAACAAAGTCATTACATTAAGTAACAACAACAGTAGTAACAGAAAGTTGTGGACTTGTACACCATTTATTTCAGATGCTATGGTGATCAAAGAAGTTAGTACACACATAGGAATATTCAGAGTCTATAGTTGAGATTGTATGTGTATTCTTGTGTATTTTATTGGCACAGATCCATTGGAATTCCCAAGAAGATCAAGCATGCAGTTGTGAATGTGTGTATCAGCACATTGTTACTGATGCTGACTTTTGTATTTGGCATCAACCGCACAGAAGTAGAGTTGCCCTGCCAGATTGTGGGTGTTTGTATTCACTACTTCACATTGTGTGCCGTCTTTTGGATCACTGTCACTACCAAGTATGTTACAACTAGCAGATACTCATTATGCATTATTTGACCTACTCGTAATAAATGTTAGGAATGGTAATAAGATATCACTGGACAAATATGTCAACTCTGATTTGTGAATGAAAATAGCCAATGTTCACTTGTTTTGGTGAACTGAAACTTAATAATGTTAGTCCATAGACATGGACTATTAGCTTTTGATCTCTTTGACTTTTGTAATCTTGTGTTGAAAGATGTTTACACAATCTCTTGACTTTTGTAATCTTGTGTTGAAAGATGTTTACACGATCTCTTGACTTTTGTAATCTTGTGTTGAAAGATGTTTACACGATCTCTTGACTTTTGTAATCTTGTGTTGAAAGATGTTTACACGATCTCTTGACTTTTGTAATCTTGGGTTGAAAGAACTTTATATGCTCTGTGCTTTGACATAGACTATGTCTATCTGTCTGTCTCTATCTATCTATCTATCTATCTATCTATCTATCTATCTATCTATCTATCTATCTATCTATCTATCTATCTATCTATCTATCTATCTATCTATCTATCTATCTATCTATCTATCTATCTATCTATCTATCTATCTGTCCTACCACGATTATTTGCTTTTGCTAATCTACATATCAGTCACTTTCAGGCAGCCAGTATGAGTTAGGTACCACACATGCGATCCACTTCCACTGGTGCCTTATCTCTATCATGAAAATATCATGAAGGGAGTGTAACTCATCCTCATCACTGGCTGTATCACAGATACCTCATATAGTGGAGGAAATGTATCTGCAAAGACATATTATGTCTCATAAAACGTGTTTTGTTTTCCACAAAATCTTATTGTTGGCATTCTTATTTCCAAGAAAACTGCTTGCTGCTTTATTCCTTTTGGTCCTATTTTTTGCTTCACGGTTTGACACAGGTCATTGTAGTATAAGTTGGAGCTGAAATCAGATGTATCAACATAGGTCATTGTATAAGTTGGGGCTAAAAGCAGATGTATCAAGCTGAAAGGTGCAGATAATTCAGCCTTGCTGTAAACCAGGACATAACAAAACGTCTTTTACAGGATGAACAAAAAGAGAGAAGATGCATCAGTATTAGAGAACACTTAAAGAGTCCGATTTTTATGGAAAGAAAATTGATAAAGAAATGTTGGGTGCCCATGTAGCCCTCTGGACTTGTCTTTGTAGGAAGAATGTGACTATTACTTACCTACCAAGTGTGCTGCTGAACGTCATGGTAAAGGTAGTCCCATAGCAGACAGTGCTGTCGGAGATGAAGTGTTAGATACTTCATTGTACCAAGCCACAGCTTATGTTGTGGAGTGTCAGTCCCCTACCTTGCTGCCTAACAGTAGTACCCATTTACAGCTGGGTCAATTGGAGCATGCTGGTGACGGGAGTTGAAACCCACCACCATTATGCCAATCAAATGCATGCTGCTAAGTGGCGATTAAATGTGGCTGAAAATTGGACTGCTATCTCCAGCAAATGAGATAGTAGCTAAAATGGTTTACATAATGTAACATAAGGACAATTATCTGTGAATGTGAAATTATGCTGTTGATTGATTGAAGGACATGGTTTGGAAGTTAAATGTATATGTGATTGGTTCAGCCTTTATGTACCTTTTGTGATATTTCAATCTAATCTTGATTGCCAAGTAAAAAATCCAAACTGCAATGGTACTGATAATCAAATAGTAGCCCACATGCAATCTACAATTATTAAATATATATTCCTTTGATCCTCCACCTCCCCTAGTATCATCTACAAGAAGTTCATGAAAGCAAGTTTGCCACCTGAGCCTCCACCAGAGCTGATTTTGATGCCTCTTCCTCCCAAGCCTATTTTACAGTTTTATTTTGTGGGCTATGGAGTGCCCCTTATCATTTGTGGAATAACTGCAGCCGTCAATCTGAACTTTTACACTGGTTTACAGTAGTAAGTATATACATTAACAGTCTGCCTAATGTGGTAGATTTTTGTCCTGCAGTTCGAAGCAAGTGTTGTAACTCTGTAAATCAAATAGTTTGTTTATTTCAAAATAAAGTAAATTAATATTAAACAAATTGAGCTTAAATTATTATCTTCTTCTGAATTTGTTCTCAATCTTCCGCTAACAAGTCCTGAACAGAACTTTGCAAGTAGCAGGATCTAGTCCGGAGAACGGAATGCGTTGTGTCGCTAAAATTATGATCTAAAGTCATGTAATTAAATTATCTATGACATGATTTATTCATAATAAAAACAGATATTAGTGTCAAGCATTAAATATCATTCACTTTGACATTTGTATTGTTTGATTTGTGCGTTCTTCAATCAATAGCATTACCACAGTGACTTTCTTTTGTTGTCCAGTCATAGTTTGGTTCGGACTTGTATTGAATGTCCACATGTAATCCAGAAGCGTGATCATTAGCCTAATCAAATAATAAGCCATTTTTTGGCTATTGAAATCCTAATTTCATCGAACAGAATGTGACGACAAGTTTAAAGATTCACCACAACCGTAAATATGAACCTGATGGAAATAACTCATACATTAAAGTAAAGCTAAGCATGCGCCAAATATTCAACCATACTTTATTTCAGTTTAAATATGTATACTCTACTGCAATAAGCAACTTACTAGGTAATGCTTTTCATCATAGAATTTTAATTTATCATCCAAAGACAACTAAATTTGAGAAGAAACTTTATTCCATAGTTCGAAACTGAAACAACTGGAAAGACGTGTTCGTGTCTCGTGTGATTGTCTCTGCAGTATCTGTAAGCATGGGGGTCATTTTTTAAAAATGACAATGCTCAGTACCCTGTGTTTCCACCACGTACATTGATCACGGCTCATGGATCGAATGCAGCGACTCAGTAAATCCTGTGGAATGTTCTGCTACTCCTGCATAACTTCTTGACAAAGTTGCCATATGATCTGCAGTGGATGCTGTCGTTGCTGAAGTCGATGTTTGAGCTCATCCCAGACATGCTCAATTGATGATAGATCAGGTGAAATTGCTGGCCATAGCAAGATTGCAATGTTTTTGATTTGGAGTTCATTATGCACAGCTCTGGCAACATGAGGATGGGCATTGTCCTGCTGAAGCACAAAAGGCGCGATGTGGCTCTTCACGATCTCATCACAGTAACGCAAGCCGGTAACAGCACAGTCTAAGATAAAGATGTCTGTCCGATGATTGGTGCTGATGCCTCCCCAGATCATAATCCCTCCATTTCCATGATGAGTGGGTTATTGAATACAGTTGTTGGCATGATTAAAAGACTTGTTACCAGGACTGGGGAACATCGGTAAGCATGGTTGTGGGCCAGAATATGTATGCTGAGGGGAGCTGATGGCTGGGTGGTTAGAAGGCTGGTTCCCAGGTCTGGTGAACATGGTAATGGTTTGTGGGCCAGAATATGTATGCTGAGGGGAGCTGATGGATGGGTGGTTAGAAGGCTGGTTCCCAGGTCTGGTGAACATGGTAATGGTTTGTGGGCCAGAATATGTATGCTGAGGGGAGCTGATGGCTGGGTGGTTAGAAGGCTGGTTCCCAGGTCTGGTGAACATGGTAATGGTTTGTGGGCCAGAATATGTATGCTGAGGGGAGCTGATGGATGGGTGGTTAGAAGGCTGGTTCCCAGGTCTGGTGAACATGGTAATGGTTTGTGGGCCAGAATATGTATGCTGAGGGGAGCTGATGGCTGGGTGGTTAGAAGGCTGGTTCCCAGGTCTGGTGAACATGGTAATGGTTTGTGGGCCAGAATATGTATGCTGAGGGGAGCTGATGGCTGGGTGGTTAGAAGGCTGGTTCCCAGGTCTGGTGAACATGGTAATGGTTTGTGGGCCAGAATATGTATGCTGAGGGGAGCTGATGGCTGGGTGGTTAGAAGGCTGGTTCCCAGGTCTGGTGAACATGGTAATGGTTTGTGGGCCAGAATATGTATGCTGAGGGGAGCTGATGGCTGGGTGGTTAGAAGGCTGGTTCCCAGGTCTGGTGAACATGGTAATGGTTTGTGGGCCAGAATATGTATGCTGAGGGGAGCTGATGGATGGGTGGTTAGAAGGCTGGTTCCCAGGTCTGGTGAACATGGTAATGGTTGTGGGCCAGAATATGTATGCTGAGGGGAGCTAATGGCTGGGTGGTTAGAAGGCTGGTTCCCAGGTCTGGTGAACATGGTAATGGTTTGTGGGCCAGAATATGTATGCTGAGGGGAGCTGATGGATGGGTGGTTAGAAGGCTGGTTCCCAGGTCTGGTGAACATGGTAATGGTTTGTGGGCCAGAATATGTATGCTGAGGGGAGCTGATGGCTGGGTGGTTAGAAGGCTGGTTCCCAGGTCTGGTGAACATGGTAATGGTTTGTGGGCCAGAATATGTATGCTGAGGGGAGCTGATGGATGGGTGGTTAGAAGGCTGGTTCCCAGGTCTGGTGAACATGGTAATGGTTTGTGGGCCAGAATATGTATGCTGAGGGGAGCTGATGGCTGGGTGGTTAGAAGGCTGGTTCCCAGGTCTGGTGAACATGGTAATGGTTTGTGGGCCAGAATATGTATGCTGAGGGGAGCTGATGGCTGGGTGGTTAGAAGGCTGGTTCCCAGGTCTGGTGAACATGGTAATGGTTTGTGGGCCAGAATATGTATGCTGAGGGGAGCTGATGGCTGGGTGGTTAGAAGCTGGTTCCCAGGTCTGGTGAACATGGTAATGGTTTGTGGGCCAGAATATGTATGCTGAGGGGAGCTGATGGCTGGGTGGTTAGAAGCTGGTTCCCAGGTCTGGTGAACATGGTAATGGTTTGTGGGCCAGAATATGTATGCTGAGGGGAGCTGATGGCTGGGTGGTTAGAAGGCTGGTTCCCAGGTCTGGTGAACATGGTAATGGTTTGTGGGCCAGAATATGTATGCTGAGGGGAGCTGATGGCTGGGTGGTTAGAAGGCTGGTTCCCAGGTCTGGTGAACATGGTAATGGTTTGTGGGCCAGAATATGTATGCTGAGGGGAGCTGATGGCTGGGTGGTTAGAAGGCTGGTTCCCAGGTCTGGTGAACATGGTAATGGTTTGTGGGCCAGAATATGTATGCTGAGGGGAGCTGATGGCTGGGTGGTTAGAAGGCTGGTTCCCAGGTCTGGTGAACATGGTAATGGTTTGTGGGCCAGAATATGTATGCTGAGGGAGCTGATGGATGGGTGGTTAGAAGGCTGGTTCCCAGGTCTGGTGAACATGGTAATGGTTTGTGGGCCAGAATATGTATGCTGAGGGGAGCTGATGGCTGGGTGGTTAGAAGGCTGGTTCCCAGGTCTGGTGAACATGGTAATGGTTTGTGGGCCAGAATATGTATGCTGAGGGGAGCTGATGGCTGGGTGGTTAGAAGGCTGGTTCCCAGGTCTGGTGAACATGGTAATGGTTTGTGGGCCAGAATATGTATGCTGAGGGGAGCTGATGGCTGGGTGGTTAGAAGGCTGGTTCCCAGGTCTGGTGAACATGGTAATGGTTTGTGGGCCAGAATATGTATGCTGAGGGGAGCTGATGGCTGGGTGGTTAGAAGGCTGGTTCCCAGGTCTGGTGAACATGGTAATGGTTTGTGGGCCAGAATATGTATGCTGAGGGGAGCTGATGGCTGGGTTGGTTAGAAGGCTGGTTCCCAGGTCTGGTGAACATGGTAATGGTTTGTGGGCCAGAATATGTATGCTGAGGGGAGCTGATGGCTGGGTGGTTAGAAGGCTGGTTCCCAGGTCTGGTGAACATGGTAATGGTTTGTGGGCCAGAATATGTATGCTGAGGGGAGCTGATGGCTGGGTGGTTAGAAGGCTGGTTCCCAGGTCTGGTGAACATGGTAATGGTTTGTGGGCCAAAATATGTATGCTGAGGGGAGCTGATGGCTGGGTGGTTAGAAGGCTGGTTCCCAGGTCTGGTGAACATGGTAATGGTTTGTGGGCCAGAATATGTATGCTGAGGGGAGCTGATGGCTGGGTGGTTAGAAGGCTGGTTCCCAGGTCTG
The DNA here is from genome assembly GCA_036924085.1 of Ariolimax columbianus. Taxonomy (NCBI): domain Eukaryota; kingdom Metazoa; phylum Mollusca; class Gastropoda; order Stylommatophora; family Arionidae; genus Ariolimax; species Ariolimax columbianus. The sequence continues at coordinate 165,143,473 of JAVGWX010000001.1, read as the reverse complement.
GTGAACATGGTAATGGTTTGTGGGCCAGAATATGTATGCTGAGGGGAGCTGATGGCTGGTGGTTAGAAGGCTGGTTCCCAGGTCTGGTGAACATGGTAATGGTTTGTGGGCCAGAATATGTATGCTGAGGGGAGCTGATGGCTGGGTGGTTAGAAGCTGGTTCCCAGGTCTGGTGAACATGGTAATGGTTTGTGGGCCAGAATATGTATGCTGAGGGGAGCTGATGGCTGGGTGGTTAGAAGGCTGGTTCCCAGGTCTGGTGAACATGGTAATGGTTTGTGGGCCAGAATATGTATGCTGAGTGGGAGCTGATGGCTGGGTGTTAGAAGGCTGGTTCCCAGGTCTGGTGAACATGGTAATGGTTTGTGGGCCAGAATATGTATGCTGAGGGGAGCTGATGGCTGGGTGGTTAGAAGGCTGGTTCCCAGGTCTGGTGAACATGGTAATGGTTTGTGGGCCAGAATATGTATGCTGAGGGGAGCTGATGGCTGGGTGGTTAGAATGCTGGTTCCCAGGTCTGGTGAACATGGTAATGGTTTGTGGGCCAGAATATGTATGCTGAGGGGAGCTGATGGCTGGGTGGTTAGAAGGCTGGTTCCCAGGTCTGGTGAACATGGTATTGGTTTGTGGGCCAGAATATGTATGCTGAGGGGAGCTGATGGCTGGGTGGTTAGAAGGCTGGTTCCCAGGTCTGGTGAACATGTAATGGTTTGTGGGCCAGAATATGTATGCTGAGGGGAGCTGATGGCTGGGTGGTTAGAAGGCTGTTTCCCAGGTCTGGTGAACATGGTAATGGTTTGTGGGCCAGAATATGTATGCTGAGGGGAGCTGATGGCTGGGGTGGTTAGAAGGCTGGTTCCAAGGTCTGGTGAACATGGTAATGCGTTTGTGGGCCAGAATATGTATGCTGAGGGGAGCTGATGGCTGGGTGGTTAGAAGGCTGGTTCCCAGGTCTGGTGAACATGGTAATGGTTTGTGGGCCAGAATATGTATGCTGAGGGGAGCTGATGGCTGGGTGGTTAGAAGGCTGGTTCCCAGGTCTGGTGAACATGGTAATGGTTTGTGGGCCAGAATATGTATGCTGAGGGGAGCTGATGGCTGGGTGGTTAGAAGGCTGGTTCCCAGGTCTGGTGAACATGGTAATGGTTTGTGGGCCAGAATATGTATGCTGAGGGGAGCTGATGGCTGGGTGGTTAGACGGCTGGTTCCCGGTCTGGTGAACATGGTAATGGTTGTGGGCCAGAATATGTATGCTGAGGGGAGCTGATGGCTGGGTGGTTAGAAGGGCTGGTTCCCAGGTCTGGTGAACATGGTAATGGTTTGTGGGCCAGAATATGTATGCTGAGGGGAGCTGATGGCTGGGTGGTTAGAAGGCTGGTTCCCAGGTCTGGTGAACATGGTAATGGTTTGTGGGCCAGAATATGTATGCTGAGGGGAGCTGATGGCTGGGTGGTTAGAAGGCTGGTTCCAGGTCTGGTGAACATGGTAATGGTTTGTGGGCCAGAATATGTATGCTGAGGGAGCTGATGGCTGGGTGGTTAGAAGGCTGGTTCCCAGGTCTGGTGAACATGGTAATGGTTTGTGGGCCAGAATATGTATGCTGAGGGGAGCTGATGGCTGGGTGGTTAGAAGGCTGGTTCCCAGGTCTGGTGAACATGGTAATGGTTTGTGGGCCAGAATATGTATGCTGAGGGGAGCTGATGGCTGGGTGGTTAGAAGGCTGGTTCCCAGGTCTGGTGAACATGGTAATGGTTTGTGGGCCAGAATATGTATGCTGAGGGGAGCTGATGGCTGGGTGGTTAGAAGGCTGGTTCCCAGGTCTGGTGAACATGGTAATGGTTTGTGGGCCAGAATATGTATGCTGAGGGGAGCTGATGGCTGGGTGGTTAGAAGGCTGGTTCCCAGGTCTGGTGAACATGGTAATGGTTTGTGGGCCAGAATATGTATGCTGAGGGGAGCTGATGGCTGGGTGGTTAGAAGGCTGGTTCCCAGGTCTGGTGAACATGGTAATGGTTTGTGGGCCAGAATATGTATGCTGAGGGGAGCTGATGGCTGGGTGGTTAGAAGGCTGGTTCCCAGGTCTGGTGAACATGGTAATGGTTTGTGGGCCAGAATATGTATGCTGAGGGGAGCTGATGGCTGGGTGGTTAGAAGGCTGGTTCCCAGGTCTGGTGAACATGGTAATGGTTTGTGGGCCAGAATATGTATGCTGAGGGGAGCTGATGGCTGGGTGGTTAGAAGGCTGGTTCCCAGGTCTGGTGAACATGGTAATGGTTTGTGGGCCAGAATATGTATGCTGAGGGGAGCTGATGGCTGGGTGGTTAGAAGGCTGGTTCCCAGGTCTGGTGAACATGGTAATGGTTTGTGGGCCAGAATATGTATGCTGAGGGGAGCTGATGGCTGGGTGGTTAGAAGGCTGGTTCCCAGGTCTGGTGAACATGGTAATGGTTTGTGGGCCAGAATATGTATGCTGAGGGGAGCTGATGGCTGGGTGGTTAGAAGGCTGGTTCCCAGGTCTGGTGAACATGGTAATGGTTTGTGGGCCAGAATATGTATGCTGAGGGGAGCTGATGGCTGGGTGGTTAGAAGGCTGGTTCCCAGGTCTGGTGAACATGGTAATGGTTTGTGGGCCAGAATATGTATGCTGAGGGGAGCTGATGGCTGGGTGGTTAGAAGGCTGGTTCCCAGGTCTGGTGAACATGGTAATGGTTTGTGGGCCAGAATATGTATGCTGAGGGGAGCTGATGGCTGGGTGGTTAGAAGGCTGGTTCCCAGGTCTGGTGAACATGGTAATGGTTTGTGGGCCAGAATATGTATGCTGAGGGGAGCTGATGGCTGGGTGGTTAGAAGGCTGGTTCCCAGGTCTGGTGAACATGGTAATGGTTTGTGGGCCAGAATATGTATGCTGAGGGGAGCTGATGGCTGGGTGGTTAGAAGGCTGGTTCCCAGGTCTGGTGAACATGGTAATGGTTTGTGGGCCAGAATATGTATGCTGAGGGGAGCTGATGGCTGGGTGGTTAGAAGGCTGGTTCCCAGGTCTGGTGAACATGGTAATGGTTTGTGGGCCAGAATATGTATGCTGAGGGGAGCTGATGGCTGGGTGGTTAGAAGGCTGGTTCCCAGGTCTGGTGAACATGGTAATGGTTTGTGGGCCAGAATATGTATGCTGAGGGGAGCTGATGGCTGGGTGGTTAGAAGGCTGGTTCCCAGGTCTGGTGAACATGGTAATGGTTTGTGGGCCAGAATATGTATGCTGAGGGGAGCTGATGGCTGGGTGGTTAGAAGGCTGGTTCCCAGGTCTGGTGAACATGGTAATGGTTTGTGGGCCAGAATATGTATGCTGAGGGGAGCTGATGGCTGGGTGGTTAGAAGGCTGGTTCCCAGGTCTGGTGAACATGGTAATGGTTTGTGGGCCAGAATATGTATGCTGAGGGGAGCTGATGGCTGGGTGGTTAGAAGGCTGGTTCCCAGGTCTGGTGAACATGGTAATGGTTTGTGGGCCAGAATATGTATGCTGAGGGGAGCTGATGGCTGGGTGGTTAGAAGGCTGGTTCCCAGGTCTGGTGAACATGGTAATGGTTTGTGGGCCAGAATATGTATGCTGAGGGGAGCTGATGGCTGGGTGGTTAGAAGGCTGGTTCCCAGGTCTGGTGAACATGGTAATGGTTTGTGGGCCAGAATATGTATGCTGAGGGGAGCTGATGGCTGGGTGGTTAGAAGGCTGGTTCCCAGGTCTGGTGAACATGGTAATGGTTTGTGGGCCAGAATATGTATGCTGAGGGGAGCTGATGGCTGGGTGGTTAGAAGGCTGGTTCCCAGGTCTGGTGAACATGGTAATGGTTTGTGGGCCAGAATATGTATGCTGAGGGGAGCTGATGGCTGGGTGGTTAGAAGGCTGGTTCCCAGGTCTGGTGAACATGGTAATGGTTTGTGGGCCAGAATATGTATGCTGAGGGGAGCTGATGGCTGGGTGGTTAGAAGGCTGGTTCCCAGGTCTGGTGAACATGGTAATGGTTTGTGGGCCAGAATATGTATGCTGAGGGGAGCTGATGGCTGGGTGGTTAGAAGGCTGGTTCCCAGGTCTGGTGAACATGGTAATGGTTTGTGGGCCAGAATATGTATGCTGAGGGGAGCTGATGGCTGGGTGGTTAGAAGGCTGGTTCCCAGGTCTGGTGAACATGGTAATGGTTTGTGGGCCAGAATATGTATGCTGAGGGGAGCTGATGGCTGGGTGGTTAGAAGGCTGGTTCCCAGGTCTGGTGAACATGGTAATGGTTTGTGGGCCAGAATATGTATGCTGAGGGGAGCTGATGGCTGGGTGGTTAGAAGGCTGGTTCCCAGGTCTGGTGAACATGGTAATGGTTTGTGGGCCAGAATATGTATGCTGAGGGGAGCTGATGGCTGGGTGGTTAGAAGGCTGGTTCCCAGGTCTGGTGAACATGGTAATGGTTTGTGGGCCAGAATATGTATGCTGAGGGGAGCTGATGGCTGGGTGGTTAGAAGGCTGGTTCCCAGGTCTGGTGAACATGGTAATGGTTTGTGGGCCAGAATATGTATGCTGAGGGGAGCTGATGGCTGGGTGGTTAGAAGGCTGGTTCCCAGGTCTGGTGAACATGGTAATGGTTTGTGGGCCAGAATATGTATGCTGAGGGGAGCTGATGGCTGGGTGGTTAGAAGGCTGGTTCCCAGGTCTGGTGAACATGGTAATGGTTTGTGGGCCAGAATATGTATGCTGAGGGGAGCTGATGGCTGGGTGGTTAGAAGGCTGGTTCCCAGGTCTGGTGAACATGGTAATGGTTTGTGGGCCAGAATATGTATGCTGAGGGGAGCTGATGGCTGGGTGGTTAGAAGGCTGGTTCCCAGGTCTGGTGAACATGGTAATGGTTTGTGGGCCAGAATATGTATGCTGAGGGGAGCTGATGGATGGGTGGTTAGAAGGCTGGTTCCCAGGTCTGGTGAACATGGTAATGGTTTGTGGGCCAGAATATGTATGCTGAGGGGAGCTGATGGCTGGGTGGTTAGAAGGCTGGTTCCCAGGTCTGGTGAACATGGTAATGGTTTGTGGGCCAGAATATGTATGCTGAGGGGAGCTGATGGCTGGGTGGTTAGAAGGCTGGTTCCCAGGTCTGGTGAACATGGTAATGGTTTGTGGGCCAGAATATGTATGCTGAGGGGAGCTGATGGCTGGGTGGTTAGAAGGCTGGTTCCCAGGTCTGGTGAACATGGTAATGGTTTGTGGGCCAGAATATGTATGCTGAGGGGAGCTGATGGCTGGGTGGTTAGAAGGCTGGTTCCCAGGTCTGGTGAACATGGTAATGGTTTGTGGGCCAGAATATGTATGCTGAGGGGAGCTGATGGCTGGGTGGTTAGAAGGCTGGTTCCCAGGTCTGGTGAACATGGTAATGGTTTGTGGGCCAGAATATGTATGCTGAGGGGAGCTGATGGCTGGGTGGTTAGAAGGCTGGTTCCCAGGTCTGGTGAACATGGTAATGGTTTGTGGGCCAGAATATGTATGCTGAGGGGAGCTGATGGCTGGGTGGTTAGAAGGCTGGTTCCCAGGTCTGGTGAACATGGTAATGGTTTGTGGGCCAGAATATGTATGCTGAGGGGAGCTGATGGCTGGGTGGTTAGAAGGCTGGTTCCCAGGTCTGGTGAACATGGTAATGGTTTGTGGGCCAGAATATGTATGCTGAGGGGAGCTGATGGCTGGGTGGTTAGAAGGCTGGTTCCCAGGTCTGGTGAACATGGTAATGGTTTGTGGGCCAGAATATGTATGCTGAGGGGAGCTGATGGCTGGGTGGTTAGAAGGCTGGTTCCCAGGTCTGGTGAACATGGTAATGGTTTGTGGGCCAGAATATGTATGCTGAGGGGAGCTGATGGCTGGGTGGTTAGAAGGCTGGTTCCCAGGTCTGGTGAACATGGTAATGGTTTGTGGGCCAGAATATGTATGCTGAGGGGAGCTGATGGCTGGGTGGTTAGAAGGCTGGTTCCCAGGTCTGGTGAACATGGTAATGGTTTGTGGGCCAGAATATGTATGCTGAGGGGAGCTGATGGCTGGGTGGTTAGAAGGCTGGTTCCCAGGTCTGGTGAACATGGTAATGGTTTGTGGGCCAGAATATGTATGCTGAGGGGAGCTGATGGCTGGGTGGTTAGAAGGCTGGTTCCCAGGTCTGGTGAACATGGTAATGGTTTGTGGGCCAGAATATGTATGCTGAGGGGAGCTGATGGCTGGGTGGTTAGAAGGCTGGTTCCCAGGTCTGGTGAACATGGTAATGGTTTGTGGGCCAGAATATGTATGCTGAGGGGAGCTGATGGCTGGGTGGTTAGAAGGCTGGTTCCCAGGTCTGGTGAACATGGTAATGGTTTGTGGGCCAGAATATGTATGCTGAGGGGAGCTGATGGCTGGGTGGTTAGAAGGCTGGTTCCCAGGTCTGGTGAACATGGTAATGGTTTGTGGGCCAGAATATGTATGCTGAGGGGAGCTAATGGTTAGAAGACTGGGTTTCCAGGTCTGGTGAACATCGGCAAGGATCCATTATTTCTCAGCCCTGTAAACATGAGCCAACTAGCATCTTTGAAGTTGAAGCATTGTACAGATTTTATAAATATTTGTTATCTTAACGACATATTTTATGTTGTTTGTAATACCATCTTTTCACATCCATTGTCCTTTTCACATCTCAATTAGCTTACTTCTATCCTCAGCTGTTTCCTGGAGTGGGAGCCCAGTCTTGGTGCCTTTTATACTCCGGTTGCCCTGCTGGTTGCCTGGAACCTGGTGTTGTTCATGCGAATAGCGTGTGTTGTCAAGTCCATCTCCGAGGCAGACATTGATGCGACCAATGAGAATGACAATGAAATTCATACTAATGAGATTGAGCTAGTGCCATCACAGCCTGACACAATAACAACCACCACACACAAAGTCAGCTCCTGTAAGGCTAACAACAACAGCTCTGGCACCACTGGCTACCACAGAAGATATAGTAGGGCCAGCAGTGATAATGAGGATGAGGAGGAGGATGCAGTGTCGGTGAAAAGTATTCCAGACCAAGAACGAAGGCCTGTCACTCAACTTAGGTCTGTCGTAGTCATCCTCTTTTTGTTTATTATCATGTGGATGTGTGCAGCATTGGCCATAGCCAGACCATTTCACATCACTCTTCCCTATCTGGAGATTGTTTTCAGTTACATATATGGACTTATGAGCTCACTGTTTGGTGCTTTTGTGATCCTATACTTCTGTGTCACTCGCAAGGACTCATGGCTCAGCTGGAAGCGTGTTGGTCAATGTTCCTCCCCAGAAATATGTACTAACCCTATGGAAGTTACAGAAAAACCAGCTGAGCTTCCAAAGTCTCCTCAACCTCTGTCCAATGGCAATGTTGTCAAGTCCAACAGTAACTCGAACCTATCCATATGCTCTCAGAAATCATCTAACATCACAAAGGCTTACAACATGAAAAACAATGATAACAGCAAACAGTCAAACATCAACCTTATTATGCCCAACTCATCTGACACTTCTTATGGTTCTTCACAAGATAATTTCCCCAATTTTTACAACGCTCGACAAAATGGGGCAGCTAAAAAATTTTGGCACAAACATCGGCATCATAGCAAAATAATGAACAAAGATATAAATAGAGAGTTGAATAGCAGCTTAACTGACAACTCAGCGGTAGAACTGAACAACAGACTTAGTAATGGTACAAGTAGTGATGCCAACACGCACCTGAGTATTGAAATTCAGATACAAGCCAAAGACAAAGAGGGATCATTTTATGGCTCTAAAGAAATCCCTGTTCATATCAGTACCTATCAGCAGATCAAAACCCAGAACACGCTGGGCTCATCTTTTGGAAATGCATTGACTGGTCACAATGGTCAAAACTCTGAGATTTCTGCTACTGCAGACATTAACCATGCTTTTAGTCCAGACAACTTGCAAGCCAATCCAAGTTTATCCATCTCACATCTACCTCAGCATCAACGATCACCCAGTGCTGGACCAACTGAGGCTGGGGTTCATCATAGTGCATTTGCCCCAGTACATCCACGCAGCAATGACATCCTGTCTGGACAAGGCATGTCTGAAGGGAACCGAGGGGAATCAGCACAGAGAAATCAACTCAGTGGATCTGCACCTCATGAAGTTGATGGACAGAACCAAGGAAATGAAGCAGGACAAAGACCACCCAACCCAGGTGTAGCATGGAACCCCCTCCACTGTAACCTGCCTCCAGTGCCAAATCATCCTGCAGCATATACTTTCACTCCACCACCACCACCTGCACACTCACAACAGAATTATCCATGTGACTTTGGGATTTACTCCCCATCTCTGTCAATGACACCAAATGTTTTCAACATAAATCAGGCTCGACCCACTGGTGTATCCCCAACATCGTTTAGCCAGCAGCATGGTCATATGCCTTTCTTCAACATACTCCCATCCCCATATCTCATTCAGTCTCAGAACAGAGGACGTATTCAGTCTGAATCCAGCAGCTCCCAGTCTCAATCCAACCGCAAACTAAGCAGCAGTGGTAGCTGGTACCCCTTGTCTGGAGGAGACAGCTCAGACAGTTGCAAACCTAGAAAGAAGCTGACTCACCCTGGAGGTAGTCCTGGTCGAACTGTCAAATATACTCCTCGCAGCCCGGTCCTGTCAGACAGCCAGGCATATGAGTCTTCCTGTCAGAGTAATGACACCAGCCAACAGGGAACCGATAACGCTCGGACTGTAGACACAGATCATCACTCTGATCCCACACACAGAAAGAAACCTAATCGGTTTGGTAGACATTCTAGAAACAAACTCACAAACAAACAGAGATCATTAGGTTGGGATGAGCAGTTCAAAGATCGCCCATCCAAAGTGAACTATGTTTATGTGAATCACATGTACAGAGACAAAGTCATGCACAAGCTGATCAAGCAAGCCAGTGAAAGTGATGACTTGGCTAAGAAAGCCTTTTGGTTGCCAAGGTCTGCCAGTGAATATGAGCGCCTTACACAGAAAGGTTTCAGCAACATGTCTGGTGACAGTAGCTCTAGTTCAGATGAAGATGATAGTTTAGATGATAACGTGTGGATTAGACAGAGTTTGGGATCAGAATTCTGCAAGAAGGAGACCAGTGTCTAGCCAGCACTCATTCTTAGAGAATTTGTTTATTAAGGGTGTTAGAAATAGCTTGTATCAACCTGATGGCAAAGGAACAACTCAGCATGGGTGCAGACAGAACTTTCTTGTCTATAGTGTTTTGATTTTGGTTGTGTATAATGTTCATACTGTTTAAATGGCTTAGTGTTGCAAATGCTTGTCAATCTAGGAAAAGGTGCTGGGTTCGCTCTTTGGTTTCAATATGTTTCAGTCATCTGAGCTGTAAACTGAGGCCTGACTTATAGGTTAGTTAGGAAAGACAGCAAAGAAGGGACCACTTCAACAAAAGAAGCTGAGGCCTAGTACAATGAAGTCTTTAACACTTGATCCCTGAAAGCACTTACATTGACTTCTTTATAATGTTCATAATGTGGGATTGTATGAGTGGTTAGAGCTTTTGTCTCTCACAGTAAAGAGGAGGAAGAGTTATGATCCAGATTTAGTATCCTCCCCCCAGTATACCAAAAGCTAAAAATGGGTGCATGGCTGCTATGAGTTAGGAAAGAAAAGGTAGTGAGGAAAGGAAACTGAGGTCTCAAACATCTGTAGATGTAGCATAGTAATGCCTTAAATACCTGAAGACTTATCATAGCGAAGTCTCAAACATTTGGAGACCTGTGATGTGAGGTCTCAAACACACGAAGACCTATGCTAGAGAGGTCTCAAGCATCTGAATTCCTATGATAGTGAGATCTTCAATAACTCATCCTTCTGCATGCATGAACATGACAGCATGTTTAAATCAATGGTCTCCTATGACAAAGGGATCAGGTTCAAATACCAGCCACAGCATGCTCCAGCCTACAAAGCTGTAAATGGGTAACTTGTATATGCAATTAGTAAGTAAAAGCAGCAAGGAAGGGAACTGGTTAGCTAACCTCATTAAAAACAGCTGGTGCCCCATACACAGGTCCTGTAGCTGGTTACCAAACCTTACAAAAATAGCTGGGACCTCATACATAAAGGTCATGTAACTGGTTACTGAACCTCACAAAACAGCTGGGACCTCATACATAAAGGTCAGTCATGTAGCTGGTTACTGAATCTCACAAAACAGCTGGGACCTCATACATATAGGTCATGTAACTGGTTACTGAACCTCACAAAACAGATGGGACCTCATTCATAGATGTCAGTCATGTAGCTGGTTACTGAATCTCCCAAAACTGCTGGGACCTCATACATATAGGTCATGTAACTGGTTACTGAACCTCACAAAACAGCTGGGACCTCATACATATAGGTCATGTAACTGGTTACTGAACCTCACAAAACAGATGGGACCTCATTCATAGATGTCAGTCATGTAGCTGGTTACTGAATCTCCCAAAACAGCTGGGACCTCATACATATAGGTCATGTAACTGGTTACTGAACCTCACAAAACAGCCGGTAATCATACACAGAACTCACATAACTGATTACCAAACCTCACAAAACAGCCGGTACCTTGTACACAAAAATCCATAATACCTATTCCTGGTGGCTGTGGTGCTGCCTTGACATTTCTTTAAAACAGAAGCATCTGCTGTGTGTCTGCTGTCCACGATTGTTAGTTACAAGTCTATGTGTTGACTTCCGTCAGCCAGCAATTGGTTAACTGGTTCCTGTATGACCAGGTTAAAAGGAAGGTGTTCAAATTGTAATGTAACAACTTTGAAGTGCCTTGTATCTGTGTTGAATAATGTGAATAGAGGAATGTGCAAAATACTCATAGGGAATTTTGCTGTAAGCTATTGAGCTTTTTACCACTTTATGCTATGTAATATCAGCACACAATTTCTCTAGCATATTTGTATATTTTATGAACATAATTTAGGTAGAACCTCTACTTGACATGTTTGTGGGAGATCTTTGTTGTTAGGAAATGTCAGAGATTCAGTATGTTCATCCTCTGAAATTAAAATAGACAGGTGAGTTTTAGAGTAGTTAGATTTCAACATTTTGTCATTTTGTAGTACAATGTCAATGTTAATTATAATGATCAAATGATGTACTGTTTCTTCAAGACTTATGTTGCAATTTAGTGTCAAAGCATCATTTTTAAAAAAATGTAATTTGTCTGACTTTTTCTGACAATTATTACAAAGTATCAAACTATTCAGAATATTGTATGTACAGACTCAAATATGCATGTAAGATTTTTGATTTGAAGACTATATACACAACAATTATATAATTTTAACAACAGTGATTAATAGGTTTTTTTTTATTGATCTGGTACAAAAGCATACATTTTAATGGACATTCAAGTTCAAACAAATGTTTGTATATTTGTAGCTAGTTCTAGTCATTACAATATTGCATGAAATAATTCAAATGAAAGGGTCCTTATTGCCCTATTGTGCTCCACTATTTTTTTACATACAAACTTTGTTTAAGACAGGTAATGTTCTATTATTGTGAAAAACTTAAATGGTGACCCTAATGTTGCACACTCAGTTATTCTTGCACATTTAGAAGTTAAGACATGAACTGCCTTTGAAAATAAATGCATAACTAAGGAAGAATGCTCACAAGAGGGGTTCTTGATGAAGGAGAACCAGATTCTGGAAGCCAGGCAAGCAACAAATCTTCTAGCCAATCAGAGTGTTTACACAGAAATGAAGAGGATGTCCCAAACAGAAATCAGTGACAACCCCTTTGTTTCAAGGAAAGCAAAAAGTGATATTTATAATAACAGAATATGCATGAACATAAAATTATTACTAGAAGATGATCTTGTTTTTTTAACTCAGTGACTAAATCAGGTCCAAATAAATACTAGAAAAACTCACTCATGGGGTAATAACAAAAATAAACTCGTATCAGTTATACTTAGACATGCAAATAACAACCTACATTATCACCAGAAGATCGTCATCAGTGACTAGAGCCATGAGAAATAGGAAAAACTAATACAGCACAAAGGAGGATAACTAGTCAACAATAAGTACAGTCATAATAGAGACAACACTTTCTGGTCCACATTTCTGAATCGTTCAGTAACATTAGTAAGGAGCTCATCAAATACAAGGGGCAGATAGCATGTTCTGCGTAAGATTGCATGAAGGTCAATTATACCTAAATGTATTTATCACCAAGGAGGAATATGAAGATATGAAATTTGGTTCAAAAGTGTAGTAGACATTTGTATAACATTAGATAGCATGTAACAGGCATGTGTAATTTGCCAGCCGACAAGCGATACCTGGTCTACCACAATTACACCCAGCAGAATCTATAATGGGCATGTGCAATCTTCCGGCCACAAGTTAGGCCTGGTCCAACATAATTTCGTCCAACTCACAGATGGTACTAATAAAAACAATATAATTGTATCACCATCCTTTAGACTAGTCTTCAAAATAATCATTTTTATTTGGAATACCTTCAAAACGGTTGAAAGGGTGTTGATAAAATGCTTAATTAACCTTTTACGCTGACTAAAAACCCCAAGAGATTATGTAGAAAATGATGCCATACTTATAAGGAATTTTGTTTCAGTCCGGCCCAGCCTGTGACCAACTAGTTTAATTCACATTCGGCCATTGAGCTAAAAAAAAGATTGATAATATCCTGTAGATGAGGACAAATTCCAAGGATGCTGTGCGCATATGCATCATGGGTTTTGTTATATGTCACATGTATTATTGAGTCTCTGCTAAGCTGTTCTGTTAGTAGAAGCTGTATTGTTTCTTTGTTCATTTCCTTTGCATGAATCGCAATGATTCAGATTTGGCTGTTGAATTCTTGTATGTAAACTCTTATCAGTTGAGATGTTCATTGTTTGATATAAGACATGAACTTGTCAACCATATAATAACATATTTATATGGCTTATTATTGTAATATACTGTACATAAACATTTGCTGGTCTGTCATTTCGTGTAACATTTGTGTCAGTATATATTATCTCTTGTTGATGCTCTATTGTTAACATAGATTAGCACTACCAGAATTGGTTTGGTCCCGAGTTGTGTTTTATAAATGCCCTTTTATGAAACAGTGCAAGCGTGAACAAGGACATTATTTTGTTACCCAAATAATCAATTCTTTTAAAAAACAAATGGTTCTGTAGATTGATGTAAGTACTTTTATTTATAAGGCCACTTTATATAGATTCTGTGCTAGGTTTAGGAATACTTTAAAGAAAATATTGTAGGTTGATGTAAATGTACTTCAACCTATCCAGCATTGTTCGAGTATTCCATATTCAATATTAACTAGAAATTAAGTAGAGAAATCATATCTGGAAACAAAATAGTTTGCTAATTATATGCAGCATCAACTTAAGATGTGTAGACTGACATTGTAAAGTGGGATTGTTAGTAAAGGTCTTCTGTTTCCTTTCATCTGTTCTTCTTACTCTTCTCTGTAACTATCTTCAGCTTTTTTATGGTATCTCATCTTTATGTTTGTTCCCTAGCATTCTTCTCTTAGACTACACGTACTTGCTAACTAATGACATATAAACAAATCATTTTCTATGCAGATCATATTTTTGTTGTTGCAAAATGTTTGACATTATTTAATTAATATTAGCTTTTTGGACTTTAGTGTTAGGTACTTTTAAATAGGAAAGGTGAGGCATTGATGGAAACTGGTCAGCACAAAGCTAACACCTAGTACAGTCAAGTCTCTAACACTTCAGTTAGTACACATTAGACAAAGACTGAGTACAGTCAAGTCTCTAACACTTCAGACAGCACACAATGTTAAGGAAAGATAGGGTAGTTGGAGACAAGGCTAAGGGAGGTGGCGTTTTATTATACTGTACAAATTCAGTTAATATAACGATCAAAGATGATTTATCATGTGGTAACAAAAATGAAAGTCTATGGGGAGAAATAGGAAGTCGGGGTGAAAAAACAGTGATGGGGTATGCGTTAGATGCCCATTAAGTCAAAAAGAGGAAGATGAGGAGCTGATAGTAGCATAGCAAAGGCAAGTGAAGGGAAATTATTATTAATGGGGGATTTCAACTTTCCAGAAATAATATGGTAAATGGCAGAAGCACTTGTAGAGTCAAAACTTGTTAAGTGCATAATTGAAGATTTTTTAATTCAACATGTAGAAGGAGCCACTGCAGGCAAAAACACACTCGACTTAGATGTAGAAGGAGCCATCACAGGCAAAAACACACTCGACTTAGATGTAGAAGGAGCCATCACAGGCAAAAACACACTCGACTTAGATGTAGAAGGAGCCATCACAGGCAAAAACACACTCGACTTAGTTTTTACTACAGAGGAAAAAATGAATGAAAACGTTACTGTTGGGGAACTGTTTGGCTCAAGTGACCATCAAATCATCCATTGGGATCTTATTGCAGGGAAAAAAATTAACATAAACATGTGAACATCCTACTACTCTAAGGCAGATGTTAAGAATATGAATGAGGCATCGAGCCACATAATCTGGAAAGATATTGTCAGAGGAACAGATGTTGAACAAGAGTATGATAGTTTTAAAAAAGTTCTAGAAAAGCTAAAAGAGGAATGTGTTCCATGTAGGGAGGTAAACACCAAGCGTAAAAAGTGGATAATTAGATTTGTAGTTAAATTTAGAAGAGCTAAAAATAAAGCATGGAAAAAATATATAGAGGCAGGAAAATCAAAAGAAACATATTTCAAATATTTGGACAAGCAGAGAGCGTACCTTAAAAAGTGAATAAAACAGCAAAAATAGAGACTTCGAAAAAAAAAATTGCTCAGAGGATTGAGACTATTAGTGAAAGCTTCTTTTCTTATGTTAGAAATAAACAAAGAACGAAAGACAGTACAAGAAAAATAATAAGTGAGAATAGGGAGGCAGCTAATCTACTCAATTAGTACTTTGGCCCAGTCTGCACAAAAGAGGACTGCTTCAAGATCCCAGAGCCTATAGATATCTTTCAAAGAGACATGGATACAGCGGGATTAAGATCAATCTGTATTACAGAGGAAATGGTTTTTAAAAAATTGGAGTGGTTGAAAGGGAATAAATGTCTAGGTCAAGATGATATTCATCCAAAATTGCTGTTTGAAATCAGAGACCAACTAGAAAAACCATTGGCTATATTATATTCTCAATTACTTACATCGGGATTGTTCCACGGGATTGGAATGATGCAGGAGTGATCTACTTATTCCAAAAGGCAAAATAATCAGATCCAGCAAATTATAGATCTGTGAGTTTAACGAGCATAGTCTGTAAATTGTTAGTGTCAATTATCAAAGCAAACATTTAGACAAGTTTAATCTAATCAGAAATAGTCAGCATGGGTTTACCAGAGGGAGATTGTGCTTAATAAATATATTAGAATTCATGGATGAGGTTACTAAAATGATAGATTAAGGAGAGCCAGTGGATGTTATTTATGTAGATTTTGGAAAAACCTTTGATAAGAGTACCTCATAAAAGATTATTTCGAAAGTTAAAATCACAGGGAATAGGTGGGGAAGTTGCCAAATGGATTGAAAATTGGTTAACGGGAAGAAGGTAGAGAGTGGACCAAAAAAATGAGTACTCTGTGTGGTGTGAAGTAAAAAGTGGAGTGCAACAGAGCTCGGTTTTGTTCTTCTTATATATAAACGATTTGGACATTGATATCGGATCCATGATGTCAAAATTTGCTGATGACACAAAACTATGCAGTAGTTTCTCATCTAAAGCTGAAGTGGATATATTGAGGTCGGATTTAGATAAAATTCTAGAGTAGACTGTTAGCTGGCAAATGGAGTTTAATGTAGATAAATGTACAGTCATCCACGTGGGTAGATCCAATATGGAACATAAATACAGAATGGGAGAGAACAATATTAGAAAGATAGATAAGGAAAGGAAACTAGGGGTTATAATAGATCATACAGGAAATGTGAGTGAGCAAGTTAAGGTAGCAGTGAAAAAGGCTAATGCAATGTTAGGTTTGATAAAAAGAAATATTAAACATAGGAGCAAGGAAGTGATAGTCAAACTGTATAAAGCATTAGTTAGACCTATATTGGCGTACTGTGTACAGGTGTGGAGTCCTTATCATAGAGGGGATATAAACATGCTGGAAAGAATACAAAAAAGAGCGATAAAGCTTATAGTGGGATTCCAGAATTACAGTTATGAGGAAAGACTCAGAAAAACCGGCCTACGGTATCTAGAAAAGAGAAGAATTCAAGGTGACAATACAGGTTTATAAGATGATCAGAGGAACAGATAAATTAGACTATAACAAGTTTTTCAAAATACAACCACCCACAAGAACAAGTGGGCATAGCTACAAATTAACTAAAGAGAGGTCCAGATTAGATATTAGGAAATAATATTTTAGTCGGAGAGTGGTGAATGCTTGGAATGCATTGTCACGGGAGGTAGTGGAGGCAGGGACAATTAATGCATTTAAGAATAAATTGGATGCGCTTAGATTTTAGAGCAAAGTGATGTAAATGAAACTGGTTGTATACAGTCTCTTCTAAACCAGTATAAAGACGTTAGTTAAGACTGAGACCCAGTACAGTCAAATCTCTAACACTTAGTCAGCACACATTAGAGAAGACTGAGATCTAGAACAGTCAAGTCTCTAACACTTCAGTCAGCACACATTAGAGAAGACTGAGATCTAGCACAGTCAAGTCTCTAACACTTCAGTCAGCACACATTAGAGAAGACTGAGATCTAGAACAGTCAAGTCTCTAACACTTCAGTCAGCACACATTAGAGAAGACTGAGATCTAGAACAGTCAAGTCTCTAACATTTCAGTCAGTACACATTAGACAAAGCTAAGAACTAATACAGTCAAGTCTCTAAAACTTCAGTCAGCAAGCACACCTTAGACAAAAACTGAGACCTGGTACAGTCAAGTCTCTAACACTTCAGTCAGCAAGAACACCTTACACAAAGCTGAGACCTAGTACAGTCAAGACTCTAACACTTCAGTCAGCACACATTAAACAAAGACTGAAACCTAGTACAGTCAAGTCTCTAATACTTCAGGCAGCAAGATCTAGTATAGTCAAGACTCTTACACTTCAGTCAGCACAGCTTAGACAAGAACTGAGACCTAGTTCAGTCAAGTCTCTAACACTTCAGTCAGTACACATTAGACAAGACAGAGACCCAGTTCAGTCACTCGACCGTCAGTGACAAGCCTAATATGGGGCAATCATGACATTTTCACATTTTGTAAGTTGCCACAGTCATGGTATGTTTAGTGACATTTGAGTTAACAGTTTTAAACTATTCCACTTTGAGAACTATTGAAGACTACATTTAATATAGTATGAAATGTTTATTGACATGCTTTCATATTTTGTGCATTTGTCAAAACGTGAAAAGCAGATCTAGTTGTTTAATAATACACAAATATTTTTATTACAATGAAAATCTTATTTTTCATTTTGAACGATCTTCATCAAAGATCTAGTTTCAGTGACAAAAATGTGTAAATTGCCAGTTTTGTCATTTATTTATTAATTTGACTCATTAATTCTAGGACTTGAAGAAAAAAATGAATGTATTGCTAATGACCTTCATTTTAGTTGACATTGACATGCTATGCAGTGGTCTATTTCTCAATATTTACATGAATATTCTGGTAATACGTTTTTGTTATCAATATGATTTGCAAATGATTGGTTGATCTGTTATACTACATGGTCATTGCAATCATCACTGCCATTTGTTTCACATACATAAATGTTTTCAGATAAGCCATGCAACAAAACTGTGCTTCAGATCTGTATTATCGTATCTTTTGTGCTACGGGTGATAACAAATTCTCTTAATACCACACAAAACATTCTTGACCAGTATAAGCATGACAGTATTTGTTTTAATTCATCACAAATTCTTGTGTTTGGGCATGATACAAGCTCTGGCGTATTATTATTTCAACATTTTATTATAAATTATCTGATTGTTCAAACATGTTATTATCAAATTATATTAACAACTATAGTAGTATATTCTCTCTCCACAAATTGCTTCCTGTGGTTTACATACTTGCTATTTTCTCACCATATTTATGTGTCATCCATAACTTACTACTACATTTACCTATGTGGCCAGTGAATATGTTCTGTTTTGTATTCATTAAAAGGACAAATAAAATGGTCAGAATGTCATAGTAATATCAGATAGGATTTTATTCTGTTTGTTTTTCTCGTTTGTGTACATGGGCATCACTTATCAAAGATTGATTGAAGTGTGTCTAATGTGACGAGAAATGTTTTTGTTTGTTTACTATGAGAGCAGCATGAACTTAGAGCATGTCAATGATACAGCTGTGCAATGTTGGTCGACAATTGTTTGTTTTCATGTAAAAAGACATGGTAGGTTGTACAGTGCTTGTGGAAATATTTTGGGTAGATCTCATCTGTTAAAGATTGTCACTATAAAACAGTGTCCCAACTCATGTCAGCAATGATACCATTCCTATCATCAGGTCATTTTAGAATATTGGCATTTAAAAAACAACTGCCATTGCGTTTTTTCCTATTGCTGGCATCGGTCAGAGAGATTTATAAGGCTGCAGAACATAGGTCACTTTACTCAGTTGTTACCACATTGTGCAGGCTAGGTTTTTAGGCCACCTTCAGTAGAAATAAACAATGCTCCATTAATATAGTTTGAAACCGTATCTGTCTCACCAGAAGATAAACCAGTATAAAAGAATAACTGTCAACTGGGCTATTAAACTCATCATAGGCATCTCAGCCTGTATAGACCATGTGCATGGCGCCCTGTAAGTTTTGTCCAGCTCTGTCTCCTGTATTTCGACACTGCTAGGGCTGTAAAGGCTGATCCGCGAGTGACAGTTCCTGCCACAGATCATACAACCATACTGAGGAGACTGGCTTGCCTGGCTGTTCCTTGATCTCTTCAGTCTTTCTCTTTTCTCTGCAGCCAGAAGACCTCTACGAGCATCATCAGTCACTATGCCTCCTGTAACTGACTGTCTCCAGATAGCTCGATCCTGAGCAATTTCTTCCCAGCCCTCGGATGGGATGTCCTTCATGTCCCTCTTGTATTGAAAATGTATTATAAATTCAACATTTCAGTGGTGTTCATTGTGCAAACATCATCTTCATGGTGTTTATTGTACAAGCAATCTCTTCAGTGGTGTCCATTGTACAAGCAATCTCTTCAGTGGTGTTCTTTGTGCAAGCAATCTCTTTAGTGGTGTTCTTTGTGCAAGCAATCTCTTTAGTGGTCTTATTCTTCTTCTGCGTTTGTTCTCAATCTCCCGCTACCAAGCTCTGAACAGGGCTTTGCAAGTAGCAGGATGTAGTCCGGAGAACGGAATGCGTTGTGTCGCTAGTTTACAGCTTGACTGCTATATTTGCACCTTTCGGTCCAACACATCCGTCTTCAACAGATCTTTAGTGGTGTTTATTGTGCAAACAATCTCTTTAGTGGTGTTTATCTTTCAAGTGCACTCTCCAGTTGTGTTTATCTTTTAATCACACTCTCCAGTGGTGTTTATCTTATAATCACACTTTCCAGTTGTGTTTATCTTTTAATCACACTTTCCAGTGGTGTTTATCTTATAATCACACTCTCCAGTGCTGTTTATCTTACAAGTGCACTCTCCAATTGTGTTTATCTTACAAGTGCACTCTCCAGTGCTGTTTATCTTACAAGTGCACTCTCCAATTGTGTTTATCTTACAAGTGCACTCTCCAATTGTGTTTATCTTACAAACCATCACCCATAAATTAGTATTAATAAGAATACAAATATCAAACTGTTTTGTAAAGTTTGCATTCACTAAAACATGTGATTGTTTGTGATTTCCTAATCAGCATCACTTACTAATGAATGTATCTTGTATTTCTTGACTGTCTTGCGCTAATTATGTCAACTCCTTTTTGTAATGAGAACACCTGTAACAGGTATTAAAACACTTATCATACTTAAGTTGACCAAATAAATAAGAACAAACATGTTGGAGTACTACTGACCAAGGTGTTTCATTGAAATGCCTATTGTCTCTTCCAATGCATCTGTAGAACTGACATTTATGCTTCTCTGCATTTTCTCATTAAGCACCTTAATACTTAATGTTGTGAACTTTTCTTGGCAATGAATGAAAGTTGTATTCAGCAAGTTTATGATCAATAATGTTGACATCACTAGTTGTTTCTATGGCAACAATGGATTCATTGAATCTCATAAGTTTGACAGTAACAACAGAGACCATGCTTTATTTGCTGCTGAACATATTTTCAAGCCAAAGACATTTTTGTTTTCTGCCATTGTTTGATATTAGAATTGTCATCTGAAGTAATTAATATTTATCTTGTACATCAATTTTATGATAAGTCCAGTGGACAGTAAACATCCATTTGTAGTTCTCCCCATACAAAGTCGGACATTAATAGAGAGAAACAAAACATTGGTGACTGGAGATAAATGAGTGTGTACTAACACTTCTTGTTTTTCATGTACTGTACATGTGATACATTCATGTGTGTGCTTTTGATCTTGTACAGCTACTCTTTTTGGTGTGACATTATTCTCATGATATTACAATAAATGGTTACAGCTGCAGGAATACTACAGTTATTCTCTGTTGTTTTCTTTAAAACTGTCATTACCAACTTTTGTAGTATCTTTCAAATGATAACTTGCTTGTTTGTAGGGACCCTTGGTGACTTTCATAGACAAGGCAATTCACAAACACAACATACAAAACCTCACGAACACATCATACAAAATCTCACAAACACAACATATAAAATCTCACAAACACAACATACAAAATCTCACAAACACAACATACAAAATCTCACAAACACAACATACAAAATCTCACAAACACAACATACAAAATCTCACAAACACAACATACAAAACCTCACAAACACAACATACAAAACCTCACAAATACAGATACAGACACTTAAACTCAATTTGAGGCACTTGGGAACCTCACAGAGGAAACTGCTGACAACCATAGATACTAGCCAGTGAAAAAACTGATTTGAGGCACTTGAGAACCTCACAGAGGAAACTGCTGACAACCATAGATACTAGCCAGTGAAAAAACTGATTTGAGGCACTTGAGAACCTCACAGAGGAAACTGCTGATAACCATAGATACTAACCAGTGAAAAAACTGATTTGAGGCACTTCAGAACTTCACAGAGGAAACCGCTGACAACCATAGATACTAGCCAGAGAAAAAAAACTGATTTGAGGCACTTGAGAACTTCACAGAGGAAACTGCTGACAACCATAGATACTAGCCAGAGAAAAAAAACTGATTTGAGGCACTTGAGAACTTCACAGAGGAAACCGCTGACAACCATAGATACTAGCCAGAGAAAAAAAACTGATTTGAGGCACTTGAGAACTTCACAGAGGAAACTGCTGACAACCATAGATACTAGCCAGAGTAGGTTACTTCAATATTATTTATTTTTTTGCCCTTGCAACATTTTCACAGAATGTCATTTCTCTTTTGACAAGATTATCTAACTCAAAAGGTGCATTCCAAATAATTGTTATATATATATATATGTATATATAAAATGGAAAGTCTATATTGTCGTTCTTTTATATGTTGTTCATTCCTTATACAATCCTAAACGGTTCCAACAATCTGTGCCAAATTTTGCAAAGGTATCTTTAAGAATTCTTAGGACATAACTGGCTATTAAGGCTTTAAATGAGGAGCGCGTGGCAGAATGGTTTCGAGGCCTGCCTGCCGACAAGGAGGGCAGTGGTTCGAATCCCAAGTATTGCATATGTTGTTTTTCTGTTGGGGGTGAAATAAACAATCATCGCCAGCACACGACGTGACGACAGCAGTGGTGAAGCGGCCTGTAGTCCTCAGCCTTCACAACCCCTCGATTACCCCAGCAGTGGGAAAAATGTCGTATGACAGTTTTTTCGGGTTTTTGAAGGCTTTAAAAAAGATAGAAAGAATATTTTATAGGATTATTGGGCACAGATGGGTATAACTTAATATGTCATGTTAAATGTCACATCTTAGTGGAAGTGCAGGTAAGGGGGCCCTAAAAGTGTAATACTTACAGAGCTATCCTGGGCAGCGCCAGGTACTATAGCTAGTATGCATATAATATTGAACTTTTATTTTGACTACATATACATTTACTTGGATTATCTGTATAGTGTTTTGACAATTTCTCTTTTCTTCAGCATTCGTCCTGAAAGAGAAGTAATGTGTGGTAGTTTACAACGAGGCTGCGATATTTGCGTCTTTTGGCCCAACACATCTGGTTTCAACACAACGTATTTGGAACTAGGTTGTTCCTTCCTTCTTAGATCCTTATTCTCTTAGCCAGGATGCACATGTGCAGTCTGTTTCCAGGACTGCCACTTAGAGGCAGAATAGGGTCTTAGTCAGCTATGGGTTGCTGACCCAGATACTTCTTCTTCTTCTTCGTTCGTTCTCAATCTCCCACTACCAAACCCTGAAAGGGCTTAAGTAGCAGAATGTAGTCCAGAGAACGGAATGCGTTGTGTCGTGGTTTACAGCTTGGCTGCGATATTTGCATCTTTCGGCCCAACACATCCGACTTCAGCAAGCATTTTTTGAGTACCGGGTTAGCATTCCCTCTTCGATCCTTTCTCCTTAGCCAGTCTGCCTGCTGCAGCCTGTTATCCATGCTGTCGCCACTGCCATAGAGCTTGTCTTGCAGTTCCACTGGTGATGACCACATCTGCTCTCTCTGATCCTCGTATGTCGGGCAGTTCTGCAGCAGATGTTCAGCGGTCATTTTACCAGTACCGCACGGGCATTCGTCGGTATACCCTATCTTCAATTTGTTGAATAGGTGGTACCTCAGTCTATTGTGGCCAGTGCGAAGTCTGAAGACAACGACCTGCTCTCTTCGGTTCAACTGGTAATAGGCATCGTTTTTGGTGTAACCAGTATGTTCGGTTTCCCATTTGGTCATGTATCTGGCTTTGATAAGCCGTTTTGACTCTTCGTACGTCATACTAGTATCTGTTTGTGGTAGTTTTGCACCTTCTTTTGCCAGTCTGTCTGCCTCCTCGTTGCCTTGGATGTTGCAGTGTGATGGGACCCACTGTACCACTACCCTTTTTGGTGCGGACTGCTGGCACAGTTTGCAGAGTGCTGCTCTTAAGTCATTAAGCTCAGTATTTTTCTGGCTTTTTAGCGCTGTGACTACGGCGAGAGCATCTGTAAGCAGGACTATATGGCTTTCATTTTCACTGCGTGTCACCATTTCTTCCACTGCCGCCCTCAGTGCCTCTGCCTCCGCTCTGAAATTGCTTGTGAACTTACCAGTAGCGAATGACAGTGTTATTTTTCTGCCATTTGTTAGGTTCAGGAATGCTCCTGCCCCTCTGTTCTGTGTAGTGTTTGTAACACTACCGTCGGTGTATGCATGGGTCCAGTCCATGCTTGGGTAGCTTTTCGTTATGAAGCTTAGGGTAGTATCTCTCCTTTCTTTTTCAGTCTGGCAGTTTTTGTTTGCAATACCTGGTATATTTTCTACCACCTCTGGAAATATCTCCTGCCTCCAGGTAGGTTTTCGTACAGTAGTGATGGGTTTTGGTGTTGTTAGCGCGTTTATGGGATCTTCGTGCATCTTTGCTTTGGCTATTTCTGCAAAGTTTCTCCGCTTTAGTTTCCCATTTCCCAAATTGTTTAGTCTCTGGTGCATTGGATGGTCGGTCAGTCTTCGGAGTTTCTCTGACTGCAGCTGGGCTCTGCAGTCTCTTCTATCGGTCATGGATTGCAGTTTTGTAATCTTTTCAAGTTCTACAATTGGCGTTGACTTCATGCCTCCTGTTATAACTCTCATGGCTTGGTTTTGAAGTTTGCTAACTTTATCGAAGTTCGCCTTCGCTGCTGTTGTCCATGCCGCAATGCCATACTCGAGAACTGGTCTCACTCTTTCAGTGTACAGTTTCGTTAGTATGCCTTCGTCTGCTCCCCAGCTTGTGCCAGCAAGTTTCCTCATGATTGCCATGGAAGGTCTTTCAATTTGTGACAATAGAAATGGAAGGCTAAGGACAAAGAATACCGGAAGTGGCAAAAATAATGATTTGATATTTAATGAGAAGCTGGGTAGGACATCTCAAATGCTGAAACAGTTCTCAATGGATCTGATTGTCAATCCCACATGATGATGGTTATTCTTAAGCCATTAAACTTCACAAGTATTTCATAAACTAGACGGGAAGGAAGACTAACATCTGGTCACGCAAAATATACTGATTAGACATGTTAGTCAGGGTCAGCCAAATTATATTGGCCCAGACCCTCACCTCGGCTTCCTATTAGCCCTCCCAGGAAACGGGCAATTTTCATGGCATCCTTTCTAACGAGGTAAGTGATCGACGTGATCGCTGTAGTAGTGAGTGACACATAGATGAAGCCAAGCATAGCACAACCACCTGGAGGACCCTGGTCCCCCTTCATTCGGTATGTCAGGAAAGCTACTGCAACCTGTCTATTTAACGCCCTTTTCAGAGCGCACAATAGACTAACCGACTCATTGTGGGAATTTAAAACAACATAAAATAGACAAACAGTTGTCCTAGCTAAGTTAATGTACTTCAGAAACTAGACAAACAGTTGTCCTAGCTAAGTTAATGTACTTCAGAAACTAAACAAACAGTTGTCCTAGCTAAGATAATGTACTTCAGAAACTAATCAAATGATTGTCCTAGCTAAGTTAATGTACTTCAGAAACTAGTCCCAAAAACAATTGTCCTAGCTAAGTTAATGTACTTCAGAAACTAGTGAAACAGTTGTCCTAGCTAAGAGATTGTACCTGTGCTGAGACCTGAACTCAGCTAATTTTCTCTGTTAGTGGGTGTATCGTCTCTTATTTTATCCTATGGTGTACCGATGAAGGTGGGCCTGAGTACTCCTCGCTCTAGTACAGCATAAGGTTTATTAGCAGCCTCCTCACCACGGGGAACTAGTCAATCCATTTACATCGACCATGCAAATCTTGGTCTAATTAATATGTGTTGAAACAAACCTCACATACTTCTTCTTCTTCTTCTTCGTACGCTGTCAGACATCAACTTGAATTTGTTCAAAGAAAGCAACTGTCATCCTGAGGCTGTCGACACTGCCATAGAGCTTGTCTAGTGTTGGCACTGGTGATGGACACATGTGCTTTCTCTGGTCCTCGTATGTCCGCCAATTTTGCAACAGATGTTCAGCGGTCATTTTCCCTGTACCACAGGTGCATTCGTCAGTGCCACCTATCTTCAGTTTATTGAATAGATGGTACCTCAGTCTGTTGTGGCCTGTGCGGAGTCTGAAGACAATGACATGCTCTCTTCTGTTCAGCTGGTAGTAGGCATAATTTTTTGTGTAGCCAGTATGTTCTGTTTCCCATTTGGCCATATATCTGGCCCTAATAAACCTTTTGGACTCTTCGTAGGTCACACTAGAATCTGGTTGTGGTAGTCTTGCATCTTCTTTTGCCAGTCTGTCTGCCTCGTCGTTGCCTTGAATGTTACAGTGGGATGGAACCCACTGTACCACTACTCTTTTTGGTGAGGACTGCTGGCATAGTTGACAGAGTACTGCTCTTAAATCATTAAGTTCAGTATTTTTCTGGCTTTTTAGTGCTGTGACTACGGCCAGGGCATCTGTAAACATGACTATCTGGCTTTCATTTCTTTTGCCTGTCAGCATTGCTTCTACTGCAGCCCTCAGTGCCTCTGCCTCCGTTCTGAAATTGCTTGAGAATTTTCCAGTTGCCACTGACAGTGTTATTTTTCTACCATTTGGTAGGCTCAGGATTACCCCTACCCCTCCATTCTGTATTGTGTTTGTTACAAAACCGTCAGTGTATGCATGGGTCCAGTCCATGCTTGGGTAGTTTTCCGCTGTGTACCTCAGAGTTATGTCTCTTCTTTCTTTTTCACTCTGGCTGTTCTTGTTTCCAATACCTGGTATATTTTCTACCACCTCCGGAATGATATACTGCTTCCATGTGGGTTTGCGTACAGTAGGGATGGGCTTTGGTGTTGTTACGGTGTTCATAGGGTCTTCGCTCATCTTTGCTTTGGCTATTTCTGCAAAGTTTCTCCACTTTAGTTTCCCATTTCCAAATCTATTTAGTCTCTGGTGCATTGGATGGTCTGTCAGTCTTCTGGGTTTCTCTGCTTGCTGCTGGGCTCTGCAGTCTCTTCTGTCGGTCATGGATTGCAGATTGGTAATCTTTTCAAGTTCTAGAATTGTCGTTGAACTTCCTCTGCTAAACATAAAGGCGGCAAGTGCATTATTGAGGAAAATGACGTACTGGCACGATGGACAGAGTATTGTTCCGAGTTATACAACTATGAAGGACGAAACGAACCTGAGAAAACAATCCCTCCAATACCAGCAACTATAGAGGATAACCAACTGATAACAAAAGAAGAGGTAACTGCAGCGGTAAAGACAATGAGAAGAGGGAAGACGGCCGGCGTAGACAATATACCAGCAGAGTTCTTACAGGCAGGTGGGGAGGTAGTGGTGGAAGGCCTGACACACATCTGAAACAAAATATGGGAAACTGGCCGGACTTATGGACAAAATCAATGGTTATACCGTTACATAAGTCTGGAAACCTAAAGCTGTGCCAAAATTCCAGAACAATAAGCCTCATTAGCCACTCTAGCAAGGTCATGCTTAGATTAATCCTCGACCGATTGAAACCCCAAGCAGAGAAAATCATTGCCGAGGAGCAAGCAGGGTTCAGACAGGGAAGAAGCACTACAGAACATATATTTAATTTAAGGCTGCTAAGCGAGAAATATCTAGAACAGCAGCAAACACTGTATTATGTGTTTGTGGATTTTAAGAAGGCGATTGATAGGGTATGGCATAAAGCGCTATGGGCAACCACGAGGATGTATAAAATCAACAGAAATATTATAAAGGTCCTTGAACACCTGTATGACAAGTCATCCAGCGCAGTTCTTGTGAATGGGAGGCGAGGGGGCTGGTTTCGCACATCAGTTGGTGTGAGACAGGGGTGTACACTCTCTCCAACTCTTTTCAATATTTTCCTTGAAGGAATTATGAGTGAGGCACTTGGAGGTCACGTTGGTACTGTCAAGATAGGGGGCCGAACGATTACCAACCTTCGTTTTGTAGATGATATCGACGGGTTGGCGGGTTCAGAAGCAGAACTCCAGGAATGGGTCAGAAGGCTCGACGAAACAGCTCTTACGAAGGATCAAAATGTAGCCAGAATAGCACAGACAATAGCGGCGCTTGCACGGCGTAACAAAATCTGGTAAGATAAACGGTTAGCTCTATGCACGGAAATCAGATTAATGCGTACTCTGGTCCTGTCAATATTCCTCTATGCGTGTGAGACGTGAACAGTTACAGCTGGCCTTCAGCGAACGATACAGGCCTTGGAGATGAGATATTTCCGAAAACTTTTAAACGTCACGTACAAAGATCGAGTTACAAATACGGAAATACGAGATAGAATTACAACAGCAATAGGGCCTTTTGAAGACCTTTTGGCAACTGTCAAAAGAAGGAAACTCGCTTGGTACAGTCACATATCGAGATCAAATGGTCTTGCAAATACAATTCTCCACGGAAAGGTGCAAGGCAGACGACGAAGAGGCCGACCCAAAAATAGGTGGGAGGACAACATAAAAGAATGGACCAATCTCCGACCAGAAGAGTCACAGGCAGCGGCCACTGACAGAGAAAGATGGCGTGGGGTTGTGAGGATGTCTTCATGTGTGCCCCAACGACCTCACCGGTTACGGGATGACCTGACCTGGTTGACGTAGCTGTTCTTACAGCAATACATATAATGTTTCGATAAAAACATCTAACACTCAAATCCCCAGGACTTGATGGAGTCACTGTAGATGCTATTAATGCGGGAGGGAGGAAAAGACTGGCAAGCGAGTTGACGAAACTGTTCAATAACTGTCTAAATGAAGGTAAAATCCCTAACCATCAAAAAACTTCCAAAACAAATCTAATTAATAAAAAAAGGGACACAAAATACCTTGCGAACAACCGTCCGATTTGTTTGCTATAATTCATGTACGAACTACCGTCCGATATGTTTGCTATCATTCATGTACGAACTACCGTCCGATATGTTTGCTATCATTCATGAACGAACTACCGTCCGATATGTTTGCTATCATTCATGTACGAACTACCGTCCGATATGTTTGCTATCATTCATGTACGAACTACCGTCCGATATGTTTGCTATCATTCATGTACGAACTACCGTCCGATATGTTTGCCATCACACATGTACAAGCTTTTCACGAGAGTAATTATGAGCAGACAAGAAAAGCAACTTAATGAGACAGTCACGAGAGCAGGCGGGATTCAGGAAGGGCTACTCCACCATTGACAACCTCCACACTCTCCACTAGCTGTAACAGACCCTCTGCTTCCGTGATCGAACTTAGACCATTCTCACACTCATCCACATCATCATGACCATACTCAGTAAATGACATATCACACATCAGGTGGCATATTTATTAAATCATACTCATATCATAGAATGAGTAGAGAAATTACAAACACAATATAATACATATCTTAACTAAACATTATACTAAAACGGGAATTGTAAGCATTAGCTATTGATGGAATTCCCAACTAACTAAAAACCCAGTTCTATTGCCTTGCAATTACATCACACACACATCGCCTTAACTGCGTCTTCAACACACCTTATCAAATACTCTTCCTCACTGAAATCCCCTCAGGCGGGCGATCTCGACATAACTCGTTCACAATGTGTCCTTGCTTACAAACACACTTTCACATTATCTATTAATGCAAAACTCACACACCTATTTGAGCGATCCTGTTCTATCACTAAACATTCGTCCAACAGTCTATCAATCGCTCTTCTACCTAAGTCGGTGAGTTAAACATACTATCCACATTCAGTCTCTCTCTCTCTCTCTCAATCTCCTCCATACAGCCTCTCTCTCTCCCTCACTCTCCATCTCTCATCCAGCCTCTCTAGCTAAACTTTGTGTCGAGTTATATATCCTCAAGCAAGGCCAGAGCTTGACCAATCGATCTCAGGTATGGTCATCTTCAATTCCAATTGGAACGAACCACTTTGTACACCTGTCACTCATTCTCTCGCAGCAAGCCCCGTTGCCAATTTCGTCTGTCAATCAATCTCCCCCTACCAAAATCGGAAGGCCAGTGGTCAGTTTCTACCTGTCCACATTCCTTAACCCAACTCTGTTCTCCTTTGCTGAGACAGTGAGTGACCTTGACATGCATTCATGTAGCTTTAAGCTTTAACATGTTCAGGCATCCTAAACTCCCCTTGCTCCGGCGGGAACTGTTACATTACCTCCCTAAACTACAGACCGAAACATGGATGGTCATTTTTTTCATCTGGCAAATGACCACCATTTTCGTCTCTACTATCCAAAATGTAAACACTACTCCTGTTTACAACTTCACTCACATCGTACATGCATAAAAAGACATGTCATTTGATACATATAAACTTTTTGTAATACATACACAATCAATACAAGCAGAAGAAAAACACTGTGGCTGGGCGTTTTTACAACACAAACCAACACTTTTACATCGTTTTACAGTCAAATTCACCTAAGTCTGTCCCTGCGGGACCTTTAACTCATCAAAACAGAAACACCTTAAGGAATTCTCCTTACTCATTGAGGTCAATATACCTCGACCTGTTCCCGTGCCTTCCTCTAAGGACACGAACCTTCATTGTTACACACGACCAGTTCAGGTCAATTTTCTCAGGCGGTCTCATTACACGCCTGGCCGACGATTCACTTCATACTAACTCCTGTGAGGCCACGAACTTACGTGGGTTATCCTCAGGCTAGTTATCATTGTCTCTCTTGACAGCTATCCCCTCTCAAAGAAAACAGCAAAATTCTTTATGTTTCCCACAAAAACGATATTTGACAACATATGTCATAGTCAATATTAAAACTTCTGATCAATGTAGTCTTCTCTGCAAAGACTCCACATACATGTGATTCTGGAACTCGTGGTGACTTGTGCTTGCGGAGGCCTACAGTCTGGATGAGATATACTGCTCTGTAGATCACCTATATAACCTGTATCAAATACCTGTAAACATGATGATTCAACAACAACAACAAAAAAACAACAACAAAACACAAGACAAATGCATTGCATACAATGTCGAAACCCAAACACTAAATACAAATGTCAAAATATTTGCACGCATACTCATGATATCAGTATTTCAGTCCGTAAGTATCACACTTTTATACTGTCAGGATATGTAATCATGTTTAAACAACAAAACAACAACAGAATAAAGAAAAATTCAATGCATACTATATCGACCATACAATCTACTAAAAATGCAAGTAATACCATTAGTCAAAACCCAAATATCAAAATATTTACACACATAAACATGACCAAGTGCCATCAACCTTCACTCCTGCTCGTGCCCCACAGATGAGCACCTGTTAATGCCCCCTTTATACGATACTAAACTATGACTAAGTTCTACTAGACTATGTCACTAAACTATGACTAAGTTGTAACTTAATCAGATACTAAACTATGTCTGAGTAAAAAGTCAAAAACCGAATCGTCCACCTGTCGAATTACGTCATGCTGTAACCCTACTAGTCCGGGTGCAGTCCTTGTCCCGAGGAATCAAAACCGAGTGTTGTGATCTAACTAATTCACCGCTATTTCCCCAAATTCCCCGCATCAAAGCTACCTGGTCAGACATTGACCGAAACATCACGTCCACGTGTTACCCTGCGTCGCGTAATCATTACCTGGCGCATCCAGCTATCCTGCGTCTCTTGTCCGTTTCTCTGGTCGGAAATGTCCCTTTGATCTCGGTCAGTCTTCGCTTCCAACTGACCGTCCGCTCATTGTCTGGCGTGTACTTCAGACAACGAATTCAAAGGAATTTTTAACATCTGGTCATTCCTCCTTCTCTATACCCTACCCCCTAATTATCCAAATCTCCGTTTCCCAAGGATAACGGTAGATGAAACAAATTTTATGCAAATGCATACATTAACTGGAGTTTCACATGATAGCCCATGTGTGTAAGTACTCCACACGACTTTACCTAATTCCATTTCTGATTTCCATGTTTTTGGCTAGCGTCAGTAAACATTGTATCAACCGTTCCTTATCACTACTGCTTATTTTAACCAGACTATGCGCTGCCCCATCAGCTGTCTCTGATTGCTGCGCGATTTCCTCCTGTAAAACGCCCATCATCTGGTCTGTTTGTTTCACGGTTGGTTGGTTCGTACCCACCGGTTCTCTGGTAGTGTTACGTACACTTACATCGTCCGCTACTTCAGCCTTCCGTCCATCTGTATTCACTATTTGTGGGAAAGACCTTTCAGACTGTTCGTTTGACTGTTGGCTTATCTCGAAATGAGATCTTTTCATCTTTGCTTCGATGACTGGTTCGCTGTCCTGGCTGTGGTTAACCTTACTTTCTCTTTTCTTCGTTTTCCTTAGAAACTCTGTTCCTCCTTTGTTGGCTGCTGTTGGTGCGTCCGTTTCGCATTCCAACTGTGCGTCATTTCCACTTACTTCCTCGGTGGCCGAAAGGTTGTCCCTTCTTTCGGTCTGTTCAACAACTTCTCCCGCATGGCTAGGCCCTGCCACCATTCCTCCTCCTCTCATTTCCTCTTTATCTGACGAATCTCCGACTATTTCCTTGTTCGATTCTTCGTCGACTTTAACTAATTTTCTACCAGGCTTGACCACAAGTTCCTGGTAAACTTGGCCCCTTTCAGCACGCCCGACCATGTTAATCGACGTAATACCCTCTTCCTGAATTCTCGGCCTACCCTGTCCAATGACGTAACATTTCATCTGGACCTCTGAGCGAACGTTTGTCTCGTTTGCATTGCGTAACCTGCCCTCCGTCCCTAACTTTTCTGGATACACAAAACCTGTATCTCTTTCTTTCCGTCCATCCGCCTCGTGCTCAAAGTCTCTTTGATAGCTCCTGTCCTGCCTCTCCATCTGTAACCGTGCAAAAGGCCTCTTGTGGGCTAAGAATCTGCCCGATTCAAACTTCTGCCCAACCATTCCTCCTCCTCTCACTTGACTTGGCCTCTCCACCTGGGTCAAACTCCTACCCTTTTCGGTACCTCTTTCCAGTCGTCCACACACGTCCGTCCTGAGATTTCCACCTCTGTCCCTCCACGGATCGGAATGTGGAAGTTGTACGGGCTTCCTACTCACTTTCCTACCACTCTGTCCCCTTCTAAAATACTGGGCCGTGTTTACTTTTGTGATTTCTTGATTTCTTCTCTCCTTCCTAGCTGGTTTGAGAGCTCCGTTTTCAAACTGTTGCAACAGCTGTCGCAGCTTCCATTGGAGGTCGCTTTCCTGTTTTTCCAGCCGAATGACTCTGCCTGTTAGTTCTCTTAGCTGGTTTTGTAGTTGACTTTTGTCCTCCCACTTATCGCTGAATGTAGCTCGTGCCATGAAAGGCTTGTTTTTGACAAACAGTCCTCCTCTTCTCCAGGAACTGTTAATATTCCGAAGAATATTAGGGCATCCGATAGACAAATGTCCAAAAGCTAGACAATGATAACATTGTTTAACATTGTCCAACCTCGACATACTGAATAAACCCGTCTGGCCCACCACAAAAATTTACAAGACTGTCAAGTACGCACAAAGTCTTGTCAATAATACAACAATGGGTGGAAAAAAAACGCCACACTTACCAGTCAGATGATTGGAAAAGCTGTCTATGGTACTAACACTCTAACCACTAGCTACTCCTCTATTCCTAACTACACACACACAAGTTATATTTAACTGCGACACTTGTGTTAAACATGCAAATCAAGATCTATAGCTACACACGCACTATATTTATAAATCTATCACGACTATCCGTGGTCAACAGGCACCAAAATAATAATAACGTGTAACAGACCCTCTGCTTCCGTGATCGAACTTAGACCATTCTCACACTCATCCACATCATCATGACCATACTCAGTAAATGACATATCACACATCAGGTGGCATATTTATTAAATCATACTCATATCATAGAATGAGTAGAGAAATTACAAACACAATATAATACATATCTTAACTAAACATTATACTAAAACGGGAATTGTAAGCATTAGCTATTGATGGAATTCCCAACTAACTAAAAACCCAGTTCTATTGCCTTGCTGCTTGCAATTACATCACACACACATCGCCTTAACTGCGTCTTCAACACACCTTATCAAATACTCTTCCTCACTGAAATCCCCTCAGGCGGGCGATCTCGACATAACTCGTTCACAATGTGTCCTTGCTTACAAACACACTTTCACATTATCTATTAATGCAAAACTCACACACCTATTTGAGCGATCCTGTTCTATCACTAAACATTCGTCCAACAGTCTATCAATCGCTCTTCTACCTAAGTCGGTGAGTTAAACATACTATCCACATTCAGTCTCTCTCTCTCTCTCTCTCAATCTCCTCCATACAGCCTCTCTCTCTCCCTCACTCTCCATCTCTCATCCAGCCTCTCTAGCTAAACTTTGTGTCGAGTTATATATCCTCAAGCAAGGCCAGAGCTTGACCAATCGATCTCAGGTATGGTCATCTTCAATTCCAATTGGAACGAACCACTTTGTACACCTGTCACTCATTCTCTCGCAGCAAGCCCCGTTGCCAATTTCGTCTGTCAATCAATCTCCCCCTACCAAAATCGGAAGGCCAGTGGTCAGTTTCTACCTGTCCACATTCCTTAACCCAACTCTGTTCTCCTTTGCTGAGACAGTGAGTGACCTTGACATGCATTCATGTAGCTTTAAGCTTTAACATGTTCAGGCATCCTAAACTCCCCTTGCTCCGGCGGGAACTGTTACATAGCTAATGGAGAGGGCAAGGGAAGTGCGTATGCCCCTATGCCTAGTATTCGCGGACTATGAACAATCCTTCGATAGCCACTGAAGTGAGTGCAGTCACAAAGTCATTACGAAATCAATTCATTGAGAAACAACATGCACGGTTTATAGCAGATATAAACGAAGGCTGCTCTACAAATATCACCCTTTTTTATCGGCCAATTGACATACAAATTGAACGGGGCGTACAACAGGGTGAATTTAATCTCTCCCAAACTTTTCACGGCAGCCCTTCAGGAAATCTTCCGCACACACATTTGGGATGGGAGGAGACAGACGGAGAAATGCTCAACCACCTCAGGTTTGCGGATGACATAGAGTAGACATCATCAACCACATCATCAAGGAAGCTCAGCAATGGATAAATGAGCTCACCAAGGCAAGCGAAGCAGTTGGTCTAAAAATAAATAAAATAAAAACACAATGCACGCCAAATAGTTTCTGTCGATGTGAGGAAATGCGGCTTGGAACTGATTCCGTCAAAAACATGAATTCGTACATCTACTTGGGCCAAGAAATTACGAACTCGAAATGATATGCAAAAAGAGATCTCACGAAGGATAGCAGCGGGGTGGTTCAGTTTCAACCGCATCAAGACAGTTCGTCAACAGATGAAAAACAACAAAGCGAGAGCCTACGCCTTCAACAGCCTGGTCATTCCAGTCGTGGTATATCGCTTCAATGTGTGGAACCTACGACAAAGTGATATGACGCGGCTTCAAGCTTTCTCAGCGAGCGATGGAGCGTAGACACTGTCGCTTCACTACGAGACCACATCCGCAACACCGCCATCAGGAGTCAAACCTGCTTCAATGACGTCATAGATGCGGCATGTCTGACAACATTATATAGACGATATTTGCTACCTGCTTAGGGCACATAATGTGCCTGAATGAATATCAGGATTACAGTATTACAATATACTTGAAACACTTATAATCCTTGGTATTCAAACAGGCATGTTGGTAAATTATGTTGCCAGGTAGCCAAAGGCTATCCGTAGTAGGTCATTTAAACTTCCTGTGGCTTGCTAGGTCTGGGAGAATGTACACATCATTTTCAAACACATATTTTATCATATAATTAAACTGGACCATTTTCTAATCACATTCGTTTGCAATGGCATAGCTTTTTGTAAAAGTCTTCTAAGACTAGCTTTATTCCGAATAATTCAACCAACCGTTGTACGAGTTATGCTTAGCCTGGGGCATATGTCAGCATGAGACATGATTTGTCTCTTTAGTGTTTCATTTGGTCAGACTTTTCTTGCTGGCCTTTAGCTCTCTTTGTTTTACTAGCTTGATAACCACATTTAGGACCCATTGTGAATAGTAATATATAATAGATCAGAGCAAATGATAGCCCACGAGTCAAATGGATAGACAACATCAGAGACATCATATACCAGCATGGGCTCACAACAAAACATCTGACCCAAGAAGGAGATCTACAGATCCCAACAACGCTTCATTAGCACAATGATAAAGGAAAGTATGAATGGTATATTACAGAAGACCATACATAATAGTTTTGTTTTGTTAAGAATCGGCGTCGCTGCACTCCGGGCAGACCCATAGGTGATGTCCATCTCAGTGTATGGCGAAAAGTGTAGATACTGACGGGTCCTGTTGCTTGTTGGCTGTAAATACTCTTGCTCCGTCCTATGAGGTAAACCCTCTCTGCTGGGCTCACGTATGATTTCAAAACTGTGCAATCTGTGCATTATCTGTTTAGCAATTGCAGTGTTTTCGTCTAACAAGCGGTTGTGGATCAACTTCACAAAGCTTCACCTCTTTCCATTGTCAATGTCCTCACTGCGCATATCCCTGAGACCAGACTGTTAGCTTTTCCATTTCCGCAAATACCAGCATGACAAGGTAATAGATCCACACAACATCCCGAAGGTTCGAGGCTTATATATCCGCTATCCACTTTTGCCATTTGCATCCTTTCTGTGTCTTTATAAGCAAGGATTTAGAGTAAGAGACAATTTCGCAATCAATAAAGAATTCCCAGATAGCCCCCTCAGAGCCGGTCACTGCTTCGATCTCCATTCGTACACTAGAGGTTGTTGCCAGGTATGCACCGCTCTACTCAGCAACGACCCTGCCTCTCACTCTAGCAGAGAAGCCCCAGTCTGTTTCTTACCCCACATCACAGATCCATCGCTACATATGACAGCATTAGCATCGTGTGCGTTACCATTTATTAGCTGTTTACCCTTGAGGTCGGAGACTAAGGTCTGATCAGGCAGACAATGGTCCGTCGTTAGTCAGGGGCAGGTAAACATATTCCCCATCTCACTTCCCTGCAGTTCTACCCGGGAACAGTTAGTTAGTTACCCATCGCAAGCGATGACGGTTTTGTCTTGATGATATCTTCTTCTTCTTCTTCTTACGCTGTCAGACGTCGATCTTTATTTTTTCGAAAAAAGCAACGGTCATCCTGAGGCTGTCGACACTGCCATAGAGCTTGTCTAGTGTTGCTACTGGGGATGGCCACATCTGCTCTCTCTGATCCTCGTATGTCGGCAGTTTTGCAGCAAATGCTCAGCGTTCATTTTCCCTGTACCATACGGGCATTCGTCAGTGCCACCTATCTTCAGTTTGTTGAATAGGTGGTACCTCAGTCTATTGTGGCCAGTGCGAAGTCTGAAGACCACGACCTGCTCTCTTCTGTTCAACTGGTAATAGGCATCGTTTTTTGTGTAGCCAGTGTGTTCTGTTTCCCATTTGGTCATGTATCTAGCTCTAGTCTTGATGATATAACTTGAGCTGTATTTGAATTATACTGATGAAGAAGCTGCGCTGGTCATCAACCTCACTCTCAGGTCCCGAATTACCTTTAGCCAGTGGCAAGACTTACTGATCGGGAGCATTTAACAACAACAACCCTCGAAGACTGCTTTCCTGCAGCACCAGTTTTTGCATAACCCCTTCTCCCCCCCCCCCACCCACTCTCTCTCTCTCCTCCCATGGGTTATGATGGTCTCCAGTGTAAATCCATTCTTCGCATGTGTGCATGATCTCTACTGTGGTCATGTGACCAATTGTTTAGGGATCGTTCATCAGCGACAAGCTCTCTCTCTCTCTCTCTCTCTCTCTCTCTTTCTCTCTCTCTCTCTCTTTCTCTCTCTCTCTCTCTCTCTCTCTCTCTCTCTCTCTCTCTCTAGACCCAGAGATAGACAGTCGCATTGGTGAAGCTGCTGGCACATTTGCTTGTCTCACAACGTGTATTTGGAAAAAACCAAAAACTGACAATTAAAACCAAAGCCATGGTGTACAGAACATGAGTCGTCAGCACACTCTTATGTGGTAGCGAGACTTGGACAACCTATTCCAAACAAGAACACGTGCTTAACACCTTCCATCTACAGCGCTTGCAATCATTTCTTGGAATTACTGGAAGGGACAGAGCGACAAATGCAGTAGTGCACTCTCGCACCGGTTTCCCAAGCATGTTAGGTATCGAAGAAGACTGCGATGGCTTTTTCATGTTCGTCGCATGGAAGATTGTGGCATTTCCAAAGATATCCTCTACGGACAGTTGGTTGATGGGAAGAGAACAGTCGACCGACCTCAGTTGAGGTTCAAAGATCCGTGTAAGTGTGATATCTTCTTCGTACGC
Organism: Ariolimax columbianus; assembly: GCA_036924085.1. NCBI lineage: Eukaryota > Metazoa > Mollusca > Gastropoda > Stylommatophora > Arionidae > Ariolimax > Ariolimax columbianus. The sequence continues at coordinate 165,105,815 of JAVGWX010000001.1, read as the reverse complement.
TGTCATACGTCAACTTGAATTTGTTCGAAGAAAGCAGCAGTCATCATGAGGCTGTCGACACTGCCATAGAGCTTGTCTAGTGTTGGCACTGGTGATGGCCACATGTGCTTTCTCTGGTCCTCGTATGTCGGCCAATTTTGTAGCAGATGTTCAGCGGACATTTTCCCTGTACCACAAGTGCATTCGTCAGTGCCACCTATCTTCAGTTTATTGAATAGATGGTACATGAGTCTGTTGTGGCCTGTGCGGAGTCTGAAGACCACGACCTGCTCTCTTCTGTTCAACAGGTAATAAGGATCATTTTTTGTGTAGCCAGTATGCTCTGTTTCCAATTTGGCCATGTATCTGTCCCTAATACACCTTTTGGACTCTTTGTAGGTCACACTAGAATCTGGTTGTGGTAACCTTGCACCTTCTTTTGCCAGTCTGCCTCCTCGTTGCCTTGAATGTTTAGTGGGATGGAACCCACAGTACCACTACTCTTTTGGGTGTGGATTACTGGCATAGTTGACAGAGTACTGCTCTTAAGTCATTAAGTTCTGTATTTTTATGGCTTTTTAGTGCTGTAACCACGGACATGGCGTCTATAAACAAAGTAAGTGATATGAAGGTCCTGGACATGGGAAGACGAAGCTACGGACCGATCTAAGTGGAGATGTATCATGAATGGCCACTTCACGCTTGATAAAGAGACAACTCGCAAGGAGAAAAAACACAGGGAAAGCTAAGTATATCTGTTTTGTTTACCACTTCAAGACATCATATAGACCGTCGTGACTGAAAAGAGTTACTATAATCAGTAATGACTGAAATGGGCTACAATACTATACAATAGAAGAAGCCAATAAAACTATTGATTGTGCGACTTTACATTACTTCAACTCTGTCTCCCCCCCCCCCCCCCCTTTCATTGTCACACTCCGTCACACAATTCAGGACATCCTCCACAATTCGTGACGTTAAATGTGGACGACCTCTAGGCCTTACAAGAGTGTTGACTCCATGTTAAACTATTCCTAAACCTTACAAGAGTGTTGACTCCAAGTTAAACTACTCCTAGACCTTACAAGAGTGTTGACTCCATGATTCCTACACCTTACTAGAGTGTTGACTCCATGTTAAACTACTCCTAGACCTTACAAGAGTGTTGACTCCATGTTAAACTATTCCTACACCTTACTAGTGTGTTGACTCCATGTTAAACTACTCCTAGACTTTACAAGAGTGCTGACTCCATGTTAAACTACTCCTAGACCTTACAAGAGTGTTGACTCCATGTTAAACTTTTCATACACCTTACAAGAGTGTTGCCTCCATGTTAAACTTTTCATACACCTTACTAGAGTGTTGCCTCCATGTTAAACTATTCCTACACCTTACAAGAGTGTTGACTCCATGTTAAACTTTTCATACACCTTACTAGAGTGTTGACTCCATGTTAAACTATTCCTAAACCTTACTAGAGTGTTGACTCCATGTTAAACTACTCCTAGACCTTACAAGAGTGTTGACTCCATGTTAAACTATTCCTAAACCTTACTAGAGTGTTGACTCCATGTTAAACTTTTCATACACCTTACAAGAGTGTTGACTCCATGTTAAACTATTCCTACACCTTACAAGAGTGTTGACTCCATGTTAAACTTTTCATACACCTTACAAGAGTGTTGACTCCATGTTAAACTATTCCTAAACCTTACTAGAGTGTTATTCCCGTGTTCTTCTATACCTTACTAGAATATTCTTCCCGTGTTCTCCTAGACCTTACTAAAATGTTCTTTCCGTGTTCTCCTAGATCTTACTAGATTGTTCTTCGCGTGTTATCTTGGACCTTACTAGAGTGTTCTTCTCGTGTTCTCCTAGTCGGACGACTCCTATACCTTACTAGAATGATCTTCCCGTTTTCTCCTAGACCTTACTAGAGTGTTCTTCTCGTGTTCTCCTAGTCGGACGACTCCTATACCTTACTAGAATGATCTTCCCGTTTTCTCCTAGACCTTACTAGAGTGTTCTTCCCATGTTCTCCTAGTCGGACTGCACCGATTCCATTTTTGGAGCACCAATGTTTACAACTACGTAAATCAAGACTTCATTTTCGTTCAGTGATATCACCTTGACCAAGGACTTGTTAGCAAGTAAAATGTTTTCACCAATCCCAATTAATCGCACTACTCAGATATGGTAAAAGCAGCAGGTTGCGGTACAACTAGCGATGCCCGCCCCCCCTTTTAAACCTCCCTCCCCCCTTCCTCCCGCCCCTCTCTCACCACATACGAGTATGCGACTTGATTAATTCAGAAAGCATGCAAACAATTATTTCAGCACTATGCCGGGGATAACCACAACGAATACTGTATAACGTTTATTCAAAGACATGCTCACACGATAACTATATGTGTAAGTGTAACGGGCCACTCCTCTAGTGTAGGTGACCATGAATCTCCACAATTGCCTGTCCAAAGTGTTGCTTGTCAGTTCTTAACTTAACATCTTTTAACTGGTTTAGAAGACTCTACAGAGAATACATACACGTTTCTTGGATAGTGGTTTTACCGATGCCCGATGTTTTATCTCAATATACTTAAACACTAGAGCTAAGTAGATCCTCAGCCAGTTAGGCGCCATCTATAGATGCTCTTAACAAACCATCTGGGGAAAGGTACAAATAACTTTAGTAGATTTTTAATTTAATGTTTATCCGGGCAGCGGCCGTTAGGCATACTCTATTCGATTTCCAACTGCCAAAGGAATTTTGCATGTGCTTGACACAACACGGAAGTTCGATCTCACAACTCAGAGATCAGGACAATTTTTACCAGAAGATCCACGTGAAAAAATCCCGGTCTCCACCGTGATTCGAGCACGCGACCTCTGACACCCGAGGCGGACACTTAACTTAACGTCTTTATACTGGTTTAGAAGACCCTGCAGAGTCTGTATACACCCAGTTACATTTACATCACCTTGCTCTAAAAGCTATGCGCATCCAGTTTATTCTTAAATGCATTAACTGTCCTTGTCTCTACTACCTCACCTGGCAATGCATTCCAAGCAGACACCACTCTCTGGCTAAAAAGATATTTCGTAATATCTAATCTGGACCTCTCTTTAGTCAGCTTGTAGCTATGCCCTCTTGTTATTGTGGGTGGCTGTATTTAAAAAAAAAAATTGTTATAGTCTAATGTATCCATTACACCGTCACCACTAAGTCCCAATCTCTCCCACCCCCATTTCTTCTTTTGACCTGACCGTCTTCCGTGGAAGGAAGCTAAATCATTCGTAATTCACTTTCAATTCCAAATGACAACACATGTTTTTATTTAACATCTAAGAGCTCTCTTGCACACTTCCATTCACACAAAACTAAGCATAGAATGCATTTAATTTTCCCGAAAGCTGCCTCAGCTTGTGCTGTTCTTTTCGTTATCTCGGAGTTCCATCTCCAATCTAAGGTTATAGAGTGGCTAAGTAGTTTTTAAAACTATGGGCATGTTCATTGTTTGCATTTTAATATAATAAATATATGTTCATAATAAAATGTTACAAATATGAGCGTAAAACTATGCTTTTCATGATAAACAAAATATATGACTCTGGGGTCTTGAAAAAAAAAATTAATTGTTTAACATGTGTAGTCATTACTCGGTAAAAGTGTTTAAAAAAGACGTAACGATGTTTTTTTCCCACCACCCCTTCCTGGAACCAGAACTACTCTTACTAAGTAGTTATGTGGCGGACCACTGAAACATCTGCAAGAAAGTCAACTTGGCAGGAAGTAAAATATACACCGAATATGGGAAAGTACGCATATATAAATACACCCACTATTCTAGCAACAAATAAATAGTTTTCAACATAGCTACTTTGTTTTATTATTTTTGCAACTGTAAAACATAATTAAATCATTATTCAGTACTCATTTAACTAACCTGTTGTAGATGTATTAATTAATAAATATCTTCTATATACATTTTAATTATATTAATTCCAAACCAACAATATAACACACTTGATGTTAACAAGTTCTACACAATATTTTTGTATTTGTTTACTCTGATGATCAGCAAATTACTATTTTAATGAATGTGTCAAATTATAAGAAAACTATATTTACAAATATCAAAAATGAAAGTCTAATCTTTCGGGCTGTAACGAGATTCCACGTGACGTCATCATGGCCACTGGAAGCTGACTATGTTGATCTTTCAGGAATAAATAAATGTGTTTCTAAGTCGCTCCAAAACACAACAGGCTTTCATTTGAATACGCCGTTATTCATACAACAATCGAAAACGCTTTCACGTCATCATTTTTGATCATATTAGTCTTGTTAGGAGCATATAATGTCCCGTCATGAAGGTAAAAACAAGTCTCAATGTGAAGTCTCTCAAAACAATAAGTGATCTCACAGTATCAATTTGCTCAGTCACAGTTTAGTTTATGTCGTGTTCCGCCTTTAACGTAAACTAGTGAACTGTAGTCTCTTACCAATATCTTACTATTCGGGTCTCACATCTTCATTGTGTATAATTATGGATTATGAGCACATCTTACAGTTTACTGGTTTCATTCGTTTTCGCTACTGTAACTTACTAACTAACTTCCAATCTAATCTTAGAGTTAGACAGATTCCTTGCAGTTGCCAATAAAGGAAAGTTAGAACGCACTTCACTAGACTGTTAAAGCGGCACAATTGCTGGATAGAAGAGGAACAAGAGCGAAGATTCTTTACAGTTTACCATGACATGGATTTCTAGGGCTAGAGATCGGTTTGTCATCGCTTGGATGGGTAAACATCGGAATTAATAAACAAACATCACTAGAGACAGGAAGTTGTGGAGATACATTATTGCCTACGCCAGTCAATGTCTTGAATGACTGAGTCATCATGCCAGTTGATGATCGTTGTTGTTGTCATTACTATGCTATTGATGCTCAGTCATTTCAACTATGACTGACTGGCAAAGTGCCTAATACTTTACTTTGCATTTTAAAGTTCTAAATTACACTTCCCATAGTGTATGTGATTTATAGTTTAGTATGATGTATTCCAGGAGGGTCCCATACTTAGATACTAGGGAAGAAAGAATATGGCCACTGCACCTCTATACACATCATAAAGGGCAACTAAAGAGAGTTGTGCTTAGGGTTGGTGACCTCTTTGTATGAACAAGATTTCTACAGGAACTGTAACTACAAAAACATGTAAATGCTTTGATGCAGGCTTCCTACAGAAGGTCGTATGTAGTGGTAACTGTATACTCCAACTGGAGTGAAAAAGGCAGATGAAGAAACTACACATCTCTTTTGAATCATATTAATTATTGTTTGATGAGTACTTTTGAGACCTTAATGTTATAATGTTGCATTGACCATAGGAGAATGCAGATTTATTGTGTGGAATATGGCTGCATTATTAGTCGAATAAGTGTCACCACTGCTTAGGCAACAAAGTAGCAGCTGATAAACAGTATATTTATGTCGACTCATGCCAAACATGGCCTCTGTCTAGCGCGTGTGAGAACAGAATTTCAACATGTGAAATAGTGTTTGAGGAAGATCATTGTTGTTGCCAGGAAAGACAGAATGCAAAATGATGACTATTCAGTATGGTCAGCACAATGTCTTGAGTAGAATATATTTCCAGGCATAAAATAAGTTGGTTTGGTCATCTCACGAGAATGCACCCTCATCAACTCCACTGATGGCTTACAAAGCTGGTAGATCTGACTACAGGTCAAGACAAGTGGATATATGATATTGGAGTGATTGTGCAGCGACACAGGCTGTAATGCACTTGGCATAGACTTCTTAAGCTCCCCACAATACCTAACGGTACAAATGGAAAGAAAGCTAACTTCTACATTTATTTTTACGTTTTATCAAAGAATAGCTGTTATGACAAATGTCCATTGACTAGTGTATTTCTCATGATTCTGTGATGCAAAGTACATTCAAATCTAAAGATATATCACAAATATAATCATAACAGTAGAGACTACTCAAAAGTTTTTGTGAGACAAAAAGAATGTATACTTTAAAAATGGATATGCTGTAGGAGGCAATTACAATATTTTTCTATTTAATAAATATTTATATTTTTAGCGATTGAAATCATTTAAAATGTAAATGAATGTAAGAGTTATTTTTTTAAGTATATTTTTGTTTAAATTGTTTTTGGATTTTGACACATACATACATACACACGATAGAGCATTCATCAAGTCAGTGATCTAGTTTTTCAGAAACTCTTTACTTTGTTAAAGTTTGCATTGCGACTAAAACATTACCACCTGCATACTTTATTCTTGAGATTTAACAATGATTAATATCATATATGCAGATGGTTCAGTTTTAATTGCATGCATATATCATAGATCTTATATTATATTTATTCTGTTCCCTCATATAAAACCTTTAGTTGAACCAGGTTTATTTTCCTGTCTATTTTTTTCCCTTTATAATATCTGCTGTATTCTTCTATTTCTTCTTGCTAATATCAGTTATTAATTATAAATATACATTGTACACGATTCGCTCTGTTTGTATTTAGTTTATTACCAAGTTTCAAATTGGACATAAATTTTCCCAGTTGATGACTAGCAGTCAGGACCGTGTTCTGTTGAAGTTTGTGTGCATTTATATAACTAGTTTGCTGTCTGGTTTACTGTTGCATAGCATCTTGTATCTATAAATCCATGTTATCAAGAACGCGTGGGCTCGGAGTTACCCAGGCCAAAACCATTCAACTGCAAAGGTCAATTTGACCTAGTAGAGACTTCGCTGACCAACTGTTTGCTAGGTCAAGGCTATTAACGACAGTTAAGCCGCTACTACCAGACACAGAAGGACATTTCAGTAGAAAATACTTGACTGTGTACAGTGTGAACTTTCTGAAAGTACTGGGCTTCATTCGCTCCATTGTTATCAACACAATGGCAAAAGCGTGGCCCAGTCTGTAGTGGGATCCCAGCACTGATGATTTCAGGTTTAGTGAGTTCGAGTGCTAGAAATGGGTTAGATTTCACCTTTAAGAAGTTTGGTCACGAACTATTGATATGTAGTGTGCTCCCATTAACAAAACTGCTTCTAACTCTGTCTCTGGTTTGAGTACAACATCACAATTTGGTCGGAATGTACCTGCTGTCTCCTGTTTGCTTCAGGCATGCTGACCTTTGTATGTGTTGCCATTGAGTGGAGGTCAGTGACCTCAGCAGCTCCATGTTTGACCCCACTGCCTTGTGGGATGCCTGATCATTGGAAAGGCTTCTGGAGCAAACCCTAAGAAAATCTGCATTTTCTTCTGCCCTCAGTTGTCTTGCCACTGAATAAGGGTAGCTGAGGATGAGAGTGAGACTGACTTGCGCAACTCTCCTTCGCTATAATCAAATTCACACGCAAGTTACTTTGTCAAGAACTTTTTCAGGTACGCAACTGTCTAAGATGAAAAAAATAAGTGTGCCCTTGATATTTGGTGCATGGAATATTCGTACCCTCATGGATCGAGCAAAAGCTAAAATACCTGAGAGAAGATCAGCTCTGATTGCCAAAGAACTTTGCCAGATACAGAATTAATATAGCAGCTCTAAGTAAGACTAGCTGGGCAGAAGAGGACCAACTTACAGAAATTGAAGCCGGTTATACTTTTTTTCTGGAAAGGATGTGAAGTTGAACACCGACGTGAGTTGAGTGTTGGCTTTGCTATAAAATCAAGCTTAGTTAGTGGTCTCCACAGTGCTCCAAAGATGATTAATGACCATCTAATGGGGCTGACGATCACCTTGACCGGAAACAAACAAGCGTCCATCATCAGTGCATGTGCCACTATGAGTAACTTGGAAGATACCAAGGAAAAGTTCTACCATAATTTGGAGACACTCATCGACGCTGAACCGGAGAAAAATAAGTTGTTCAATCTGGGTGACTTCAATGCTTGAGTGGGTGCTGACTTTGTTTCATGGGACGGGTTTATCGGCAGAAATGGCATCAGTGGCTGCAATAGTAACGGACACCTACTCTTGGAGACGTGTGCGGCGAACAAACTTCTGATTACCAATACAGTGTTTCGTCTCCCTAACTGCAATAAAATCACTTGGATGCACACTCTGTCAGAGCGCTGGCATCTGATTGATTATGTCATTGTTCGCAGACGGGATCGCCAGGATGTACATGTGACAAACGCTATGTGTGGAGCATAATGCTGGATGGACCACAAACTGGTGATTTCTAAAATGAACCTTCGTATCCAAGCTCCTAGGCCCCCACAAAACACTATAACCTCAAAACGTCTCAATATCTCTGATCTCAGAGATAACTGCGCATAACAATCATTTGCTCAAACTCTGACAGATCAGCTAAATAAAATGGACAATGCTCTGACTGACACAGAATCCAGTTGGACCACCTTTATCAAAACAGTTCCCTCTACTGCCGTTGATGCTCTCAGTACCTCTAAAGGCAACCATCAAGATTGGTTTGATGAGAACTGTGAATTGATCAAGCCCCTGCTAGATGAGAATCACCGCATCCACCATACATACACTAATGATCCTCAATCTGTGGCGAAAAAGAATGACCCCAAGAGCTCAAGTCACTGTACAGCGACAGCTCCATGATATGCAAGATACTTGGCTCAGACTTTTGCTAACAGGCATGATATGAGGAGTTTTTACAGTTTTCTGCAGGCTGTCTACGGTCTGCACAGATCAGATCTGACACCGCTCCTAAGTGAAGATGCTAGTTCTGTAATCAGTGATAAAGATAAGCTCCTGATAAGATGGGCCAAACATTTTGCTAAGGTCCTTAATGGACCCTCTACTGTTAATGAAGAGGCAATTGATCGTCCACCACAAATAGAAATGAATGAAAGTATGGATGATCCTCCGACCGAGCAGGAAACTAGGGCAGCGATTTACCTCCTCACAAACGACAAAGCTTAGGGAGCTGACCCCATCCCAGCAGAGATCCATAAAGCTGGCGGCCAAAAAATGGCTGAGAAGCTTACTCGATTGTTTTGTGAATGTGGAAGAAAAAGAGCATCCCAGAAGAATTCAAAGACGCTTCCATTGTTCATTTACATAAGTGTAAAGGCAGTAAACAAATATGTGATAACTACAGAGGAATATCTTTGCTGTGCGTAGGAGGAAAAGTGCTTGCAAAAATTCTTCTCCGCTGACTAAATCTTCACCTGGAGCAGGGGTTACTACCTGAGACTCAACCTAGCTTTAGGAAGATCCGTGGGACCATCAATATGATCTTTACTGCAAAGCAGATCCAAGAGAAGTGTCAAGGCATATATACCTCACTAAGGCATTTGATACTGTAAATCGCAGCGGTCTGTTTAGAGTTATGGCCAAGTTTGGGTCATGGTGCAACAATTTCATGATGGCATGCGTATCCAAGTCATTTATCAGGGAAACTACTCTGCCCCCTTTAGTGTTACTAATGGTGTGAAACAGTTCTGTGTGCTGGCCCCGGTTCTTTTCAGTACGTTTTCTGCCATGCTGTGGAATGCCTACAGCGATTGCGACGTCGGAGTTGGGCTTCATTACCGCACTGACGGCTGGCTATTCTTCTTCTTCGTTCGTTCTCAATCTCCCACTACCAAAACCTGAAAGGGCTTACGTAGCGGAATGTAGTCCAGAGAACGGAATGCGTTGTGTTGTAGTTTACAGCTCGGCTGCGATATTTGCACCTTTCGGTCCAACACATCCGACTTCAGCAAGCATTTTCTGAGTACCGGGTTAGCATTCCCTCTTTGATCCCTTCTCCTTAGCCAGTCTGCCTTGCTGCAGCCTGTTATCCAGGCTGTAGAAGGGTCTTGGCAGCTATGGGCCGCTGACCGCTGCAGTTCATGCACTGCTCAGCATCTTGATCCCACTGGCTATTCAATCTGAGAATGTTCAAGGCCAAAACCAAAATCCACAAGGTAACCATACGTGATTTTCTTTATGCGGATGACTGTGCCTTAAATTCCAATACAGAGGTTGATATGCAAGAATGTATGGATCGGTTCGCCACATCTCTATCACAAAAACAGAGGTCCTACATCAACCAGCTCCAGATATTGCCTGTTCAAAGCCTTGAAAGAAGGTACACGGTCACTGTTTAAAAAAATGTTTACAAATTCGCATACCTTGGCAGAACTTTATCCCAAGTCATTCACATAGATCATGTGAAAATAAGAATAGCTAGAGTAAGTGCGGCATTTGGTAGACTTCATACTAAGGTGTGGGATTGGCGAGGGATTAGGACTCAAACAAAAATAATGGGATCAAGATGCTGAGCTGCAGTGGTCAGCGACCCATAGCTGACTGCTAGCGTCAGGGCCAGCGAACCACAGCTGCCAAGACCTTTCTACACCTCCACACAGTGATCCTGGATAACAGGTTGCAGCAGGGCAGACTGACTAAGGAGAAGGGATCGAAGAAGGAATGCTAACCCGGTACTGAAAAAATGTTTGCTGAAGTCGGATGTGTTGGACCGAAAGGTGCAAATATCGCAGTCAAGCTGTAAACTACGACATAACACATTCCGTTCGCTGGACTACATTCTGCTACTTAAGCCCTTTTAGTGTTTAGTAGTGGGAGATTGAGAATGAACCAAGCTAAGCCACTTAAAACTTCCTTTGGAGATAACAAACAAAACACATACCAAGTCTTCCTGTACTTTATTAAAAAGTAAATAAATGCATGAACACACCTGGTATCAGATGGCATCTATGGCTTTAATAAACAAAAGCATGGACACGCTTGCATCAGATGGCAGCTGTGGGGCAGTAACCAACAAAGTCCAGAATGTAAAAAGTATTTATCATGTGTCAAATCGGTGCCATTTGGAAATGGCTAAGTAGCAGAGTTATTTCATGTCACTTAGAGCCAGTTCCATCTTATGGAAGCAGAAACTGGACAAACCAGTAAATAAACTCACAATTTTAAGGTACTTATAGCAAATGTGAAAGTTAAATAAAATGTGCATTTTTGTGTTTTTTAATCCCAAAGGTGTAAGCTGTGATTCATGCATGAAAGGAAACTTCCGTGGTAAACGGTACAAATGTTTAGTTTGCTATGATTATGACCTGTGTTCTACTTGCTATGATGCTGGTGCAACCACAACAAGACATACTACAGATCATCCCATGCAGTGTATGCTCACCAGAGCAGATTTTGGTATGTATACCTAACCCAGCCTAACTTTCAATCATTTTAATTTAACAGACCAAGAAAATTAAACCAGCCGTAGCGTTTATCCTGACTGAAATCGGTGACGATAATGAGATGTATTTTATTGCAGTCATTTTAATGGCTGAAAAAATAGTTTTAAGCATTACCTGGCTTACTGTTAGGACAGGAAAGGCAGCAAGGAAGGGAACTGGTCACCCCTCTTCACTAACAAGCTGTGACCTCATACAATATGAAGTCTCTAACACTTCATCCCTGACAACAGTGTCTGCGATGATACTACCTTTATTTTTATATAAGAACATGATACTTAAGAACATATACTTTGTAGTTTGTAAGCAAGCAGCTTATTCAAATGATGACTTTAAAAAATTCATTTTAATCCCTGTAAAGGTCTGTTTTTATCATGAGTAAATTGCAATGTACACCTCTATACATGAACTTCGTACACCTCAACAAGACATTTGATAGTATACACACAGTAATATGGAAAATACTGAGACACTGTGATAAACCTGAGAAATATAAAATCAATTGTGCAAGGCCAACTGTCAGACCTATTTACAATTCATGAGGTCAAACAGGGACACCTACAATCTTCCTCATGGTTATGGACTCACTGATGGGACAAACAACAGGTTGCAGGAAAGTGGAAATATAATGAACATTTTACACACAACTAGAATTCAATTTTGTAGATGAGATCATAAGCAACAATATAAACAGGGATAGATAGACTAACAGATGAAGCAGCAAGGCAATTTGCAGATCAGTGTGAACTGAATGGAGGAAATGAGAGTACATAACAAATAAAAGAATTCCCATAAAAGTTGAAGATCGGTAATTGAAGTGTGCAGATTTACATAATTGGAAAGTACCATTTATAAAGATGGAGGAACAAACTAAGATGTTAACACCAGTTTTAATCAAGCCAAATTTTTCTTACAACTCTCTTCACTCAATATAGAACAAAGCAGTATTTTCTGTAGAAAAGAAGATTATAATGTTCACTGACATTGTACTATCATTTCTACACTAAGGCATGCAAGCAGTACATGTAATTAAGTGTATCTCATCCAGGCCACAGACCTTCACCAACAGATGTCTTCATCGTAGATATTGTGTTAGATGGTCAGAGGGTAGTTAGTTAGTTGCCCATCGCAAGCGAAGATGGCGACAGCATCAGACATGTTTATTCAGTTGTGGCTGCATGTGACTGTACAGTCCGATTTGAGCGTTACAAACTCTATCGCACGTAGGGCACACATGAACAGCAGTTTTGCATTCTTTCATTTCGTACAGCTTGCTTTTCCTGCACCTCTGTGCTGGTCCACTGCTCAGCGGTGCAAGCACCATGTGTGACGGCAGTGCACCAGGCTGAGCGGTTCGGAGCAAGCAGCTTCCAGTCTGCAACATCAATGAAGAAACTTTTAAAAAAAAGTCTTTGTATCGTTTCTTTTGTTCTCCCTGTCCTGTCATGACACAGTTGTTTAGGGAGGTGCTCATCTGACATGCGAACAACATGCCCTGTCCATCTGTTCAGCGTATGGATGCCAGAGAGTCTAGCCCTGCTGAGGACTTCAGAGTTGGGCACTCTCACCTGCCAATCGATCCTGAGCAGTCTGCGGAGACAGTTTACATGGAAATGATTACGTTTCCTGACATGCCTGCTATAGACTGTCAATGTTTCGCATGCGTACCAAAGGGTGGTTAGCACAACAGCGCGATACACACTAATCTTGGTGGCAACACTGATTCCCTGCCGGTCCCAAATATTTTCTCGTAGTGTTCCAAAAGCAGCACTCACCTTGGAAATCCTGTTGTGGACCTCATAGTCAATATTTCCTTCTCAGGTGAGGGTACTACCAAGGTAAGTAAAGCTATCAACTGCTTTTATGCAATGTCCATATACAGTGACGTTTGGTTCGTGGTAGGGCTCAGAAGGGTGCATTACCTCCGTTTTCTTGATGTTAACAGAAAGACCAAAATTAGTGCATGCAGTTGAGAATTCATTCGTGATTGCCTGCATGTCCTGTTCTGAGCATGTGTTAATTGCGCATTCTTCGGCAAAGAGATCTCAGATAGTTGCATCTTTGACCTTTGTGAGGGCCTTTAGGTGTCTCAGAGTGAACAGCTGCCCATCTGTCCGGTATCATGAGTTGCATCAGAAGGCATGGCTGCAAATATAGGCACACTGCCCTGTTTGACTCCATTTATGACTGGGAATGCTGCAGAGAGTTCACCATCATTCAGTACGCGGGCTGACATACCATCATGAAACTGGCGGACGACTGATTAATTTTTCCGGACAACCAAATTTCACCATGATTTTCCAAAGTTTGTCCCTGTTAACGGTGTTAAAGGCCTTTATCAGGTCAACAAAAGTTGTGTACTGATCACGATACTGTTCCTGACATTTCTCTTGGATTTGATAGCTGCAAAAATCATTTCAATCGTCACACGACCAGCTTGGAAACCACATTGACTCTCTGGAAGTAGCTTCTGCTCGAGATGAGTTGTTAAGCGGTTGAACATAACTTGAGCTAAAATTTTTCCAGCAATGTACAGGAGGGAGTTCCCTCTGTGGTTATCACAAGATTGACGATTGCCCTTGTGCTTGTACATGTGGACAATGGTGGCATCTTTCAGTTCCTGCGGCATATGACCTGTATACCAAATTGAGCAAAAGAGGTCTGTTAGCTTGTGAAACAGCACAGGGCCTCCTGCTCTTGTAGAGCTCAGCAGGAATAGCATCTGAATCGGGGGGGGGGGGGGGCGCTTTGTCACTGGACATTAAGCTTTCTCAACCTCATCTGTATAAGGCGGGATACCCAGCATATCATTGACTTCAACTCGAGGCATACGTGTTAGGGCTAATTCATTGACAGTTTAGGATAGTACTGAAGTGCTCTGACTATCACTCCAGAATGTCAACTTTGTCAGTCATCATTGCCATGCCATCAGCATTAAGGACAGGAGATGAATGATATGACCTGGGACTATAGACAGGCTTTAAGGAATCGTAAAACCGCTTCGGGTCATTTGTGTCTGCGTACCGCTGAATTTTATCAGCTTTGCTATTCAGAAACGCATCCTGCATAGTTCTGAGTTGGTTCTGGACAATCCTGCAAATATTGGTGAACACAAACTTTTTGGAAGATGAGGAGGGATTGTCTTGGTGCAGAAACAATGTTTTTCATCCAGCATGGTCTCATTGTTATCAAACCAATCCTGATTTTTGCAAGCTGCCTGACCCAAATACTCAGAAGTGGTAGAGTAGACAGCATCCTTCAGCCCATTTGTCTTCGACTTTTTCGTGCATGGCTGTGTGTCCATCAGCCGGCTGTCCAGATCCCTGAAAAAACCTTTTGCATAGAGTCCACTTTGCAATTTGGAGATATTAAGTTTCTTCTCAGGTTTTTTACCCTGCTGACGTTGCCTAGGCTCTATGTGGAGGTTAAACTTTGACACAGTGAGTCTGTGATCTGTCCAACACTAGGCACAGTACATAGCATTTGTCACTCGGACATTTCATCTGTCCCTCTTTCTGGTGAGGACATAGTCAATAAGATGCCACTGCTTAGAGTGGGGAGGCATCCACAACATCTTGTTGCAAGTGGGCAGCGAAACTTGGTGATGGAGAGAGAGATCATGGGTGGCACAGAGGCCCAGCAGTAGCAATCCATTGCTGTTGCACTTGCCCATGCCATGTACCCCAAGTACACCTTCCCAGAACTGCCAGATTCAAGAGGAGGATTCTGGTTGGAGGTAATAACAAGCACAGATCTGTGGGAAATAACACAATAACCATTACAGCTGGAGATTGGGGAGAGAAAGTGGATATTGATAGGACACACCCTCAGAAAGAAGCACGGCAATATAACCAAGCATGCACTGGATTGAAGCTGACATGGAAAGGGACAAGTGGGAAGGCCAAAGTAGACCTGGTGAAGAACAGTGGAAGAGGATGCCAGGACAGATGGAGTCTTGTGGATGGAACTCAAAAAAGCTGCAAAAAATAGTAGTAGCAGCCCTAGCAGCTGTTTCCGGGAGAAGCAGATATAAGTTCATCAGGTCAAGCTGACGTCCAAATAGAGATGTCTTGACCATTTATACAAGGTCTTTATTCAGTTTAGGCAGATGATCCCTATAAATATAATCTCACACAAATCTTCTTCAATTTTCATGCTATCAGGCATAAGTTATTAGGTTGAATCACTACTTTGTGTTCAAGGGATTTGAAAATAAGTGGATTAAAATCAATGATGATAGATAAGGATTGAAGTGATTGTCATTTTTGAAATTGTAACTATCATTGAAACATTATTTAAACTGGTATAAAGACTCTGCAGAGTCTTCTAAACCAGTATAACGACGTTTAATTGTCATCTTAACTCTTTCCATTCCTGTCATAATTTTGTAAATTTGTGTATTACAGTCAATCGCAAGTGCCACAATAGTTTTTTTCCAAAATAAAATTCTTTAGCCCTTTGAACCTGTGACATATCAAGCAGGGCGAGAACTTGATCACAGGTAAGAAAGCCGCAAACGCCTTTGTCGATCACTATGCCAGAGCAAACCACATCGAGGTCCCTGCAGATAAGCATACAGACATTAGCGAAGAGCTAAAGGGACACGAAAACATAAATACGGCTCCTGAAGAGCACATGATGGCCAAACTAACAATGCGCGAAATGGAAGAGGCTATGAGAACACTAAAGAAAAGGAAATCTCCCGGAAAAGACGGGATAACAAACGAAATGCTGATGGGGCTGGGCCAAACAGCGAAGAAAAAACTACTATCAGTCCTGAACCAAAGCTGGAAAAGGGGTATTGTACCCCAGGCATGGAAAGATGCAGTACTGGTACCAGTACCAAAAACAGGAAAGGACAAAACAGATCCAAATGGATACAGGCCCATAAGCCTACTGAGCTGTGTCGGCAAGCTGATGGAACGGATGATAAACACCAGACTGATGTGGCATCTGGAAGAAAAACGAATACTAATTCCACAGCAAGCCGGCTTTAGACAGCACAGATCCACTGAGGACCAGGTCATCCTCATAGCCCAGGAGATAGAAGATGCCTACCAGGCACAGAAACACACAGTAGCTGTTTGGGTGGATCTGGAAAAGGCATTTGACAAAGTCTGGAAGGATGGACTTAGAGTCAAGCTAAGAAGAAGTGATGTCTGTGGGAAGATGTACAAGTGGATCAACCACTACCTCAAACAAAGAACGGCCAGAGTCCAAGTACAAGGGCAGATGAGCAAAAAGGTGACACTCGAGCAGGGAGTACCCCAAGGGGGAGTATTGTCACCCACACTCTTCCTGGTATATATAAACGATATTACAGAGAATATACCAAGAAGAGTCCATAGCTCAATGTTTGCAGACGATCTGGCTATGTGGACCTCTGAAAAGAATCTCACCATAGCAAGAAATCGGATGCAGACGACCCTAACATCGCTGGAAGAATGGGCGAACTCATGGCTGGTCAAAATAAACGAGGAGAAAACCACGTGCACAATATTCTCGCTCTCATTAAAACCCCAAAGTACCAAATTAAGGCTAAATGGCAAAATCCTGCAGCCAAACGACAACCCAACCTATCTGGGAGTCACATTTGATCGGCGCATGACATGGAAAAGTCAGATTGAGAGAAACCGAATGAAAGCCAGAGAAAGAATGGCGATCATGAGGAAACTTGCTGGCACAAGCTGGGGAGCAGACGAAGGCATACTAAAGAAACTGTACACTGGAAGAGTGAGACCAGTTCTCGAGTATGGCATTGCGGCATGGACAACCGCAGCGAAGGCGAACTTCGATAAAGTTAACAAACTTCAAAACCAAGCCATGAGAATTATAACAGGTGGCATGAAGTCAACGCCAATTGTAGAACTTGAAAAGATTACAAAACTGCAATCCATGACCGATAGAAGAGACTGCAGAGCCCAGCTGCGGACCATCCAATGTACCAGAGACTAAACAATTTGGGAAATGGGAAACTAAAGCGGAGAAACTTTGCAGAAATAGCCAAAGCAAAGATGCACGAAGATCCCATAAACGCACTAACAACACCAAAACCCATCACTACTGTACGAAAACCTACTTGGAGGCAGGATATATTTCCAGAGGTGGTAGAAAATATACCAGGTATTGCAAACAAAAACTGCCAGAGTGAAAAAGAAAGGAGAGACACTACCCTAAGCTTCATAACGAAAAGCTACCCAAGCATGGACTGGACCCATGCATACACCGACGGTTCTGTAACAAACACTACACAGAACGGAGGGGCAGGAGCATTCCTGAACCTACCAAATGGCAGAAAAATAACACTGTCATTCGCTACTGGTAAGTACACAAGCAATTTCAGAGCAGAGGCAGAGGCACTGAGGGCGGCAGTGGAAGAAATGGTAACACACAGTGAAAATGAGAGCCATATAGTCCTGCTGACAGATGCTCTCGAAGTAGTCACAGCGCTAAAAAGCCAGAAAAACACTGAGCTTAATGACTTAAGAGCAGCACTCTGCAAACTGTGCCAGCAGTCCGCACCAAAAAGGGTAGTGGTACAGTGGGTTCCGTCACACTGCAACATCCAAGGCAACGAGGAGGCAGACAGACTGGCAAAAGAAGGTGCAAGGCTACCACAAACAGATACCAGTATGACGTACGAAGAGTCAAAACGGCTTATCAAAGCCAGATACATGACCAAATGGGAAACCGAACATACTGGTTACACCAAAAACGATGCCTATTACCAGTTGAACCGAAGAGAGCAGGTCGTTGTCTTCAGACTTCGCACTGGCCACAATAGACTGAGGTACCACCTATTCAACAAATTGAAGATAGGGTGTACCGACGAATGCCCGTGCGGTACTGGTAAAATGACCACTGAACATCTGCTGCAGAACTGCCCGACATACGAGGATCAGAGAGAGCAGATGTGGCCATTGCCAGTGGAACTGCAAGACAAGCTCTATGGTAGTGGCGAGAGTCTCGGGATGACCGCCGCTTTTTTCGAGAAAATAATGGTTACTGTCTGACTGTGTACGCAGAAGAAGAAGAAGAAGAACCTGTGACACAGATGAACCTGTGTGTGTAAATAGCCCAATTCCTGAGCCACTGCTGTGTCGGTATAGCAAACATGTCTTCTAAGACAGGCAGAGTAGGGATAGACATGAAAGAATTTGCACAATTCTTCCGGAAAGTTACTTTAAAATGGTGGTTCTGAAGAACTTGATTGACCACATGACAAATTTAAAAACATGTTCACAATGAAAAGAGGTGCAGAAAAACTAGTAAGTGACTGTTCTAAATGGCTAACAATGGAGCAGGCTGTTGGGGTTGTGATCAATGATTCAGAGATCAACTATATTTAGATGGTAATTATTAAGAAAGTGTCATCGAAATGGAATCTGATGATTATTTGAGTGATACAATGTTTGAATCAGACTCAGATCAAGCTCTATCTTGCCCTGTTCCTTAATCCTTCAGACGATCAGGCTGTGTTACAGTCTCCCACGTAGAGTCAATTTTAACAAATTTTATACAGGCTGGTCTCCAAAAAATATATTCAGACCTGTGTCTGCAGTAAACACATGATTTATGGAGCAGATAAATAACATTAATAATGTTCGCCTAGACATCTAAGGCCCGTTGCATCAGTCGGCCACTACCATGTCCAGCTGCTGAGGCTTGTAGCCAAACCTTGTCCAGTGCTGAAGGAGCGACTGCTATGTAGACGCCATGTAGAATGGTGACGGCCCCTTCAGCTAGCCGGTGTGACACTTTTGTTACACATAACTGATTTAAGTATCATCTGGTGAGCTGGAACTTCATGGTCCAGTCGAACCACATATCTGAACACAGACAGGCGGCGGCGGACCAGAGTGTTTGAATTTGAAGGAAGACTCATCCTTGTGAAGATGTTTTGCGGGCGGCCACAACAGGCAAAGTGAATCTGTAAAGACACGTCTCAGTTGGATGTAGAGATAGATCTTTAACCGGATCAAGAATTTCTTGCCCTGATACTTCCATGTCATCCTGACCTCATTTATGTTACACATTATTAAGCCGATGTATACTTAGCGTGTTCCTAATTTATTTCACTTTCTCTGTATATGTTTTATTCACACTTAACATCTTTTCTGAAATAAAACTAAGGTCTTCATACTAAGAATGATTCTTGAAGATAAGTAGCCTTAAGTATGGTTGTAAACTAACTCCACTACAAACTGCCTCAATATATATATATATATATATACATGTAGTTGTGAAAATTAGCATTGGTTTTGTTTTATTTCTAACATTACAGATGTTTTCTATGGTGGTGAAGCTTTGACAACTGATCAGCCTCAGTCATATACCTGCCCCCTTTGTTCTAGAATGGGCTACTCTGAGTCCAGCCTCCACGAGCATGTGACAGCAGACCATTCAGATACTTCTGCTGAAGTGGTGAGAAAATGACTTATAATCTGAACTTCTTTTTTTGCCCTTTCAATCCAGGTGGGGTATATGACCATCCCTACAGTTAGCCTCCTTTAGGAAACCTGCCTTAAAGCACTTTGCATCCTTTTCAAGTGGAGATTTCTGTAGCAGATTGGTTTACATGATAAGGTTGCTAGTCCCATGCACAACTCTCTTTAGTTGCCTCCTACGACATGCATGGAATGTGCAGTGGGTCTGTTCTTTCCTCCCCAGTAAGGGGCCCTGGAACACCCACTTGGGGAACAATACAAATTACACATTTTAAAAGTTGGATCAAGATGCTGATCAGCTGACTGCTAGCATCAGGGCCAGCGAACCAGAGCTGCCAAGACCCTTCCACACCCCCACACAGTGATCGTGGACAACAAACTCCAACTGATCAGACTGGCTAAGTAGAAGGAATCGGAGAGGGAAGGCAACCCGGTACTCAAAAATGCCTGCTGAAGATGGATGTGTTGGACCGAAAGGTGTAAATACCAGTCAAGCTGTGAAATACAAAACAACACATTCCGTTCTCCTCCAGACTAAATCCTTCTACTTGCAAAGCCATTTTCAGGGCTTGGTAGTGGAAGGTTGAGAATGAACGAAGATGTAAAAGTGTGTCATCACACATCTCACATTTTATTATGTCTAATATTTTTTTTTAAAACAGTTTTGTAAAGAATTACAAATATTTTGATTGATTTCGTTTGGTAATTTGAATATGATATTCACTTGTTTCTTGGTGTTTGATTGGCTAAGCATTTGGACTTTTGTGTGCACCACTGGTGGCCAAGGTACGGTTGGCCGAGGGCCAGTTTATGGTAAAGGGTAATACCAGAGGGCCAGACCTATAACATCCTTAACAAATAACCGACACTGTCTTCGCCTGTGCAAGTGCACGATCAGAGATTTGACGTTATCATTTCCGTTTTGTCGACACTATCTAATAGAGCTCAATTGGTATGATAGAGAGAGATAGGTGGGCAGATGTTAATCGTGCATGTTAGATCTTTTTGTTTCTGGTGCCTGTGCGTGCTATTTTGGTAATATTTTTTTTCAGTCCAGTAGTCGGAGTATACAGTAATTTTCAATCAACAATAAGAGGTCGGTCAAAACTGCTTGGTGGGCTGGATCTGGCCCAAGGGCCATAGTTTGGCCACCACTGGTGTATACCATAAGAGCTTTTGTATACACCATAAGAGCTTTTGTATACACCAAGAGAGCTTTTGTATACACCAAGAGAGCTTTTCATTGTTATCCTTATCCACTAAAGGGCCGTCCAAGGTGAACTATGCAAAAGAAATAGATAAGGCTAAGTGAGGTTATTCAGATTGTGTGACTGAGGATGATATGTCATGATGTAGACATTACAAACAATGGGGCTACAGAAATGTAGACAAACATGACAGGAACAACTATGAGAAACAGAAGAAACATAATAAAGGAAAAATATGTCAATGTAAGGAAATAAAGTTCCAGCATGGACCACTACTTAATAGAGAATAGTTATGGGGCAATGTAAAATAGATTTCTCCTTCTTTAAAATAAATCTGATATTTATTAAGAGTTGAAAGAAATAACCAATGGGATATCCTGGAAAACTAAAGTGCAAAGACAATTATTGAGATAGATAATAGCAGTGTATAAAAATAGTCGCAGTACTGTGCGAACACCAAGCGGACTCACTTGTTGGTTTGCAGTTAAGACAGGGATGTGTACTGTCATAACTTTTCTTCATTGTATACATGGATCGAGTAACAACTGAAACCAGAAACCACCACAATGAACGAGCTCCTTTTTGCAGATAGAGTATCTTTCATTCAGCCGAACAAAACCTCCAAGAACATCTGAATGCCCTTGACAATGTCTGCGATAGATATAATATGAAGACCTTGACAATGCCTGCGATAGATATAATATGAGGATTAGTACAGCCGCGTAGCGCAGTGGTTAGCGAGCTGGCTTCGCATCTGAGTGGTCCTGGGTTCATTCCCCAGTTGAGGCGGTAATGTTTTTTTCAGACCGCAATGGCTCCCGGGTCGACCCAGCCTTAAATGGGTACCGGTTCAGTCTGGGAAGTAAAAGCGGCGAGGGAGAGGAGATGGCTACCGCCCTCATATAGCCGAGCCTTTGAAATGTGAGATCGCTAACACCTCACACCCCTACGGCAGTAATGCTATGGGATACTTTACTTTACAGCCAAGACGGAGAAAATAAAATTCAGCAGAAAAGAGAAAACACTAAATATGCAAGTAAAAAGCACAGAACTTAAACAGGTAAAAGAATTCAAATACGTGTTCACACAAGATGGAAGACTGGATAGAGAGGTGGAATCAAGAACATAGAAAGCAAATGCTGTCTCCTATCAGCTATCACCATTATTAAAACACATTCCAATGAGGGATAAAGGGACAGCTGATAAATAGTAGTTTTATACCAACTCTCTGCTACCAGTGTCAGACATGGACTTTCACCAAGGCACAAGAAAGAAAAATCATGGTATGTGAAATGAGGTGTTTGAGAAAGGCTGTCGTAGTCACAAGGCCGGACAGAGGACAAAACTAAGAAATCAAACAATGTGGGTGCAACTCTATGCATGGACTACATGGAAAGGCAGAGAATAAAATGGTTCTGACATCTGACAAGAATGCAACCAAAGTTACTAGCTGCATAAAAGATGGATAAATGGTGTCAGTGAAACACAGAATGACAACATCGGCGACAAAGCTAGCACACAACAGAAAACTACACCTTCCTACAACGTCTAACAACACAATTGGATAGAAGATGATGATCTTTGACAATGTATGCCAACTGACAAGGTCATTCGACAATTTTTGTTAATGGCATGAGTTTGACACCAAACTTCCTTGTTTAGCTGCCTATACTGTTCACTATACCTATTCTTTATTCTAGTGGACTTTGCTTCCATATCTTCCTTTTGATTAGCTGTTTCTTCTCCACAATTTGTACAAATATTTCTCATGTTATTTAGTCTTGTAATTTCCTTTAACAGATTCCCAAGCGTTATTTGCTTCTTTCTCAATATAATGTTGAAATTGTGTTGAAGTTTTGGTCTACATTGGCAGTTAGTATTTTGTTTTTGATAATGTTTCTAGCTTTGTCATATTTGCTTTACTTTGTTACCTTTGGGCCTGTACTTCTGACCTTTCACATTAACTCTTATCTACTAGCAGGTGATGATCACTCTCTGAGTCTCTTCTTACTTTCACATCTTGTGGGGAATGACTCAGCTTGCATTGTCGTGGGCATTTGGAGAATCACACATCAGTTTGAGCTGAAGTTTATTAACTGTTCACTATTTTCATTTAGTGGTTTCCCCATTACTCTTTCGCTGCATGTATTGTCATTTCTAGCTTTTGAATTGAAGTCTTCCATTACTATAGTAAGATCAGGTCTAGGTTTTATTTCCATTTCTCTTTATAGCAGTTGATAGAAATCATCCTGTAGCCCTCTTTATCACTGTCATTTATTGAGGCTTGGCGTTGTGTTATAGTGATGTCTGCAAATCTTTATCACTGTCATTTATTGAGGCATGGCGTTGTGTTATAGTGATGTCTGCAAATCTTTATCACTGTCATTTATTGAGGCTTGGCGTTGTGTTATAGTGATGTCTGCAAATCTTTATCACTGTCATTTATTGAGGCATGGCGTTGTGTTATAGTGATGTCTGCAAATCTTTATCACTGTCATTTATTGAGGCATGGCGTTGTGTTATAGTGATGTCTGCAAATCTTTATCACTGTCATTTATTGAGGCATGGCGTTGTGTTATAGTGATGTCTGCAAATCTTTATCACTGTCATTTATTGAGGCATGGCGTTGTGTTATAGTGATGTCTGCAAATCTTTATCACTGTCATTTATTGAGGCATGGCGTTGTGTTATAGTGATGTCTGCAAATCTTTATCACTGTCATTTATTGAGGCATGGCGTTGTGTTATAGTGATGTCTGCAAATCTTTATCACTGTCATTTATTGAGGCTTGGCGTTGTGTTATAGTGATGTCTGCAAATCTTTATCACTGTCATTTATTTAGGCTTGGCGTTGTGTTATAGTGATGTCTGCAAATCTTTCTCACTGTCATTTATTGAGGCTTGGCGTTGTGTTATAGTGATGTCTGCAAATCTTTATCACTGTCATTTATTGAGGCTTGGCGTTGTGTTATAGTGATGTCTGCAAATCTTTATCACTGTCATTTATTGAGGCTTGGCGTTGTGTTATAGTGATGTCTGCAAATCTTTCTCACTGTCATTTATTGAGGCTTGGCGTTGTGTTATAGTGATGTCTGCAAATCTTTATCACTGTCATTTATTGAGGCTTGGCGTTGTGTTATAGTGATGTCTGCAAATCTTTCTCACTGTCATTTATTGAGGCTTGGCGTTGTGTTATAGTGATGTCTGCAAATCTTTATCACTGTCATTTATTGAGGCTTGGCGTTGTGTTATAGTGATGTCTGCAAATCTTTATCACTGTCATTTATTGAGGCTTGGCGTTGTGTTATAGTGATGTCTGCAAATCTTTATCACTGTCATTTATTGAGGCTTGTCGTTGTGTTATAGTGATGTCTGCAAATCTTTATCACTGTCATTTATTGAGGCTTGGCGTTGTGTTATAGTGATGTCTGCAAATCTTTATCACTGTCATTTATTGAGGCTTGGCGTTGTGTTATAGTGATGTCTGCAAATCTTTATCACTGTCATTTATTGAGGCTTGGCGTTGTGTTATAGTGATGTCTGCAAATCTTTATCACTGTCATTTATTGAGGCTTGGCGTTGTGTTATAGTGATGTCTGCAAATCTTTATCACTGTCATTTATTGAGGCTTGGCGTTGTGTTATAGTGATGTCTGCAAATCTTTATCACTGTCATTTATTGAGGCTTGGCGTTGTGTTATAGTGATGTCTGCAAATCTTTATCACTGTCATTTATTGAGGCATGGCGTTGTGTTATAGTGATGTCTGCAAATCTTTATCACTGTCATTTATTGAGGCATGGCGTTGTGTTATAGTGATGTCTGCAAATCTTTATCACTGTCATTTATTGAGGCATGGCGTTGTGTTATAGTGATGTCTGCAAATCTTTATCACTGTCATTTATTGAGGCATGGCGTTGTGTTATAGTGATGTCTACAAATCTTTATCACTGTCATTTATTGAGGCATGGCGTTGTGTTATAGTGATGTCTGCAAATCTTTCTCACTGTCATTTATTGAGGCATGGCGTTGTGTTATAGTGATGTCTGCAAATCTTTATCACTGTCATTTATTGAGGCATGGCGTTGTGTTATAGTGATGTCTGCAAATCTTTATCACTGTCATTTATTGAGGCTTGGCGTTGTGTTATAGTGATGTCTGCAAATCTTTATCACTGTCATTTATTGAGGCTTGGCGTTGTGTTATAGTGATGTCTGCAAATCTTTATCACTGTCATTTATTGAGGCTTGGCGTTGTGTTATAGTGATGTCTGCAAATCTTTATCACTGTCATTTATTGAGGCTTGGCGTTGTGTTATAGTGATGTCTGCAAATCTTTATCACTGTCATTTATTGAGGCTTGGCGTTGTGTTATAGTGATGTCTGCAAATCTTTATCACTGTCATTTATTGAGGCTTGGCGTTGTGTTATAGTGATGTCTGCAAATCTTTATCACTGTCATTTATTGAGGCTTGGCGTTGTGTTATAGTGATGTCTGCAAATCTTTATCACTGTCATTTATTGAGGCTTGGCGTTGTGTTATAGTGATGTCTGCAAATCTTTCTCACTGTCATTTATTGAGGCATGGCGTTGTGTTATAGTGATGTCTGCAAATCTTTATCACTGTCATTTATTGAGGCTTGGCGTTGTGTTATAGTGATGTCTGCAAATCTTTATCACTGTCATTTATTGAGGCATGGCGTTGTGTTATAGTGATGTCTGCAAATCTTTATCACTGTCATTTATTGAGGCTTGGCGTTGTGTTATAGTGATGTCTGCAAATCTTTATCACTGTCATTTATTGAGGCATGGCGTTGTGTTATAGTGATGTCTGCAAATCTTTATCACTGTCATTTATTGAGGCATGGCGTTGTGTTATAGTGATGTCTGCAAATCTTTATCACTGTCATTTATTGAGGCATGGCGTTGTGTTATAGTGATGTCTGCAAATCTTTATCACTGTCATTTATTGAGGCTTGGCGTTGTGTTATAGTGATGTCTGCAAATCTTTATCACTGTCATTTATTGAGGCTTGGCGTTGTGTTATAGTGATGTCTGCAAATCTTTATCACTGTCATTTATTGAGGCTTGGCGTTGTGTTATAGTGATGTCTGCAAATCTCCCCTGTTGTCTTGCTCTTATCAGTAGGTTATTAATTGATTTTCATTCTTCTTCTTCAGCGTTGGTCTGAAAAGAAGTTGTCTTAGTTTACATCACGATTGCGATATCGGCCGGTCACATTTGATTTCATTTGACTTTTTGGGTACCCGGTTTGTGATCCCTAGTCCGTTAGCCAGACTACACTAGTGCAGCCTGTTTCCAGGGTTGCCGCTGCTTAGAGGTGGAATAGGGTCTTTGTTTGCTGACCCTGATGCAATCAGCCACCAAAAGTCGCTGGCTGCTGTCAGTTCATTCACTGCTGCATCTTTGGCCCCAGGTTTTCGTTCTATTTGATGTTCTCACCATACCCTTCATTAGGATATTGACCCCGCCTTCACTGTGTGATCCATCCTCTCTTCTAGAGTAGAATACTGTTTCTCCTATTGCTGCCCTTACACTTCCTGTTCCTGTCCACCTATTTTCACTTATTCTTAAGATTTGTAAAAAAAAAAAAAAAAAAAAAAATTAAATCTGGCAAACAATTTCTGCCCTGGGTATCTGAGGTTTGATGCAATGAAGAATGCTTAAAGTTGTGTGGGAATTATACAAAACAATAATACAGAAGTCACTAAGGTACAATTAATATCTTTGAAAAGTGAAAAACTGATCAAATTCAATTGCGGATCAAGAATGCATAAAAAAAGTTGCTCATACATGACAGTGAGATGGAACAATCATGAAGAAAGAAAGTTACATACAGTGAATCAAGTACAACTTAACATCTTTATACTGGTTTAGAAGACTCTGCAGAGTCTGTATACAACCAGTTTTATTTACATTTTCTTGATCTGAAAGCTCTGCACATCCAATCTATTCTTGAATACATTAATTGTCCCTGCCTCCACTACTTCCTGTGGCAATGCATCTCAAGCATTTACCACTCTCTGACTAAAGAAAATATTCCCTAATATTTAATCTGGACCTTTCTTTAGTTAATTTGTAGTTATGCCCTCTTGTTCTTGTAGGTGGTTGTATTTTGAAAAAACTTGTTATAGTCTAATTTATCCGTTCATCTTATAAACCTGTATTTAAGTCACCTTCTCCGAATTCTTCTCTTTTCTAGACACAGTAGGCTGGTTTTTCTGAGTCTTTCCTCATAACTGTAATTCTGAAATCCCACTATCAGCTTTGTCACTCTTATTTGTATCCTTTCCAACATGTTTTTATCCCCTCTAAGATAATGACTCCACACTTGTACACAGTACTCCATTCTAGATCTAGCTAAAGCTTTATACAGTTTGACAATCACTTCCTTCCTACTATGCTTAATATTTATTTTTATCATACCTAACATTGCATTTGCCTTTTTTGCTGCTACCTGGACTTGCTCACTCACCTTACCTGAATGATCTATTATAACCCATCAAAAGGCTATTAAAGATAAACTAGGTTGATTCGTTAGACCAGTTTAGAAAACAGAATTGTCATGTCTTAATACTAAAATGAATCTAGGAGAAAGAATATTCACAATATTTTTCTTTATGTTCAGCTCTTGAAAAGTATTTTAAAATACAAATTTTAGAATTTGATGATTGACATTTAAATATTGATTTTATTGATTTAAATATTGCTTTGTGTGTTATCTATTTCTGGGACAGGTTTGTCCTATTTGTGCATCATTAACTGGAGGTGACCCTAATCATGTGACTGATGACTTTGCATCTCACTTAACTGTTGAACACAGGACACCCAGAGATTTCATATCCTTTTATTCAATAATTGTTAGTGTTATTCTTGTAGATGCTGCTCTTATCTAGTTTTTCATTCTTGATAAATGTTCTCTAGTAGCTGGTTACAGTGGCTCTTCTTACTTTCTAAGATGTACTGAAAAAGGTGGACCTGGGTCCTCCTCGCTTCTCAGCAGGCTCACCACTAAGGGGATCACAATGTCAATCCCCCACCTTGTTGACCAAACTGCTGTAACACAATCTGTGTGAATGTAAATAAAAATGAGTATGCATTGCAACCTTAATTTTTGGCCTCAGTCTTAGATTTATGTAGGTAATTTAGAAGGATGTCAGTGAAGCTAATGCAAAGGGTAGGACACTGATGCTGCAGGTCAGGCATTCACACATGTCGGGTAAAGCACTAACACATATCAGGTCAGACACTCTCACATGTCAGGTAGGTCACTCACACACGTCAGGTAGGACACTCACATGTAAGGTCAGACACTCGCACATGTCAGGTCAGACACTCGCACATGTCAGGTAGGACACTCACATGTCAGGTCAGACACTCGCACATGTCAGGTCATACACTCACACATATCAGGTCAGACACTCACACATATCTGGTCAGACACTCACACACGTCAGGTAGGGCACTCAGACATGTCAGGTTGGGTTTGGTCATATTTCATTATTTGAGTTATACCAGGAATATTATACTGTTTTTTTGGACTGGGTCACATTTCCTTATTTGAGTTATACGAGGGATATTATACTGTGTTTTGGACTGGCTCAAATTTCTTTATTTGATTTCTTATATACCCATGACAGGTGTAGCATTCTTCCAAGGGACCACATTTCTTTTTGTGCAAGCAATTTTTCTGTTTGTTTATTCATGGTCCTAGGTTTGCATTCATGAAGCAGATTTGATTGACATGACACTGCAAGGCTCTCTTTATGAATCACATGTCACATTGACTGAAATAAGGCAAATAGAAATAGCTTTCATATGGTATAACAGATCTTTGACCTTAACTAAGTTTACGATGAACCTGCAGGACTTCGCCATGTGCGACGCATTCCACACCCAGGGCGAGGTGTTGGTGGCTCACGTACACGCCGTGCCAACATGCAACACTTTGGCACAGGCAGCTCAACGCTGACAGGTCTTTCACCCAGTAGTAGAGAGAACATGGATCCAATTGCAGGTTCTTAATTCAGTTTTGACTTAAATAAAAATATGTTAAATCACAGTTCAGTAAATTGCAAAGTAACATTTAAAAAGAAAACTGCCTTTTTTTTTGGTTCATTTAAAGCAAGCTTAGCTTTTGTTGTTTGAGAAATTTTCCAAGCAATTTTATTACAACAATTTATGTAGCACAATGTAATCACTTTGTCTAAAGTTGGATAATGCTTCTTAATAAACACAAAGCTTAACTTCTGTTGTTTTGTTTTAATGGTCGAAATATAACCAAGATTAAAGATAATTTTTAAAAATAATAACAGTAACAGATGTTAACTGACATTTTGACTCGTATCAGGGACCAAAAAAATGAACACCTAGAAAAATAAATAAATAAAGTTCAACAGCGATCAATATAAAATATATAGAATGTCCTGAATAAGAAAACCTCTATGAACTGTCAGTAATGTAGTTCAGAAATAGCGTAGAGTGCAGAAATAGAACAATGAATTTACAAAAAATACTGAGTTAATTTGTTTTAGTGGTTACAATAATACCTGTAGAAAAAAAGACATTACATGAAAAATAAAAGCTTTTATCAAGTAATATTAAGCTAAGTGAAAGAATAATCATCCCGCATATCTAGTCCGTAGTGCTGTGCGGTTATGAAAAGGATGTCAAAATGAGGGACGCTTCGAAAGTAATGCCTGCTATTTTATTCCATTAAAAGCATAACAGATGAAAAAAAACACAATAACACCATTTAATAGAGTAATGTCTTGCCATCAAAAAACATTTTCAACATAGTGACCACCCATTTTCTTCAACGATGAACAAGAGCATACATGCTGCGCTCGTAAAAATCTCATCTTATCACCAGTGATGATGCAATTTAGGAAACTCACCTTCATCCTCGTAATGGTTCAAGAGGTCATGACAAACTTGTATGTGATGTTCATAATATTTCTGTGTGAGGATTTGTGTGACACACCTGGCACAAATTGTGTGATATTCCAACATTGCCACCATGGTTACATTGAAGCCCATATTCAGCTCCATAGACAGTTCCCTGGTCATAACCCTACAATTTGTTTCGGATGAGCTCATGAAGACATTCTTCATTGCGTGGTGTGACAGCTGTGCCTGCCCATTTGGAATGTGGCTGGTCCTTCACGTTACTTTCGCCACTGCTGAAACATAACCTACCACCTCACTGTGCTAACATCCACTATTTGGTCTTGTTCTTCATTGCGTGGTGGGACAGCTCTGCAAGATGGTCAGGAGCGTGGAGGGTCCTTCGTGTTGCTTTCGCCCTTGCTGAAATGCAGAATCCACCACCTCGCTGTTCTAACATTCACTATTTGGGCTCCGTAATCATTCAGCAAGTGTCCAATGTCAATTGGTGTAACTTTTTTTGCATGGAGGAATTCAATAACACGCCTCTGTTTAAAATGAACTCCAATGACAAACACCATTTTGTCAGACTGGTCCTCCACTGCCACCTGTCGGATAGAAACAAAATTTTACGGATATTGGCAGGAGTTTCAAACTTTACTGCCATACTGCCAAAATCCACTTCTGATGTCGTGGGACATCATAATAAAATAGGAGGCATTACTTTGGAAGCGCCACTCATACCTTTAGAAACTATTGAGATGTGGTGCTATTGTAGAATGCAAAGAGTGAAAAAAGGTCAAGCGATAAAGTGCTTAACGATATACAGACACATAGACTACTAATGAAAAATATACAATAATAAACATTGTCTTCTTTGGTCATAATATGAGACATGGAGGTATCTTAATGAAAATATAAAATACTGGAAGGCAAAATTCAGGGGAAAAGAAACATCCTAGTACATCACACAGGCTTCCAAGAACATCCTAGTACATCACACAGGTTTCCAAGAATATCAGGCTGCAGAGTTATGTTGAGCTGAAGAGATTGACTGAGGACAGGGTGTATCATGATAAGATGACTTGAACAACACCAGCTTTCAGACTGACTAACCTGGTGATCAGAGCACAAGCATGTGTAGCAGTTTTTAAAACTAAATGCTGAATCAAATGGATAACCATGAAAGCTCACCATCACTTGTGCAGCCAATGACACGTGCCTGTTCAATTAAGACATTGAGGACACTGTTTTAGAAGGAAAGATCAAAGGCATATGAACTCAAGTACATTGAAGTGGTTAGTGAATACTAGATTGCCTGCCTTAAACATTGGATAATAATAATAGCTGTCCATCGTTGTCGATGAGGACCACCGACATCATCCTTGTCACAGATTTCCCTGTTGGGTGTGGGTGCGCATGTGGCTGAACAGGCCAATGCGGGCACAAAAACATCTGCTACATATCGGGCACACAAGGTTTGTAGAAGGGGATGGTGTTCCCGCTGCTCTTAATTTCCGCGTCATGCGTCTGCTCTGGGCTTTCACAACACGGTCGTCTTCACCGGCAGCTACACCCGATTTGACTGCGCTTCTCCAGTCAGATCTGTTTTGCGCAAGACATTCCCAGGTGTCGATGTCTATCTGGCAACTTTTTAGTTAGTCCTTCAGACCGTCTTTAAAACGTTTCTTTGGGCGCCCTCTCTCGCGCCATCCCTCTCTCAGCTCGCCGTAGAGAAGCTTCTTTGGGAGCCGCTCTTCTGACATACGGACGAGGTGTCCGGCCCATCCTAGTCGTGCTTTTTCTAGCAGTGCATGGATGCTGGGCATGTTAGCCCTCGAGAGAACCTCGATGTCAGTGACACGATCTTGCCATCGGATAGCTGAAGATAATTGTAAATGTAACCATTTCACAGGTGAACATTTTTTAAATGATTTTTTGTAGCATTTTATGAATACACACCACACACCATTTTGCCAATATATAACTAACGTTTGTCCCAGTTTGTTTTGCTTTTTATAACAGAGAATAATTGACATAATTGGTTACCTGATAAAGTGAGTTGAGCTTGTCAATTTCATGGCATCCAAATATGTTAAATCTTGCAGAGTTGTTGTCGCAGTTGTCCAGTGTGCGTAACCGTGCTGCAGCAGCACAGAGTGTTTCCTCGCAATTACAACAACTGGAGATGCAGCTGCAGTCCACCAGGTAGGTCATCAGAATCTGTCATTGTGAGTGATGGCAGAAGAAATGACCAGTTGGAAATAAATCTACAGGTTTTTTTTAAATATTGAAACTCATTAGCTGACTGACTTAACTGTTATATAGAAATTAATTGGCTGGCTGACTTAACTGTTGTATAGAAACTCATTGGCTGACTGACTTAACTGTTATGTAGAAACTCGCTGGCTGGCTGACTGACTGACTTAACTGTTATATAGAAACTTATTGGCTGACTGACTGACAACTGTTATATAGAAACTCATTGGCTGACTAAACTGTTACATAAAAACACAGTGGTTTGACTGATTTACTGACTCCTCTTCTACCACATGTTGCAGAGAATCTTTTCTGTTTGTTGTACCTTATAGTTTTTACAAGAAATGATAACCGACCCCATGTCAAACGCTTCCTAGTTGCCTCTTACGGCAATGCCTTCCAGGTTACAGTGTAACTATTCTTTACTTCCATTTCGACAAACTCATTAATATGTCAGCTAGTTTTAGCAAACAGAAAACGCCCTTATTACTTTGTCAGTTATTAAAAATGGAATGTTGTTACCAAAAGGGTAGGAGAGTTGAATCGCGTTGACTTTTCATTTTGAAATCGTAACTGACCTTGCAAAGAAATGCCCTCATATATACTCAGCTATAACCTACTAGCAACACTGTTAGTTGAAGTACTGCACGTATTTTGTCTAACTTTCATTTTTCCAACTAGATTCCTAAAATTTACGAAGCTTTTATACCCTGTCTCGGGGACGGCGTGTCCTAGTGGTTAAGTGGCACTTCTCACAACCAGAAGGTGCTGGGTTCGATCCCCATCACAGCACCGGCCGTTACCCCGAGGAAGCAAACCCTTACATAAAATGCATGCTGAAGTCGGATGCACTGGGCCGACAGGCGCAAAATAAAAACCACAGTGCAATGCACACCGCCTTGGGGATTAGAGAAATAAGGCGAACACAAAAAAAAACAAAAAACCTTTTCTATTGCCCCATATCCGTCCTAAGCGTTATAAAGGCGCAATTGTTAGCAAAATAACAGTCCATTGTTTTTGTTTGGAACGCAGTCCGTATAAGAGAAGTGTATTTTAGTGCTGCAGAAGAATTTAGGTGAGTATGAGAAATATTTGTTGATGGCTCACTCACTCTGATGTTGGCTCACTCACTCTGATGTTGGCTCACTCACTCTGATGTTGGCTCACTCACTCTGATGTTGGCTCACTCACTCTGATGTTGGCTCACTCACTCTGATGTTGGCTCACTCACTCTGATGTTGGCTCACTCACTCTGATGTTGGCTCACCATGATGTAACCGATAGGACTGTGTGTGGTTTAAATGAGCATAAGCTCGCTAGAAGAAAGTTAAAACCTTAATAAACAACAGAACAGATCTACTGAGGTGAAATGCTCATTTTCACCAAGCATAGTTTTCATGTGAATGGTATCGTGTGATCTACTTTACTCAATAAAATGATTTGGATGTCATTTCTCTCTGATGTTCGTCCTAAAAAGGATGTTGTGTCAATATAATTTAGAGTGCCATCACTCATTATGTTTCATTATTGTTATTTATGTTTATGTTGATACAATGCCATGGTATTTATTTTGAAATGTTGATGCGGCAACAAAGTACCATGAGTTCAGTGGTTAAATTTGTGTGTTAAAATTTGATTATGAATCACATCAATCAATCAGTCAAAATTTGTCCAGCTCCCTGTGAAGCATAAGGTCTTCAACAAGTACATTTGATGACTATGTGAAGTCATCAAATGTCGACCTGTTTTAATCTATTGAAGTTTTTGGGGCTTAAAGTTTCTACAGGATGTAGTAGTCAGCCCCATGCTCAACCCTTCTTAGTTGCTTGTTATGACATGCTTGTCAGGTTACAGTGTTACTGTTCTATGCTCACCTTTTGGGCCACGGTAATACTCAGGTAATGATTCCCAGAGGATTAGCTGAATGAAGTTCAAGCTTATTTACAGAGTACTATTTAGATTAGTAAGTGGGAATCAAGATGCTGAGCAGTTCATGAGCTGCAGCAGTCGGCAACCCATTACCAAATATTCTGCTCTGTTTAAAAACACATTTTCATTGTCAAGTGTGCTGCTCTGTTTAAAAACACATTTTCATTGTCAAGTGAGCTGCTCTGTTTAAAAACATTTTCATTGTCTAGTGAGCTGCTCTGTTTAAAAACATATTTTCATTGTCAAGTGAGCTGCTCTGTTTAAAAACATATTTTCATTGTCAAGTGAGCTGCTCTGTTTAAAAACATTTTCATTGTCAAGTGTGCTGCTCTGTTTAAAAACACATTTTCATTGTCAAGTGAGCTGCTCTGTTTAAAAACATTTTCATTGTCTAGTGAGCTGCTCTGTTTAAAAACATATTTTCATTGTCAAGTGAGCTGCTCTGTTTAAAAACATATTTTCATTGTCAAGTGTGCTGATCTGTCAATAAAATGACAGCCTTAACCCATTCAATCCCAGCTAATCAGAAAAACTGAATTTCCAGGGCAAGGGGAATAACTTAGCAAAAATTAGACGTGCTTGCGCAATAAAATTAATAACAAATACAATTTTAAATTTATTTGTGTGATTCAAACTCCAGTTTACAGATAAATGGAAGAGGTACTCTTCTGTGCACATGTTTTTGTGAGTGTTATCTATGTTGGATGCACAAAATTAAACAAGTGAAGAAGAAAAAAGTGTCAATATAAAATATCTGTTTGACTTGTCAATTTTGCTGATTAATGTTCAAGTGAAAAGCTGCAAAGCAATCTCCCTTGGTTCATTGCAACTAGTCCATCTTTCATCTTCTTGTCTGACTTTCCAGTATACATCTCTTAAGTTATAGAGGTATCTAGCATGAGGATCTGCAGCACACCAAATTTTAATTCCTCAAGGATCTTTTTCCCCCTAAAATTCTGGTGCAGGCATATGCATTGGTTTGCTCTGCCCAGTACTCAAAAAAGGTCTGAGATAGAAATAATGAAAGTGAAAGGTAATCAAAAGCAGAGTAATCTGGATCTATGTCATTTGCAGGACCTGTTTCGTCACTAAATCCTTCAATACTGATATACTCAGTTGCTTTGACCATTCTCTATCACCACTAGGGCCTGCCTGTAGAGTGGGTCACGTCACAGTCTTCTACTGATAATTTGTCATCACTACTGAGGCCAGAGTCGTTACTTTCATCTTTTAAGTCCTGAACTTATTCCTCATCAATGTCCGATTCATTCTCATTTTGTTCAACTCCATCAACAAATTCGCCACCACTATAAGTATCTTCAGTCCACTCCAAGTTTTGAAGAAAATTGAAGGCCATTTAAAAAAAATCATGACTCGAACACCATACGTGATAGAAACGTTCTGTAAATTACAATGGGAGCTGCCATTACCGGTAGTCACGTGACTGCTAAATTTAGCATGTCTATTCGCAAGTAAAGCGTAAGGAAAAACAATTTAAATCAGTATATTCACGGCGGCTGTCGTCGGCCGGGCTGGGAGTGAATCGATAGCGGCTATCACCAGCCGGGTTTGGGATTGAATGGGTTAAGAAGATATAATAGACAAAAACAAGATGGACATGTTTCAGCATGTATGTAATTTTCTATGTAAATGAACAGTGCAGGAAGAATTATGGTAGCTGTTTCATTGTTTCGATTGCCCACAATGAATAGGTTTACTCTTTTGTACGCCCTGAAAAGGACGTTAAGTGGTGGGTTTCAGTAGCTTTCCTCACATCTCAAGCGTGCTGATAAGGTGGACCTGGGTCCTCCAGACAGTTATGCTATGCTTGGCTTCATCTGCATGTCGCTCACTATAATGGGGATCACATCGATCCCTCACCTTGTTAGCCAGGATGCTATGAAAACAGCCTGTTTCCAGGGAGGGCTACTAGGAAGCCGAGGTGAGGGTCTTGGCGAGTATATTTAGCCTGACCCTGACTAACATGTCTGATCAGTATGTTGTGCCTGACCCTGACTAAGATGTCTGATCAGTATATTTTGCCTGACCAGACGTTAGTCTTCCTCCCCAAGAATTATGGTAAAGTATATCTTTAGTTCATAAAAGTGTCAGTAATTTTAAGAAAACTTTGATTGTTTTTTTCAGACAACAGCTGGAACGTTTACCAAGAAGACAAGCAGAGCAACCGAAGCCACCGGCCATAAGTAGCTCGGTTCCTTCACAACCAGAAATAGCGAGCGTTGCTTCAGCTACAACAAAATCAGATTCACAGTTTCTTCTCACAAAGTATGCTTTCTATTCAGAGATTGAGTTGAATGGTTTTATTTTGAAGTATGAATTTTCTAAACAGGAGACAATTTCATAAAGACATTAAATATTATGTTTACTGCCGAAGACGGATGTATCGGACTGAAAGGTGCAAATATTGTAGTCAAGCTGTAAACTAGCAACACAACGCATTCCATTCTCTGGACTACATCCTACTACTTGCAAAGCCCTGCTCAGGGCTTTTTAGCAGGAGATTGATAACGAATGCAAAAGAAGACGAAGAATTATTTTTAAGGCAGCTGATATGCTGTTTTTTATTTATTGAATTGATCATTTTAACTAATAACAGATTCTTCTCATTTCAGAACATTCATATGAAACTGATAAAAACTTTTCTCATAATTGGCTAAACAGTTCTGTTGGTTAAATCTTTCCTATGTTAACATTCATTATTATTTAAACATTAGAACACATTGACTACATCACATTCCCTGAGGTCAATAATCAAAACTGGTATGTGACCTTGAAAATCTATATCTTAGTAGGCTAGTACAAACTGTTATATTGAATCTTTATGAAATATAGCTGCAGCTAAGTGAACATACAATTTTGTTTATATTATCAAGAATATGTTATCTAGAATAATAAGCCTGATATCACATGCTTCCAGAATACTCTTAGCGATAATCAGAAATAATTACAAACCACATTGATGAGCTAATGCAAGAAAATCAGTTTAAAACATCCTGAGCATGCGGATGAAGATGGACCGGGGTCCTCCAGACGGTTATGCTAAGCTTGACTTCATCTGCGTGTCGTTCACTATTATGGGGATGACATCGATCCCTCAACCTGTTGGCCAGGATGCCATGAAAACAGCCTGTTTCCAGGGACGGCTAATGCAAGAAAATCAGTTTGAGTTCAGAAGAGGGTGGGCACCAGAGAGGCTATTGCTACAACGAAGTTCCTTGAGGAGAAAATGGTTGATCAGGGAAGACTCCTGTTTATCTGCTTGATAGACTACAAGAAAGCTTTGCATTTGACCGAGTGTCCTGGAAGCCTATTTGAGATCCTTAACCTTCATCACGCCAGGGTCTAGACGGGTTGGACAAAAAACGAAATTCCAGAAAAAATTATTTTGCAAAGCGATCCACAGCCATTTAAAAAAATGCTGAATATGTCACCATCTACACACGATATTTTGCCGGTAAAAGTATCGTATGTTAGATTTCGAACACCTCTAATACGCCGATTGTGGCAAGCCAACTTTTTTGCGAAAGATAAAGTAGGTTGTTGGAAAAGATCTTTATCGAGTAGATCTGTTTATTTTGTTTGTTTAAATGAAAGAACTACGTTTGAATTGGAAACTAACAGTTGTGTCGATATTGTAAAACAGTATCGATACATTGTTATGGTTTCCATGGATTACTATCGAAGCGACTAGGCCTAGCCGTTGAGCCCAAATTTTTCCGAGATTTCCATAAATTTTCAACTTCATCTTTTTGTACCTCAGAAACTAACAAACACACAACAAAAACAACACCACCCACACATTCTTTATTCAATTGTCTCTACACACAAGAAAATCATATTTATTGACAAACAGAACAATTAAATTATTAAAGTCGACCACTATGGCGAGATATAAATTTGCGCACATTTTCGTAAAAGAAGTATGGTGTCGTGCAGGTTAAACAAGTCAAAATGGGGAGCCAATCCTCATCTGATGCAGAACTATACACAAAAGGTCATGATATCACTGAGAAGGAACCACTGACTCAGTACCTATAGGGAAAGTAGAGTGAGTCACATATGTTAACTTTCACCTGGACTGTTCAAGGCAAACTCAGAGGTGATGACCCAGACTGTAGAAATCTGGGGGTAAACATAAATAATAAATAACTAGAAATATAGAAAAGACCAAGACAATGATTATAGCCAAAGAACCAGGAGAAGTTAACCATTGAGTGGAACAAATTCAAGCAAGTGCATCAATGTTCATACCTGGACCAGGGACGGCTTAGGCTAGTGGTTAATGACACATCACAATCTGAAGGTGCTAGGTTCGATCCCCATCACAGCACCAGTCATCACCCTGCTGAAGCAGACCCTTATATAAAATGCATGCCGAAGTCAGATGCACTTGGCCAACAGTCATAAAATGCATGCCGAAGTCGGATGCACTGGGCCAACAGTCACAAAATAAAAACCGAAGTGCAACGCACACCACTTTATGGAATTGAGAAATAAGGTGAACGCAAAAAAAACAAAACAACATAAAACCATAAAAATACCTGGACTAAATTCGAACCAGAAGATTCACGATACAAAAGAGAAATAAGAACTAGAATTGTGTTAACAGATGTGGTGTTACCAAAAGATAAATAAAGTGAGCTGGATGGAAAGAAAATAAAATGAAATGGTGTTGGCAAAAGTGGGAAAGGAAAGAAAGCTGCTACCAAAGATACAATAACCGCAACTGGCTTGGTTGGGTCATAACCTACATTTTTTAAGACAGAATTCAAGGAACAAGAGGAAGGGCAGACCAAGAAACACTTTTGTGAGACACACACATACAGAGACATGACACATGCAGAGACATGCTGAGCTGAAGACAGCCACAGTGGAAAGACAGAATGCTGAGCCTGCAAACCAGTCCCAGGACATAATGACTTGATAATGATGACAGTATATCATTCCATGAGCTTTGTCACTTTTTGGCATTGAAATCAGTCTCACAATTACTTCTTCTGCACTTTTGGTCATGCTTGATCATAGTGCAGTCGTTAGGACAAAGTCCACAGTCCTCTCCAGGTTCAGGTGGCAGCCCCACAGCTTCTGCGTCAGCTCGGCTTCCTCTGGCCAGGCTTGAATTGTAGGTCTCTTTAAGCTGGACAGTCCTGTAGGATGTGTTTGAGTGTCTGGACTTTGGTTCCACATAGGCACTCACTAATATGTGATATCTTGAGGTAGAAGAGAATGTAGGTGGCCCAATAGTGTGTAGTGGCCTGTTCTCAGGTGAAAGATGGTGATCTGTCTGTGGAACTAGTGAATTGTGTAAGTTCTATTGCTGACGTCCATGTCTTTCTTCCATTTTGAGTTGTACTGGTTGTGGATATCTTTTGTCTCTCTGTAAGACACTGTGTGGATAAGTTGATCCATCCTGCCACCTGCTTTGGACAGGGCATCAGCTTTCTCATTCCATGCGATTCCACCATGGAAAGGTAGCCACTGAAGATCAACTGATGAGGTTCTTTGGATTTTTTTTAGCTAATTTTCTGATTTTCCACAGCATTTGTTCACCTCTAGTGTTTTGTATTGTTTTTAATAGTGATCTGCAATCTACAAAGGATACAATCTGAGTTGGCGGGTTTTCGTCTGATCTGGTGAACATTCTTATTGTCTTTAGTAACGCTATAGACTGCCCTAAAACTCAAAGAGATCTTCCTAGTAGAGAGTCTTATGGGTTATTTTCCCATTGTTGTATCTTACAAAGATACCTCCTTAACTGCATACTCTGCGGGTCCATCTGTGCATTCATGTCCAGTCCTTAGGGCTGTATTTTCATTTAATCATCACCTGAGAGTTTTTAAGTTTAAAAGCCTGGCAATGTTTCCTTTTTTATTCCTGGGATCTCCATGATGATTAAGATGTTTTCATGGAAATAGTTTGGCTCCTCGTAATCAGTCAGCATTTCCAGTTCTCTACATTGCTTTGGGAGAATATTTTCATTGGCATAAGTGCAGGTTTTTTTAGTTATATAGTAAGCTAGTTCTCTTCAGCTGGATTTTGGTCAAATTTTGAAGTTTGCCTTACATAGGATCATTTGGCATGCATATCAGCTTCACACTAGCACCTTCTCCTCTCTTCTGTTGTTGAGGGAGCGTAGTTTAGTGTGTTTTCTCCATTGCCTGGATTAGGGTTGATTTCACCACCCCCACCCCACCCACCCCCCCCCCCCCCCCCC
Source organism: Ariolimax columbianus (assembly GCA_036924085.1). Lineage (NCBI taxonomy): Eukaryota > Metazoa > Mollusca > Gastropoda > Stylommatophora > Arionidae > Ariolimax > Ariolimax columbianus. Next base: position 165,065,622 of record JAVGWX010000001.1, on the reverse strand, counting down.
CCCTGTGATTAGTCTGAGGCCTGCGTTCTGTGTATGTATTGGATGCGCAAACACAGGCTGACATGTCATATTCCAATACTGGCCTGACTGTCTCTGTGTAAACATTTCTTAGGATGCTGCTGTTAGCCCCCCAGCTTGTGCCTGCCAGATTCTTCATGAGGAAGAGCTCACAGGTGGCCTTTTTCCCCAATGATGTTTAGGTGTGATTTTCATGTGTCTCTCCTGTCTCACCTCCAAGGATACAGAGTTATCTTCAAATGCAAGCTTGCTTTCTTGCAGTTGCAATTTAACTGTTTATTTTTGGTGTGATAGCAAGCTGCTGACGATGGATGTGTCGGACCGAAATATGTAAATATTACAGTCAAGCTGTAAACTAGCAACACAACGCATTCCGTTCTCCGGACTACATCCTGCTACTTACAAAGCCCTGTTCAGGGCTTGGTAGCGAGAGATTGAGAACGAGCGCAGAAGACGAAGGTGTGATAGGGAGAAGCAGGTTGCTGCTGTCTTTGAGAAGTTGATCTGTACGCCCCAATCAGGTGTCCAGTTGCCAGTTTTTTTTAGTTCTTTCTGCATTCAATATTTTGCAGTAGACAGATGTTCTAAAGCACTTCGGGCTGCAAAGTCATCAGCATGGTGAGCTCTGGAGATATGCTTGGAGGGTGTCTCTACAATGTTCATGATGAACATTAATAAGGGAGTGGGCGAGATGATTCTACCTTGTGGCACACCTTGCTGGAGTTTGACACTGGCTAAGTTTTTTGTAGAGTTTCAACTCTTGCTGTGCGGTACTGGAGAAAGTTTCATATCCAGCTAAACATTTGTCTTTCGATTCTATTTTTTAGCATCTTGAGAAGAAGTCCTTCTTTCCCCACCTTGTCGAATGCCTAAGCTAGGTCGACAAAGTCAGTCAGTAATTTTTATTTTCCTGAAAAGCATCTTCTACTTCCTGGGGTAGCTCCATTTTCGGTATTATCGTTTTTTCTATGCGGGTCCAGGGAAGAAAGTCCTAGAAGACAGAACACAAGGAAAGAGAGGAAGGGGCAGACCAAGAATTAGATTTGTGACACAAGCATGCCGAAACATGCTGAGCTGAAGACAGTTGTCAGACAGAAATGGAAAGACAGAATCATGGGCTTGCAAACTAGTCCCAGGACAGTATGACTTGATGATACTATATTATTTCATAAGCTTGTCACTTTTTGGTGTTGAAATCTGCTTCACAATTACAAAAGATAATATTATTAATTTTAAATACATATTACATTTTGTTATATCCTTTGCAGACTGTGTGCAGAGAGTATGACCTCGGATCTAGGTGCAAATGCAGGTGAGAGTGACATCACACAGCGCAGTGTGTTTGTACAAGAGTTGCTATTGGCCACATTGACAGAGCAGCTCAACTTGATAACAGATGCTACTGGAGATGACCCGAGTTCCATATTACAAGCTCTTCGTTCTCCACAGTCAGAAGGGGAACATGGGCCCTCACCTGTTCAGAAGGAGAATAGGAACACTAATGAGTCACATGACAAGCGCCGAAGTACTTGTGTGACAGACAAAGTCATGGGTGGGGCAGTGGACAAAGCATCTGGAAGTCCAGGAGCAAGGCCTGTGTCTGTAGGTGCTCACAGAGAAGGTTCGTGGGGTCATGTTGGGAGTGCTGCCACTGCTGGTAGTCCCCATCAGATATGCGGTCCAATCACTGTTCCAAATACAGTTGCCATTCATGGCCCTAATCTAGGCCAGTTGGGTGGGATGAGTATGATGCAAGGTAGGGCTTCATCAGCCCCTCATGGGGGTAGGGAGAGGGGATTAAATCCTGCCTCGGCAAAACGGAGCATGCTTAAACACATGCCTCCTCAAAGGGGAGCCTCAGACACAGACCCACCTCCGTACTAGCCTCTTTGTGTTTTGCTTGAGGACTTTCATTCGCATCTTCCTTGTTAAGCTTATAGGATTCACTAGGTCATCAGTAAATTATTTTCAAGAATATTAATTCAGATTAAGACTCACTTTCCTTTTTTCACAAGTATTTTTCCTCCATTATTTGCACCTTATGGTGGGTGTTTGTATTCTTTCTTCCTCCTTAGTAAAATTGTTATTGTTGATAACAATTCAAAAGCATCCCAGATTACATTTTTCTGCCCTCAAATCATTATTTTAAAAAGTTCTCCTTGTTAAAAGAAATCAGTGTTGAAGGTGCAAGCTGGTGTTTTCTAATCCATGTCAATGTATATAATGCTGGGTTTCAAGTAAATGACTGTTAGTCTTGTCAGTGTTTGTAGTACAAATGGAAGCATAAAGGCCTATTCTTCTTATATTATGTGTTCCCTGTTTCAAGTATCAATGAAACTGTGATATTGTGGTGTATCTGTTACATTTTGATTGACAGTGAAAGAATAGTCAACGGCCAATTAAATCAATTTTGTGTGGTGTAATTTTTCTGTAGCGTCTTGGTTTCTTACGACCTGGAAAGGCACCAGTTTGTTGAATGTATTTTGCTTCCCCGTTTTTTCAACGCCTAATTAAGAAAATGTAATTTGTTTGTAAATCGGTGAATTAACTCTAAAAACAAGTTATAATGAATTTGAAGAGCAGAAAGATGTCTTGAGGATAATGACTTTCGGAGAGGAATTATGTTCCATAAAGGGTGTTGGGTATTTAAGTTGTCTGTTCCTTATATCAGTATATGATGTGAGTAACCATCTGTCAATTTTAGTCATTTCATAGAATTGTGATAATTATTCATAATACCAATGTTCCTATAGTCATCAAAAGTTCATTTAAACTTTTTACATTGGAGAGTGGTCTACAGTTGTAAGAGTCATAGAGTGATAAAACACAGACTGTTGTTGCTATGTGAAGATTGTTTCCATGAATCAGCCATATTTACTTTTATTTGAAGTGCTCAGGATAAAGAAAATCCTGTCAAAGATTGACTGCACAAATAAGTGGCCTGTACATTTGTCCTGGTCCCGGTGGACTTTATTTAAGAGCATTCAGACCATGTCCTGGTTGATAGTGAAACTGTGTACCAGAAATGACATAGGGCACATTTTATGAATGGTTGACTGAACAATTGAAGCTCATTTTATTCTAGAATTAGGATTGGACGGTTCTGCATAGATACAGTAAGAGTCGTGTGTATCGACTGAATGGTTTTTGTCAAGGACGGATCTTACGATTAGTTAGCTGCTTTCTTTTGTGTTGTTTTTGTTGGTCCTGTCCATTAAAGGCATAATGACCATGATTTCAGTATGTTACTGTACCTATGTCAAACTGTCCTACCATTTTATTTTTGGTCTGCAATTTGGAAAAATAAAGTTCCATGTTAATTAAGACTTGGTTCAATAAAGTAAATATTTTTTTCATCTCTACAAGTCAGTTCTCCTTCCGATCCATGAGAAAAACAAATTGCTCACTCACTGAATGATTCAGTTTTATTTCTAAACCAGGGGACTACCTCATGCTAAGTAGGTTTTTTACTTGTAGGAATGGTGGGGTGTGCAATGCTATGAGATGGAGTCTTCAACCCTAAACTGCACTGTTACTTGATTCATACAACATTCTGTCAGTGTGTGTGGCAGCTCTCATATTCTTGTCTGTTACATACAGAATCTTTCTGACAAATCTTGGATAAAGGTTCAGTTCAATAAGTACTGTCACTTCTCAAAGGCTCAGTCAGTAAGTACTGTCCCTTCTCTAAGGCTCAGTCAATAAGTACTGTCCCTTCTCTAAGGCTCAGTCAATAAGTACTGTCCCTTCTCTAAGGCTCAGTCAATAAGTACTGTCCCTTCTCTAAGGTTCAGTCAGTAAGTACTGTCCCCATCTCTAAGGCTCAGTCAGTAAGTACTGTCCCCATCTCTAAGGCTCAGTCAATAAGTACTGTCCCCATCTCTAAAGCTCAGTCAGTAAGTACTGTCACCATCTCTAAGGCGCAGTCAGTAAGTACTGTCCCCATCTCTAAGGCTCAGTCAGTAAGTACTGTCCCTTCTCTAAGGCTCAGTCAATAAGTACTGTCCCTATCTCTAAGGCTCAGTCAATAAGTACTGTCCCCATTTCTAAGGCTCAGTTATGATATAGTTGATGTATATTAAAAGTGCTGCAAAGATTCACTATTTTAGTGTACATTGAGATGAGCAGACATACAAAAAAAACTCAATTGAACATAGACTTCATTCTGTTTATAAGCCAGGAATATAACTGATTAGTGTAAGCAGACACACACAAATATTTGGATATTAATTTTGTAGAATTGTTTCATAAACTTAAAAGTTCTTGCATGCTAAGGATTGCTAAATAATTTAAAACAAATACTATCAGATTAGTTTGAATCCTTAACTTGCAGCATTTGCATGCAGTCTTCCTGACACAGCTAACTTTCAAAGTGAGCTGGGTATGGGCACTGTTTATCCTCATTGCCTGCCATGTTTTTAAAGAAATTCTAAAACTAATTGTTAGAATATTTCATTACTTTTGAATATTGATATCACATGTTTAGCTTAACATAGACATGCTGACATTTATTGCTAATATATTTTCTGTATTTTCAACCGTAACATTTAAAAAAATAGTTTTGACTGAATCTGTCGAGGTGTGTTGCTTGTACTTGTGGCTATAAACTAAATGAGAGTGGGTGATAGCTAGCCATGCTCTGGCAGGTCTTTTGTTGTTGTTTCATAATTAACATACAAATGTTCATTGCCTTGCTCTGTGACAACTGATAGTGATGTTCCTGGATCACATCACAACATTCTCATTAATGGTGGACATGTACGAGGATATTTCCACTGTCAGTTCTTAAAGCAATCTAGTGAGACAGGGTGAAAGGTGGATCATGAATAAATTGTGTACACTGTGTGTAACGGATGTGTTACGTTGGGCCTTTTGTCTGCAGTTGTGTTTGTCTGTTGCTGCAGTTGTGTTTGTTGTCCTTTGTCTGTTATTATTATATAATTATAAAATTACTGATTTTCCCGTGCACCAATTAGACACTTTGTCGAGTACGAAACTGTCGTTCAGTTATAGGCGTATCACGATGTTATAGTTTGTGTTGTGGTTATTGTGACATATAGTTGCTTTTTCAAAACTTACATTGATATCAATTTCAAAATGAGTTTGGAGTGTACATTTATAACAATGCAGAAGGTTACCGTTTTACTATACAAGTTTTTCCGCAGGGAATCTAAGATGGGTCATTTATATTGTGATATTCATGACCCAGAGAAACTAACGCAATTATCGCTTGGTCTGGATAGATCATCCTTATACCGTTGGATTGGCCAGGACTCAGAGTGCACTCATATCAAGCAAAGTAGGAAAAGGAAAAACATAAAACGGGAGATTTTGAAACTGTTGACGAAAAATATATTTGATTGCTGCCAGAAGCAAACACCTGAGACAGAAACGTGAACGGCGTAGCGAGGCTATGATGTTGTATACCTGGACGACTCTTGGGTCAGTGCTCACTACATCTTATGGTAAAGAATGGCAATTCGTTAATGGTGAACAGAAAAGACAAATTCCAAGTAGCATAGGGCAGCGCATTATAATAACATATGCTGGAAGCAGTGAAAAAGGACTTGTCCATGACGCCTGAACTTATTTTCCAATCAAAAAGTACAGACTACCACACTGAAATGAAAGGACAAATTCTCAGGCGCTGGATGACGAATGATCTGCTTCCAATTCAGGATAGACCGTCATGCCTAGTAATGGTTAATGCAGTATCAGAGGAAGACTCCTGAATGTCTGTATCTTGAGCTACTTCCAGTCTTCTTGATTGTATGTCTTGCCACTGGTTCGCGGTAACTCAGGACGAGAGAGTGAGATTGATGTCCAACGCAGCTTCTTTCTCACTATAATCAAAATTCAGCACAAGTTGCATCATCAGGACAAGGACAGTCTGATGATGTCGCCATCTTCGCTTGCGATGGGCAACTTACTTACCTCGGTTGCTGACCAACCACCATAAGAAAGAACGCACGCATGGGATGGGCTTTGAACCACTTGCTGCGATACGAAGAGGAGGGTGATTCGTTTCTTTTGTGCATAGTGGCAGGTGATGAATCGTGCTGCCACCACTTTGAGCCAAGCAGCACAACTGCTAGCATACAATGTAAAACTTCCTGGATCACCGAAACCAAAACAATTCAATCACATTTCCGCTGGTACCGTTATGCTGATAGCATTTTTTTAACATGAGGGACTTTTGTTGGTAGACTTTAAAGAGCCTGGCGTGAACATCAATGCCTTCCGCTACAATGACACACTAGACAAGCTGCATACAGCAATCAAGAATAAACGACCCGGCATGCTTTCGTGTGGTGTGATTCTGTTGCACGACAATGTGCAAACATTGTTCAGAAAGCGTTAGCACAGACAAGGTGGAAAATACTGCTACACCCATCCTATTGCCCCAATATGTCCCCTTGTGACTTCAATTTGTTCGAACTCTTAAAAAAATTTCTGAAGGGACAATGGAGACATCATGGCCTTGGTGACCAAGTGGTTCAAAGAGCAACCAGTCAGTTTTTCCGGGCGGCATCCGCCGTCTACCCAAGCAGTGGAATGTGTGTACGAATGCCTATGGAGACTTTTTCTAAATAACCCTGTGGCATGTTTGCTTCATAACAATTGCTACATTTAATTCTGTCACACCAGATGATGTAACTGTCATATGTTTGTAATAAGGCCACTGGGTCCGGTTTTATTTGAACACAGCTCGTACAATGATAACTAATGAATGTCAATATTAAAATGCTTTCAGCAACATAAAATTAGCTGCGCAGTTGATACAACCTTGGGGTCTAATGGTGACCGAAGGCTGTACTATCTGTTGTATATTGGTGTCATTTTTATGATTGTACATAAAGGGCAACACAAACAATCAATGAATCTTTCAAGACATTAAGGAGACATGCCTATGAACAAAATACGACGAGAAATTAAGCGGCGAGCTGTAAAATCTTAAAATTTATTGCCATTTCTTTGCAATTGTCCTAAAAGGTCAAAGGAATTCGCTGATATGCAAAATTCTTAACATCTATAGACTAAATAGTATCGTTGTTTCAGCGTCATGGATATTACAAAGTTGTATGTGAAAAATCATTCGGATATGACATGCAGTTTTGTAGAAAATTACTTCGGATATTGTTTATGAATTAAAAGACGGACTTATAATCAGGCAAAACATACTGATTGAAACTGTTAGTCAGAGGCAGTCAAAATGTACTGGACAAGACCCTCACCTCGACTTCCCTGTAGTCCTCCCTGGAAACAGATTATTTCCTGGAAGCCTGGCTAACTAGGTGAGGGGTCAACGTCATCTCCATGTTAGTGAGCGACACGCAGATGAAGCCAAGTATAGCATAACCGCCTGGTAGACCCCAGTCCACCTTCATCAACATGCTCAGGATTGAGGAAAACGACCAGCCAGTCCTTTTCAGGACGCACAACCCAGTAATCCTTTTCATTGTGGGCATTCCACAAAACATTCGTCGCCAATGAGGACCACTAACATCATCCCATGTCATAACGCAACCATGAGTATGTGTGTACTCCAAGCCAATTTGAACCTGGAAAAGTCTATCATACAACTGGCAAATGTAGTCCACAGTTGTCTCTGATATTTTCTCTGCTCTTGATTTCCTGATTGGACGTCTATCCTGGGCTGGCCGAGCTACCATATTGTGTCTTGCATCACCTTGGTCTTCGCCCTTGAATAGACCACCATTCATGCAGTACTTTATTGGTAGGCTGTACTTGGTATTCTTAAAGGCGTCTGTCAGCAAAGCTGAAAAGATTATACTGAAGTGTCGGGGTCAGAAAGTAAATCACAGGACATTAATGGCTACCAACTGGCACAAATTGTAGACTACGCTTTTTGTTGTTGTATGGAACATTGGAATTTCTTCTTGGACTTTCCTCATGAATAGAACGTGATCTTGAGTCGTAGTGTAAAGTGTGAGTGTATCTGTGCCTTTTGGCCCAATATCCAATTTCAGCTGCCCTTTTTTGTGTACCAAATTTGATGGGAAAACTGGCCATACTTATGGACAAAATCGATGGTCATACCGTTACCTAAGTCTGGAAACCAAAATTACAGATTAATTATAGAGTCAATAATCAAAGAAAACAATGTAATACATTTATAAAAGTTTAATCAAATAAGAAATAGTTACCTTGGATTTTCTAAAGGGAGATCGTGCTTAACAAATCTATTAGAATTCGTGTAGAAGGTTACTAAAATGTTACTTGCAGGGGAGCCAGTTGATGTTATTTATCTAGATTTGACAAATGCCTTTGATATACTGCCTCACCAAATATTATTTAGAAAGTTAAAATCACATGGAATAGGCGGGGAAGTTGCCAAATGGATTTAAAATTGGTTAACGGGAAGAAGGCAGAGAGTGGACAAAAACAAGTACTCTTGAGTGGTGCTAAGTAAAAAGTGGAGTGCTACAGGGCTCAGTTTTGTGACCGATTGTGTTCTTTATATATATAATTACAAAACGGGAGTGAACAACATTAGAAAGATTTAAAAGAAAAGGGACCTAATGGTTATAATAGATCAAAATAATAATAATAATAGCTGTCAGGCATGTTGTGCTGCACCTCACCAGTAAGTTCGGAGGTGGCTGTATAGTCCAATTCTGGCACGGAAAATCCATCCACACACGTAACATTTAATGTGAGAATTGGACATGTGAATGTCAGTTGTTTTGTCTTTACACAAAGTGCGTTTTTGCTGTGCTTCGAAAGGTCCGACGTTCCTGAGCAATTGCGGCGCCTCTGATGGTGGTTCTACGCCATGCCTTGCGGTCCTGTGCGAGACATTCCCATGCGTTTGTATCGATACTGAAGTGTGTCAGGGATATTTAATTTACATTACCTTGCTCTAAAAGCTATGCGCATCCAATCTATTCTTAAATGCATTCATTGTCCCTACCTCTACTACCTCCTGTGACAATGCATTCCAAGCATTCACCACTCTGACTAAAAAAATATTTTGTAATATCCAATCTGCACCTCTCTTTAGTTAATTTGTAGCTATGCCCTCTTTTTCTTGTAGGTGGTTGTATTTTAAAGAAAAAAACTTGTTATAATCTAATTTATCCGTTCCTCTGCACCTATCTCAGATAGCGAGGTTGAGAGCTTCTACGAGGACTTGCAGGCTTTGGTGAACGAGGTACCGAAGAAGGATATACTGGTGGTACAGGGAGATTGGAATGCCAAAATTGGTGAAGACATGGTACATGACTGGAAAGGCACATGGCACATGTGGAGCATATGGAAATGTGACCACGAATGATATAGGACTGAGACTCCTGGAAAGAAGATTCGCACCTCTCTTGGTTCTTAACGAGGAGGCAGATGTTGAGACGATGACTGAAGCCCTGAATTTGGCATTAATCTCCACGACATCGGAGGTTCTAGGTAGGTGCAGGATTAAGAAGAAACCATGGATCACGAGTGAAATACTGGATTTATGTGACAAGACACAACAAATAAAGAGAGGGAAGAAAACACTAGACGGGATTCAGCAATATAAAGAGATAAATGGTAACATAAAGCTCAAGATGAAACAGGCCAAGGTGGAATGGATAACGACTCAGTGTGCAGATATCGAACAAAATCTAGGAAGAAATGATGCCAAGGGGGCATATACATTAGTCAAGGACTTAGTAAGACCTGTACAAAGTCGAAATACAACGATTCCGGACAAGAGTGGGAAATGTCTCACAGAAGCTCAAGACATTCATGAGCACTGGACAGAGAGAGTACTGTTCGGAGCTATATAAGCATGAAGGTCGAGGTGACCCCAGAAATGCAATGTCTCCTGAAGTGAGTCTGATAGAGGAAAATCAACCGATAACAAGGGAAGAAGTATATGAAGCCGTGAAAATGCTGAAGGGAGGGAAGGCTGTAGGTGTGGATAATATCCCAGCAGAGCTCCTACAAGTGGGAGGTGAGGCAACAATTGATACCCTGACATACATCTGCAATAGAATTTGGTAAGACAGGAGAGTGGTCCTCCAGCTGGACAAAATCAGTAATTATACCACTGCCTAAATCAGGAAACCTAAATATGTGTCAGAACTATCGAACAATCAGTCTGATAAGTTATCCAGGTAAAGTTCTCTTGAGGATAATACTTAACAGACTGAAACCACAGGCAGCGAATATCATTGCCGAAGATCAAGCAGGAAGAAGTACCATCGAGCAGATATTTAATCTTCGGCAAATAAATGAGAAGTACTCAGAGTATCAACAACAACTCTACCATGCCTTCATTGACTTTAGAAAGGCGTTTAACAGAGTGTGGCATACGGCCCTATGGTCAACAATGACGCATTATAAGTTCAACATTGATATTGTGAGGGTAATTGCAAACCTTTATGAGCAGGCGACAAGCGGTCTCTGTAGAGGGAACGCTAGGCGATTGGTTCCGTACGACGGTGGGTGTGAGACAGGGATCTATACTCTCCCCAACACTCTTCAATATATTCTTGGAGAGAATAATGGAGACGACCTTAAAAGAACATGTTGGCACGGTTTAAATAGGTGACAGGCGTATCACAAACTTCCGATTTGCTGATGATATTGATGTATTGGCAGGCACAGAAAGGGAACTCCAGGAGTTGATTGGTAGCTTGGATAGAGCGGTCTTGAGTTTTTGTATGGAAATAAATGCAGATAAAACAAAGCTCATGACCAATAACATAGCAGAGTTTAAATCTATAATAGAGGCAAATGGGCAGGAACTTGAGGTGGTAAAACGTTTCAAATATCTGGGATCGTTGATCAGTGAAGAGGGATCGAAGCCAGAAGTAATTGCAAGAATAGCACAAAAAACAGCGGCGCTGACTAGGCTGAAACCTATATCGTAAGACAAGCGGCTCGCCCTCGGCATAAAAGTTAGACTAATGCGCTCTCTGGTGCTATCAATATTTCTGTATGCCTGCGAGACCTGGACCATTACAGCAGATATCCAGGGCAGAATACATGCAATGGAAATGAGGTGCTATAGAAAACTCCTAAATGTTGCATATAAAGATCGTGTCACGGACGTAGAAATCCGTCAGAGAGTTGAAGACGCCATTGGTCCTTTTGAAGATCTGTTCACAGCTATCAAAAGACGAAAGATGGCGTCTGTCAGTAGTCCTGGTGATTACATAATTAATTACGTGACATTGCTTTGATCTGGGATGCATCTATGATGTTTTATTCCGTGTGAGCAAGCGAAACATTGCATTCGTGATTACTAGGTCGTGGGGTGCACATAGCTCAAGCAATAAGCGACCATTACTAATACTATTGCACTTGCCTGTGCCGTGCACACCGAGTATTCCATCCCAGATCTGGTGGTCGATACCCACTCTGGCATTGAAGTCGCCAAGGAGGACTAGCTTCTCAGACTTTGGGACCAACGAGAGAATAGACTCAAGGTCTTCGTAGAATTTGTCTTTGCTATCATCTGAGTTGGTCATCGTCGGTACGTAGACACTGATCAGGGTGGCACTGTGGTTTTTTCTCAATGGGATCTGCAGCCATAATTATACCATTTATTTTCCTTCCAAGGGGGTAGATTTGATGGCGAAACCGACCCCAGAAGAAAGTGTATCCTCCACCCACCTCCGATAGTTGACCCTTATTGGGTAGTCTGGTCTCGCTTATGGCAGCTATGTCTACATCATAGCGGGCGAATTCTCTGAACACAAGTGCAGAGCGTCTCTCAGTTTTATGTCCTTCATCCACGTAGTCAGCCGAGGCCAGTCTTCGCATGCTAGGGTAGACCTACCCTATTTTCTTTGTTTGTGACGTCAATTAGATCGTTCTGCTAGAACGTGATAGACGCACATAAAGCGATACGATTTCTCCGGCTGGCAAGTAAGTCCAGAGTTCGTATTACTAACTTTAAAGAAGGTTCAGTTGACTCAATTGACCGCTGCGTCCTGTATCGGCCATATAGCAGATCATACAGACAAGGTGAGTAAACAAGCCCAGGTAGCACTGTAAAAAGGCAAATGCAATGTTAGATATGATAAAAAGAAATATTAAACATAGGAGCAAGAAAGTGATAGTCAAACTGTATAAAACATACCTAGATTGGAGTATTGTTTACATGTGGATAGTCCTTATTGTGGAGGGGATATTTTTTTTTTTTTTTTTGCGTTCGCCTTATTTATCTATTCCCCAAGACGTGTGTGCGTTACACTGTGGTTTTTATTTTGCGCCTGTCGGCCCAGTGCATCCGACTTCAGCATGCATTTTATGTAAGGGTTTGCTTCCTCCTGCATTTTCTAAGGGTTTGCTTCCCCGGTGTAACGGCCGGTGCTGTGATGGGGATCGAACCCAGCACCTTCTGGTGAGCCGTGCCACTTAACCACTAGGCCACGCCGTCCCCCGTGGAGGGGATATAAACATGCTGGAAAGAATATAAAGAGGAGCGACAAAGCTGATAGTGGGATTCCAGACAAAGCTGATAGTGGGATTCCAGATTTACAGTTATTATGAAAGACTCAAAACTGGCCTACTTTGTCTAGAAGAGAGAAGAATTCAAGGTGACTTAATACAGGCTTATAAGATGATCAGAGGAACAGATAAATTAGACTATAACAAGTTTTTTAAAATACAGCCACCCACAAGAACAAGAGGGCATAGCTGAAAATTAGCTAAATAAAGGTCCAGATTAGATATTGGGAACATTTTGTCTTAGTCAGAGAGTGGTGAATGCTTTGAGTGCATTGCCACAGGAAGTAGTGAATGCAGGGGCAATTAATGCATTCAAGAATAGAGTGGATGCGCATAGCTTTTAGAGCAAGGTGATGTAAATTAAACTGGTTGTATACAGACTCAGCAGAGTCTTCTAAACCAGTAAAAAGACGTTAAGTTAAACAGCTTGCTGCTTTTATAGGCTCTATTCATAAGTTAATTTAAATACTCGCTATTTGGAATTTGGGATCGTCTGGAGAGCGTAGTCAAATTCCTCTCGTTTAATCTATTTGGTTTCCGTATCTAATTTATTTACTTGTTAGTTCTAATGCAGCAAAGATGGCACCGTAAGCTGCTGCGAGCATACATTGCTCTGCTGCTTTAGTTCATTATTGATGCAGCCAGACCGACGATGTGTCTAGAATTCACACTAGTCGACGACTTACTTCACGGAAACATGTTGTCTTTTTCCATTTGGACTGATTAATTCGTTCGTTTTGTGTGTGTCTTCTTCCGTCCGATTATCCTGGTCTTGACATCGATTATGTGAATAGCACTACGTTTAAACCCGTATCGCATTTCACGGTCTAGTTCACACGGCTGAACTTCGCGAGATTGGCGCCCTTCACTCTAGCTGCAAGCAGTGTGGGTTTTGGTGTGTGAAATTTATACACGACTATAGTGGACTATAATACAGCCTGGAAGAGATGCCAAAGTCATTCATACGTTGAGTGATGTCCCAACGCCATATTGTGGTTATGGGAAAGGGACAACACGCAACGTTAGATGTATCCCCCTAACTGCCTTGCGGAATAGCTGTTTACGGAAACACTTCGGGAGTAAGCCCTGAGAAAAAAATATGCATTTCCCTAGTCATCTGGATAAATATCTTTCCACTGGCCAAGGGTATCTCAGAACTAGAGAGTGAGGGTGACAAAAGGCGCAGTTTCTTCCTCACTTTAATCCAAATCACCCATTTCAGCGGACAGGAAGAGAAAAGACTGTCCACACGGCTGAACAAAGAGAGTGGTCTTTATCACATGTTATGGACGAACATCACATTACTATGACATGCTTATCTCCCCATCTTTCTTTCTTTTTTGTGTGTTTTGGTCTGAAATGACTTTTCCCGTTTTATATTATATTCTACTACTGTAGAAATAAAAATAAACAAATTTACTAATTAACTTTGACAGGTTCTCAGTTGACACGTGTTGATATATGCAGTAGAACTAACAAGAAGTGCAGTAGCAAGTGAAATGAGAGCATAAAAGCCTGGAAGTAAAAGGTCCATTTTTAACATAATAAGCATGCAGCTGCTAAACAGGAATAATTTAGTAATCTCAAGTGATTCGAAAGGCGACAGATACAGTAGACTTTTGATAATCTGAGCCATTAGTACTGCCAGTAGTTCAGAGCTTTAAAAAAAACACCAAAACTACATATTTGGAAACTTTAAAAAAACGAAAATTAGTAATAAACGTACAAATGTAAAAAAGAATAATCCAACACTGAATTGAAATCAACACGACAGAGATAATCCCCTTCAAAAACACTATTTAATACATTGGAAGTGATCATACATCATTCCTTATGACCAAAAAAAAAAGAAAAGAGAAATGCCACAAAAAAGCTTATTTCCAAAATAGAACAGCCTGGAACTTTCACAAATTGAACTGAAGGTTATTCCAAGAAATATCAGACCATCTCCTTAGATAGACAACCACCATTGTTGAAATGCTCAATGAGGAGGTGACAAAAGCAATCTGTACAATGTATAGCAACAAGTGGCTGTCAAAAGTCAATAAGCCATTCTGGAATAAAGAAATGTAAAGCAGTATATAGAATAGAAAGAAGGCATGAGCGACCCTAGAGACAATGCCCTTACGGGAAGCAAAGATTCCGTTCTTTTTCTTCTTCAGTATTCGTCCTGAAGAGAATGTTTGTGATGTTGTATTGTACTTTACAGTTGGACTGCAATATCTGCATCTTTCGGCCCAACACATCCAATTTCAGCACGACACTTTTGGGCCGGGTTTGCTTTGCCTAATCTCTTAGCCAGGCTGCATGTTTGCAGTTTGTTTCCATGGCTGCCACTTAGAGTTGGAATAGGATCTTGGTCAGCTATGGGTCACTGGACTGACCCTGATGCCCAGTCACTACTGCATCTTTGGCCCAACAAAGTATGCACCAAAGTAAAATTAACATTTAAGAAAACAGAAAGTGGAAATGATATTGGTTCCTTGAGAGGTCGAACGACAGGAACAAGCAGGATTTATAATAGGAAGTTCCACAGAAGACCAGCTTTTTAGACTCACCCAAAGAATAAAAGACAGTTCCTGAACAATAAGCATACAGTGGACATCTTCTTTGACCTACAACAAGTTCACATCGGGTCTGTAGAAAAGGTATCTACAACTGGATAAATTACTTCCTGGTTGACGAAGTACCTCTTACCTGTCGTTTAAAACAGTTGACCGAACAGCTGAACAATTGCGAAATGACAGCAAAAAAGATCTAACTCAACAAAATGCAGTTGTATTAATGATGACCTCCGTAAAATTCTGGCATCAATATGTTTCTGTTTCTAAGAATCGACGTCACTGCACTCCAGGCATACCCATAGGTGCTCAGTCTCTCTCATTAAATGGCGTAAGGTATAGATGCTGATGGTCCCTGTAGCTCACCGGTTGTACACTCTCAAGCGCCCCTCTCCGCTCAAACCTCGTTTAATGTCGAAACTTTGTAGTCTGTGGATTACTGCTTCATCTATTGCAGTGTCCTCATCCAGCAGGCGGTCATTGATTGATTTCAAAAATGTCACTTCTATCCATCACCAATGTGCCCATGATGGGAGCCCGTGAAGCCAAGATGTCAGCTCTTTCATTGCCTTGAACCCGAGTATGAGCAGGACAGTAGATCCAGGTCAGCGCCTGGAGGTTTGAGGCCTCAACCTAAGCCATCCCTTCTGTACTTTCTGAAGTACGGCTTGCGCGTCTGTCACGATGACTGCCTTTGTTATAAAAGTCTCAGATATCCATTTCAGTGCTGAGGTCACTGCTTCCGTCTCCATTTTCATACTGGAGGTTGTTGATATGTATGCCCTACTGTGCTCAGCAACGACCTCTCCTCTCACTCTAGCCGAGAAACCCCAGCCTGAAGTCCCACTGTGCACGGCTGATCCGTCGGTGTATATGACAGTGTCATTCTCCTGAGTGTTTTCAGTTATCAACTGATTTACCTCGTGCTTTGCTCTCGTTGTTCCGTTTTCTGCATTCCTTGCCTAAGGTTATGATGACTCTCTGGTACTCTATCATCAGCGTGGACCCATTCTTCCCCTTTGGCTATCGTCTCAGCTGGAGTGACGTGTCCGGTTGATTCTTGATGTCTGAGATACTACTGTGTAGAGGGTGCCGAGTGTCTGTGGTGACACGCATATAGGCTTGCCTTGTGCCAGTCTATGTCTGGATGTCACCGATAACAATCCCAGCATGTACCGCATCATCACAATCGGGGTATCTCTAGTGCAGCCCAGAACCAGATGCATACCTTCATTCTGGATGCGGTCCAACCTTTCACACTGTGTTCTTGATAGTGTGAGATTGCCTAGTCCAAAATCAATGACAGACAACACGACCTGACGAAATAGGATAAACAGGAGGCGTTGTTCCAAGTCGGCAGCAGCCATGGTCTTGAGTGCTCCCATTCCTCTCTTGCATCTTTGTACGATGTGGTCTACATGGCAGTTATAGGAAAGACTGCGATTAAAAGTCAGTCCGAGGTATTTCAACCTGTCACATCTGTCAATGGTGCAACCATCAAAAGTGATGCCCGAGAGTTCAGCCTTTACTATGGAATTATTCAAAAAGCACCACATCATGCAGACCTTGTTTGGATTGATCTTGGAGCTTGAGTCGCCGCACCACTGTGACATTCCTTGCAAGGTTTCCTGGATGTCTTTGACCAATTCTTGCCTGTCTGAGTCAGTGCTGTACGTTAGGATGTCATCGGCAAATGTGAACTATCGCCCTGTCCCTGTGGGTTGAATATTGGCTACTTTTACAGTGTAGATGTTGAACAGCACAGGTGAGAGAGGAGATCCTTGAGGCAATCCTGGACATATTCGCCTCGGTTCTGATGTCCACGATCCCACGCGTAGCGCAACTGTTCTTTCCATCAGGGCAGCTGATATCCAACTAACCAGCCATGGGCTTAAACCACACTGCTGTAGACAGGTAATTAAGGTCCCAAAATCGACACGGTTGTATGCGTCTTCCAGGTCGAGTGCCACCGCGACTGTTTCTTGCTTTGACTGAAACCCATTGGGTAGAATCTGCTCCCGTTCAAGGTAGGCCATTATGTTCCTGGCCACTATCTTCTCGAGCAATTTTCCATATACATTTTGTATGGTGATTATTCGATAGCTGCCAAGAAGCATGGAGTCCTTACCAGGTTTAGGCAGTGGGCACAGATAGCTATGAAGCCATTCCTCAGGCACATATGACTTCTCTATAGTGTGGTTGAACTCCTTCACCATATTTCTTATCTCTGTCTCATCCAACTGCTTGATGTGGCAATACTGTCCTCCATCAGAACCTGCGGAAGTGTTTTTGCTTGTATGTAGGCTATTTACAACCTCCGCTTCGGTGATAAGGTCTACATAAGCCTCTCCCCTGATAGCTGCGTCTAAGATGCCTTTCCGAGTTTCCTGACGGGCATCTCTGTCGCCTTTGTCAGTCTGGGCAACATATAGACTGAAAAAACTTAGACCCTTCTCTTCATCTGTCTTCAGGAGCCTTCCTGTGCCAGAACTTCTGGAGGGTATTATCATTAACCACACCTGTGATGAGCTCCTCCCATTGCTCGCTTTTGGACTCCCTATCTAACGCTTTAAAGGAATTGGTAGCTTTGCACCAATGAGAGGACTCAAAGACAGTGACCTGTTTAATAATGTCGAGCTATGCAAGTTGAACAAGCAAGTCAGACTATGAATAGCATAGATAGCAAAGAACTCATCAAAGCAGCCGAGACAAGATGAAACATAATCAAATGTAGAAAAGATCTTCAACAGTCGAAGTGTCTTAAGAAAACTCTAAAGCATGATGAAGACACTGACACGATGGAATGAAAGGAAATATAGAATAGTATAAGAGATATAATACCAACATGTTCACATCAAAGGTTGTAATGAACAAATAGTGGCCCAATACGGATTGTGTGGACATAGATGAGATAATACATGCAGTTAAACACTTAATATCAGGAAAAATAACACTTCCATTCGCTACTGGAAAATACACAAGCAATTTCAGAGCGGAGGCAGAGGCACTGAGGGCGGCAGTGGAAGAAATGGTGACAGGTAAAAGGAATGAAAGCCATATAGTCCTGCTTACAGATGCTCTGGCCGTAGTCACAGCACTAAAAAGCCAGAAAAATACTGAACTTAATGATTTAAGAGCAGCACTCTGTCAACTATGCCAGCAGGCCGCACCAAAAAGGGTAGTGGTGCAGTGGGTTCCATCCCCCTGCAACATCCAAAGCAACGAGGAGGCTGACAGACTGGCAAAAGAAGGTGCAAAACTATCATAATCAGATACTAGTATGACATACGAAGAGTCAAAACGGCTTATTAGAGCTAGATACATGACCAAATGGGAAACCGAACATACTGGTTACACCAAAAACGATGCCTATTACCAGTTGAACAGAAGAGAGCAGGTCGTGGTCTTCAGACTTCGCACTGGCCACAATAGACTGAGGTACCACCTATTCAACAAATTGAAGATAGGTGTCACCGACGAATGCCCGTGTGGTACCGGGAAAATGACCGCTGATCATTTGCTGCAAAACTGCCCGACATACGAGGATCAGAGAGAGCAGATGTGGCCATCACCAGTGGCAACACTAGACAAGCTCTATGGCAGTGTCGACAGCCTCAGGATGACCCTGCTTTTTTCGAAAAAATAATGGTTACTGTCTGACTGCGTACGAAGAAGAAGAAGAAACACTTAATATCAGGAAAAGCACCAGGCCGATGGAATCACCCCAGATGTAATTCAGGCAGGAGAGGAAACACTAACACCTCAGCAAGCTGAACTATTTAATAAATATCTTTGTCAATGTTGAATCCCCGACCAACGGAAAACATTTTTAAAATGTTATTTACAAGAAAGAAGACAAGAAGAACTGCTGAACTAATGTCAGATTTAATTCATATATAAACTTTTCACAAGAGTGATTGTGAACAGACTTACTCGAGAATCAACAATGAAAATCAACCATGACAGTGGGATCAAGATGCTGAGCAGCGCATGAGCTGAAGTGGTCAGCTACCCATAGCTGACTGCTAGCGTCAAAGCCAGCGAACCAAAGCTGCCAAGACCCTTCTACACCTCCACACGGTGATCCTGGTTAACAGGCTGCAGCAGGGCAGACTGGCTAAGGAGAAGGGATCGAAGAGGGAATGCTAGCCCAGTACTCAAAAAATGCTTGCTGAAGTCAGATGTGTTGGACAGAAAGGTGCAAATATCACAGTCAACCTGTAAACTACGACACAACGTATTCTGTTCTCTGGACTACATTCTGCTACTTAAGCCCTTTCAGGGCTTGGTAGTGGAAGATTGAGAACAAACGAAGCCAAGCCAACCATGAGAGCAGGTAGGCTTTGGGAAGGGCTACTCAACCACCGACACACAATCAAACAGTTAACGGAGAGGATACAGAAAGTACATATGCCTTTGTGTCTTTATGTTTGT